>NC_069414.1:3061734-3199433 GCF_026875155.1 Cherax quadricarinatus
TGCATTTTATCGCTCTAAGACTTAAATGACTAGTACATAATGTGTGGGTGGGGTGGCCAGATGGGGTTATGATACCTACCACACTATTCACTACCTACCTACCTTACTATTCACCTTGCATCCTACATTAACCCTTTCAGGTTCCAGAGGCCAAATTTCAAAGTGTGCAGCACCAGTGTCCAAGAATTTTTAAAAAATAATTCTGTTATTTTTTCTTATGAAATGGTAGAGAATCTTTTTCTGAAGGTAAAACAAAAAGTATGAAATTTGATGGAAAATTCACGAAATTATGCTCTCACGAATTTTGATGTGTCAGCGATATTTAAGCATCGGCGATTTTGCCGACTTTGACTCCCATTTTAGGCCAATTACATTATTCCAGTAGGCCAAATTCTTAGCTATTTCACTAGTATTACTTCTATTCTATCGATTAAGCACAAGAAATCGCCAACTCAAAATAAAGTGATTGGAAATTGGTAATTTGGCCAATTTATTGAAAAGTTCAAAACATTCCAATTTCAAAATAGGGTCCAGAATAAACAATGCAGGCATTTCTGGCACTAAACTAACATTTCCTCTGTTCATTAGTGACATTTTCAGGCTTTTCAAATGAATTCCATCTTGATTTTTAATTCACATAATGATTTTTTATTTAAACCAAAAAAATAGAAGATTTACTTTCATATAATATTGTAATAATTGTATAAATATTATCAGCACATTTGTGAATGTATATTAGACCCACCAGCTGGTGTGTATTAGACGTGTGAAGTCATTTGTTTACTCTTGAACATTGGCAAAAATTTAACATTTCTGCTAATTTGAGGTCAGTTTCAAGCCATTTTCAGTACTAAAACCAACCAAAATCATCTCTATTTCTGTAACATATCTTCCATTCTATCGAATGAGACCAAGAAATCGCAAATATAACTATAAAAAATACGAAAAAACACTGCAAAGTTGCTGTTTTAATCGAAAATTACAGTCTCAGTTTTTTATCTCATTATGCACTGTGTGCTGCAGGATTTGTTTGATGTGGTGCACACATACCACATAGATGTATTCTCTCATATCAAGGCCAAAATTTACCGCTCACAGCTTATCAGAGTGACCTGAGCTCATGGCGTAGATCTACGGTTCGAACCCTCAATGTAAATCCGTAGATCTATGGCACAGACCCTGAAAGGGTTAAGACCAATAACCCTTTCAGGGTCTGTGCCATAGATCTACGGCTATACGTTGAGGGTCCAAACCGTAGATCTATGCCAAAATTCTAGCAGCATCAAATTAAGCACGAGAAAGCTGGTAGGTCCACATCTGAGAGAAGAGAGAATGGGTCTGCATGGTGTGTGTGTGCACCATAAACAAAAATTCTAGGTGCCTGCATGGCATTGTGGGAATGTCGCCTCAGTTACCTTTGTTCACCATGCCTCGTCACAAAGCAGCTCTTACTCCAAGGCGAACTGGGACTCTCCTCTTCCAATCTGATAGTTCTGGCTCTGATGGAAGTGGAAATGAAGACGAATTCTATGGCTCTGATCAATTAGTGAAAGGAATGACCAGGATATTGAAAATAGTGCAGAAAATCCTGACGATCCTCAACCTTCTACCTCTGGTGTGGGCACGTATCAGTCACATTCAGTTGTACCTCGTCGCAAGACAAAACTAATATCTTCGCATGGCCAGACCTCAGACTTCAGTAATGATGATGATAGTGATGTGGATTGTTATTTTATTGCTCTTGTCGATCAGTCAAGTAGTGATAGTGAGGAATCATATTCACCAGTGAAGTGTCGGTATATATGCCACTGCATGTGCTTGGGGAGTGTTCCCTATGTAGTGCCCAGGGGACGGAGTACATCCTGGAGTACATCCCATTCCCCCCTACACCAGGGATAGACAGTGAAAGTGAGGATGATGTGGCTACACTTGGCATGGATAAACCACAGGCATCAGTAGGTGATGGTGGCAGTGGTGATGGTGGTAGTGCCACGGCCATGCATGACTCACCAGCCCAGGCTGGGACCCACGCCACTGACTCCTCAGCTCAAGGACAAAGTGGAGCATCAGCCACCACCCTACCATAACCACAACTACCACCACAACCAGCTTATGATGTCCAGTATCCACCAGCAAACCGTATCTGGGATTGGCAGCAAAATCCCAATTTTGTTCCCCAGCCCCACCAGTCTGATGACTCTCAAAGTGGAATTCTACTAACTTGTTCTCTTGAAAACACTGCAAATGAACTGGAATTCTTTGAACTATTCTTTAACCAGCCCTTGATGGAAACTATTGTCAGGGAAAGTAACAAGTATTTTGAGTACACCATGGAAAATACGATCATATCACCACAGTCAAGATTACACCAATGGAAAGAGACAACTGTTGCTGAAATGTATTTGCTTTTTGAAACAATAATGCTTATGCCTCATGTCTATAAGCATAATATAAAATCATACTGGCCCACAGATCAGCTAATTTGTACCCTGGCCTTCAGTGAAATCATCCCAGTGAACAGGTTTATCTTACTCTTACGTATGTTGCACTTCTCTGACAAAACCAGGCCTGACAGAAGTGACAGGTTATACAAGATTAGAAATGTTTTTATGTATCTGAAACAAAAGTTCAACATGTACTTTTATTCATTCAAGAATCTTGTAATTGATGAGTCTTTGATTTTGTTCAAAGGTAGACTGTCATTCAAGCAGTATATACTGAGCAAGAGGAAACGCTTTGGTATAAAACTGTTTGTACTCTGTGACTGTGACAGTGGCCTGGTATTGGATATTATTGTATACACGGGAAGTAAAACATTGAAAGATACCAGTATGTTATTGGGTATCTCAGGTGACGTAGTGAGAAACACGATGGCACCTTATCTTGGTAAGGGGCATACATTATATACCGGTAACTGGTACACAAGCCCTTTACTCAGTGATTTCTTGCAAGTGAACATGACAGATGTGTGTGGCACAGTGCGTTCTAATCGTAAACATATGCCCAGGTTCAACACAGGCACTCATAGTGGTGAGGTGCAGGTGTTTACTGCCAATGACATCATGGCATTATGGTGGCATGACAAACAAGATGTCACACTGTTGACAACTATTTACCCTAACAAAATGCAAGACAGTCACAAAGTTGATAGAGTAACTAATGAACGTATTCGAAAACCAATGAGTGATTGCTATACACAAAACATGCATCTGGTTGACAAATGTGACATGCAGATTGGCTTTGTTGATTGTGTTCATAAGAGTTACAAGTGGTACATGAAACTTTTCTTCCATCTCATGGGCATTTCAATGCTCAATGCTTATAATATGTACCAAATAAAGACCGGCAACAGACCACCGTATGGTGAATTTTGTTTGTCTGTTGTCAGACAACTCATAATGAAGTACCAGGTAACGTTGTCAGACAACTCATAATGAAGTACCAGGTAACAACACCTGCTATACAAAACCGTCCTCGAACTCCTCAGGAAATACCCAGGTATTTGAGGAGGGAAGGTGATCACTTCATAACACAGCTTCCTGCAACTAAGAAGAAATTTACTCAGAAGAGATGTGTTGTCTGTGCACAAACAAAATGACTGCAACAAAAACGTTAAGACACTCGCTTTATGTGTGAGGAATGTAAGGTACCTCTGTGCATGATACCTTGTTTCAAGGACTTCCACAAGCTGCAGCAGTTCTAAAAACATGCCCAGTGACTGTACATATGTAAATATATAATAGAATATTAGTATTATGCAAGATTTGTGTATGTTTATTGTAGTAAACAATAGTGGTAAACAAAATTATAATAATAACGTTAGTGCAGTTATTATGTTCAATACAGTGAGTGTATATACATACATTATATACAGTATTGGTCTCACAGGCCACAAATGTTACTAGGAAAAGAAAAAAGTATAAAAAAACGTAAAATAAAGAAATGAGATTTTGTGGAAATCACTGATGTTGCCACCACCCGGTCATTTTGGGTCAACTTCTCACCTCGGTAAGTACTGATCAGAAATTTATTTTGTTTTTTAATTACCTTCACAAAAATATCATCTTTAATTCTGTATGAAAAAATAATTTTTTTTTTTTCAAAATTTCTTGGACACTGGAGCACCACTTCAGATTTTGCCTTTGGACCCTGAAAGGGTTAAGACTACAAATATTTTAAGGTAGGTAATGAGTGTACACTATATGCATTTTATCACTCTAGGGTTCTTCAAATGTTGAAGTATATTATGTGTGGGTTGGGTGGGGTGGCCTGGCTGGCTACCATACCTACTACACCTAACTTCTTACATAAACACTGCTAACTTTTCACTCTACATTAAGACTACAAATATTTTGAGGTAAGTAATGAGTGTACTGTGTGTGTATTTTACTTTTAAATGTTTTTTAATACCTTGTTCTATTGTTAACTTAATACATGCTAGTGTAAACTTATTATTTGACTTTCATAAGTGGAAAAAAATGGCGTTCTGCTTTCCGGCGATGTCCGCTTTTGGGCAGTAGCCTGGAACCTAACCTGCCGTATAAGTGGGGCCCTAATGTATATGAACCTGACTGAAGGAGGTATATGAACCTGACTGAAGGAGGTATATAAACCTGACTGAAGAAGGTATATGAACCCAACTGAAGGTGGTATATGAACCTGACTGAAGGAGGCATATGAACCTGACTGAAGGAGGTATATGAACCTGACTGAAGGAGGTATATAAACCTAACTGAAGGTGGTATATGAACCTGACTGAAGTAAGTATATGAACCTGACTGAAGGAGGTATATAAACCTAACTGAAGGTGGTATATAAACCTGACTGAAGGAGGTATATGAACCTGACTAAAGGAGGTATAGGTATATAAACCTAAGTGAAGGAGGCATATAAACCTGACTGAAGGAGGTACATAAACCTGACTGAAGGAGGTATATGAGCCTGACTCAAAGGGGTACATATCTTCAGAGTCTGTCTAATTCATCACTATTTATTAATGAAATCTGAGCTACATGTAAGACTTAAGATATATATTTTCAGTCTCTAAATAAAACGACAATAAATATGAAATAAAATTTTTTGAATAAATGCCTACCCTTCAATAAAAGCATATCCTGTAGTAAGATTCTCTCCATACTGCTGCTTAAATTCACGAAATCTTCCACCATCCACTATTCTACCAATCACTGCATACAGTCTACTTCGATCAATAAAATCTATACCACTCAAAGCTGCAAAAAATATATAAATCTTAAATAACAAACAGGCAAATTGTAATACAAATTCAGTGAAAAGCATTGTCATATACTGTAAATTTTATTTCAGTCACAAATACTGAGGAGCAATAATTACTATAGAGGTGAAGAAGAAACATATGTGTGAAGGATTATGAGGAGTCTTTTATATTACGGCAGCAAATATTACACAGTTTATAAAGTACAGTGAAACCTCTATTTTCTGTTAAGTCTTTCCCTGGCCTATTTGGTACTAGTCAATTCCCCCAAAGGGAAAGGGCTCCCAAGCTGGTAAAGCTCTTGTCCAAGAACTGAACTTCCCCTTTCCTTAATGGAACTTAGCCTGTCATTTCCCCAGGTGCTCTGGCCCCAAAGGGGTTTAAACCCCTTTGACTGTTTCGTCGTATTGTAATCTTACGTCCCACTTTTCTGGTATTTTACGCGAAAATTCTAGCGACTTAAAATCAAGCAGGAAAAAGTGGTGGGCCCCCTGTGAGAAATGGGTCTGAGTGGTCGAGTGCACCACTAAAAACACCCGCAGCCCTTGCGTAATGAGAAAAAAATTTCTGACCTTTTTTTTTTTTAAACCCCTTTAAAACTGTCCAAACAGTTTCTACTTCAATGTGTAGTGCTCAAAAGTAGATCTAGTTTTTTTATTATTTTCAAATAAACAAAAAAAAAAATGTGATCAAAGTTTTTTTACACTTTTTCAAATGAAAAAAAAAAAAGTCTATTTTCCATCGTGGACCCCCAGTTAACGATATTTTTTCCCCTAGAAGTATGTTCAGGTGCCAGACTGCCCAAATTTGCCCCCATAAGGAAAATTTGTGAAGTAGATTACCTTTTTCAGACCCCAAACTAATTTCAAACGCACTTAATAAAAACATTACATAATTGGGCGCATTCGGAGGTAATTGTTATGGGGGGTCCACTGTATTTCAAAATGTTGAAAAACATGATCTATGTTTGGACAGTTTTAAAACCCTTTGAGTTTATGTTTTATAATCGTCTTACTGCCCCCTGTTTTTGACATATTAACCCCTTCGTCGCAATCCCCCCAATCCTGAGGTTTCTGGGGTCGAAAAAAATTAAAAAAAAAAAAAAATTTTTTTTATGAAATGTAGAGAATCTTTTCCGATTGTAAGGACACAAAAAAAAAAAAAATTTGATGGAAAACGACGGAATTATGCTCTCAAAAATTTAGCGGCCCCCGGCAAATTTCAAAACTGCGATTTCGCCCAATTTGAGCCCCCATTTTCGGCTAATTCCCTTGTTCCGTCACCAAAATCATAGCTATTTCTTAGAACTCCATTTTTTCTATCGATTGAGTACAAGAAACTGCCCATTTACCGATTTCAATACCCAATAATGTGGTGAGAAATTTGCAATTGGCAAATTTCATGAAAATTAAAAAATATGACAATTTCAAAATATGGTCCAGAATGAACAATGCAGACATTCCTGGCTCTAAAATAACATTTTCTTTGTTCATCAGTCATGTCTCCAGGCCCCTCTGATATTTACTCTTCCTTTCTATTTTGAATTTTTATTCAAACAAAAAATAGAAGACTTACTATTATGCAGACTACTGCAATACTGTAATAATTGTATAAATAACATCAACCCATTCATGACTGCATATTAGAATGGCTAGTTGGACATTTATTGGACAATGACATCCTTTGTTTACTTTTGAACATTGGCAAAAATCAAACATTTCCCCTACTTTGAGCTCCATTTCCAGGTTCTTTTTATAGTAAAATCAATCAAAATCAGCTCTATTTCTATAATATGTTTTCCATTCTATCAATTGAGACCAAGAAAGCGAGAATACAACCATAAATACTATACGAAAATAGACCACGAAGTCGGCATTTTAATTAAAAAAAATGGTCGGAGTTTTTTTTTCTTATGCACTGCGTGCTCCAGGATTTTTTTTATATGGTGCACACTGACCACACAGACCCATTCTCTCACATGTGGGCCTACCAGCTTTCTCCTGCTTGATTTGAAGCCGCTAGAATTTATGAGTATAAATACGTCAAACACGGTACCTCGTAAGACATATATATATGGCTGCGACAGTCAAAGGGTTAATACGTGTAAATTCTAGCGGCTTCAAATTCAAGCGGGAGAAAGCTGGTAGGCCCACATGTGAGAGAATGGGTCTGTGTGGTCAGTGTGCAACACACAAAAAAAATCCTGCAGCACGCAGTGTGTAATGAGAAAAAAAACTCTGACCGTTTTTTTGGATTAAACGCTGAATTTGAGGTGTATTTTGTATAGTATTTATTGTTGTATTCTCGTTTTTCGTGGTCTCAGGTGATAAAATGGAAAACATATTAACCCTTTGAACTGTTTCAGGCCCCTCTCTGAAACTGTCATTCTATGTCGCCAAATATTCGAAAAAAAAAAATTTTTTTTCTTATGAAAAGGGTTGGGAAATTTTTTTCTGGGGTGTTTTAAGCCTAAAAAAATTTTTTTTTCCTTCAGACTTACCGAGTTATAGACCCGAAAAGTTTGCAAAAAAGGAAAAGTGGGGGTACGGCAACAGCGGCGCCCTGTCCCCAAACCCGGATTCTTTTTTTTAAACTCTAATTCAAAGGTTTCTTGAACTTTTCAATATTTTTCTTTTCAGGTAATTTGTGGGCCTGTGGGGACCCAATTTTAAAGGGTGCATTTTCAAAAAAAACACTCTTTTTTTACAACACAATAACAGAACAAACTTTATCACTATTGTTTGTGTATACACTTTGTTTACCCCAAACAATCCCAAAAAAATTGTTTTTTCTATTTTTCCCAAAATATATATACATATGTACAGTCATTTAAACCTTTCCCTAAAAAACTGCTGCAGCTCGTGGAAACTTTTTTTAAAAAAGGGGTATTTGAAGAGGGGCACTTCACCCTCCTCAAACAAAAAAACGAGTGTCTCTGCATTTTTGGTGGGCGTTTTTGGTTTCCCTTTCATACAAAACCCCCTTTGAGAAATTTTTTTGGCCCAGTAGTGGGGGGCCAGTTGCATGGGTAGTGATCCCAGGCCTAAACCCGAGATAAACATTTTGGGAATTTCTTTTGGGTGCTGGTCTATTGAAGGTGTTGCCCCTTTGGTACTTTAAATTTAAATTTGTCTGATTACTGACAAGAAAAATTTCACCAATTTTTTTTTTTTTTTTGGTCTTCAACTTGTTTATGTTATAAGTTTCAGCATAGAGATATCAAAAAAGATGGAAAAAAATTTTTTAAAACCACTTTTTAACTTTTGGTACACAGTCTGCAAAACCCAAATCTGCTTTGTCACTTTTTGCCCACAAAACGCATATTGGGGGTTTTTAGTCCTTGCCAGCTGCAGGCTTTAGAATGGGTTCTTTGGGTTTCCTCTGTTGTGCCTCCCAAGGGGTTTTTACCATTTTTTTTGGTAAAATTAATGCCCTATAATGTGAACACCCATGTTTGTTTTGCCCCCAAAATTTCCCTTTTTGTTGTAATTGGCGAAAAGGGGGCTTGCACCTCCCTCTGCGGTGCCGGTCAAAACCTTGGCTTTTGTTTAGGGGTTTTAGGGAACGCACTGTCCCAAAACGCCCTGTCAAGTTCACTCACAAGAAATCCTGAGAAAGGGGGCTTGTGTACCATTTTAGAAAAATAAAAAATTGCCCTTCCAAGTTAGGGTTTCCCCATCATTTTTCAACCCTCCCCAGAGTCCCCAATACTTCATGGTTTTCTAAAAAGTATTACTGCCAGTGTTCCACAATGTATCCAAAACTGACCATTTTTTCCCAATCACACGTACAAATAGCTTTTTCCAAAGGTTTCCTTTTGCTTGGTATTATTGCTTGAATGAGAGTCTTCCTGTGTTTAAATCAAGGACTCATCAATAACAAGCTTCCTGAAGGGAAAAAAAATTACATGCGCATTTTTTGTTTCAGGTACAAAACACATTTCTTTTCTTTTTTTAACCTGTTGCTTCTGTCGGGGCCGGGTTTTGTTTAAAAAAGAAAAACTACGTAACGGTATCGGGGAAACGTTGAAACCTTTAGTGTCACAAAAACCTGGGGTTGAAATCAGGCGTTCTGTTCCCCAAATTTGTGGGGGACGTTTGTTTTTTTAACATTTTTGGAATAAGCTTTTTTAAATTTTGGGGGGCAAAAAAAAAGGTACATCTCTGCCAAAGTTGTCTCCCTTTCCCCTTTTTTTTAGCGTGTTTTGGTTTTAGAGGGAAATTTTATTTTCCATGGTGTAATCACAGTATGTGTTTGTTTCCCTGAAAAATGATGTCCATTTAGGGGTTTTATTTAAGAAAAAACTTTAAAGCAGTCCAGTTCAAGGGGAATTTTTCCCAAGTGGACCTGTTTGGGTTTTTCCAAATTTGTTTTTTCATCAAGTTTGGGGAAATGGGGGAAGAAAAAACCCTCACTGTCCTTTCCCAAACCCCGATTTCGGTCTGCTGGTGGGGGGCTGGAATTGTACCGTGGGTTTTGGGAAAGGGGGGGTTCTGGTGGGCTGGGGTTTTTGTGCAGAGGGCAGAAACGTGGGTTTGTAGTGTGGGCCCCCCTGATGGTGCCCTTTGGGGGTGCCCCCCTTTCTTCACCCCATGCCTGCTTCCCCCCTCACATAAATTTATTACCACGTTACAAATTTGTCATTTCACTACCAGGCGTGGTGGTAGGGCCACGGGTGTGCTCCCAGAGTTTCTTTCCCCTTTGGGAAAAAACATATGAAACACTACCAGGGGCCCCATGCTTGTCGTTTTCCCAAATGCCCCTTTACTGGGGGGAAAATTCCCCCCTCACTGTACTAGAAAATGTTTCAAAGGGCCTTGAAATCAAATATCACTTTCCCTTCACTGCTTTCTTTGGGGGTTGTACACGACCAAATTGTTTCCTCTTTCGTTCCTGGTACAGGCGAAAGTTTAACGTGAAAAAGCCCGGGCCCGCACCAGGGTGGGAAAGGGTTTTTGGGGCTTTTGGGTTTTCATTTACTAAAATTTCATTATCCCGGGGACCCTTTTTTCCGGGGGGAAAACCCCCTTCAAAACCTGGGAAATTTACTGGGCCCTGGAAAAATTTTCATCGCCCGTTAGGCTATCACTTGGGACAAAAAACCCCCAATCCTTTAGGAGGGGAGGAAAATTTTACCGGAGGCATGGTGAAAAAGGCTAACAAGAAGGGTTTCCCCCAATTTCACCCCTGGGTTCCCCGATTTTTTCACAGGGTGCACACCGGGCCACTGGAACCCCTTTCTTCATGTAGGCCAAAACCGGCCTTTCCCGCTTTTATTTGAAGCCCTAGGGTTTTTTGCGTATTAAAAAACGTTCCCGAAAATTGGCTCATAAGACGTAATTTTTTACCCCTCGTAAAAATTCCCAAAGGGTTTGTTAAAGAAATGGGAAAAGGTTTTGATTTTCTTTCCCCCCAAAAAAAAATGACCCTTGAAATTGAGCTCAAAAAGCGAAAATGTTCGATTTTACCAAAGTTCAGGAGGGAAGAAAAACCACATGTCCAAAAAAACATCAATGGGGAGGCTTTTATTTTTTTACTAGTTTCATGATATTATTTATACCCCTTTTTACAATAATGCGTAGTCTGTTAAAAAAGTAAATTTTTTTATTTTTTTTGTTTGAAAAAAAAATCAGAAGAAAAAAGCAACGTAATTTAAAAAGGGGCCCCGAGATGTGGGCTAATTTAAATGAGGGGTTTTTTTGTTATTTTAGTGCAGGGAATTTTCTCCCTTGTTTTTTCTGGACCCCATTTTGAAATTGGGGGTCTTTTTAAGGTTTTCATGAAAAATTTGGGCCCAAATTTCCAATTTCACCACTTTTTGGGTAGTTTCAAATCAGGAAAAGGGGGATTTCTTGTACTCAAATGTTTGATAAGTTGAGTTCTAAAAAAATAGCTTAAAGGTTTGGTCATTTGGAAAAAAACGGAAAGTGGCTAAAAACAGGGGCCCAAAATTTGACAAAATTTTCTGATACGTATTTTGCCGAGACTGCTAATTCGCGGGAGTGCAATTCCGTGGTTTCTGACCAAATTTCATACTTTTTGGGTTTTCATACCATCGGGGAAAAATTCTCTATTATTTCAAAAGAATAAATTTTTTTTTTCCCCCCCCCCAAAATTTTTTGACATAGAATTTACAAATTTTTTGAAAGGGCCCGCGACAGTTTTTAAAGGGGGTTTTTAAAGGGGTTAAAAAGCCCACTTTGAGGTGTATTTTCGTATAGTATTTATCGTTGTATTCTCATTTTCATGGTCTCAGGTGATAAAAATGAAAACAAATTACAGAAGTAGAGATGATTTTGATTACTTTCATAATGAAAATGACCTTGAAATTGAGCTCAAAATAGCGAAAATGTTTTATTTTTACCAATGTTCAGGAGTAAGCAAATCACACCACACATCCAATACACTTCAACTGGGGAGTCTAACATTCTTTCACTAGTGCACTTATATTATTTATACCATTTTTAAAATAATGCAGTAGTCTGCATAACAGTAAATTTTGTATTTTTTTGTATGAATGAAAAATCAAAATAGAAAGCAATAGTAATATAAGAGGGGCCTAGAGACGTGACTAATGAACAGAGGATATGTTATTTTAGTGCCAAGAATGTCTACACTGTTTATTCTGGACCTTATTTTGAAAGTGGCATCTTTTTTAATTTGTGTGAATTTTTTTTTTCCAAAAATTTTTTGACATAAAATGAGTTTCAGAAAGGGGCCTGCAACAGTCAAAGGGTTAATGCTTTCCTCTGATTAAAATAAAACAAACAGCAGTGACTGCAGTTGACAAGTGCAAATTGACTGAGTAAAATTGTTTATCATACTTGTTATTTATTTTCTTAAAACAGTGATATGTTGTTTAGCTGAGATAAAAGCAAATATATATTGATGATGTAAGAGAGGTATATTAATACACTGGAGATAATATATTTAGTTATCACTAGTACTCCATCACTGCCATGCAGAGGTACAAGGACTCAGCTTGTGGCAGGAAAAAAAATGAATGAAAGGCTGAAATTTATGGAGAACTGAGTAGCAGGCAGTAGAGCTTCCACTAGACACACTGTAAAACAATTGGGAAAAGAACTTGAGAAAGTTCAGTTTCAATGAAAAAGAGTAGAAAAATTACTGCACTAAATGATTTGTGGAAAGCTGAATAAAAAAATGTACAAATGGTACAAAACAAAGATGATCCTAGCAAAAGGGATAAAAGCTGAAATACAAAGGCATTACCATCTAGTACATCAGACTGCATGACTGGTTTTTCAGAGTGCGCAGTGCAGGGGGAGAGGGCTCAACTTTAAAGGGTGTGGCAACAATGTCACGCACAATTTCAAAACCATTTTTCTGTGCCAGCAAAATAATCAGTGACACCACTCACACTAAAGAACATTAAAAAACAAATCACAAAATCAAGCAGTTGAATAAAATTGCAAATAATGTATAATCACTAAAATGTACAATATTTTAAATGTTAATATGTACTCGGTGAAGAGTGAGTGCCTCTTCCCCAAGTATGAATTGATAATGCATTACATAAAGGTCAATCAACTGCTCCTATTGAGGATGGTAAAATTTATGATATTTTCAGTACTCAAAGGGTTTGGTCCTCGTTAATACTTTGTTAGCACTGTATAATCTCAGCTACATTGAGGAGTTCTTCTTATCCTGGAAAATAGTCTCTTTATACCTATCCCTAAGCACAACACCCTGGAGGCACTTGAACCAATCTCCTTAATTGGTTGTATTTGTAGAACTTTTGAAAGAATGATACTTAAAAGAACCCCCATCTCCTGTGTACCTTACTAAAGCTAAAAAGATAAACACTTTCATCTTTCTTTCTGGGCCAACCTACCTCGGTGGGATACTGCCGGTTTCTTGAAAGAAGATACTTAACAGACTATACTACAGAATCAGACACCAACTTTTTTCCTATCTGTATGGGTTAATGAAATGAAAAGTATGCAGAATTGTATTTCCACCTTTCTCACCACACATCTCTACTAGTTTTGCCACATTTCTTAATCTAAAATCTGCATTTGATATTGCAAACAGTCGTTATACTACATGAACTAGCCAAAATGAATATTGGTGGTAGCTTACTCTGCTGGATAATAGGATACCTGTCAAATAGAGTATCCTCTACCAAGGCTTTAGAGGTGAGTCTAAAGAAATGTCCCTAGGTACACCTCAAGGAGTTCTCAGTCCCATGCTATTTAATGTTCTGATTAATGCTCTCCTAAATGCTCTACCTGCCTCATCTAAACATATAGCTATAAGCTATGCTGATGACATCATGATCCATACAAGAAGGCATAAGATGATGAGTACCATTCTTAACGATGTTCAAGCAATTTGTAATCGATTAGGCCTCATTATATCGTCATCTGGAACAAATATATTGACAAGCAAATGACATCCCCCACCCATCTATTTGCAGGGTGAAAACATTACCTACATTAAATCTTAAAGATACCTAGGTGTCGATGTACCCTTCAATAACTCCACCATACCCACAACTAAATAAGAATGCAAAGATAGGCTAAATGCTCTCAAAGTTGCTGCTGGCTACAACCCCAACTATGGTGCTAATGTTGCTGGCTACAATCCTAAGTATGATGCTAATGTGAGAATCCTTTTTTTTTTTTTTTATTCGCCGGCATTCTCCCGGCCCGGGTCTTTTCCAAGTAGTGGTGACCCGGCCTTGGCTCCCTATCTGGGGAGTGTCTCGAGACTTATGTCTCCCATGGGAGGAGGTACATTACCTCCTCATCTTTGGGCCCAAGTGTCCCCAGGCCTAGCCACATTCCCCGCCCTCACGGGGCTCGTAGGGAGAAGCTAGGCCTCTGGTCTGCCATCTACCCCGCCTCAAAGGGGCTCGTGGGGATGGCAGTCTTATGAGCTGCAGATGGTAGCAAGCTCAGGCCTCTCTTGACCTTATGTGAGAATCGTGAAAATTATGTACATAGCCTATATTAGGTCCTTAATTGATTATGCTGCTCCCATGTTGATAATAGGTATGAAAAATTTTCTTCGACCCTTGCAGTTAATTATTCTTGGCTGTCCTAACTCTACCAAGGTTCTTGAAATAAGGAAGGAGTGTGGTGTCTCTAGTATCAGTCATAGGATTATCAAGATTAACATTGTACTTCGTATTAGAATATTAAGAAACGAACCAGACACTGTCACCATGAATCTTACTAAATGTCTAGAAATACACATAGATCTAAAGAGGCTGTGAAAACATGCAATTATATTCAGTTTTTAACTTGTATGAACTGTATTACTGTAGGCAACAAGAGCATTTCATCCCTCCATGGAAGATATGTTCATTTAATATAACATACCTGCAAGCCCAAGAAGCTCATCATTGGTAATTCCATCATTAACCTTTCAGGATTCTTGCTTTAGTTCTACAGGTTTGAAGCCAGGGTCTGTGATGTTGTACTATGTCATGAGCTCAGCTCACTCGGATAAGCTGTGAGTGGTAAATTTGGGCCTAGATATGAGAGAATTGGTCTGTGTGGTAAGTGTGCACCACATAAAAAAATCCTGCAGAACACACAGCATAGATTAAAGCAGTGACTTTGTGGTGTATTTTCATATGGTTTTTTGGTTGTATTTGCAGTTTCTTAGTCTCATTTAATAGAATGGGAGATGTATTACAGCAATAGAGATGATTTTGATTGCTTTTAGGAATGAAAATAGCTTGAAAATGAGCTCAATGCAATGGAAATGTTCAATTTTTGCCAATGTTCAAGAGTAAACAAATCACATCATGCATCCAATACACATCAACTGGTGATTTTTACTGTGCATTCAGGGAATGCACTGATATTATTTATACAATTATTGAAATATAAACAGTAAATCTATTTTTTGGTGCAACTTTTGGGTAGTTGAAATAATTGATTGGGCATTTTCCCTGTGCGGAATCGATAAAATAGAAGGCATACTAGTGAAATAGCTAAGAACTTGGTCGACTGGAACAATGTAATTGGCCTAAAGTAAGAGTCAAAGCGGGCAAAATCACCGATGCAATATATCATTGATAAAGCAAAATTCACGAAAGTGTAATTTCATCAATTTTCTATCAAATTTCATACTTTTTGTTTTATTACCTTCAGAAAAAGATTCTCTACCATTTCATAAGAAAAAATTTTTATTTTTAAATTCTTGAACCCTGTGGAAATTTATCAGATTGTGGGTTTGGACCCTCAAGGGGTTAAATCACTTGTAAAAGCAACTGCTCAAGAAGAAATCTATCGCCTAACTGGTGGTAATAATTTATCACAAGTTATATACAGTGATGGATCTAAGCAGAGGTCTACCAGCAGGCCCGCATCTGCTCTTGTTGCCACCTTCCTAGTTAACCCCTTAACTGTCCAAATGTAGATTTACATTCTTACCACTAGCACTCCAAACATAGATCAATGTTTTATTTTTCCTGTCTCCAAATTTGGCACAACTGGCCTGAGATGCTTGACCAGTATAAAATGGATCTTAACCCTTTCAGGGTCCAGAACCCTGATCTGAGACTTGTCCACAGGGTCCAAGAATTTTCAAAAAAAAAATTTTTTTTTTATTTTTTCTTATGAATGGTAGAGAATCTTTTTCTGAAAGGTAATAAAACAAAAAGTACGAAATTTTAATGGAAAATTGATGAAATTACACTCTTGCAAATTTTGCTGTGTCAGCGATTTTTTATGCATCAGTGATTCTGCCCACTTTTTACTTCCAATTTTAGGCCAATCACATTATTCCAGTCAACCAAATTCTTAGCTATTTCACTATTACTTCTATTTTTTCGATTGAGCACAAGAATCGCCCAATCAACATATCAACTACCCAATAAAGTGAGCTGAAATTGGTAATTTGGCCAATTTTGCCACAAAGTTTAAAATATTTCCAATTTTTAAAATAGGGTCCAGAATAAACAATGCAGGCATTCCTGGCACTAAAATAACATTTCTTCTGTTCATTAGTTTACATTTCCAGGCTTTACCCAAAAAAATTCCACTTAGATTTTTTATTCACATAATTAATTTTTATTTACACCAAAAAATAGAAGATTTACTGTTATGCAAGACTGTAAAATTGTATAAAAATATCAGCACATTCGTGAAACACATTAGCCCACCGGGCCGGATTAACGTGGCCCCAAATGTTTGCTTTTGAAAACAGCAAAAATTTAACATTTTGTTATTTAGCTCAGTTTCAAGCCTTTTTCAGCACAGCCTTCCCCTTTTCCCGACGTACATGGCCCTCACTAGCGTTTGCATGTTAACGTAAATCGACTAAAAAATTATTTAAGCGCAAAAATTTTTGCCTGACTGCGCTTAAAAAACCCACCAGCGTTTTTCTTTCCCGAACCATACGCGTCCTTTTTGGCCTGAGCGCGCCTCACTTGTCCCTTGGTGTCAGTGTTTAAAAGCCAGCCAGCCAGCCACCGGGGGCGCTTCCAAACATCAACAACTGGAACATTTTTTTATCACAGCCTTGTAGTGAGCCCCTGCAAAATAAGTCACCAGGGGCCCCAAGAAAGTTCTAGTCCCAAAACCCTACAGCAAAAAGGGTGAGATTATATGGAGATGAAGAAAAGTATTGCTAATATGAAAGTGGAGGCGTGTTCTGAGCTGGTCAGGTTGTAAAATAAACCCCAATCAAAACCCTCGTATATTGTGGGCAAGAAAACGGCAAAAGGAAGCTGTTCTTGAAAGAGGTGCAGTATGCTGCACCCCCCGTCGCTGTTGTTGTTGCTGCACCACCCTCAGCTGTTACTCGAAGATGTGGAAGAGTTTGTTGGTGTGGCTTAACGTGAAACAATTTCCGAGGAAAAAAGATTAACCCCCGGGGGTTTGCCACCCCGGATAACCCAAGAAAGTCATGCATCATGAAGAGTCTACTCTTTCCATTGGGGCCCTTAAACCCCCGACGTCGCAACCCCCAATCCTGAGGGGTCTCCCCGGTTCGCAAAATTTAAAAAAAAAAAAAAAAATTATTTTTTCTTATAAAGATAGAGAACTTTTCCCGATTGTAAGACACCAAAAAAAAGAAATTTGATGGAAAAATGACGGGAATTTTGCTCTCGCAAGTTAGCGACCTCGGCGCGTTTTCAAAAACGGGTATTTTGCCCCCCCTTTTTGCCCTACTTTCGGCTAATTCCATTTTTTCCCGTACCCCAAACTCATAGCTATTTTCCTTATAAATCCTTTTTTCTATGTTTGAGACAAGAAAATGCCCCTTTACCGATTTTAATACCTAATATGTGGTCAGAAATTTGCAAATTTTGGGCCATTTCACGAAAACTAAAAAATATGACAATTTCAAAATAAGGTCCAGAATGAACAATGCAGACATTCCTGGCTCTAAAATAACATTTTCTTTGTTCATACAGTCATGTCTCCAGGCCCTCTGATATTACTCTTGCTTTCTATTTTGAATTTTATTCAAACAAAAATAGAAGACTTACTATTATGCAGACTACTGCAATACTGTAATAATTGTATAAATAACATCAACCCATTCATGACTGCATATTAGAATGGCTAGTTAGACATTTATTGGACAATGGCATCATTTGTTTACTTTTGAACATTGGCAAAAATCAAACATTTCCCCTACTTTGAGCTCCATTTCTAGGTTCTTTTTATAGTAAAATCAATCAAAATTACCTCTATTTCTATAATATGCTTTCCATTCTATCAATTGAGACCAAGAAAACGAGAATACAACCATAAATACTATACGAAAATAGACCACAAAGTCGGCATTTTAATTAAAAAAAACGGTCGGAGTTTTTTTTTCTCATTATGCACTGCGTGCTCCAGGATTTTTTTATAAGGTGCACACTGACCACACAGACCCATTCTCTCACGTGTGGGCCTACCAGCTTTCTCCTGCTTGATTTGAAGCCGCTAGAATTTATGAGTATATATACGTCAAACACGGTACCTCGTAAGACGTATATATACGGCCGCGACAGTCAAAGGGTTAATCTTGTCGCCCAGGATGCGACCCACAACAGTTGACTAACACCCAGGTGAGCAGGAAAAAATGCCTGGAACTAGTGCTCATATTGGTGAGGTTAGTGGGGAGGATGTGGAAGAGTTGGTGGAGGAGGACAATGAAGAACAAACCACTGATGAGCTGCTAGATCATCTTCAACAGTAAGAGGCCACACCTGAGGAAACTGCATCGGAGGAGGGGAGAGAGAAATTGAAGAAGTTGCCTACTTCAAAGATTAAGGAAATGTGTGCAATGTGGCTTAAAGTGCAAACCTTTTTTGATGAAAAATCACCCTCACACAGCTATTGCAAGCCGTGCTGGGGACTATTACACTGAAAATGTTGTGAAACACTTTGGGATAAAGGAACGAGAGGTACAGGCCTCTATGGAAGATATGTTGTGCGACAGAAGTCCAGTGACTCGAAGCTGGTCCTAGTGGCATTAAAAGAACATGGGAAGAAACCCCCAGAAAAAGACTTTGCTGCCTCAAGTGCTAATGGAAGGGGATTCCCCTTCTAAAACACAAACAAGATCAACGGTCTCCCCTCCTCCCATCCCATCAATCATCACCAGATCTTCAATAAAGGTAAGTGTCATGTAACTGTGCATGTCTTCTTCAGTTTGTGTGTATTAAAATTAATATTTCATGTGGTAAAAATTTTTTTTTTTCAATACTTTGGGGTGTCTTGCACGGATTAATTTGATTTCCATTATTTCTTATGGGGAAAATTAACTTGACTAACGATTATTTTGACTAACAATGAGCTCTCAGGAACGGATTAATATTGCTGGTTGAGGGTCCACTGTACTTGTTTACCAACAACTTGGAGTTACGACAGGCTCTCTGACAAGTTGTTATAGTATACTGTACGTGAGTGAGCTTGCATCATGAATGGGCAGCACAGCGTCTCAAGTCTCGAGCATCTAAATCTCCTTCTTACAGCCACTCAGTACACTAGCTTTCACAGTCCCCAAGACTACATATTTGTACAAATTTCCTGTTGTTTTTCCCTCTTCCAAGAGGAAAAAACAACAGGAAAATGGAAAAAATACAAAAGAAGTTTACAGTAAAGGGGTTAACTGGTGTGTTCATCTGTGTTTACATTCTCAGTGTATTGTGACGGCTTAAGAAATGATTAAACTCAGTGAACAAGGTATGTCGATGGTAATAATAATAATAATAATAATAATAATAATAAATAATCGCTCTGGAGTGCTTTAAATGTCAGCTACCAAACCTACATGAAATATATATGACATTTAAAGCACTCCAGAGTGATTATTTATTATTATTATTCTTATAAATTATTATAAATTATTATTATTATTCTTATAAATTATTATAAATTATTATTATTATTATAAATTATTATTACAGTGGTACCTCGGTTTTTGTTTGCCCTAGTTTTCGTCAAATTCAGTTTTCAACAACTTTTTCATCAAAATTTTGTCCTAGTTTTCATTCATCACCTCAGTTTTCGCCAAACTGACAGTGGTCTGCCATACCAAATGTGTCTGCCCGCACCCACACAAAGCATTCCACACATTCTGAGTCAGTCTGGCTATGTTTCTTGTGGGTAGAGTGTGGTAGTGATGGTGTAGAAGGGTGATAGTAATTGTGGTAGAGGGTGACATTGATGGTAGAGGGTGGTATTGGTTGTGACTGGGGTAGTGATGGTGGTAGTGATTATGATGGTGATAGAGGGTGATAGTGATTGTGGTAGAGAGTGGTAGTGATGGTGGTAAAGATAACCTCTCCTCCTCCCTCTCCCCTCCTCGTCATCTTCCATACGCCAACAAGAGCCTTCGATAAAGGTAAAAGTAATGTTAAATGTTCATTTATCCATTTCATTAGTCCTTTATATTTATTTCTCATTGTTTTCTGTGTGTAAAACTATAGTTATTCTCTATAAAATGTATTTTTTATTAATACATTTGGGTGTCTAGAATGATTTAACTGAATATACATTATTTCTTATGTGAAATATTGCTTCAGTTTTCATCAAATTCGTTTCTCGTCAGACTTTCTGGAATGAATTAATGACGAAAACCGAGGTTCCACTGTATTATAAACTATTATTATAAATTATTATTGTTATTATAAATTATTACAGTGGAACCTCAAATTTCGAACTTAATCCATTCCAGGAGATAGTTCTAAATTCGAAAAGTTTGAAAAGCAAAGCAATATCTCCCACAAGAAATAATGGAAATACAATTAATCCGTTCCAGAAACCCAAAAACATTCACAAAAAAAAAAAAAACATTTTATAGAGATTAATTATAGTTTTACATACACACAACAAATATAGTGTACAATTATGTATTAATAAATTTAAATTAACATATAAAATAACATTTTTACTTACCTTTATTGAAGATTGGTGATGGCATCTAGAAGATAGGGAAGAGGAGAGAGGGAGTTGGGGTTAGTGTTTGGAAAAGGAATCCCCCTCCATAAGGACGGGTTTTATTTTGGTTAGCATATTAACACCTTTTGCAACATCAGCTTCCTTGATTTGTACTTTCTTTGCCAGGATAGAAGCGATGGTCAACTTGTTTTTCCCATACATCCTGGCAAGCTCAACAAGTTTCACACCACTCTCATACTTCTGTATTATTTCCTTCTTCACATCTAGGGTGTTTCTCACTTTCTTTACCACAGGGGTTCCACTAGCAAGTTTCTTTGAGCCCATGGTAGCTTATTTCACAGTCCCACAAGCACTAAACACAATGAATTAACCGTAAAATGTTTGAATGAGAGTGCCAGTTAGTGTTCACTCAAGCATCAACAAAGCCAGACTGGCTCAAGGCGCCTGCGTGGGGACGTGGACAGAGCGGCTGGCAGACAGGTTCGGTACCCGGCAGTTCGAAAATAGGGGCGAGTTCGATAATAGGGACAAAGTTGGTTCGAAAAAAGCGGTCGATTTTTGAAGAGTTAGATAAGTGATATGTTTGAAATTTGAGGTTCCTCTGTATTATTATAAATTACAGTGGAACCTCTACTTATGAGTTTAATCCATTCCATGACCTTGCTCGCAACTGGATTTGCTCATTTGCAGAGTCAATTTTCCTCATTTAAATTAACTGAAATGCAATTAATTCGTTCCAGTGGAATTCCAGGCACGAGAAAATACCTTAATAATTTCCTTAATATCAATTCTACAGCTTATTTATCTATCACAATTCATGTAATATGACATAATAAACAAGGTTAAAAACATAGAAACATGATATACACACTAGAATGAATAAAATACATGTCATTAGGTATGTGGCTAGTGGTGGTGAAAGCAGCCATTGTTGTTGGGGTTTATTGGGCCACCACAGTGGCCATTCCTGCTCCTGACTACATGTGTAGAGAACCTAGGATAACCCAAAAAAAGTCAGACAAAAGTGACTTATAAGTGCTACACTCTTTAAAGCTTCACTTAATTGCAACACTCTAAGCTACACTTTGCCACTGTTGCTTCATGTTGTCTGCACACCTTTTTCTACCTCCCCTGATGTCTGCCACTGCTACCTCATATTTATGTCAGTTTTCCCCTGCTACCTCATGATGTCTGCCACCCGCTCCTCATGATGTCTGCCACTGCTGCTTCAAAGTTGTCTGCCACTGCTACTCATGATGTCTACCACTGATGTCGCCAAAGAATCAAACTTTCTATTTTGAGCTCAGTCTGAAGGTACTTTTCATTGTGAAACCAATTAAAATCATATTTATTTAGTAGTATATCTTTCTATCACATGAGACCAAATAAAACGAGAATACAACCATAAAAACCATACAAAAATATACCGCTAAGGGGGGGATAATGGCTGAAAAGTGAACTCCGTTTTTAATGGTCCGATTTCTTTCATTTTGGTGTATGTTAAGAAGCATCTTTTCATCATACATTGCCTAAGTTTCAATAAGACAGCCCAACAAACAACTGAGATCCAGTTCCCTAGATCAAGAGCAAGAGCCCCCTCACCAGTGTCAATTAACCTCCCTTGAAGCCTGCTCACATCTGGAAATTTTGCTCGTGTCTGGGAAACAAAAAATCGACTAAACAGCAGCTCGTATCTGGAAAAACTCGCACGTGGAAGCACTAGTAAGTAGAGGTTCCAATGTATTATTAAAAGTGGTACCTCAGTATACTTCCTATTGTGACCCCTGAAAGGGTCACAATGTATATAATGTATATTACCTGTTCATATAATTTTATATTGCTTATATTTGCATATTAAACTAAATCAAAATATATTGCTTTATAATATTATTTGCCTTAGTTAATTGTTAGGTAGGATGTAACATTTATATATTCAGTGCTCATAGTTCGTGAGTGTTAAGTAGCTGACGGCCTTGTCTAAATTATCGCTCCACTTGTTCCCTGCTGGCTTCTCTGTAGTTGCTGGGAGCAGCAGTCCACAGAGAGTCACGTGATAAGGGTGGGGTGATCACATCTCACCTGGAGAAGTCTGCCTGGCCTGTGCTCCTTCTTGACTGTTTTTACGTGCCTTCCAACAACACGGCCTCTCCAGCTCCCATTGCAGGCCCTTGTTGGGAAGATCTCTCTGTCGCTTTCTTGTTGTTGGTTCTGTGTTCTCTATTCACAGAACATAGCATAGACTTAGTGATTTTCGCCCTTGTACTGAGGTTGTGTGTCCTCTAGACACTTTGAGAAACTCAGGTCCTTAGCTGTAGCTTCTGACCTAATTTGTACTGGTATCTGTTTTACTGTCACAGTTGGGGATTTTCTAATGCTGAACTTAGATTCAGTAGTAAAGGGAGCTTTTTGACTTTTATAGGGATCTGCAGATGGTCCCTTCTTAGTGTCGTTATATTAAACTCCTTGTTCGTGATTCTGTGTCGCTGTTGCTTGTTATATTGCTGTTCAGCTTATCAGCCATTTTATTGTTCAAGCAAGCTGTTCTGATTGCCAGGTTGGTCAAGAAGTTAGTTTAAAATGAGGACTTTTAGTCGAGTCACTGGTTAATCTAGTCGAGTCTTGAGACATAGCGAACTACTTAGAGCACTTACACACAAATTACTTTTATATATTTGTATTTTTTTTTTTTTATTATCACACTGGCCGATTCCACCAAGGCAGGGTGGCCCGAAAAAGAAAAACTTTTACCATCATTCACTCCATCACTGTCTTGCCAGAAGGGTGCTTTACACTACAGTTTTTTTAACTGCAACATTAACACCCCTCCTTCAGAGTGCAGGCACTGTATTCCCATCTCCAGGACCTCCAAGTCCGGCCTGCCGGTTTCCCTGAATCCCATCATAAATGTTACTTTGCTTCACTCAACAGCACGTTCAAGTATATTAAAAACCATTTGTATCCATTCACTCTATCAAACACGCTCACGCTGCCTGCTGGAAGCTCCAAGCCACCTCGCACAACAAAAACCTCCTTTACACCCTCCCTCCATCCTTTCATAGGCCGACCCCTACACCACCTTCCTTCCAATACAGACTGATACACTCTTGAAGTCATTCTGTTTTGGCTCCATTCTCTCTACATGTCCGAACCACCTCAACAACCCTTCCTCAGACCTCTGGGACATAAAGTTTTGGTTAATCCGCACCTCCTCCTAACTTCCAAACTACGAATTCTTGCATTTATTACACCACCCACATTGCCCTAGACATGACATCCTCCACTGCCTCCAGCATTCTCCTCGCTGCTACATTCATCACCCACGCTTCACACCCATGTATGAGCGTTGGTGTAAAAAAAACTATACTCATCATACATTCCACTCTTTGACTCCAAGGACAAAGTCTTTGTCACCACAGACCTCCTTAGTGCACCACTCACTCTTTTTCCCTCATCAATTCTATGATTACCTCATCTTTCATAGACCCATCCGCTGACACGTCCACTCCCAAATATCTGGAATACGTTCACCTCCTCCATACTCTCTCCCTCAATCTGATATCCAGTCTTTCATCACCCTAATCTTTTTGTTATCCTCATAACCTTACTCTTTCCGTATTCACCTTTAATTTTCTTCTTTTTGCACACCCTACCAATTGCATCCACCAATCTCTGCAACTTCTCTTCAGAATCTCCCAAGAGCCCACAGTGTCATCAGCAAAGAGCAGCTGTGACAACTTCCACTTTGTGTGTGATTCTTTTTCTTTAACTTCACGCCTCTTGCAAGACCCTTGCCATTTAATTCTTTACAACCCCATCTATTAAATATATTTAAACAACCACGGTGACATCACACATCCTTGTATAAGGCCCCTACTTTTTACTGGTGAAAATATTTCCCTCTTTCCTACATACTTAACTTGAGCCTCATATCCTCGTAAAAAACTCTTCACTGCTTTCAGTAACCTCTTCCTACACCATAACACTTGACAACATTTGGCCACATTGCCCCCTATCCCCTGGTCATACGCCTTTTCCAATCCATAAATGCACAAAAGACTCTTTAGCCTTATCTAAATACTGTTCACTTATATGTTTCACTGTAAACACCTGGGTCCACACACCCCCTCCTTTCCTAAAGCCTCCTTGTTATCTGCTATCCTATTCTCTGTCTTACTCTTAATTCTTTCAAATTATAACTCTACCGTACACTTTACGGTATAATCAAAAACAGACTTATCCCCTATAATTTTTGCGTTCTCTTTTTATCCCCTTTGGCCTTTAAACAAAGGAACTATGCAAGCTCATCTGCCAATCCCTAGGTTACCTTACCCTCTTCATACATTTATTAATAATGCACAACCACCCAAAACTATTAATCCCCACATCTGCTTTAAATTTCTATCTTTATCCCAATCAATCCCGGCGGCCTTCCCCGCCTTTCATTTACCTACTGCTCACGAAATTTCCACTCACTCACAACTGGCTCTTCCTCTCCTCCTACAAGAATGTTATTCCTCCTTGCACACTATACACGAAATCACAGCTTCCTATCTTCATCAACATTTAACAATTCTCAAATATTCCCTCCATCTTCCCAATACACCTATAACTTCTCCATTTAATAACTCTCCTCTCCTATTTTTAACTGACAAATCCATTATTATGTTATTATATGCTAACACTGTACCAGACGGTACTTAACCCTTTGAGGGTCGACAGGCCCTCTCCGAAACTCGTTCTCAGGGTCGGCTAAATTTCAAAAAAATAAAAAAATATTTTTTCTTATGAAAAAATAGGAGATTTTTTTTCTGAAATTATAGGATAAACAAAAATTTTACCATCAATACTTACGGACGTTATGGATGGCCATTGAGTTCCTACAATGAAACAAACTGCAGCCGCGTATATGGCCAACTGCGGCGGACTGCGCTCACACGAGTTAACCTTTGATTTACTTGTATTCAAGGTTTTGTTGTTTTTTTCATATTTTATTTTTTTCACATAACTTATGTGGCCTATGAGACCAAAGTAAGGTTGAATGTAACATATTACACTCGTTGTATACAAACAAAGTAAGCACACAAATATAATTTCAAATATATTGTTTACAAAACTTGTTTACCAAAAATCAAACAATACTAAACATTGTTTATTATTATGTTCTATAATATATATACCAATATACAGTACTGAACATATTCCTATTAGTCTGCAGCTTGTGAGAACTCATGAACATGGTTGTCTACACAAATGGTGTTTTTTCTTTCTCTCTTCATCTATTACATCTGTCTCTCTTTTCTATCTGTTTGTCTATCTCTGTCTCACAGGTACACATAAATAAAAGTATTAAATAGTATAAATCTACCTCGGGAAACCATGAAATCAGACAAGTGCTATACTCTGCCTTGAAGATGTGAGTAAAAAGTGATGACACAGTCTTGTGCTCTTGGGACAGAGAGCTAGATGGAACAGACAGTTAGACAGGGAGCTTTGACAGACAGTACAATAGGACAGACAGAAATGTTAGTGTACAGTTACACAGTGTACTAGTGTTCCACCCTCCTACTCCTTCTTCTTAATCTTCCCCCTACTCTTCCTCCTCTTCCCCATACTCTTTCATTACTTTCCTCTTCCTCCTACTCTTCCTCTTCCTCCCCTCCTCTGCTTCCTCTTCCTCCTACTCTTCCTCCTACTCCCTTTCTTCCTCTTCCTCTCCTCCTCTTCTTCCTCTTTCCTCCTCTTCCCCTAATCTTCCTCCTACTATTTCCTCTTCCTCCTCCTTTCCTCTATTCCTCTTCCTCCTTACTCTCCTCCTCCTCCTCTTCTCCTTCTTCCCCTACGCTTCCTCCTTCTCTCTTCATCCTCGTCCATAGTGTAAATTACAAGGAGTCGGCAGCTGTCAAGTGACATATTGGCTCATTACTCTTTTCCCCTCCGGCCCTGTCAAAACAATGGGGTTCGATGCTGCTTCACCCTCCTCAATTCTATCTATTATCTTTCTCCCTCATTCTATCTGTCCTGGCTATCTCTGTCTCACAGGTACACATAGTATACAAGTATATCATAGTATAAATTACCTAGGAAACCCATGAAACCCAGACAAAGTGCTATACTCTGCTTGAAGATGTGAAGTAATGTGATAAATTGACGGCAGTCTTGTGGCATCTGAGACAGAGAGCTAGATGGATGGACAGGGAGCTGACAGGACAGGCAAAATAGACAGACAGAAAATGTTAGTATACCAGCCAAAATCAAAGGGAAGAGGGTGATGTTATCTTCAATCTTTTGCATCAGCTAATACCCTCATTTACCCTCATAAAAGTCAGCACTTATCAGATGATTACATCCCTTATCTTGTTACTGTCATGGGTGTACATTTATTATTACATTTTATTATTATTACATATTTATTAGTATTATGTATTATGTTATCATTACGTATTATTAGTCTTCATCCTCCTCCTCCTCTTCTTCCTCCTCCTCCTCTTCCGCCTCCTCCTTCTCCTACTCTTCTTCCTCCTCTCCTCTTCTTCTTCCTCCTCCTTTTTTCACTCCCCCTCATCCTATGCCTCCTCCTCTCTTGCCTCCTCCTCTCTCCCTTCTTGGAACATGTTTGAAGAGCTTTGTAGTTATAATCACTATCATTATCATCACCAATGCTCACATCTGAGTATGGGATTTTGGAAAAGGAAAAATAGGACAGTTCCTCTTTGATTCCTGAGTAAGCTGAACAACGGCCCCAGCATCAGAGGTGGAAGCTGTGGGTTGTCGGGGTTTTTCTCTCACTTTTACCCGTATTATGTTCATTAGTTTCGGTCCAAAACCTCCAACCAGACCTTGAAACTCATTTTCACTGTCTCTTCCAATCTGTATTAGAACAGTTCACTGGGAACAAAAGTGTCCCAATTCGCCGAGGATTTGAGGAACTTCTTACCGCAGGGCACGGTGTGTGAAATTGTGTAATTGATGGCTTTCCACATTGCACCATGGGGTCCCAGATTTTTCATAACTGCGCACACCACACCACACAAGACCCTTCTCTAACATCTGGGCTTATTCAGCCTTTTCCTGCGAGATTTGAGGCGATAGATTTTATGCGTACTAGTACGTCAAAACCCCTAACACGTAAGACGTACTAGTGCGACCAAAACCCTCAAAGGTTTTGTTTTAAAAGCAATTAAAGATGTTGATATGTGCCTTCGGCACAGCAATACTACTGTACACGAGAGAAGTTGTAGGAGCTTGTATCCTTATTATATTCAAATTGGATTACTATAATTTACTTTGATTTATACGCCAAGACAAATTTATTGTTATTAATATATAAACATATATTAATTTTAATTTCCTTAGTTAGTAGCCCCTACAGTTGTAATCCTGAAAGCACTATTTTTTGTACTAAATTCTAATGGATACTGGACCAAGGATACTGACTATTTGTTACAAAACCAGTAAACAGGTGGATGCTAGAAGAGCAGTCCTTTCTATATTCATGGAGATCTCTATCATCAGAAATTTGCTTTTTTTGTAATAAAAGTCGTACCGCCAAATTATCCATTAGAATTTATTAAGATTCAATGTGTTCAGGTTAAAAAAATGTAGGTACTAACTAAAGAAAAAAAATTTTTAATAATTTATTAATAAAAGATAACCCAAATTTTTCCCAGATTGGGAAACCCCTAAAAGTTTTTGACCATGATTATAGTGTGCCCCTGGACAATTTCCCAAACCCCTTTGGGATCAAAAGCATCCCAACAGGCCCCATTTGTTCAAAAAATGTGATTTCTAATAATGATAGAGATTTCCAGGAAACTAAAAAAATCCCCTTTTAGCTCCACCGTTTTCTGGGTTTTTGTAAAAAATGGGGGCCCGTTGGGGGGCTTTTATCCAAGGTGTTGAAAAATTGTCCTTTGAACCCCTAGTAACTTATAGTCAAACATTCGAGTACTTTCCCAATCTGAAGGGTTTGGGTTAGCTTTTACACATAATACGTGGGTGTAGTACTTACGGTCTCTTGACCAAGGAGATGGAAAAACTGTTTTTGAACTCTATCTAAAACAAACAACACTAAAATTCTGTTAGGAATTGTTTCCCATAATACCTCTCGTATGCACTTTTTTCTATTTTGCCAAAATTTTGGGGGGCGAATTAATTTTCCATTGAAATAAGGAAAACAAATTAATCCGTGCAAGACACCCAACGCACATGAAAAAAAAAGTTTAATGCCACAAAGAAGAAGACATGCACATTTGTGATTACTAACAATTAATACAGACATTTCCCTTTTAAAGAAGATCTGGTGATGTTTATAGGATGGGGCAGGGGAGAGTGTGGAAGTTGTTAATGTTTAAAAGGGAAATCCCCTTCCATTAGGACTTGAGGTAGCAAGTCCTTTAACGGGGTTACTTACTTCTTCTTTTAATGCCACTAGGACTAGCTTGAGAGTCACATGACCTCTGTCGCACAACAAATCTCTAATAGTCACCAGCATAGCTTGCAATAGGTGTGTTAGGGTGATTTTCATCCATAAAGGTTTGCAGTTCAACCCATTTTGAATACATTTCCTTAATTTTTGAAGTAGGCACAATGGATTCCACAACTGGCATAGGCTTCTCAGGGTTAGCCCCAAACACTTCAAAATCTTTCTTAATTTCCATACTAATTCTCACCCTTTTTACCACAGGGTTGGCACTAGAAGCTTTCTTGGGGCCCATGGTGACTTATTTTTCAGAAACAAACACCAAAAACACTGTGATAATATGGAATGTAACGAATGTATGCTCAGATGCGAGCACACTGGCTGACTTGTAAACACTGGCACACACGAGGCAGTTCAGGCCACATGTGACGCGTTCCGGACGAATCGCGTGTGGCGGGTTTTTTAACAAGAAGCGAGGCAAAATTTTTGTGTTAAAATGTATCGTATACTGGATTTAACATATACCAATGCCATCGTATGCCAGGGGTCCACTGTACATTAAAACTTCAGATGTGTTGGCGAGTAGCCAAATATCTCAGTGTGACGTATAACAGGAATTACACCGCAGAAACTGTCAGAGCGCTAATCAAAGATATATTGTTTCCTGCTCATGCAGAGATGTCTGATTATGATTCAGATACAGAGAGCCTAGTGTCACTATTAGGAAGTATGACTATTGGGTGATGTAAAAGAGAGAGCAACTACGGCAGAAGTGTCTGAACCTAGTGTAACTCCGTTCACACTCACACCTTCCCGCCTGACTAACACAATAGTACAGAGTGTAGCTGGTAGTATGACTCAGCCTCATACTAGTACCGTGTATACTACACCTGTATCTACTTATCCTAGACCCGATCTAGAGTCTCTAGGGATGGCTAGACAAGGTGTCTGACCTAAGGACCGTCCAGCCTCATTCGTTAGATTCCTTACTCCTCCATTACCCACTGGTCCTATCTCACAGGAACAGTTTGAGAGGATGGAACGCCTCATTATGTTGCAGACTGCACAAATAGAGGCACAGAGGAAATTGAACGAAAAAAGATTTCCAGAGAGAAAATGTTCGTCTTGGAAGACAACAGACTGATAGATCTGACAAAGTTGATAAACCTGTTAGTACAACACAGGACACATTTAATGTGCAGAAAGCTGCCTCAGCAGTTCCTAAGTTTTTTGAGAGTGACTTAGACACCTATTTTGATGTGTCTGAGAAACAGGCACGTGCTATGAACTGGCCACGTAAGCACTGGGCTACCTTGTTGCACACAGCTTTGACAGGAAGAGCTCAAACTTGTACTGCAGCTTTACCATTTGCCAAGTACATTAGTTATGATGCTGTCAAGGAAACTATTCTAGAGACATATAACTTGTTACCTGTAAGTTATCAACATGCATTTCATATGTTACAATGACAACAAGATCAAACTTGTGTAGAGTTTGCTCATGAGAAAAAAAGTTGCATTTGAGAGGTGGTGCAGAGCCGCTAAGTGCAGTAATTATGACAGTCTGCTTCAGTTGTTACTTCACGAAGAGTTTAACAACTGTATGTCTGTGGACATTCAAGAATATCTGATCGATCATACTGCATCGGATATTCTGAAAACTGCAGCATTAGCAGACAATTACGAGATTTCTCACAAACTTGTACGTACTAAAACACAGAGGAACAAGGTAACGAAAAATTGTCCTAGAAGTTGGCAACCTAAATCAGCTGATCAGTGCCGGCGTGATGTACCTGCTACTGTAACTTCTCGTACCTTTACCAGGAAAACTCACCATCCTGAATTTGTCTCTGTGGTAAGACAGAAGTCTGATATTGAGAAGAAGAAAGTTAAATGTACCTATTGTAACAGAAAAGGACATGCTAGAGAGTATTGCTATAAGTTAGAAAGAGATACGAGAAGCGGTCATACAGCTGGTGCACCCACACAAGTCGTATCCTCTTCCATGCAACAAAGGCACCAAAATCCTAGTAATACCTCTGATCCCACTGTTTTAGATAATATTACTCAGAATAGATGAGTAGCATCAGAAAGTGTATCTGACAAAAAGATTTGTTCAGCGATGAGTCCGTACTTATCGAGAGGCAAAGTAGGACTTGACGAATCACATCTAACTGAGATAATTACTTTCAGAGACACTGGCAGCTATCCCACATTATTGAGAGAAGATGTACTGCCCATAACTGATGATACCTATTGCAAGATAGATGTATTGTTAGAAGCCTATGGTGGGGCTGTTATAAAAGTACCTGTGCACAAAGTTTACATTGAAACAAGCTACGTATTATACTGGTTATATTTCAGTGGGTATATCCAGTGGTGTATTTCCCATCAGGTCACAGGACTTGTTGATAATGAACGATATCCTTCATGCTGGTATATGTAAGAAACCACTTGTGATTGATAATACCACTGATAATAATTATGCCATTGAAGCTTGTAGAGAGAAGCCTATTTTATTTTCTCTCAGCGTAATTACTAGAGCTATGTCAAAGATGAAACGCCCATCCTTGTCTCCTTTTGAGTTAGTGGATGACAATGATTTGGGCTTGAATATGTTGTTTAGTGATACTTTGCGTCCAGGATCATTAACACTGACTCCCCGCTGTCATCAATCTAGTCAGGACACAACTGACGTTAAATTTCTAACTCATGATGATTTAATCAAGGATCAGTTTGTTGATCAGTCACTGGAAAGACCGACAGAGATAGCAGTTACTGAGAGTGAAGCAAAGGATCTCGATAATTGTTATTATTATAGTAATGGTGTACTGATGGAGAAAAATACATGTAAGTTTTCAGCTGATAGTGTTTCCACCACAGTCAAGCATCTCATAGTATTATCAGTTAGATTTCGTGAACAAGCCATTGATTCTGCTCACAATAGTCCCATAGGAGGACATTTGGGTGTCAAGAAGACACTCGGTAAACTGGCAAAACATTTTACTTTGCCAAAAATGAAGGAAAGAGTAACTGATCATGTGCGACGGTGCCACATCTGTCATGTGACAGGCAAGCCAGCACACACACCTCCACCTGCACCTCTCATTCCTATCACCGTGGATGGTGAACCATTCTCACGTCTTATTTTCGACTGTGTTGGTCCTTTGCCTAGAACCAAACTAGGGAACCAATACTTATTTACTATTATGGATGCTGCAACATGCTATCCTGAAGCTATTCCTATGAGAAAAATGAATGCACGCGCTATTGTGAGAGCACTGATGAAATTTTTCTCCCAGGTTGGATTGCCACGAGAGATACAATCAGACCAGGGATCTAACTTCACTTCTAAGATCTTTCGAGAAGCATTATCCCATTTAGGAATAAAGTCTGTACTTTCAACCAGTTATCATCCAGTCACAAGGTGCTCTAGAGAGATTTCATCAGACATTGAAGTCCATGATGAGAGCTTATTGTAAACATTTATCTAGAGACTGGGATGAGGGTATACCTTTTCTTCTGTTCGCTATGAGAGAAAGTGAGCAAGAAAGTCTCGGGTTTAGTCCGTTTGAGTTAATATTCGGACACCAAGTGCGTGGTCCTCTCGCAGTGTTAAAAGACTTGTGGACAGGAAAATCAAATCCATCATTGAGCACATCACCTTCATTAATGCAGCAACATTTTACAGCTGCTAGAGAGCTAACTTCAAAAAACCTAGTTTCAGCCCAAGTTAGAATGAAGCAACATTATGACAAGCGTGCTGTCTCTCGCTCTTTTAAAGCAGGAGATAATGTGATGGCTCAGAAATTAGTACCAGGTCATGCTCTACAAGCCAGGTATGATGGTCCCCTGGAAGTAGTGAAAATGCTTAGCAACGTAAATTATTTAGTACGTACGCCTGGGAAGAAGAAATCAAATCATGTGTACCATGTTAACCAGCTCAAGACATACTATGCTAGTCCTCTACCTACTACATCTATTCTTCCTAGGACAGAGGAAGAAAATGTCAGTCTGCCTGACATCTCTAGAGGTATAGAGGTGCGTTTAAAAAATTCAGTGACTCTACAATCACTAGACAATTTTCTTAGTAATCTTGGGATTGATAAAGCTGGTGATATTAAAAACATGATTTTGCAGTATCCTGAATTGATCAGTGATGTTCCTAAACGTTGTACTCTGGGTGTACATGACATTGATGTACAGAGAGCATCACCCATTAAGCAATCACCATATAGGAAGAGTCCAATGAAGCATAAAGCATTGAGAGAAGAAGTTGATTTTCTGTTATCTCATAGACATATTGAGCCTAAATCTGACGATAGTTTCAGGATGTGCACTGATTACCGGAAAGTGAACTCTGTCACATTGCCTGATGGTTATTCCCTACCTCGCCTTGACGACCTTATTGACTGTGTGTCAGGAGCCCAGTTTGTCAGCCGTTTAGATCTCTTACGAGGCTATTATCAAGTCCCACTTACTGAACGTGCTCAAGAAATATCTGCTTTTACTGTTTAAGATGGATTGTTTAACTATCTCGTCACCCCTTCGGCCTATGTAACGCGGCTTCTTCTTTCCAACGTATAATAAACGAGCTGACCCACAATTTAAACGGAGTAGAAGCCTACCTTGACGACTTAGTGGTGTACAGTGACAAGTGGGAACAAAAATTTTGACACATCTCAGAGCATTGTTTGAGAGACTGGCACACTACAACTTCACTGTTAACTTGGCTAAATGTAGTTTTGGTCAAGCCAAGATTACCTATCTAGGCTTCTGTATTGGCCAAGGTGAGGTTGCTCCTATTGAGGCTAAGGTTCATGCTATTTCTGCATTTCCAGTGCCACAGGATAGGAACGGAGTACAGAGATTCCTGGGCATGGCAGGATATTATCGCAGGTTCTGTCCAAATTTTCTCAGATTGCTGCTCCTCTCACGGAACATACTAGTAGCAAAGTTCAGTTCATCTGGACTAGAGATTGTTCAGACTCGTTTACAAGGTTGAAGCATCTGCTTTCTTCTGCTCCTGTATTGAGGAGTCCTAATTTCAATCTTCCCTTCTTTTTACATATAGATGCGAGTGGTTATGCAGTGGGTGCTGTGCTGCTCCAACAGTCAACATCCACTGACATTCTCCATCCTATATGTTACTATTCATCTAAGCTCAAACGACACCAGAAAAATTAAGCCACTATTGAGAAAGAGGCTCTAGCTTTTGTGGTGTCCTTGGAACATTTTGATGTGTATTTGGGCACTTCCCCATTTAAAATTAACGTTTTTTTCAGATCACAATCCACTCACCTACATAAACACAATGAAGAGTAAAAATGCTAGGATCATGAGGTGGGCTCTCAGAATCCAGCCATACTCTATTAGTATACAACATATCAGTGGTCATTGTAATGACCATTGATATGTTGTACACTAATGATAATTAAGGATGCTCTGTCACATCCTTAATTATCATTGTTACATTTAAATTAACATAATTTTATGCCCAAATACCTTTTGTTACTTCCTACTTTAAATTCAGTAAAGTAACATAATCTATCAAGCCAATGTTAACTATGTATACTCATGTCTAATTATTCTGTTTATATATTCACAGTAGTGGTGATATATGTTGGTGTGAGAAGGAGACAGTTGGAGACAGAAGCTGAGTGTTGAGTGTGTAGTGTTGTGTGTTCGATGCTAGTTACCGAGTGGTGGAACAGTCCTGCCGCAGCCTCCCCCCTCTCTAAACACCCTAAGTTAGTGCACTCAAGCTTTCTCATACGCAGATGTCCATACTGCCTCGCATTCCACAACCACTACTTAACCCCTTGACTGTCGCGGTTGTATATATACATCAGAGGAGATACCTTGTTTGACGTATCTATACGCATAAATTCTAGCGGCTTCAAATCAAGCAGGAGAAAGCTGGTAGGCCCACATGTGAGAGAATGGGTCTCCATGGACAGTGTGCACCATATAAAAAAAATCAGGGAGCCAGTGGTGCATTGTGGGAATGCCATTTCAGTTGTCCTTTTTCAGCATGTCTAGCAGAAAGAAATATGCGACTCCCCAGCAAATCTGGGACTCTTCTCTTCCCAAGTGATGCTCTAACACAGATGGAAGTGTCAGTGAAGATCAATGTCATTATTTCAAGGAGTTTGAGACCAAAAGCAGAGGAGGGGGGAGGAGGGAGGAGGAAGAAGAAGAAGAAGAAGAAGAAGAGGAAGAAGAGGAAGAAGAAGAAGAAGAGGAAGAAGAGGAAGAAGAAGAAGAAGAAGAGGAGGAAGAAGAGGAAGAGGAGGAGGAAGAGGAAGAGGAGGAAGAAGAGGAAGAGGAGGAAGAAGAGGAATAATAATAATAATAATAATAATAATAATAATAATAATAATAATAATAATAGGTAATAATAATAATATTTAATAATATGTTGCCTTGAAGCATGGAAAACAGTTCACCCCATGACAGTGACAAGATAAGGGGACATAACATCTGATAAGAGCTGACGTTTGATGAGCGTAAACGAGGGTGGAAGGAGGGTGCAGCTGATAAGAAAAGATTAGATGACCATCACCCTCCCTTTGTTTTTGCTGGTACACTAACATTTCTGTCTGTCTATCCGTCTAGCTCTCTGTCTCAGAGAGCCACAAGACTGTCATCATCACGTTTACTCTCATCTTCAAGAAGAGTATAGCACTTTGTCTGGATTTTTTGGGTTATCCTAGGTAATTTACACTATGTATACTTGTATTTATGTGTACCTGTGAGACAGAGATAGACAGAAAGAGAGACGCAGATTGAAAGAGATAGAATGAGGGAGAAAGGTAATTAGATAGAATGGAGGGGAAGCAGCATCTGATCCTATTGTTTTGACAGGCAGGAGGGGGAGTGAGTAATGAGATAATACGTCATTTTGACAGTTGCCGACTCCTGGCTCAAAACAATTATAAGCCATACACTCGCACACAAGACAAGCTTGGTGAATGAAGATAATAGCAGTTATATGAAAGTATCTAGTGATTATATATGTGTATATATATTATAGAAACCAGAAGGAAGAATGGAAGGCAGGAATGAAGGAAGGACGAGATCAAAGAAAGGAAAAAAGTAAGGAAAGACGAAGGAAGGTAGGAAAGGAATGCAGGAAGGAATGATGACACATGACCATTTATCTAGGATAACTACATAACACAACTGTATGCGAATACTTTGAAGAAAACTGCTCGGACGAGGTGTTTTGTCTTTGCACATAAAAAAAAAACTTCCACAAAAATGCACACACACTGGTTTTATGTGTGAGGAGTGTAAAACACCATTGAGTATGACACCATGTTTCAAAGTGTTCCACAAGCTGCAGAACTAATAGGAATATGTCCAGTGACTGTATATTGGTATATATATTATAGAACAATAGTAATAAAAAATTTTTTGTATTGTTTGTTTTTGTAAACAAGTTTTGTAAACAATATATTGATAATTATGTTTGTGTGCTTATTGTGATGTATACAACGAGTGTATATATGTACATTGCACCTTACTTTGGTCTCATAGGCCACATAAGTTATGTGAAAAAATAAAATAGTGAAAAAAAAAACAACAAACCTTCAAATATAAGTAAACCAAAGTTTACGGGGTGAGCGGCAGTCGCCGCTGTTGCCATATTGGGCTCATTTTCTGCAAACTTCATGCCTCTATATCTGGGTAAGTACTGATGGGAATTTTTTTTTTTGGACTAAAACAATCAGAAAAATAATAACATTTTCACAAGAAAAAAAAATTTTTTTTTTTTCGAATATTTTGTGACACCAGGAGACACTTCAGGATTGGGCCTTTCGACAGTCAAAGGGTTAAGAGTGGAATGCCATCTTCTATCTATCGAACAAGACTGCTATTCTAATATACAGCCTCCACTATTATGATCGAGCCTCAATGTGTCATGCTTGTCTACACTAACCTGTCTCTACATTGATGTACATAACCACAAGTATGCAGAGATATGATAACTTAGACACTGTGAAATGTAAGAAGTGCTTGGCACAAAAGTGACTGATTTTTTATATTAAACTGTGTTATTAAAGTGACAGGAGTTATCACAGTAATCATGTGAAAGACACTAACACAACTGCTAGTGCGACCGTTTGTCGTGCCGGGGGGGGGGTATTGCGACATCTGAATGGGTCACAATGTATATAATGTATATTACCTGTTCAAATAATTTTATATTGCTTTTATTTGTGATATTAGTTAAACTGTAAATATATTGCTTTACATTATTACATTGGACCCCCGCATACCGATTTTAATCCATGCTAGAGGGGTCATTGTTATGCGAAATAATCGGTATGCGAATGAATTTTCCCCATAAGAAATAATGGAAATCAAATTAATCCGTGCAAGACACCCAAAAGTATGAAAAAAAAAATTTTACCACATGAAATATACATTTTCCTACACACAAAGAGAAGGATACATGCACAATAGTAGAGTAGTACATGCACAGTATATATTGTGCATGTACTAGTCTACTAAATGAAGAATAAATGACACTTACCTTTATTGAAGATGCAGCAATGACTGATGAGACACTGTGTCCTGGGAGTGCCTTTTCCTCCTGAGTACTGTAGGTCCTGTTTGGCATTTTCTTCCAGAACAGGCCTTATCACACTGTGTATGCCACTACGATTCTTAAATCTCTCAAACCAACCTTTGCTGGCTTTAAATTCACCAATATGAGCACTAGTTCCAGGCATTTTTCCTTGTTCACCTGGGTGTTAGTCGACTTGTGTGGGTTGCATCCTGGGAGACAAGATTAAGGACCCCAATGGAAATAAGTTAGACAGTCTTCGATGACACTGACTTTTTTGGGTTATCCTGGGTGGCAAATCCTCTGGGGTTAATTGTTTCTTGGTATTCTCAATAAGCCACACCAACAACGGTGCTACAGCAGCAGCAGCAGCTGACGGTGGTACAGCAGCAACAGACGATGCTACAGCAGCAGCAGACGATGCTACAGCAGCAGCAGCAGCTGACGGTGGTACAGCAGCAACAGACAATGCTACAGCAGCAGCAGACGATGCTACAGCAGCAACAGACGATGTTACAGCAGCAGCAGACGATGCTACAGCAGCAGCAGCAGGGAGACGATGCTACAGCAGCAGCAGCAGCTGACGGTGGTACAGCAGCAACAGACGATGCTACAGCAGCAGCAGACGATGCTACAGCAGCAACAGACGATGCTACAGCAGCAGCAGACGATGCTACAGCAGCAGACGATGCTACAGCAGCAGCAGCAGACGATGCTACAGCAGCAGCAGACGATGCTACAGCAGCAGCAGCAGCTGACGGTGGTACAGCAGCAACAGACGATGCTACAGCAGTAGCAGACGATGCTACAGCAGCAACAGACGATGTTACAGCAGCAGCAGACGATGCTACAGCAGCAGCAGCAGACGATGCTACAGCAGCAGCTGACAGTGCAGCAGCAGCAGCAGCTGTACCACCAATAGTAGCGATGGTTGATTGGGGTTTATTATACAACTTGGCCAGCTCGGAGACACGCACTCCACTTTCATACTTATCAATGATCTTTTTCTTCATCTCTATTGTAATTCTCACCCTTATTGCTGTAGGGTTGGCACTAGAAGCTTTCTTGGGGCCCATGGTCACTTATTTTCCAGAAAAAGCACCGAAAACACTGTAATAATACGAAATATTCCGATTGTATGCTTGGATGTTACCGCGGAGGCTGGCTGGTAAACAATGCCACCGGCGGCACATGTGAGGCTGGCTGAGGGCGCACATTGGACGCATCTCGGACGAAAATCGGTGAGCGGGTTTTTAAGCGGTATGCGAGGCAAAATTTTTGCGATTAAAGCAAGCGGTATGCAGGATTAATTGTTATGTGATGCCATCGGTATGCGGGGGTCCACTGTATTTGACTTTGTTATATTATTAGGTAGGATGTAACATTTATATATTCAGTGCTCATAGTTCATGAGTGTTAAGTAGCTGATGGTCTTGTCTAACTATTGCTCCGCTTGTTAGCCTGCCGGTTTCTCTGTAGTTGCTGGGCAGCAGCAGTCCATGGAGAGTCATGTGATCAGGGTGGGGTGATGACACCTCACCTGGAGTAGTCTGCCTGGCCTGCGCTTCTTATCGGTTTGATGTGCCTTCCAACAACACAGCCTCTCCAGCTCTCCATTGCAGGCCCTTGTTGGAAGATCATCTCTGTCGCTTTCTTGTTGTTGGTTCTGTGTACTCTATTCACAGAACATAGCCTAGACTTAGTGATTTTTAACATTGTACTGAGGTTGTGTCTCATAGACACTCTGAGAAACTCAGGTCCTGAGCTGTAGCTTCTGACCTAATTTGTAATGGAATCTGTGTACTGTCACAGTTGGGGATTTTCTAATGCTGAACTTAGATTCAGTAGCATGGGAGTTTTGTGACTTTTATGAAGGATCTGCAGATGGTCCCTTCTTAGTGTCGTTATATTATCTCCTTGTTCCTGATTTGTGTCGCTGTTGCTTGTTATATTGCTGTTCAGCTTATCAGTCATTTTATTGTTCAAGCAAGCTGTGCTGATTGCCAGGTTGGTCAAGAAGTTAGTTTATGTGAGGACTTTTAGCCAGTCACTGGTTAAGCCTAGTCGAGTCTTGAAACATAGCGAACTACTTAGAGCACTTACACACATACACACAAACTTACTTGTATATATTTGTATTATGTTATTATATGCTAACAATGTACCAGATGGTACTTAAAAGCCATATAGATGTGATATGTGCCTTCAGCACAATACTACTGTACACGAAAGAAGTGTAGGAACTTGTATCCTATATTATATTCAATTGATTACTATAATTTACTTTGATATTATATGCCTACACTTTATTGTTAAACCCCTTGACTGTCGCAACCCCAAATCCTGAGGTGTCTCTTGGTGTTGCAAAATTTAAAAAAAAAATTATTTTTTTCTTACGAAATGATAGAGAATCTTTTCCCGATTGTAATGGCAGAATTACGTTCTTGCGAAGTTAGTGACCTCAGCGATATTTGCAAATCGGCGATTTTGCCTACTTTGAGCCCTATTTTCGGCTAATTCCATTGTTCCAGTCGACCAAACTCATAGCTATTTCTTCAGAACTCTGTTTTTCTATTGACTGAGTACAAGAAACTGCCCATTTACCGATTTCAACTAACCCATAACGTGGTCACAAATTTGCAATTTGGTCAATTTCACAAAAATTAAAAAATATGACAATTTCAAAATAAGATCCAGAATGAACAATGCAGATATTCCTGGCTCTAAAATAACATTTTCTTTGTTCATCAGTCATGTCTCCAGGCCCCTCTGATATTACTCTTGCTTTCTATTTAGAATTTTTATTCAAACAAAAAATAAAAGATTTACTATTATGCAGACTACTGCAATACTGTAATAATTATATAAATAACATCAACCCATTCATGACTGCATATCAGAATGGCTAGTTGGACATTTATTGGACAATGACATCATTTGTTTACTTTTGAACATCGGCAAAAATCAAACATTTCCCCTACTTTGAGCTCCATTTCCAGGTTCTTTTTATAGTAAAATCAATCAAAATCACCTCTATTTCTACAATATGCTTTCCATTCTATCAAATGAGACCAAGAAAACGAGAATACAACCATAAATACTATACGGAAATAGACCACAAATTCGGCATTTTAATTAAAAAAACAGACGGAGTTTTTTTTTCTTATTATGCACTGCGTGCTCCAGGATTTTTTTTATATGGTGCACACTGACCACACAGACCCATTCTCTCACATGTGGGCCTACCAGCTTTTTCCTGCTTGATTTGAAGCCGCTAGAATTTATGAGTATATATACGTCAAACACGGTACCTTGTAAGACGTATATATACGACCGCGACAGTCAAAGGGTTAATAAACTTATTAAATTTTAATTTCTTTAGTTAGCAGCCTACCAGTTGTAATCCTGAAGCACTATTGAATCGTAGTAAATTCTAATGGATAATTGGACCAGGATACTGACTACTTGTTACAAAAACCCAGTAACAGTACTCTCTGTACATAATGTATATCCATGGTCTCTTGCTACCCATGTATTTTAAGACTTATATATTATTCTGATAATGTAGAACAAACGTAAATGTTCTTAGCCAATATATGATATACTCATATATTTTTATTTACCTTAATTTGTATGATATATATAGATACTTCATTAAAATAAGATTTATTGAAGAGTATTATTTACACCCCAAACTCTCTGACCATAATTGTTATGCCCTAACCAGAAGTAAACTTTCTGGCTTGAAATAAAACTTGGAGCATAACAGTCAAGAAGAATACCCTCAAAGTAACTGAGATTATAGGGTGCTAACAACGGGCTATCAGGCATGTGCCTTAGAGTTCTGAGAATATCATAGGTTATACCATCGTCTCCAGGAGCGGTTGATCTACCTTTAGTTAATGCATTATCTAATCCATACTTGATGAAGAGGCAATCACTCTCATCAGTATTTTGGCTCATAAAATTAATCAATTTCATCATTTCTTCAGAAGCACTCTCTAAGTTTTTTCTAATATGAGATGGAAGATTTTCATGCCTGGATGTTTTAGATCAGTCATTTATGAGGTCATCTGCTTTCTCATAAGGAAAGGGATGAGCAACATTACCAGTCTTTTTCCTGGTTACTGTGGTACCTTGACTTACGAGTGCCCCAACCTAGGAGTTTTTCAAGTTACAAGCCATTGCTTGGTAGATTTTTTGCTTTGAGTTGTGAGCCAAAATACGAGTTATGAGCAAGCTTGCGATACTCCGCCACTAGTTGGTGCAGTGAACGCCACAACATCCGCCCAGCATCCCACATCTCACTCGTGCAGTGCACGTGGTTACCTCACCTCTCTTGTGTTGGGCTTGCGTTTTGTGCTTTTGTGCAGTTATTTTGCCAAATTTCTTTTTTCTAACCATCGTGATATGCCTCAGAATTTGTAGCAATTAAGTTCAGCGATAAAGTAATACATAATGTGAATTAATTAGCATTAGAATGTACCACTCCATTACCTTTATCAATATAGAGCAGTCAGTAAGAATTAGGATTAGGCATGCTAATGGCTTTCTTTGTACATTATATTTTGTAATATGTAAACCTTACATTGCAAACTTTACAAAAAAATAAAAAATTTGAATTTTTTAATTTTTTGAAAATGTCAAAATGGCTTATGGGTAATAGTGAAAAGAAAACAAGTAAAAACTTGAGAGGGGTTTAAGTGTGAAGCATCTGACTGAGAAGTTTGACAATGGAACAACCACTATCTACTACTTCAAGATAAAGAAGTACTAATTGTTGAAGTTCTATGAAGAAAGTGATGAATAGAAGTTAATGAAAAATAGAAAAACATTGCATAAAGGGAAAAATGAAGGTCTCGATCATATATTGATGGAGTGGATTAGTTAGTGTCAGAATGAGCATGTGCCACTTAACATAATGCTCATCGTAAAACAAGCAAAAATCTATTATGCTGAACTAAATATTGAAGGTAACCGAATATTAAGCAGGTGGTTACAAAATTTTAAGAAAAGACACAGTATTAAATATTTAAAGATTAGTGGTGATAAAGCATCTACTGGTCATGAAGCAGCAGAGAAATTCACTGATGTGTTTGCCAAGATTGTTGCCGATGAAATCTAACAACAGAACAAATCTACAATGCTGAGACATCATCACTGCTCTGGTGTTATTCTCTCAAAAAAACAGTGACAACATGAGAGCTCCTACAGGAGATAAGGATGCCAAGAACAGATTAACCATGATAGGATGTGCTAATGCTGTGGAAGGTAAAAGCCAGTGTTTTCACTGTCCTTGGACTGATACCAGTCCCTTATTATGTTTACGAAAGGGCATGGATCACTAGGGACATCTTTACTTATTGGCTTTACAAATAGTAGACCATCATTTAGCACGGTAGTTACGTTCCTGAAAATGCCATGTTACATAAAATCGTGTCAGATGAACTGAAGAACTTAAGGGAAAAATAGGGTTACATTTCTGGGAGTCTCCAAAGAGCCAAACAACTTTTTTTTAGGCCTCCACATCATACCAAATAAAAGTGAATATGTAGTTGTAGTTCATTGTCGTGATGTATTATGTTGTTTTTATTCCTTAAGACTACAAATGTAACAGAAATAATAGTATTTCTTACCTTAAATTGTGGGTGCTGGTGTTTGTGGATGATTGTGAAAAGAGTGGAGAGTTATACTGTGGCCCTACTGGGCTGAGGTGGATGATAGAGGTTCTGGTACTAACGTCAATGGTTGTACTGGAGTGTCTAAGTCATTCATTCAGTCAGTCAAGTCATTCAATAAGTCAGCCAGTCAAGTCACCCAGTAAGATTCACTATAAATCTTATGATAACAAGCATTGATCCTGATACCAACCTCTTATTGAATGACTTAAATGAATCAAACAGTAACTGTAATTACTACACAGCAGAACAATCAAATGCACTTCTCAGAGCCAACAAAAACATAACTGTCTTTAACTACAATATCAGATCTTTAAGTAAACATTACGATGACCTCATAGCATTACTAAATTCCCTGCATTCCAGTATATCCATCATTACTCTCACCAAAACCTGGCTAAAGCCTGATACTACATATGTCTATGCCATTCCTGGTTACACAGCCATACACAACTGTAGGCCAGATCAACAAAGGGGTGGCACAGCTATATAGTACTCAGACCAACTAGAATGTATCACTAATACTTGCACAAGGGATGAACATGGGGAATATACAATAGCTAAATTCAAATCCAAATACCTACAAAAACCTCTCACCATGATAAACATCTACAGAGTTCCACAGTCAAACATTAGTCGTTTTAGTGACAACCTAGGAAGCATGATAACTGATGCACACATGAACAAAGATCACTTGCTACTCTCAGGTGACTTTAATATAAATCTCCTGCAAGACCAGGACCCACACGTTACTGAATTCACAAACACTATGAGTAACTGCATGTTGCTACCAGCAGTAACAAAACCTACAAGAGTTACAGAGACTAGTGTTTCCCTACTAGACCACATCTGGACCAACACCATATCCCCATTAAAATCAGGCATAATCACAGATAATACCACAGATCACTACCCTACCTTCCTCATCACAAACCTTGGCAAATTGCCCCAAGACACTACTAAAGTCACTTTCAGATTTCACAATGAGGCAGCCATTAATAACTTCACAGCAGCAGTGACAAACATTGACTGGCACACTGAGCTAGAAATCTATACAGATATTGACGAATGTATTAATAATTTTCTAAAAAGACCCAATACCTTTATAACAAGCACTGCCCCCAAAAATCTAAACAGATGACAGCTAGGAGACTGAACAGTCCCTGGTTAACACCCAGCATCTTCAAATCCATAAATACAAAGCACCTATACGAAAAACAGTACAGAATGGGTCACATAACCAGAGACCAAACAAAATGTTACTTGTCAATCCTAACCAGCCTGATAAGAAGGGCTAAAAGATTGTATTATGAGAACAGATTATCCAACTTACGAGGTGATATAAAAAAGACCTGGAAAACCCTATCAGCAATTCTAGGAACAAAAAAGATATCACGAAATAGCGAAATTGAATTAACAAAACCTGATGAACCCCAACTCCCACCAACTGAAACAGAGAACATACTCAATAATTTCTTCTCCACTATAGGAAAAAACCTTGCCAATAAAATTCCAAGCTCAGATACCCCACCCAATGACTACCTCACTGGCAACTACCCGAACACACTGTTCCTAGCTCCGACTAACCCTACTGAAGTCTCCCTTATTATCAACACACCAAAAAACAAGACAGGAGATTTAAATACCTTACCACCCTTTATATACAAAAAAGCGTCACAAGTACTATCACCAATCATTGCAACACTCTTTAACAAATCCACAGAATCCTCTACCTTCCCTACAATTCTCAAAATAGCAAGGGTCACCCCGATCCATAAAGAAGGAGACCAAACAGACTTGAATAACTATAGGCCAATATCCAACTTACACCCTCTCTCTAAAATCTTCGAAAAATTAATTCATAAGTGAATCTATTCGTACCTTATCTCCCACAACATACTCAACCCCTGTCAATTTGGGTTCAGGTCTAATAAAATACAAATGGTGCTATTATACACATGCTAGAACACATATACACTGCAATAGAGGAAAAAGAAGTCCCACTGGGGATCTTCATTGACTTACATAAAGCTTTTGATACAGTTGACCATGACTTGCTCCATATAAAATTGTCGCACTATGGTATAAGAGGGCACTCCCTCAACTACCTGAAGTCTTACCCCAGTAACAGAAGCCAATATGTGTACACAAACGGGGCAAACTCTTCAGCACAGCCAATTACAGTTGGTGTCCCACAGGGAAGTGTCCTAGGCCCTCTTCTCTTTTTCATATACATAAATGATCTACCAAATGCATCGCAACTACTCAAACCCCCACTATTTGCAGATGACACTACATACGTCTTCTCTCACCCGAGCCCAGTCACGCTAGCCAATACTGTAAATACCGAATTACAGAAAATATCTACCTGGATGAGGACTAACAAACTTACTCTAAACATTGACAAAACCTACTTCATTCAGTTTGGTAACACAGCTACAGATGTCCCTCTTAACATAAAGATAAACGGATCACCTATCACAAAACTCACAGAGGGAAAATTCTTAGGAATCCACCATGATAACAGACTCAAATTTCAAACACATATACAACAAATTTCCCCCAAAATTTCCAAGACCGTAGGCATACTATCGAAGATACGGTACTATGTTACACAGTCAGCCCTCCTGGCCCTGTATCACTCACTTATTTACCCCTATCTCACCTATGGAATTTGTGCATGGGGCTCAACAACAATAAACCATCTCAGACCATTAATTACCCAACAAAAGGCTGCAGTCAGAATGATAACAAATTCCCACTACAGGCAGCACACTCCACCAATATTCAAAACTCTAAACCTACTCACCATTCAAAACATCCATACTTATTACTGCACCTACTACATTCATAGAACACTTAATTCTGATATAAACCCTCCCCTCAAACGTCTCCTTACCAACCTCAACAGAACACACGACCATAACACAAGGCACAGATCACTCTTTGATGTTCCTCGAGTCCATCTCACGCTATGCAAAAACTCAATGCACATAAAAGGCCCTAAAATCTGGAATTCATTACCTGTGAATATAAAAGAAATACTGTCTGTTTATAAATTCAAGTCTCTTCTCAAAAATCACTTACTCACCCACAACTAAATAAATACTGAATAATTGTATCTCATAAATTGTATCTCGTAAATGTTTCTCATTATTGTATCTCATAAATGCCTAACCTGTGACCCAATCAAACTTTATTTTTTAATTACATTACCTAACCGAATACTCCAATCTACTGAATGCTCAGCAACACAGTAATTGACCATATGACCTGTCTTTGTAATACTCATTTGTGCTAAATTGTTATCTGTTTACAATAATGTATTTACTACTGAATATATCATTGCTTAGTTAATCTTAAGTTAATTTTAAGCCTGCTCATAATGCTCTGCATACAAGGGGCTTTGGCATGTTGCACTGTAATAACTTTGTACTTCACTGTATCATGTTCAAATTAATAAATAAATAAAGTCAGTTAAATCAGTAAGTCAAGTCATTCAGTAAGTCAGTCAAGTCATTCAGTAAATCAGTCAGGTCACTCAGTAAGTCAGTCAAGTCACTAAGACAGTCAAGTCATTCACTAAGTCACTCATTAGATCAGTCAAGTCACTAAGTCAGTCAAATCACTCGGTAAGTCAAGTCACTCAGTAAGTTAGTCACATCACTCAATAAGTCAGTCAAGTCACTCAGTAAGTCAGTCAAGTCATTCAGTAAGTCACTCAGTAAGTCAGTCAAGTCAGTAAGTCAGCCAAGTCATTCAGTAAGTCAGTCAAGTCAGTAAGTCATTCAGTAAGTCACTCAGTAAGTCAGTCAAGTCATTCAGTAAGTCATTCAGTAAGTCACTCAGTAAGTCAGTCAAGTCAGTAAGTCAGTCAAGTCAGTAAGTCAGCCAAGTCATTCAGTAAGTCAGTCAAGTTATTAAATTATTCAGTAAGTCAGTCAAGCAACTCAGTAAGTCAGTCAAGTCACTCAGTAAGTCAAGTCATTTAGTAAGTCAGTCAAGTCACTCAGTAAGTCAGTCAAGCCATTCAGTAAGTCAGTCAACTCATTCACTAAGTCACTCAATAAGTCAATCTTTACTCAGTAAGTCAGTCAAGTCATTCAGTAAGTCATTCAAGTCACTCAGTAAGTCTATCAAGCCAATCAGTAAGTCAGTCAAGTCACTAAGTCAGTCAGTCAAGTCATTCAGTAAGTCAAGTCATTCACTAAGTCACTCAATAGATCAGTCAAGTCACTAAGTCAAATCACTCAGTAAGTCACATGACTCAGTTAGTCAAGTATCAGTAAGTCAGTCATCACTCATCACTAAGTCATAATAAGTCAATTTTAATCATTAGTCAGTCAAGTACTTCAGTAAGTCATCAAGTCACTCAGTAAGTCATCAAGCATTCAGTAAGTCAGTCAAGTCACTACAGTACAGTCAGCAAGTCATTCAGTAAGAGTCAAGTCATTCACTAAGTCACTCAAAGATCATCAATCACTAGTCAATCACTCAGTAAGTCACATGACTTCAGTTAAGTCAGTCACTCAGTAAGTCAGTCAAGTCATCGTAAGTCACTCAGTAAGCCAGTCAATATTCAGTAAGTCAGTCAAGTCATCTAAGGCTAGTATAGTCAGTTTAAATCATTCAGTCTCAAGTGATCAGTAAGTCAATCAAGTCACTCAGTAAGTCAAGTCATTCAGTAAGCCAGTGAAGTCACTCAGTAAGTCAGCCAAGTCATTCAGTAAGTCAGTCAAGTCATTCACTAAGTCAGTCAAGTCACTCAAAATGTCAATCATAACTCAGTAAGTCAGTCAAGTCATTCAATAAGTCAGTTAAGTCAGTCAAGCCAATCAGTAAGTCAGTCAAGTCACTCAAGTCACTCAGTAAGCCAGTCAAATCAGTAAGTCAGTCAAGTCATTAAGGCAGTTAGTCAATCACAGTAAGTGTCATCACTCACAAGTCGTCAAGCCACTCATAAGTCAGTCAAGTCACTCAGTAAGTCAGTCAAGTCCTAGTAATCAGTCAAGACATTCAATAAGTCACTCAGAAGTCAAGCCACTCAGTAAGTCTGTCAAGCCGCTTAGTATGTCAGTCAAGTCACTCAGTAAGTCAGTCAAGTCACTCTGTAAGCCTGTCAAGCCACTCAGTAAGTCAGTAAAATCATTCAGTAAGTCAGTCAATCAGTCATCACTCACTAAGCGTCAAACCATTCAGTAAGTCAGTCAAGTCACTCAGTAAGTCAGTCAAGTCACTGAGTAACTCAGTGAAGTTATTCAGTAAGTCACTCAAGTCACTCAGTAAGTCAGTCAAATCAGTAAGTCAGTCAAGTCTTTTGGTAAGTCAGTCAAGTCACTCAGTAAGTCAGTCAAGTCACTCTGTAACCTGTCAGCACTCAAAGTCAAATCTCAGTAAGTCAGTCAAGTCACTCAGTAAGTCCTTCAGTCAGTCAAGTCATTCAGCCAGTCAAGCATCATAATCGTCTAAGTCCTAGTAAGCAGTAAGTCATCAGTGATATCAGTCAGTCACTAGTTTACGTAGTCAGTCACTCAGTAATAAACATCAATCACTCGTAAGTCATCAAGTCTAGTAAGTCAGTCAGTCATTCAGTAATCAGCATCATCTAGTAAAGACTGGCAAGTCATGTCAGTAAGTCTTCAGTCAGTCAGTCAGGATTGGCAAATTAATGTGGCTGAAAAATGGCAGATCAAGTTAATGTGTATGTTAGGTCTTTCCCGGTAATGAAATAACCTCGAAGCTATAATCTAGGTCAAGTAGAGCTTGATCATACGAATGTGAAAAGGACTTGGAGTTGGTGACAGAATCTAAAGCAACAGCGTGCCAAGTGCGAACAAATAGAATGTTGTTGTGCAAATATGATGTAAGGAAAATATAATAATACTGAACTGTAGCATTCGCGAATGTTTTGATGCGCAAATATATTGTTGGGAAATATAATAACAGCATTTAGTTAGCCTAACACTACTGCTTCCTTAACCTACTGAACCACGAACAATCATAAAACACATGAAATCATAAAATATTGCATATACATGTTATGGTAAATATGATTGGGGAGCTGGGCATTCGCAAATGTTCGAAGCTCGCGAAAGTAGAACTCACGAAAGTGGAGGGCTAATTGCAACAAGATCTTTAAGGGAGATGATTAGAATTAGACAACTGTTTACATCTCTCAGAGAATATAAAGTGCAGTACATTAACTAAGATTTTTTTCTATACATGATATAATGGCATACAGTATAACCACAAGCAGCACCCAGTGTTGTGTAATACCTGCAGTGTACAGTGGCTCCACCCAGGTCTTCAGCAGATATGTCCTCACCAGTAGCTGCCTTCACCAGGGGTGGCCCACCCAGGAAGATTGTGCCAATACGTGTTACAATAGCAGCATCTTCACACATGGATGGCTGATAGGCTCCTTCATTTTGGAAACAGAAATAAAGTCATTCTTCTTTCAGTTTATACTTTTTTTTATCCTTAAAAACAAAACTAAAATTAGGGTTCCAATCCTGACACTTTAGTGAATGCTAATATTATAACCAAACTTATTAGACAAGTATTCTGCACCACAGTACTCAAAAAACAATTACATTAATTTTCCTGTTTCATGATAGCAATTTTAGTTTTATCACAGCAACCCATGTGGGCTTGTGAATAGTACAGTATTTATGAAGGAGAGTTGCACTGTGTCAGAAATATCATCTGAGAGATTGCATTTTACAACAAATTAGAAAAATATATTTTAATGTAATGATGATGCAGAGGATAATGATGGAATTTGAGTGTATGAATATAATTTAAAAATGCATTAAACAATGATTCGCTATTAAACCTTTGAGGGTCCATCCCATAGTTCGACGGCCAGGGTCCAAGCCGTAGCTCTACACCATGAGCTCAGCTAACTCGGATAAACTGTGAGTGGTAAATTTGGGCCTGGATACGAAAGAATGCATCTAAGTGGTAAGTGTGCATCATATAAAACAAATCCTGCAGCACACAGTGCAATTTTGGATTAAAACAGTGACTTTCCGAAGTACAGTGGACCCCCGCTTAACGATCACCTCCAAATGCGACCAATTATGTAAGTGTATTTATGTAAGTGCGTTTGTACGTGTATGTTTAGGGGTCTGAAATGGACTAATCTACTTCACAATATTCCTTATGGGGAAAAATTCGGTCAGTACTGGCACCTGAACATACTACTGGAATGAAAAAAGTTCGTTAAGCGGGGGTCCACTGTATATTTGTATGTCTTTTTTACAGTTGTATTCACGGTTTCTTGGTCTCATGTGATAAAATGAAGATATATTACAGAAATAGAGATGATTTTGATTGGATTTAATACTGAAATTGGCTTGAAACTGAGCTAAAAGTAGTGAAGATGTTCGATTTTTGCCAATGTTCAAAAGTAAACAAATGACGTCACGCATCCCAATACGCGTAAGCTGGAGGGTCTAATGTGCATTCACAAATGCGCTGATAATACGTATTTATACAATTATTACAAAATTACATAAGAGTAAATCTTCTATTTTTTGGTGCAAATAAAAAATCATTACAGGTCTCTCTCCACATTCTTCTTTCCTTCCTTTCATCTCTCCCTTCCTTCCTTCTTTTCTTCCTACCTTCCTCCTGGTTTCCTGGGCATTGCTTTCTGTCACAAACACCTCAAAACCATGAAATTCATCTTCACTGACACTTCCATCTGTGTTTGAACTGTCACTTGGGAACAAAAGAACCCCAATTAGCCGAGGAGTGAGGAGTTTCTTAGCACTAGACATGGTGAGCAAGGTGTAATAAAATGGCTTTCCAACAATGCACCACTGAGTCCCCGATTTTTTTTTGAACCACGCAAATTGACCATGGAGACCCATTCTCTCACATCTACGCCTATCAGCCTTTTCCTGCTTGATTTGAGGACGCTAGAATTTATGCGTACAGTGGACCCCCGCATACCGGACGCCTTGCATAACGGACAATCCGCATACCGGACGCTTTGATCGCTAAAATTTTGCCTCGCATACCGCCCAAAAACCCGCTCAGCGCCCTTCGTCCGAGACGCGTCCAATGTGCGGCCTGAGCCACGCTCACATGTTCCGCCGGTGGCATTGTTTACCAGCCAGCCTCCGCGGTAACATCCAAGCATACAATCGGAACATTTCGTATTATTACAGTGTTTTTGGTGATTTTTTTCTGGAAAATAAGTGACCATGGGCCCCAAGAAAGCTTCTAGTGCCAACCCTACAGCAATAAGGGTGAGAATTACTATGGAGATGAAGAAAAAGATCATTGATAAGTATGAAAGTGGAGTGCGTGTCTCCGAGCTGGCCAGGTTGTATAATAAACCCCAATTAACCATCGCTACTATTGGTGGTACAGCTGCTGCTGCTGCTGTACCACCGTCAGCTGCTGCTGCACTGTCAGCTGCTGCTGCACTGTCAGCTGCTGCTGCACTGTCATGCTGCTGACTGCAGTGCTGCTGCAGCTGTCAGCTGCTGTGCTGTACCACCATCAGCTGCTCCTGCTGCTGTAGTACCATCTGCTGCTGCAGTAGCATCGTCTGCTGCTGCTGTAGCATCGTCTGCTGCTGCTGTAGCATCGTCTGTTGCTGCTGTACCACCGTCAGCTGCTGCTGCTGCTGTAGCATCGTCTGCTGCTGCTGCAACATCGTCAGTTGCTGCTGTAGCATCGTCTGCTGCTGCTGTAGCATCGTCTGTTGCTGCTGTAGCATCGTCTGTTGCTGCTGTACCACCGTCAGCTGCTGCTGCTGCTGTAGCATCGTCTGCTGCTGCTGTAGCATCGTCTGCTGCTGCTGTAACATCGTCAGTTGCTGCTGTAGCATCGTCTGCTGCTGCTGTAGCATCGTCTGTTGCTGCTGTAGCATCGTCTGTTGCTGCTGTACCACTGTCAGCTGCTGCAGCATCGTCTGCTGCTGCTGTAACATCGTCAGTTGCTGCTGTAGCATCGTCTGCTGCTGCTGTAGCATCGTCTGTTGCTGCTGTACCACCGTCAGCTGCTGCTGCTGCTGTAGCACCGTTGTTGGTGTGGCTTATTGAGAATACCAAGAAACAATTAACCCCAGAGGATTTGCCACCCAGGATAGCCCAAAAAGGTCAGTGTCATCGAAGACTGTCTAACTTATTTCCATTGGGGTCCTTAATCTTGTCTCCCAGGATGCAACCCACACCAGTCGACTAACACCCAGGTGAACAGGGAAAATGCCTGGAACTAGTGCTCATATTGGTGAATTTAGAGCCAGCAAAGGTTGGTTTGAGAGATTTAAGAATCGTAGTGACATACACAGTGTGATAAGGCCTGTTCTGGAAGAAAATACCAAACAGGACCTACAGTACTCAGGAGGAAAAGGCACTCCCAGGACACAGTGTCTCATCAGTCATTGCTGCATCTTCAATAAAGGTAAGTGTCATTTATTCTTCATTTAGTAGAGTAGTACATGCACAATATATATTGTGCATGTACTACTCTACTATTGTGCATGTATCCTTCTCTTTGTGTGTAGGAAAATGTATATTTCATGTGGTAAAAATTTTTTTTTCATATTTTTGGGTGTCTTGCACGGATTAATTTGATTTCCATTATTTCTTATGGGGAAAATTCATTCGCATACCAAACATTTCGCATAACAGCCAGCCCTCTTGCACGGATTAAGGTCGCTATGCGGGGGTCCACTGTACTAGTACGTCAATAACCCTGGTGCATAAGACTTACTAGTACATCAAAAGCCCTGAAAGGGTTAAAACAATGAAATTTGGTATTACAATGGAACAATTTACATTACGATGTCCTTTATTACAATCTACTACTATTTAAAGCAATGAAAAGAACAGACTTCCTAATTTCGAGACAGTAAGTGGTTGAGCATTCATCAGCACAATATGAGTAGCTTTTGAGAAACTGGTAGTGATTAGGGATGGTTTGTCTGGTTAATTTTGGGTGATGAGGTGATTTCTTATTTGGGCCTTAACCCCTTCAGGGTCCAAGGCCAAAATCTGAAGTGGTGCTCCAGTGTCCAAGAAATTTTGAAAAAAGGAAAAAATTGTTTTTTCTTATAGAATTAAAGAGTATATTTTTGTGAAGGTAATAAGACAAAAAAAAATTTTCTGATCAGTACTTACAGAGATACAGCAGCAGGAAGTTGACCCAAAATGACCGGGTGGCGGCAACATCAGTGACTTCCGCAAAATCCCATTTTTTTATTTTACGTTTTTTATACTTTTTTCTTCTCTTTTCTAATTTTTTCTTTTTCTAATAATATTTGTGGCCTGTGAGACCAGTATAATTTATATTGTATAAGTGTACACTCATTGTATTCAACACAATAATTGCACTAACTTGTTTATCATTATACTGCTTACAAAACTTGTTTACAAGTTTATTGTAAACAAAATGATGAAAATATTAGTGCAGTTGTGTTGAATACAATGGTACCATATAGTACCATATGGTACAATGGTGCTATAGAGTGCAATGGTACCATATGGTACAATGACACCATATGATACAATGGTACCATATGGTACAGGGGCACATGATACAATGGTACCATATGATACAATGGTACCATATGGTACAATGGCACCATTTGGTACAATGGTACCATATACAATGGTACCATATGGTGCAATGGTACCTTATGGTACCATATGGTGTAATGGTACGATATGGTACCATATGATGCAATGGTACCATATGGTACATTGTACCATACAGCACAATGATACCATATTGCAATTGTACCATATGGTACAATGCAATATGATGTAATGGTACCATATGGTACATTGTACCATACAGTACAATGATACCATATTGCAATTGTACCATATGGAACAATGGTACCATATGATACAATGGCACCATTTGGTACAATGGTACTATATGATACAATGGCATCATTTGGTACAATGGTACTATATGATACAAAGGTACCATATGGTGTAAAGGTACCATATGGTACATTGTACCATACAGTACAATGATACCATATGGTTCATTGTACCATATGGTACTGTTGTATTCAACACAATAAACACACTAATATTTTCATTATTTTGTTTACAATAGTTGTTTACAACAAAAATATGCAAAAATGTTATATATTAGTAATGTTCTATCATACATTTACAAGTGTACAGGAACTTGACGCATTCCTTGAGGTGGATGACAAAGCACTTTGTCTCGGAAACTGGAGAGTCAGTAGCTAGCTTGTGTCGCCACTCACTCAGTCTTGGCTGGTATCTGATGCCACCAACACCTATTGACCATATGGTACACAGTATCATATGTTACAGGGTACCATATGGTACATTGTACTATATGGTATAGGGTACCATGCAGTACAGGATAACATACGATGCAGGTACCATATGGTGCAAGATACCATATGGTGCAAGGTACCATATGGTGCAGAGTACCATATGGCACAGGGTACCATATGGCACAGGGTACCATATGGTACAGAGTACCATACAGTACAGGACACCATATGGTACAGATACAGGGATAACTATGGAAATAAGTCACCCTGACTTTTTTGGGTTATCCTAGGATTTTATACATATGCTGCTATGTATGATAATCTATGTAATTGTATTTCTGTACACCTGAATAAACATACTCACAATGCATCACATCGCTATTGGGCCGTGCGGACGTGCTGCGCAGTAGCTCCTGATTGAGTTGGCTTTTGCGCAGTGTTGACGTGTACTTAGCTCTGTGAAGACCTGTTTGCGCGCTCTCTACGAATTGAAGCAAGATGCCCTCCATCGAGCAACTTTACCAACAGCTTAAGGAAGAATTGAGGATGGCGAAGTTGCAGATTCGGCGACTGACCGAGGAAAACAAGAAGATTCATAGTAGTCCTCCTGTTTTGATCCTCAGGTCAAGAAGGGAAACTGGACAGTGGCTCGACAGCAGGGAACGAAGTTGACGATCAAGAAGACGAATGGAAAGGTAGAAACGATGAAGAAGAAAGAGACTGCTGTGGAAACTGTTGTGGAAACATCTAATACATTCTCAGTGCTACCCGACGAATGTGAGTCAACTACTGGGAACATCACGACGAACGACACCAAGGAAGGTAAGAATATTGTTGTTGTTGGGGATAGCCAAGTTAGGTATATGGATAGGGCGTTCTGCTTGAAGGACAGGAGTAGGAGACAGAGAGTTTGCTTTCCTGGGGCTGGCATGGAGGATATTGTTAGCCATCTGGATGACATCATGAGAGGTAATGGGAGCAATCCTATTATCTGTTTCATTGCTGGAGGCAACGATGTTGGCAGACGTAGGAGTGAAGACCTGATTAGCAGGTATAGGTCAGCAATAGAAATAATTAGGAGTAAGGGTGGGAACCCTGTCATATGTGGTATTTTGCCAAGGAGAGGAGTTGGAAATGAATGGTTGTCCAGGGCAATTGGTGTCAATTGCTGGCTGGACAAATACTGTAAGGAAAATGCGGTAACATTCATTGACAACTGGGACCTCTTCTATGGCGGAAGTGACATGTATGCCAGGGATGGGGTTCACTTATCTAGGTCTGGGGTGGGAGCACTGGCAACTGCAGTGGAGGGAGCAGTTAGGACTTTAAACTAGGAATAGTTAGTGGTATGGGTTTTGGCAGGAAAACAGTGAAGTCCCAGTGTAGTAATATTACGAGTTCTAGGGGAACTAGTAATAAGCAGAATGAGGTAGATATTGAAAAGCCAGGGACTTTGGGTGATAAGGACAGTAATAGGTTCAGTAGAAAAAACAGAAATGAGCAGGAAGGGTAAAGAGAAAGGAGAGTCTTTCAATGTTTATTATGCTAATTGCCGTAGTGCTAGGAATAAGATGGACGAGTTGAGATTAGTTGCTAGTGCAGGTAATATTGATGTATTTGCCTTAACTGAGACGTGGTTTAATTCAAAAAGTCGGGACATGCCTGCGGAATGTCATATTCAGGGTTTTAAATTGTTCCAAGTAGATAGAAGTATCGGGAAGGGGGGTGGGGTGGCACTGTATGTCCGAGATCACTTGAACTGTTGCATAAAAACGGGTATTAAGTCTGAAGTAACACATACAGAGTCTGTTTGGATAGAATTTTCAGAGGGGCATGAAAAACTGATTTTAGGAGTGATATACCATCCCCCAAACTTAGATAGGGACCAAGGGAGACTACTATGGGAGGAAATTGTTAAGGCCACAAGGCACGATAATGTAGTAATTCTAGGAGACTTTAACTTTAGTCATATTGATTGGAATTTTTTACTGGGAATTTAGAATCATACGACTTCTTAGAAGTAGTTCAGGATTGTTTTTTGAAGCAGTTTGTGACAGAACCTACAAGGGGAAATAACCTGCTTGACTTAGTTATGGCAAACAATGAATCCCTTGTTAATAATTTAGAAATTTCAGAGGAACTGGGTGCTAGCGACCACAAATCAATTACATTTAGCATTGAATGGAAGTACGATAGTAGCGATAACTCAGTAACAGTCCCAGATTTTCGCTTAGCAGATTACGATGGGCTTAGAGAACACTTATCATCTGTTGACTGGGGTAACGAAGTGAGATATCAATATGACAGTTTTCTGAACACTATACATGCTGCTCAAAGAACGTTTATCCCATATAAAGAAATTAGATCAAATAGAAATGACCCAAAATGGATGAATAATAGGCTCAAATATCTACTAGGGCATAAGAAAGGAATTTATAGGCGTATCAAAAGAGGTGAGGGTCATTTTATGAATCAGTATATTGACATTAAGAGGGACATTAAAAAGGGATAAGAAAAGCTAAAAGGGACTATGAAATTAAAGTTGCTAGGGATTCTAAAACTAACCCAAAAAGTTTTTTCCAGGTCTATAGAACAAAAGTTAGAGATAAGATAGGTCCCCTTAAAAATAACTATGGGCACCTTACTGACAAAGAGAATGAAATGTGCTCGATTTTTAATAATTATTTTCTCTCAGTTTTTACACAGGAAGACACTAACAATATTCCAGTAATCAATTTTTATAGTGGGCTAGAAGAAGATAAATTATGTAACATCACAGTCACTAGTGAAATGGTTGTGAAGCAGATAGACAGACTGAAGCAAAATAAGTCGCTGGGTCCTGATGAGGTTTTTTCAAGGGTTCTTAAGGAATGCAAAATGGAAGTCTGTGAACCATTAACTAATATTTTTAATTTATCTCTTCAAACAGGTGTAGTGTCTGATATGTGGAAGATGGCTAATGTAATTCCTATTTTTAAAACAGGGGACAAGTCATTACCGTCAAATTACCGCCCAATAAGCCTGACCTCAATTGTAGGCAAATTACTAGAGTCAATTATAGCTGAGATTAAAAGAAGCCATCTCGATAAGCATAGCTTGATTAATGATACTCAGCATGGATTCACAAGAGGCCAGTCTTGTCTAACTAATTTATTAACTTTCTTCAGTAAAGCTTTTGAGGCTGTTGACCACGATAAAGAATTTGATATTATTTACTTAGATTTTAGTAAGGCTTTTGATAGAGTTCCGCACCATAGACTGTTAAAGAAAGTGGCAGCTCATGGCATTGGGGGAAAAGTGCTCTCGTGGATCGAGTCATGGCTCACTGACAGGAAGCAGAGAGTGTCCATAAATGGGGTTAAATCTGAGTGGGGATCTGTAACAAGTGGCGTTCCCAGGGATCAGTCTTGGGCCAGTTGTTGTTTATAATATATATCAATGATCTTGATGAGGGAATTACTAGTGATATGAGCAAATTCGCCGATGACACAAAGATAGGTAGGATAATTGATTCAAACGTACATGTTATGGAACTTCAGGAGGATTTAAACAAACTCTATTCTTGGTCAGAAAAGTGGCAGATGCAGTTCAATGTAGATAAATGCAAGGTTCTGAAGCTTGGGAGTGCCCATAACCCTAGTACTTATAAGTTAAATGATGTAGAACTTAGCCATACAGATTGCGAAAAGGACTTGGGGGTTATGGTGAGCAGCAACCTTAAACCAAGACAGCATTGCCTAAGCATACGTAATAAGGCAAATAGATTACAAGATTTATATCAAGAAGTGTAAGCAACAGAAGTCCAGAGGTCATACTGCAGCTTTATACATCATTAGTAAGGCCTCACCTAGATTATGCAGCTCAGTTCTGGTCTCCATATTACAGAATGGACATAAATTTGTTAGAAAACATTCAGCGTAGGATGACTAAATTAATACATAGCACTAGAAATCTTCCTTATGAAGAAAGATTGAAGACTCTTAAGTTACATTCACTTGTTAGACGAAGAATGAGGGGAGACCTGATCGAAGTGTATAAGTGGAAGATAGGTATTAATAAAGGGGATATTAATAAGGTCTTGAGGATGTCTCTCCAAGAGAGAACCTGCAGTAATGGATTTAAATTAGATAAGTTTAGATTTAGAAAGGACATAGGAAAGTATTGGTTTGGAAATAGGGTAGTTGATGAGTGGAACAGTCTACCTAGTTGGGTTTTTGAGGCTGGGACTTTGGGTAGTTTCAAATTTAGGTTGGATAAGTACATGAGTGGGAGGGGTTGGATTTGAGTGGGACTTTCACATCAGAGCTTATTTCTTGGGTGGCATTGAAAATTGGGTTGGGACAAATGTTTTGTTAGTGGGATGAATTGTAAAGGACCTGCCTAGTATGGGCCAACAGGCCTCCTGCAGTGTTCCTCCTTTCTTATGTTCTTATGTATGTACTCAAGTGCATGTGGCATCATAAGTAAGTTTATTTAGTTTTACACAAATAAAGTTACATAGAATATCATACCTAGCAGCATATGTTTGGAGAACCTAGGATAACCCAAAAAAGTCAGACAGACTTATTTCCATTAGGGTCCCTGTACCCTGTACCATATGGTATAATGTACCATATGGTACAATGTACTATATAGTACATTGTACCATATGGTACCACTCTACCATATGATACCATTGTACCATATGATACCATTGTACCATATGATACCATTGTATGACATGGCACCATTGTACCATATGGTACTATTGTACCATATGGTTCAAAACCATAGAATTCGTCTTCATCTCCACTTCCATCAGTCTTAGAACTGTAAGTTGTGAAGAGGAGAGTCAGAATTCACCCGGAGAGTGGGGAGTGAGAGCTTCCTTGCCGCCAGGCACAATGAACAAAGTTACTTTGCCGGCGTTCCCACGATGCCATGCGGGCGTCCAGATTTTTTCTATGGTGTGCACACTGACCACCCAGACCCATTCTCTCAGATGTACATCTACCAGCCTTCTCGCGCTAAATTTGATGCCTCTAGAATTTTGGCGTAGATCTACGGTTTGGGCCCTGAACGTAAAACCGTAGATCTACGGGACGGACCCTGAAAGAGTTAAACTGATTTGCAGACAGGGGTCCTTTAGTTTGTTCTGGCAATGAATTCCAGATCTTTGGGCCTTTTACGTGGATAGCATTTTTACACAGGGAGAGATGAATACGGGAATGTCGAAGAGTGATCTGTGTCTTGTATTATGGTTGTGTGTTCTGTTATAGTTATCAAGGAGGAGTTTGAGAGGAGGGTTAACATTGTGTTCTGTATATGTAGTAGGCACAATAATGATTGTGGATGTTTTGTACATTTAGCAAGTTAAGACTCTTGAAAAGTGGTCGAGTGTGTTGTCTAATGCAGGAGTTAGTAATCAATCACACTGCAGCTTTTTGCTGGGTTATTAAAGGCTTAAGGAGACTTGCTGTGGTTGAGCCCCATGCACAAATACCATAGGTGAGGTAAGGGTAAACGAGAGTGGTACAAAGCTAGAAGAGCTGATTGGGGTACATAGTACCATATCTTTGAAAGGATGCCTACTGTTTAGGAGACTTTCTTGGAAATTTGCTGTATGTGTGTCTGAAATTTGATTCTACAGTCAAGGTGAAGACCTAAAAATTTGCCCTTAACCCATAAACAGTCCAAACGTATATATACGTTCTCTCGCGTAGTGCCCCAAATTTAAAAAAAAACAAAAAAAAAAATAAAAATTTAATAGGAAAAAAGAGCATATGGCATCCAGGCATCCCCAATTATTTTAATATGGTGCAAAGTGAGTGCGCACACCCATTCTCTCATGTCTAGGTGCCTCGGGCTTATTGTGGCAATGTTGAATGTATGACAAATAAAATGTATATATACGTTTGGGGCACTAACGGTAAAAACTTATATACATGTTTGGACCATTTACGGGTTGAAGTTGGTCTGAATAAATTAAGCATAAAATATTAAGCATAAAAGAACAACTGGTAATAGCTGGTACCATACCTGGTACAATGTTTCACCCCCACACTGATTTACCAAGTGCAGTGGAACCTCATTTTTCAGCCACTGCGTTTATCAGCAATTCATATTTAGGCCAGTTTTTCGGCAGAAATTTTGCTCCGCATTCCAGCCACTGCCTGGTATATTGGCCTTATTAGGAAGTTGATGTAACTTGTTTATTAACCCTTTCATTGTTGGTGCCATACTAGTACGGCTTACACGCCAGGGTTAGTGCTGTACTAGTACGCATAAATTCTAGCAGCCTCAAATTAAGCAGGAAACAGCTGGTATGCCTAGATGTGAGAGAATGGGTCTCCATGGTCGGTGTGCACAGTACAAAAAAAATCGGAGACCCAGCGGTGCACTGGGGGAAAGCCATTTTATTACACCTTGTTCACTGTGTCTAGCACTAAGAAATTCCTCACTCCTCGGCTGACTGGGGCTGTTTTGTTCCCAAGTGACAGTTCAAACACAGATGGAAGTGTCATTGAAGATGAATTTCATGGTTTTGAGGAGTTTGTGAATGAAAGCAATGCCCAGGAAACCTGAAGGAAGGAAGGAACAAAGTAAGAAGGGAGGAAGGAAGGTAGGGAGGAAGGAAGACATGAGAGGAAGGAAGGAAGAAAGGAAGAGATGAGAGTAAGAAAGGAAGGAGGGAAGGAAAGAGGAAAGGAAGGAAGAAAGGAAGAGATGAGAGGAAGGAAGGAGGGAAGGAAGGAGGGAAAGAAGGAGGGAAAGAAGGAGGGAAGGAAGGAGGGAAGGAAGGAGGGAAGGAAGGAGGGAAGGAAGGACGGAAGGAAGAAAACCATCAACCTAGGATAACAAAAAAATTCAGACAATGACTTATTTCCATGTGGGTTGGTGGAGAGGGGAGGAAAGGATGGGTGTTGACAGGCAGTGATCGTGGTGAGTGATGGTGTAATTTGTCATTGTGACACTAATTATGCTGGTGACTCAGCATATTTACAAGTCCACCCCCACACAACAACTGTGAGTTTTACAGAAGCTGTAGCAGTTCTGGGAAGTGTCCAGTGACTTTATATGTGTATATATGTGATAGAAAAATAGTAATAAACAACATTTTTTGTTGTTGGTTTGTGTAAACATGTTTTGTAAACAATATAATGACTGTGTGGTTATTGTGTAGCATACGAGTGAATATACATTCAGTATAGCCTATATTGGTCTCACAGGCCATAAAATTACTTGAATGAAGAAAAAAAGGAAGTAAGTAAGTAAGGAAGGAAGGAAGGCAGGAAGGCAGGAGGGAAGGTAGGTAGGAAGAGATGAGAGGATGAAAGGAAGGGCAGAAGGAAGAAAAGAAGGACGGTAGGTATGTGTGGGGAGGAAGGGATGTGTTGTGGAAGGCAGTGAGAGTTAGTGAGTGATGGTATGATGCATCATTGTGACACAAGACATGCAGGTGACTCAGCATATTTACAAGTCCACCCACACACAACTACAAGCTTTCAGAACCTCTTGTAGTTATAGGAACCTGTCCAGTGACTATGTATATGTGTATATATATGATAGAAAAATAGTAATCAACTACATTTTTTATTGTTGGTTTGTGTAAACATGTTTAGTAAACAATATAATGACAGCAAAGTTTGTGCTGTTATTGTGTAGTATACAATGAGGAATGAGGCTTCTAGCAGTGAGGTGCAGTCTGTCTCTCACTGTGAGGAGGCTGTAGGTGGGGAGGTAGCAACGGCTACCAGCAGTGAGGTGTCCGCCAGCACCTGCTACAAGTGGCGAGTTGTTCACAGTAATGGGAGGCGCATCAGAGTAAGGAAAGTTAAGAGTGAAGAACTGAAGGTAGGAAATCGCTTCTCTGTTCTCCAGGATGAATGTACTTCAGTGGCCAGTGAAGGTAAGGGTACTACTGCCCCTGCTAATGAAGGTAAGCGCATTCTTGTGGTTGGTGACTCTCAGGTAAGATATGTTGACCGTGCTTTTTGTAATAGGAATAAGAAGATGAGAGATAGAGTGTGCTTCCCTGGAGCTGGTGTTGGGGACATTGTCAACAGACTGGATAATATCATGTCAGGTAATGGGAACAAGCCCATTATCTGTCTCAGTGCTGGTGGAAATGATATTGGGAAGGGTAGGAGAGAAGAGCTGCTAGATAAGTACAGGTCAGCTATAGATTTCATTAAGTCTAAGGGAGGGATCCCAATCATATGTAGCATCTTGCCTAGAAGGGGAGTAGGAAATGAATGGTTGTCTAGGGCAATTGGTGTAAATTGCTGGCTAGACAGATACTGCAAGGAACTTGCAATCCCATTCATTGACAACTGGAACAACTTTTATGGCAAACATGATATGTATGCAAGGGATGGGGTTCATCTCTCTGGGGCAGGGGTGGTAGCACTTGCAGACTCGATTGAGAAGGCCATTGGTGAAATGCCTATGATTTTAAACTGATGGAAGATAGAGGTATGGGTGTGTGTGGGAAACAGCAGGTTGCAACACTAGGGTTGGAAACAGTAAATGTATAAAAGGCATTCAGCATGAAGTTATAAATAAAGACAATAGAACAGGTCAGCAAACAAAGGGGGACAGCAGAGGGCAGCAAGGGACTAGCTCCCTTAAGGTTTACTATACTAATAGCAGGAGTGTTAGAAATAAGATAGATGAGCTAAGATTAATTGCAAGTGCAGGAAACATAGATATTATTGCTATAACAGAGACCTGGCTCAATCTGAAAGATAGAGAGATGCCCTCTGAATGTCACATACAAGGCTATAAATTATTCCACACTGACAGGGTCAAAAGAAAGGGGGGGGTTAGTAAAGTTTAATGTGTTTTAATCCAATTTTTTTAAAATTTGGTTTGGGGAAAACTTTTGAAACTAAAATGACGGGCAAAGTTTTGCGGTTATTGTGTAGTATACAATGAGTGAATATATACCAAATAGTCTTTATAGTGATCTCAGAGGCCATAAAAGTTACTTGAAAAAATAAAATATTAAAAAAAGAAAAAGTAGAAAAAACAAAATAAACTATTGGAAATAAATAGTATAAATACCGACACAATGGAAATATAAACACAAAAGCAGTATAATGTGATACTTTATTGACAAAACGTTTCGCCCACACAGTGGGCTTTTTCAAGTCACAAACAGAACTACCGGGGTGGAAGGAACGCGAGTATTTATAGTCCAGTTCAGAATGCTGAGGTGAGGTGGAGAATGCTGCATCTGATGATGTACCGGTGGGGTTATAAGTCTAAAAACTTTGGGTAGCTTGGAAAGGATTGGATAAGTTTGTGAGCAGACCTTCTACAGTGTTCTTATGTGGGATAGCGATGAAGAAGTTTCTTGGCAAGTGGTTCAGCTATGTTATAAAAAGCCACTATTCGGGTTGAAGTTGTCGGATATAGAAATAAGTGATGTTCCGGGAAATTCTTGGGTATTGAGTGTTGTCTTCTGTGGCGATAAGTCTTGAGTTTCTGTAGTTTATCAAGTGGTTTTTTGAAATTACGGTGTTGTAAGCAGGCATTCCTTGTGTCGTCAGACCTGCTTGCGTATTGGTGTTCTGAAATACGTGTTTGGAGGTCCCTTTGATGTTTCGCCCACGTATAACTTTTTGCAGTGATTACAAGGGATTATGTATACCCTGCAGAGTGGAAGCTTGTCCTGTCTATCACTGGTAATGTCCTTGATGGTCGTGGTTGTGGAGGTAGATGCTTGAAATGAGGTATTGGAAAAGATGTTGGAAACGTTTTTGGCAATGGAGTTTGTGGGAGGACTATGTATCTCTTCTCGGCAGTGTCTTCTCTGGGTGTGTTGAAGATTTTTAAAATGCCGTCGTCTGCAGTCTCTGATGAAGTGACGAGGATAGTGGAGTTTAGAAAATATTTGTTCAATCATCGTGCATTTTTCTTCAGAACTCATTGCTGCAGATTCTGAGTGCACGCAGGAAGAAGCCTATAATTACAGCAAAGTTTGGTTTTGGTGTCGTGGTGAGAGTAAAAGTGGAGAAGATCGTTTTGGTTGGTGGGTTTTCGATAGACTTAAAAAAAGAAGTTCGTGGGCAGCTTTGCCAAAGCATGTGTGTTTATATTTCCAGAACTACCACCCCAGGTAGTTTCTGTTTGTGACTTTAAAAAGCCCACTGTGTGGGCGAAACGTAGTCAAAAAGGATCACATTATACTGCATATGTGTTTATATTTCCAAAATAAACTATTACCGGGTGACGACCAGTCGGCAATGTTGCCATATGCAGTTCAATTTCTGTCAACTTAACGCCTCCGCATCTCCGTAAGTATTGATCATAATTTTTTTTTTCACCTGTAATACTAAACAAAAAAAAACTATCATTTCATAAGAAAAAATAATTTTTTTTTTCGAATATTTTTCGACCCTGAGAACAAGTCTGGGTGAGGCCTGTCAACCCCTGAAAGGGTTAAGTGCAACTGTGCAATAAGCCACCATGAGCAGGGAGAGTTGCATGGAGGGAGGGAGTGTAGCAAGCATGAGAGGAGTTTGGCATGAGGGGAGGGAGTATAGCAGGGAGGCAAGGAAACAGGGAGTATAGATGGGAGGCAGGGAGTGTAGCAGGCATGCATCGAGTGTAGCAGGCATGCATCGAGTGTGGGAGGCAGGGAGTGTAGCAGGCATGCAGGGAGTGTAGCAGGCATGCAGGGAGTGTGGCAGGAAATGCAGGAGTGTAGCGGGGAGACAGAAAGTGTGGCAGAGAAACAGGGAGTATGGAAGGGAGGCGGGGGAGTGTAGCAGGCAGGCAGGGAAGTAACCCCAGAGAGGGCTTTGATACCTTTTTATTTATTTATTTATTTATTTATTAACAATTTGAGCATACATACAGAGTACAAAAAAATACAGATAAGAGCAGCATGCCAAAGCCACTTATACTATGCATAGCATTTCGGGCTGGCTTAAAATTAACTAAGCAATGATGAAATCAGTGATAATACATTATTGTAAACAGATAACTATAAAGCACAAATGAGTATTACAAAAAACAGGTCATATGGTTGCATGCATTGTTGCACATTCAGTCGTAGGGAAAAATTTTTTGAAAGGTATAATTTAAAAAAAATTTAGTTGGGTTTAGGTTTAACATTAGGAATAATTTAAACATTAGTTAAATTTTTGGATTAAATTAATTCAGATTTTTCCCTTGGGGTGAGTAATATTTAAGAAAGATGGTTTAAAAGGGGTTTGTTCTTTGAATTTATTAATTTTTCACTTAAGGGTTTTAGTGCATTGGTTGAATATGTATTGGAGGGAACTTCATAAGGGTTTTGCGGTTTAATTCAGGTTTTGGGGGGTTAGGAATGGTGGGGAGGGAATTTCAGGTTAAGGTTTGGTTGAAGGGGAGTTAATTGGGGTGATGGGAGGTTAGGGTTTAAAGGGGAGTGGGGGCCCCCTGTTTTTGTTACATTCTAACCACTTTTGGGGTAAAAGGGTGGAGGTTTTGGTTGCCCCCAAATGCCCAAATTCATTTGAAAAGGGGAATGAGATAAAGGGGGAGGGGGCTGTGGATGTCCGGGAAATTGAATTCCCTTAATTTGGAAAATTTTTAAAATTTTTGGGAAGGAAAATAAATACAATATCCAAAAAATTTTCTTTATTTGGTTTGGAAAAATTTTAATTTAAGGGACATCTGGCCAAACCAAACGATGATATTTTTTCAATTAGTTAAAGTTTTTCTACCCAAGGTAATATGAGTTCTTTTCAGTTTGGCTAGCTACTCCCCCGGGTTTAGGAAATTTAGATTATCTGCAAAAGTTTGGTTGGTAATTCAAAGATTTGGAAAAAAATTTTAAAAGAAAAGGGAAAGGAGGCAAGGATATTCCCTTTTAAAACCCCCTTTTTATTGGTTGGAAAAAGGGCTGCATTCTAAATTTTGGGGGGTTGTTGAGGTTTATGGGGGGGGAAACAAAAAAATAGTTTTCTAAATACAAAAACCAAAGCCGGGAGGGGTTTAATTGGAAAATTAGTTGGAGGATTTAAATTTTCTTATATAATTTGGTATAAAGAACAAATCCCAACGTTCCGAAATAAGGAAATTTTTTGGAAAAAATGGTTAATAACGGAAAATTGGGGGGGCCCGGTGTATTTTGACTGGCTTGTGAAACCCGTCGGGCCGTGCTCCTTTGTTATGTGATGACCTCCCTGGTTTTTCCCAAATTTAGTTTTTTAATTGTGTTTGGCGTGGCTTAAATAGTTCCTGGGCCCTAAATTTCTAGCTTGTAAAAAAGTAAAAACCTAGAGGAAAAAGATAAAAAAAATATAAAGAAAATTTTAAAAAACAATAAAAAAGGATTAAGTTATTTTGGGACAAAGGAAAATTTAAATATTTTGGATACTTTTTTGATTTATTTGAAAACCAGGGGGGTTTTTAAGCCCAAATTTTTGGGGGGAAACCGGAGTTTTTAGTATTTTCTAAAGTGTTCGCAAAAAAGCTAATAGAATACTTGGCTTCATATCAAGAAGCATAAATAATAGGAGTCCTCAGGTTGTTCTTCAACTCTATACATCCTTGGTTAGGCCTCATTTAGATTATGCTGCACAGTTTTGGTCACCGTATTACAGAATGGATATAAATTCTCTGGAAAATGTACAAAGGAGGATGACAAAGATGATCCCATGTATCAGAAACCTTCCCTATGAGGATAGACTAAGGGCCCTGAACTGCACTCTCTAGAAAGACGTAAAATTTAGGGGGGATATGATTGAGGTTTATAAGTGGAAGACAGGAATAATAAAGGGGATGTAAATAGTGTGCTGAAAATATCTAGCCTAGACAGGACTCGCAGCAATGGTTTTAAGTTGGAAAAAATTCAGATTCAGGAGGGATATAGGAAAGTACTGGTTTGGTAATAGAGTTGTGGATGAGTGGAACAAACTCCCAAGTACCGTTATAGAGGCCAGAACGTTGTGTAGCTTTAAAAATAGGTTGGATAAATACATGAGTAGATGTGGGTGGGTGTGAGTTAGACCTGATAGCTTGTGCTAACAGGTCGGTTGCCGTGTTCCTCCCTTAAGTCAATGTGACCTGACCTGACTAGGTTGGGTGCATTGCCTTAAGCCGGTAGGGACTTGGACCTGCCTCGCATGGGCCAGTAGGCCTTCTGCAGTGTTCCTTCGTTCTTATGTTCTTATGTTCTTATGTTCTTATATACCAAATAGTCTTTATATTGATCTCAGAGGCCATAAAAGTTACTTGAAAAAATAAAATATTAAAAAAAGAAAAAGTAGAAAAAAACAAAATAAACTATTGGAAATAAATAGTATAAAATACCGACACAATGGAAATATAAACACATATGCAGTATAATGTGATACTTTATTGACTACGTTTCGCCCACACAGTGGGCTTTTTCAAGTCACAAACAGAACTACCTGGGGTGGAAGGAACGCGAGTATTTATAGTCCAGTTCAGAATGCTGAGGTGAGGTGGAGAATGCTGCATCTGATGATGTACCGAGTGGGGTTATAGGTCTAAAAACTTGGGTAGCTTGGAAAGGAGATTGGATAAGTTTGTGAGCAGACCTTCTACAGTGTTCTTATGTGGGATAGCGATGAAGAAGTTTCTTGGCAAGTGGTTCAGCTATGTTATAGAAGCCACTATTCTGGTTGAAGTTGTCGGATATAGAAATAAGTGATGATTCCAGGATTCTTCGGTATTGAGTGTTGTCTTCTGTGGCGATAAGTCTTGAGTTTCTGTAGTTTATCAAGTGGTTGTGTGAATTACGGTGTTGTAAGCAGGCATTCCTTGTGTCGTCAGACCTGCTTGCGTATTGGTGTTCTGAAATACGTGTTTGGAGGTCCCTTGATGTTTCGCCCACGTATAACTTGTTGCAGTGATTACAAGGGATTATGTATACCCCTGCAGAGGGTGGAAGCTTGTCCTGTCTATCACTGGTAATGTCCTTGATGGTCGTGGTTGTGGAGGTAGATGCTTGAAATGAGGTATTGGAAAAGATGTTGGAAACGTGTTTGGCAATGGAGTTTGTGGGGAGGACTATGTATCTCTTCTCGGCAGTGTCTTCTCTGGGTGTGTTGAAGATGTTTAATGCCCGTCGTCTGCAGTCTCTGATGAAGTGACGAGGATAGTGGAGTTTAGAAAATACTTGTTCAATCATCGTGCATTCTTCTTCAAGAAACTCATTGCTGCAGATTCTGAGTGCACGCAGGAAGAAGCCTATAATTACAGCACGTTTGGTTTTGGTGTCGTGGTGAGAGTAAAAGTGGAGAAGATCGTTTTGGTTGGTGGGTTTTCGATAGACTTTAAAACGAAGTTCGTGGTCAGCTTTGCAAAGCATGTGTGTTTATATTTCCAGAACTACCACCCCAGGTAGTTCTGTTTGTGACTTGAAAAAGCCCACTGTGTGGGCGAAACGTAGTCAATAAAGGATCACATTATACTGCATATGTGTTTATATTTCCAAAATAAACTATTACCGGGTGACGACCAGTCGGCAATGTTGCCATATGCAGTTCAATTTCTGTCAACTTAACGCCTCCGCATCTCCGTAAGTATTGATCATAATTTTTTTTTTCACCTGTAATACTAAACAAAAAAAACTATCATTTCATAAGAAAAAATAATTTTTTTTTTCGAATATTTTTCGACCCTGAGAACAAGTCTGGGTGAGGGCCTGTCAACCCCTGAAAGGGTTAAGTGCAACTGTGCAATAAGCCACCATGAGCAGGGAGAGTTGCATGGAGGGAGGGAGTGTAGCAAGCATGAGAGGAGTTTGGCATGAGGGGAGGGAGTATAGCAGGGAGGCAAGGAAACAGGGAGTATAGATGGGAGGCAGGGAGTGTAGCAGGCATGCATCGAGTGTAGCAGGCATGCATCGAGTGTAGCAGGCATGCATCGAGTGTGGGAGGCAGGGAGTGTAGCAGGCATGCAGGGAGTGTAGCAGGCATGCAGGGAGTGTGGCAGGCATGCAGGGAGTGTAGCAGGGAGACAGAAAGTGTGGCAGAGAAACAGGGAGTATGGAAGGGAGGCAGGGAGTGTAGCAGGCAGGCAGGGAAGTAACCCCAGAGAGGGCTTTGATACCTTTTTATTTATTTATTTATTTATTTATTAACAATTTGAGCATACATACAGAGGTACAAAAAAATACAGATAAGAGCAGCATGCCAAAGCCACTTATACTATGCATAGCATTTCGGGCTGGCTTAAAATTAACTAAGCAATGATGAAATCAGTGATAATACATTATTGTAAACAGATAACTATAAAGCACAAATGAGTATTACAAAGACAGGTCATATGGTTGCATGCATTGTTGCACATTCAGTCGTATGGAGTATTTTGTTAGGTAGTGTATTTAAAAAATAATAAAGTTAGATTGGGTTTTAGGTTTAACATTTATGTGATATAATTGTGAGAAACATTTAAGATATACAATTTATAAGGTTCAGTTATTCAGTATTTATTTGGTTTTGGGTGAGTAAGTGATCTTTGAGAAGAGACTTGAATTTATAAACAGGTAGTGTTTCTTTTATATTTACAGGTAATGAATTCCAGATTTTAGGGCCTTTTATGTGCATTGAGTTTTTGCATAGTGTGAGATGGACACGAGGAACATCAAAGAGTGATCTGTGCCTTGTGTTATGGTCATGTGTTCTGTTGAGGTTGGCAAGGAGATGTTTGAGGGGAGGGTTAATATCAGAGTTAAGTGTTCTATGTATGTAATAGGTGCAGTAATAAGTATGGATGTTTTGTATGGTGAGTAGGTTTAGTGTATTGAATATTGGAGGAGTGTGCTGCCTGTAGTGAGAATTTGTTATCATTCTAACTGCAGCCTTTTGTTGGGTAATTAGTGGTCTGAGATGGTTAATTGTTGTTGAGCCCCATGCACAAATTCCATAGGTGAGATAGGGGTAAATAAGAGAGTGATATAGGGCCAGGAGGGCTGGCTGTGGAACATAGTACCGTATCTTCGATAGTATGCCTACAGTCTTGGAAATTTTCTTAGAAATTTGTTGTATATGTGTATGAAATTTGAGTCTATTATCAAGGTGGATTCCTAAGAATTTTTCCTCTGTTAGCTTTGTGATAGGTGATCCATTTATCATTATGTTAAGAGGGACATCTGTAGCTCTGTTACCAAACTGAATGAAGTAGGTTTTGTCAATGTTTAGTGTAAGTTTGTTAGTCCTCATCCAGGTAGATATTTTCTGTAATTCGGTATTTACAGTATTGGCTAGCGTGACTGGGCTCGGGTGAGAGAAGACGTATGTAGTGTCATCTGCAAATAGTGTGGGTTTGAGTAATTGCGAAGCATTTGGAAGGTCATTTATGTATAGGAGAAAGAGAAGAGGGCCAAGGACACTTCCCTGTGGTACACCAACTGTAATTGGTTGCGCAGAAGAGTTTGCCCCATTTGCGTACACATATTGGCTTCTGTTGCTGAAGTCCTTATGGAGGGGGATTCCCCTTCCAAACAACAATCAGTCTTCCCTCTCTCCATAACCCATAAGCCAATAAGAGTCTTCAATTAAGGTATGTAATAGTGATTTAAATGTTCATTTATATACAGTGGAACCTCAAAAATCGAACGTATCACATATCAAACGTTTCGAAAATAAGACCATTTTTTCGGACAAACTGTGTCCCTATTATCGAACGCGCCCCTATTTTTGGACTGCCGGGTACGGGACCTGTCCGCTGGCCGGCTCTGTCCGCATCCCCGTGCAGGCGCCGTGAGCAGTCTAGCTTTGTTTATGCTTGAGTGAACACTAACCTGCGATCTCATTCACACATTTTACGATTATTTAATTGTGTTTAGTGCTTGTGGAGCTGTGAAATAAGCTGCCATGGGCCCAAAGAAACTTGCTAGCGGTACCCCTGTGGTAAAGAAAGTGAGAAACACCATAGATGTGAAGAAGGAAATAATACAGAAGTATGAGATTGGAGTGAGACTTGTTGAGCTTGCCAGGATGTACAGAGGACTGTGGACAGTTATTTTGTGAGACAGAAACGGACGACTGTGGAGTTATTTTGTGAGACAGACGATTATGGACAGTTATTTTGTGAGACAGAAACAGACTGTGGAGTTATTTTGTAAGACAAACAGACGATTGTGGACAGTTATTTTGTGAGACAGAAACAGATGACTGTGGACAGTTATTTTGTGAGACAGAAACAGACGACTGTGGAGTTATTTTGCGAGACAAACAGATGATTGTGGACAGTTATTTTGTGAGACAGAAACAGACTATTGTGGGCAGTTATTTTGTGAGACAAACAGACGACTGTGGATAGTTATTTTGTGAGACAAAAACAGAGGACTGTAGACAGTTATTTTGTGAGACTGGGGTCCAATGAATCTCAAGCTAGTCCTAGTGGCATTAAAATACAGAGAAGGGAAGCAACCCCAGAGAGGGCTTTGATACTGGAAGTCCTCATGGAAGGGGATTCTCCTTCCAAACAATAACCACAACTCCCTCACTCCTCCTCCCTATCTTCCAGATGCCATCACCAATCTTCAATAAAGGTAAGTAAAAATGTTATTTTATATGTATTACTATACATAATTAAAAACTATAGTATTTGTTGTATGTAAAACTGTAATTAATCTCTATAAAATGTATTTTTTTTTGTGAATATTTTTGGGTTTCTGGAACGGATTAATTGTATTTCCATTATTTCTTATGGGAAATATTGCTTTGAATTTCAGGCTTGTCGAATTTAGAACTAGTTCCTGGAACGGATTAAGTTCGAAATTTGAGGTTCCACTGTATTTTATTTAGTTCTCATTGTTTTGTGTTTGTAAAACTATAATTAATCTTTAACCTTTTGACTGTCGAGGTCGAATATATACGTCTTACGAGGTAACGTGTTTGACATATATATATACTCATAAATTCTAGCGGCTTCAAATCAAGCAAGAGAAAGCTGGTAGGCCCACATGTGAGAGAATGGGTCTGTGTGGTCAGTGTGCACCATGAAAAAAAAATCCTGGAGCATGCAGTGCACAATGAGAAAAAAAAAAACTCCAACCGTTTTTTTTTTAATTAAAATGCAGATTTTGTGGTGTATTTTTGTATAGTATTTATGGTTGTATTCTCATTTTCTTGGTCTCATTTGATAGAATGGAAAACATATTATAGAAAAAGAGATGATTTTGATTGATTTTACTATAAAAAAGAACCTGGAAATGGAGCTCAAAGTAGGGGAAATGTTTGATTTTTCCCGATGTTCAAAAGTAAACAAATGATGTCACTGTCCAATATATGTCCAACTAGCCATTCTAATATGCAGTCATGAATGGGTTGATGTTATTTATACAATTATTACAGTAATGCAGTAGTCTGCATAACAGTAAATCTTCTATTTTTTGTTAGAATAAAAATTCAAAATAGAAAGCAAGAGTAATATATCGGAGGGGCCTGAAGACGTGACTGATGAACAAAGAAAATGTTATTTTAGAGCCAGGAATGTCTGCATTGTTCATTCTGGACCCTATTTTGAAATTCTCATATTTTTTTAATTTTCATGAAATTGGCCAAATTGCAAATTTCTGACCAAGTTATTGGGTAGTTGAAATCAGTAAATGGGCAGTTTCTTGAACTCAATCGATAGAAGAAATGGAGTTCTAAAGAAACAGCTATGAGTTTGGTCGACTGGAACAATGGAATTAGCCAAAAATAGAGCTAAAAGTGGGCGAAATTGCCGATTTGTAAATATCGCCGGGGTCGCTAATTTTGCGAGAGTGTAGTTCTATCAGTTTTCCATCAAATTTTGTGTTTTTGGTGTCATTACAATCGGGAAAAGATTCTCTATCATTTCATAAGAAAAAAATATTTTTTTTTTTAAATTTTGCGACACCAGTAGACACTTCAGGATTGGGGGTTGCAACAGTCAAGGGGTTAAAAAATGTATTTTTTGTTAATATTTTTGGGTGTCTGTAACAGAATAATTGTATTTACATTAATTCTTATGGGAAATATAGCTTCAAATTTAGGCTGTTTCAAATTTAGGCCAACCTTCTGGAAAAATTATGGCCAAAATACAAGGTTCCACTGTACCTCATGGGCAAAAACGTCAAACAGTATTAGTAAACATTCCACTGCATTAAGTGTCTATTTACCACCTGTCAACATTATACTTTTATTTAATATAATTGATAAGTGTGGAAAAATTCTTTATAGTGACTATTGTGAGATCATTCTGTGATTTTATCAATACAGTAATACCCCAAGTTTTGGCCATAATTCATTCCAGAAAGCTGTTCAAGTGCCATTACCGAACGAATTTGTTCCCATAAGGAATAATGTATATTAGATTATTCTGTTTCAGACCCCCAAAATACACTTACAAAAGCACTTACAATAATACACTTACATAATTGTTCGAGTTGGGAGCTGTATGAAACTCAGGGTACCTCAAATTAAATAATTTATTGCTTTGTACAGTACAAAGTGTAGTTTACAAGTAATAAAATATTGTCAAGAACAAAGAAAGCCACTAGAATGCACGAACATTTTGGGCAGACTAATTCGAATGCTTGCAGGCTACAGTAGACTGTAATTTAGCATGAGTTTATTTGGCACAATTTGAGCATCACACGATTGAAGATTTGCGGCACAATTTTATGTAACACGTTCTATAATTAATTTGACACCATACAGTTTGTGGGAACGAAAAAAAAATTCTCTTTTGCTCAAGCAGCTGCCTTGTTGTGGAGCAGCCAAGGAGACCCCCTGCCATCCCCTACCACTCCTCGACACTACCCCACAATCCCAGCATTCGTAATTCATGTGTGTCCAGTCCAGTCTTTCTCTGTTACAAGGCAGCTGTGTTTGTGAATTATGTAATGATATTTTAATTACTATATGTTGTATCTGCCAAGCAATCATGACACCAAGTAGCCATACCAGTGTTGATGAAAGTGGCACGAAATTTTTTTTTTTTTTATTAACACACTGGCCGATTCCCACCAAGGCAGGGTGGCCCGAAATAGAAAAACTTTCACCATCATTCACTCCATCACTGTCTTGCCAGAAGGGTGCTTTACACTACAGTTTTTAAACTGCAACATTAACACCCCTCCTTCAGAGTGCAGGCGCTGTACTTCCCATCTCCAGGACTCAAGTCCGGCCTGCCGGTTTCCCTGAATCCCTTCATAAATGTTATTTGCTCACACTCCAACAGCACGTAAAGTATTAAAAACCATTTGTCTCCATTCACTCCTATCAAACACGCTCATGCATGCCCACTGGAAGTCCAAGCCCCTCACACACAAAACCTCCTTTACCCCCTCCCTCCAACCTTTCCTAGGCCAACCCCTACCCCACCTTCCTTCCACTACAGACTGATACACTCTTGAAGTCATTTTGTTTCGCTCGATTCTCTCTACATGTCCGAACCACCTCAACAACCCTTCCTCAGCCCTCTGGACAACAGTTTTGGCAATCCCGCACCTCCTCCTAACTTCCAGACTACGAATTCTCTGCATTATATTCACACCACACATTGCCCTCAGACATGACATCTCCACTGCCTCCAGCCTTCTCCTCGCTGCAACATTCATCACCCATGCTTCACACCCATACAGGAGTGTTGGTAAAACTATACTCTCATACATTCCCCTCTTTGCTTCCAAGGACAAAGTTCTTTGTCTCCAGAGACTCCTAAGTGCACCACTCACCCTTTTCCCCTCATCAATTCTATGATTCACCTCATCTTTCATAGACCCATCCGCTGACACGTCCACTCCCAAATATCTGAATACATTCACCTCCTCCATACTCTCTCCCTCCAATCTGATATCCAATCTTTCATCACCTAATCTTTTTGTTATCCTCATAACCTTACTCTTTCCTGTATTCACTTTCAATTTTCTTCTTTTACATACCCTACCAAATTCATCCACCAACCTCTGCAACTTCTCTTCAGAATCACCCAAGAGCACAGTGTCATCAGGAAAGAGCAACTGTGACAACTCCCACTTTATGTGTGATTCTTTATCTTTTAACTCCATGCCTCTTGCCAAGACCCTTGCATTTACTTCTCTTACAACCACATCTACAAATATATTAAACAACCACGTTGACATCACACATCCTTGTCTAAGGCCTACTTTTAGTGGGAAATAATCTCCCTCTTTCCTACATACTCTAACTTGGGCCTCACTATCCTCGTAAAAACTCTTCACGGCTTTCAGTAACCTACCTCCTATACCATACATCTGCAACATCTGCCACATTGCCCCCCTATCCACCCTGTCATACAACTTTTCCAAATCCATAAATGCCACAAAAGCCTCTTTAGCCTTATCTAAATACTGTTCACTTATATGTTTCACTGTAAACACCTGGTCCACACACCCCCTACCTTTCCTAAAGCCTCCTTGTTCATCTGCTATCCTATTCTCCGTCTTGCTCTTAATTCTTTCAATAATAACTCTACCATACACTTTACCAGGTATACTCAACAGACTTATCCCCCCTATAATTTTTGCACTCTCTTTTGTCCCCTTTGCCTTTATACAAAGGAACTATGCATGCTCTCTGCCAATCCCTAGGTACCTTACCCTCTTCCATACATTTATTAAATAATAGCACCAACCACTCAAAAACTATATCCTCACCTGTTTTTAACATTTCTATCTTTATCCCATCAATCCCGGCTGCCTTACCCCCTTTCATTTTACCTACTGCTTCACGAACTTCCCCCACACTCACAACTGGCTCTTCCTCACTCCTACAAGATGTTATTCCTCCTTGCCCTATACACAAAATCACAGCTTCTCTATCTTCATCAATATTAAACAGTTCCTCAAAATATTCCCTCCATCTTCCCAATATCTCTAACACTCCATTTAATAACTCTCCTCTCCTATTTTTAACTGACAAATCCATTTGCTCTCTAGGCTTCCTTAACTTGTTAATCTCACTCCAAAACTTTTTCTTATTTTCAACAAAATTTGTTGATAAAAACTCACCCACTCTCTCATTTGCTCTCTTTTTACATTGCTTCACCACTCTCTTAACCTCTCTCTTCTTCTCCATATACTCTTCCCTCCTTGCATCACTTCTACTTTGTAAAAACTTCTCATATGCTAACTTTTTCTCCCTTACTACTCTCTTTTACATCATCATTCCACCAATCACTCCTCTTCCCTCCCGCACCCACTTTCCTGTAACCACAAACTTCTGCTGAACACTCTAACACTATATTTTTAAACCTACCCCATACCTCTTCGACCCCATTGCCTATGCTCTCATTTGCCCATCTATCCTCCAACAGTTGGTTATATCTTACCCTAACTGCCTCCTCTTTTAGTTTATAAACCCTCACCTCTCTCTTACCTGATGCTTCTATTTTCCTTGTATCCCATATACCTTTTACTCTCAGTGTAGCTACAACTAAGAAGTGATCTGATATATCTGTGGCCCCTCTATAAACATGTACATCCTGAAGTCTACTCAACAGTCTTTTATCCACCAATACATAATCCAACAAACTACTGTCATTTTGCCCTACATCATATCTTGTATACTTATTTATCCTCTTTTTCTTAAAATATGTATTACCTATAACTAAACCCCTTTCTATACAAAGTTCAATCAAAGGGCTCCCATTATCATTTACACCTGGCACCCCAAACTTACCTACCACACCCTCTCAAGTTTCTCCTGTTTTAAAATTCAGGTCCCCTACCACAATTACTCTCTCACTTGGTTCAAAGGTTACTACACATTCACTTAACATCTCCCAAAATCTCTCTCTCTCCTCTACATTCCTCTCTTCTCCAGGTGCATACACGCTTATTATGACCCACTTTTCGCATCCAACTTTTACTTTAATCCACATAATCCTTGAATTTACACATTCATACCTCTTTTCTCCTTCCATAACTGATCCTTCAGAATTATTGCTACCCCTTCCTTTGCTCTAACTCTCTCAGATACTCCAGATTTAATCCCATTTATTTCTCCCCACTGAAACTCCCCTACCCCCTTCAGCTTTGTTTCGCTTAGGGCCAGGACATCCAACTTCTTTTCATTCATAACATCAGCAATCATCTGTTTCTTGTCATCCGCACTACATCCACGCACATTCAGGCATCCCAATTTTATAAAGTTTTTCTTCTTCTCTTTTTTAGTAAATATTTACAGGAGAAGGGGTTACTAGCCCATTGCTCCTGGCATTTTAGTCGCCTCATATGACACACATGGCTTATGGAGGAAAGATTCTTTTCCACTTCCCCATGGACAATAGAGGAAATAAAGAAGAACAAGAGCTATTCAGAAAAAGGAGAAAAAAACATAGATTTATGTATATATATATATGCATGTGCATGTCTGTGAAGTGTGACCAAACTGTAAGTAGGAGAAGCAAGATATCCCTGTTATCTAGCATGTTTATGAGACAGAAAAGGACACCAGCAATCCTACCATCATGTAAAAGAGTTACAGGTTTTTGTTTCAAAGTCATCTGGCAGGACGGTATTACTTCCCTGGGTGGTTGCTGTCTACCAACCTACTACCTCCAAAGTTATAAGCACTTAAGTCTTAGAATTAACAAAGAAAAAAAGGTATTAGACAAGAGATAAACCTGTAGCCGTAATGAAGTGTTACTTTGTACACAGAAAAAGAGGTAAACATGAGTTTGTGAGACTGACTGAATGACTGACTTACTAAATGACTGACTTACTGAATGACTGACTGAGTGACTTGACTGACTTGAGGAGTGACTTGACTGACTTACTGAGTGACTTGACTGACTGAATGAATGACTTAAAGTTAGATAATCCAGTACTGACTGACTTACTGAATGACTGACTGAGTGACTTGACTGACTTGAGGAGTGTTGACGACTACTAGGACTGACGACAATGAATGACTTAAAGTTAGATAATCCAGTACAACCATCGACTTTAGTACCAGAACCTCTACCATCCACCTCAGCACAGTAGGACCACAACATAACTCTCCACTCTCTTCACAACCATCCATAAACACCAGCACCCACAATTTAAGGTAAGAAATACTATTATTTCTGTTAAATTTGCAGTCTTAAGCAATAAAAACAACATAATACATCACAACAATGAACTACAGTACGTATTCAATTTTATTTTTGTAAGATGTGGAGACCTAAAAGAAAGTTGTTTGGCTTTTGGGGGGCTCCGAGGAATGTAACCCTATTTTTCCCATAAGTTCTTCAGTTCATCTAACACAATTTTACCTAACATGGCATTTTCAGGATCGTAACTACAGTGCTAAATGACGGTCTACTGTAATTAAAACTGGACATAAGTTATGGAGCAGTAAATTTTAATTATGTATTATAACAACAATGGGAGGAAGCAAAATCTATAATTAATAAATTTATAGTAGACAGACAGCAAAATATATTATAATTAGAACAGTTTACATTACTGTAATAATACAGTTGTAACCCTTTGACTGTCACAACCCCAAATCCTGAAGTGTCTCTTGGTGTCAAAGAATATTAACCCTTTGACTGTTTCAGTCATATATATATACATCTAACGAGCGACCGTGTTTGGCATATTCATACGCCAAAATTCTAGCAGCTTCAAATCAAGCAGGAGAAAGCTGGTAGGCCCACATTTGAGAGAATGGGTCTCCATGGTCAGTGTGCACCATATAAAAAAAATCGGGGAGCCAGTGGTGCATTGGGGGAATGCCATTTCAGTCATCTTTTTCAGCATGCTTAGCGGTAAGAAATATGTGACTCCCCAGCAAATCTGGGACTCTTCTCTTCCCAAGTGATGCTCTAACACAGATGGAAGTGTCAGTGAAGATCAATTTCATGATTTCCAGGAGTTTGAGACCAAAGGTTGTGGAGGAGGAGGAGGAACAGGAGGAGGAGGAGGAGGAGGAGGAAGAGGAAGAGGAGGAGGAAGAGGAAGAAGAGGAGGAGGAGGAGGAAGAGGAAGAAGAGGAGGAGGAGGAGGAAGAGGAGGAGGAGAAGAGGAAGAGGAGGAGGAGAAGAGGGGGAGGAGGAGGAAGAGGAGGAGGAGAGGAAGAGGAAGAGGAAGAGGAGGAGGAGGAGGAGGAGGAGGAGGAAGAAGAAGAAGATGATGATGTAATAATATTGTTCCCTTGAAGCAAGAAAAAAAAAGTCCACCCCATGACAGTGACAAGATAAGGTGAGATAACATCTGATAAGAGCTGATGTTTGATGAGCGTAAACGAGGGTGGAGGAGGGTGTAGCTGATAAGAAAAGATTAGATGACCATCGCCCTCCCTTTGCTTTTGCTGGTACACAAACATTTGTCTGTCTATTTGTCTGTCTGCCAACTTCCCTGTCCATCCTTCTAGCTCTCTGTCTCAGAGAGAGCCACAAGACTGTGTCATCATCACGTTTACTCACATCTTCAAGCAGAGTATAGCACTTTCCTGGATTTTTTGGGTTATCCTAGGTAATTTACACTATGTATGCTTGTATTTATGTGTACCTGAGAGATAGAGATAGACAGACAGATAGAAAGAGAGAGAGATTGAAAGAGATAGAATGAGGGAGAAAGATAATTAGATAGAATGGAGGGGAAGCAGCATCCGACTCCATTGTTTTGACAGGCAGTAGAGGGAGTGAGTAATCAGACAATATGTCATTTTGACAGCTGCCAACTCCTGACTCAAAACAATTATAAGCCATACACTCGCACACAAGACAAGCTTGATGAATGAAGAAAATAGCAGTTACAAGAAAGTATCCAGTGACTATATATGTGTATATATATTATAGAAACCAGAAGGAATGAAGAATGGAAGGCAGGAATGAAGGAAGGACGAGATGAAAGGAAGGAAAAAAGTAAGGAAAGACTAAAGAATGTAGGAATGAAGGTAGGAAAGGAATGCAGGAAGGTAGGAAGGTAGGTAGGAAAGGATTGCAGGAAGGTAGGAAAGGAATGCAAGAAGGTAGGAAAGGAATGCAGGAAGGTAGGAACAAAGGTAGGAAACAAATGCAGGAAGGAAGGAATGATGACACATGACCATTTACCTAGGATAACTATATAACACAACTGCCTGCTAATACTTTGAAGAAAACTGCTCAGACGAGGTGTTTTGTCTTTGCACATAAAAAAAAAAGTCCACAAAAATGCACACGCAATAGTTTTATGTGTGAGGAGTGTAAAATACCATTGTGTATGAAAACATGTTTCAAAGAGTTCCACAAGCTGCAGAACTTCTAGGAATATGTTCGGTGACTGTACATTGGTATATATGTTATAGAACAATAGTAATAAAAAATTGTTTGTATTGTTTGTTCTTGTAAACAAGTTTTGTAAACAATATATTGATAATTATGTTTGTGTGCTTATTGTGTTGTATACAATGAGTGTATATATGCACATTGCACCTTACTTTGGTCTCACAGGCCACATAGGTTATGTGAAAAAATAAAATAAGTGAAAAAACAAACCTTCAAATACAAGTAAACCAAAGCTTACCGGGTGAGCGGCAGTCGCCGCTGTTGCCATACGCAGCTCATTTTCTGCAAACTTCACGCCTCTATATCTCGGTAAGTACTGATGGCAAAATTTTTTTTTGGACTAAAACACTCAGAAAAATAATCTTATCATTTTCATATGAAATTTTTTTTTTTTTTTTTTCAAATATTTTGCGACATAGAATGACAGTTTTAGAAACGGGCCTGCGACAGTCAAAGGTTTAATAACTTAAGTTGTGGCCACCATACCCAGGGTGACTAAAGTGTGTCAAAACACTGGTTAGTCCAGAGATTAGTCAAGAAGAGAGAAGGGTAAATTGCTGAGATGCACCATGTGGGCTGTTCCCAGGAGAGCAGCTAAGGAGTGTGTAGACTTATGTTTTGTATATTGTATATTTTGTATATATCTACCTGAATATAAGTATATATTTTGTGGTAGAAGTCCTCTTCACAGGTTTAAATAACCTGTGAAGAGGACTGGTGAAAGGATTTCAGAGACTGAGGATGATCAATCATGAATGTAAGTATTACCCTAGACTGATAAGGCCCTTATGTAAAAAGCTACCCCACACTAGAACATGTAGTGAGAACCTTACTATCAAAGTAATAAAGGACAAACCAACATAACATGGGAGCTTGACCGGGAGAGTTATTTGACTGCTAAAATAACTCAAAACATTCATTGAACTATATGTACTGGTATGGGGTAATAACAGTCGCATGTTCCTGGTAGGAGATTTACCAAGGTGGTGTCAGTGGAAGTGTTGTTTTCATATATTAGTTTACAGGTTGTTTTTCTCCTAAGGTGGGAGAAAGGTTGAGTAACACATTTTTGTTGTGGTTATGGTAAGTGCTATGTGCATAGTTTACATTCAACTTGTGTTATTTTATTTGTGGGAAAACTTTGTCCACTGATACTGTAAGAGGGAAGCAAGTGTTTAACCCTTTCAGGGTCCAAGGCCAAAATCGGAATGGGTGCCCCAATGTCCAAGAAATTTTGAAAAAAAAAAAAAAAAAAAAATTTTCTTACAGAATTAAAGATAATATTTTTGTGAGGGTAACAAAAATTTTTTTTTTTTTTTCAGATCAGTACTTACCGAGATACAGCGGTGGGAAGTTGACCCAAAATGACCAGGTGGCGGCAACATCAGTGACTTCCACAAAATTGCATTTTTTTATTTTACTTTTTTTTATACTTTTTTCTTTTCTTTTCTAATTTTTTTCTTTTTCTAATAACATTTGTGGTCTGTGAGACCAATATAATGTATACTGTATAAGTGTACACTCATTATATTCAACACAATAACTGCACTAATTTGTTTATCATTATATTGCTTACAAAACTTGTTTGCAAGTTTATTGTAAACAAAATGATGAAAATATTAGTGCAGTTATTGTGTTGAATACAATGGTACCATATAGTACCATATGGTACAATGGAGCAAAAGGGTGCAATGGTACCATACAATTGTACCATGCAATTGTACCTATGGTACAATGGTACAATATGGTACAATGGCACATTATACAATGGTACCATATGATACAATGGTACCATATGGTACAATGGCACAATTTGGTACAATGGTACCATATGATACAATGATACCATATGGTGCAAAGGTACCACATGGTGCAATGGTACCATGAGGTACATTGTACCATATAGTACAATGATACCATATGGTTAATTGTACCATATGATACTATATGGCACTGTTGTATTCAATACAATAAACACACTAATATTTTCATCATTATTTTGTTTACAATAATTGTTTACAACAAAAATATGCAAAAATGTTGTATTAGTAATGTTCTATTATATATTTACAAATGTACAGGAACTCGACATGTTCCTTGAGGTGGATGACAAAGAGCTTTGTCTCGGAAACTGCGGAGTCAGTAGCTAGCTTGCGTTGCCACTCAGTCTTGGCTGGTGTCTTGTGCCACCAACACCTATTGACCATATGGTACACCGTATCATAATTTACAGGGTACCATATGGTACATTGTACTATATGGTAAAGGGTACCATGCAGTACAGGATAACATATGGTGCAGGGTACCATATTGTGCAGGGTACCATATGGTGCAGGGTACCATATGGTACAGGGTACCATATGGTACAGGGTACCATATGGTACAGGATACCATATGGTACAGGATACCATATGGCACAGGGTACCATACAGCACAGGGTACAATATGGTACAGGGTACCATACAGTACAGGACACCATATGGTACAGATACAGGGATCCCTATAGAAATAAGTCACCCTGACTTTTTTGGGTTATCCTAGGATTTTATACATATGCTGCTATGTATGATAATCTATGTAATTGTATTTCTGTACACCTGAATAAACTTACTCAAGCGCATGTGGCATCATAAGTAAGCTGCGGCAGCAACAGCAGCGACCTCCAAGATAAGAAACACCAATATGAGAAGCAATATAGACAGGGCTTAATACACAAAGATATTCTTAAACAATATTCATCAGTTCTCACCAAATTAATAAAGAAAGCCAAACAACTGTACTACTCCAGCAGATTCACTGACACCAGAGGAGACATAAAAAAGACCTGGAAAACACTTTCCCAGATTCTGGAGACCCACAAACTGAAACAAAACAAGAATATTGTCCTAGCTAAACCTAATGAAACACCAATGCATCCCACTGATACAGATAACAAGGTAAACGACTTCTCAAACATAGGATCTGATCTCGCCAGTAAAATCCCATGTACCAACGCCTGTGCCAGGGACTACCTAGATGGGAATTTTCCAAATTCCTTCTATCTTGTACCAACTGAGCCCACGGAAGACACCGCGATTATAAAGTCACTCAAAAGTAACTCAGGAATCTGTCTCAAGTCCCACCATTATTGTACAAGCGAGCAGCCCATGTCCTTTCGCATGCTATTACATTACTTTTTAACAAGTCACAAGAAACTAGCACTTTCCCAACACTACTCAAGACACCAAGGGTTACACCAATACATAAAGGAGGTGACCCTATAGATGTAAACAACTATAGGCCAATATCAAACTTACCATTGCTATCCAAAATCTTCGAGAAACTTGTGCACAGGAGACTACAGTGGGCCCCCAGTTCATGATATTAATCCGTTCCTGAGAGCTCATCGTAAACCAAAATTATCGGAAAGCGAATCAATTTTCCTCATAAGAAATAATGGAAATAAAATTAATCTGTGCAAGACACCCAAAAGTATGAAAAAAAATTTTACCACATGATATATTAAGTTTAATGCAATATAATAATTACAATAACAATAATAACAATAGAATAATCACAATAGAATAATTGACACTTACCTTTAATGAAGATCTGGTAATGATTGATGGGATGGGAGGAGGAGAGAGTTTCGAAGTTTTTAATGTTTAGAAGGGGAATCCCCTCCATTAGGACTTGAGGTAGCAAGTCCTTTTCCGGGGTTACTTCCCTTCTTCTTGACAAAACCTACTACATTATGTTTGGTAGCAGAGCAGGAGATGCGCAAATTAACATTAAGATCGACAACACTCTAATTACCAGGCATAATGAGGGCAAATTCCTAGGCCTATACCTTGACAACAACCTGAACTTCAGCACCCATATCCAACACATAACCAAAAAAGTATCCAAAATGGTTGGGATCCTCTCCAAGATACGATACTACGTGCCGCAAACTGCCCTTCTCACACTATACCACTCACTTATATATCCATACCTCACCTATGCTATCTGTGCTTGGGGTTCAACTGCAGCAACACACCTAAAGCCAATAATAACCCAACAAAAAGTCGCAGTAAGAATAATCACTAAATCCCATCCCTGGCAACACACCCCCCCACTCTTCATAGATCTAAACTTACTCCCTGTTCAGTACATCCACACTTACTACTGTGCAATCTACATCTACAGGACCTTAAATTCCAATATTAACCTTGACCTAAAATGCTTTCTTGATAGTTGTGACAGAACCCACAGGCATGACACCAGACACAAACATCTCTATGACATTCCCCGTGTCCGACTAAACCTTTACAAAAATTCAATGTAATGTCAAAGGCCCTAAAATCTGGAACACCCTACCTGAAAATTCCAAAAGTGCAGACACATTCATCACCTTCAAAACTACCATCAGAAAACATCTTATCTCCCTGATACACCCTGTCAACTAATAATACGAATACCACCTGGTGGTTCACACTTACACTCACTCACCCATTTGACCATAAACAGAAATATCAATCTCAATCTCAAAATAATGAATCTTAACTAGTCAAAAGTTGGCCTGTGATACTCCAATACTGAAACTATGTATAGTGCCAAAACAAAAGCATTCACATTGCTAAACTCACAACTAGTATTTAGTCACTTAGCCATAATACCAACTTATCTCATAATTCTGTAACATTTTAAACCTAAGATTTAATATAAATCTGCCCGAAATGCCTAGCCATGCTAGGCATTCTAGTGGTACACTCTGTAATTATTATTTTACTACATGTAAACCACACAATAACCAAATTCTGTAAACTCAGCATTGTAATACTTATAGAGAATAAAGTTTGAATTTGAATTCTTCTTTTAATGCCACTAGGACCAGCCTGAGAGTCACTGGACTTCTGTCGCACAACATATCTGTCCAAAGAGGCCTGTACCTCTCGTTCCTTTATGACTTTCCTAAAGTGGTTCACAACATTGCCAGTGTACAGGTTGCCAACACGGCTTGCAGTAGCTGTGTCAGGGTGATTTTCATTAAAAAAGGTTTGCACTTCAAGCCACTTTGCACTCATTTCCTTAATTTCAATAGTCATTAGCACCCTTGTCTTGATGGGTCAACACTAGAAGCTTTCTTGGGGTCCATGGTGACTTATTTTGCAGAAAAAAGCACCAAAAACAGTGATAATATGGATAATATAGAATGTACCAAATGTATCCTTAGATGCATGCACACTGGCTGGCTTGTAAACACTGGACACGTCTCATACGAATCGTATCGCATAACGGGTTTTGTAACGGGAACTGAAGCAAATTTTCTGCGATATAATGCATCAGTTACCAGATTTATCGGATACCGATAGCATTGCGAACCAGGGGTCCACTGTATATTCATTTATAACGGCACAAAACATACTCAACCCCTGCCAATTTGGATTCAGGAAAAATAAAAGCACTAATGATGCAATTGTAAAAATGCTAGATCTGCTTTACACAGTATTGGAAAATAAGGAATATCTGCTAGGAATTTTTATTGACCTAAGAAAAGCATTTAACACAGTAGACCACAGCATCCTACTCCAGAAACTTTACCATTATGGTATAAGAGGCCATGCGCTTGCATATTTCAAATCCTACCTTACTAACAGGTATCAGTATGTCACCATTAAAGACAGCCTCATCAACACAGCCACTTGATACTGGAGTTCTGCAGGGAAGTGTCCTTGGTTCCCTGCTCTTCCTCATTTACATTAATGATCTTCCAAATGTATCCCAACACCTGAAGCCCATTCTCTTTGCTGACGATACGACTTACGTCATCTCCCACCCTCAACACCACTGTCAACAAGGAGCTGCTCAAAATTCTGACTTGGATGACAGCCAACAAACTTACACTTAAAACTGACAAAACCTACTACATTATGTTTGGTAGCAGAGCAGGTGTTGCGCAACTTAACATTAAGATCAACAACACTCTAATTGCCAGACATAATGAGGGCAAATTCCTAGGTCTATACCTCGACACCAACCTAAATTTCAGCACCCATATCCACACATAACAAAAAAAGTATCCAAAACGGTGGGGATCCTCTCCAAGATACGATATTACGTGCCACAAACTGCCCTTCTCACACTATACCAATCACTCATTTATCCATACCTCACCTATGCTATTTGTGCTTGGGGATCAACTGCAGCAACACATCTAAAGACAATAATAACCCAACAAAAAGCCGCAGTAAGAATAATCACTAAATCCCATCCCTGGCAACACACCCCCCCACTCTTCATAGATCTAAACTTACTCCCTTTTCAGAACATCCACACTTACTAATGTGCAATCTACATCTACAGGACCTTAAATTCCAATATTAACCTTGACCTAAAACACTTTCTTGATAGTTGTGACAGGACCCACAGGCATAACACCAGACACAAACATCTCTATGACATTCCCCGTGTCCGACTAAACCTTTACAAAAATTCAATGCGTGTCAAAGGGCCTAAAATCTGGAACACCCTACCTGAAAACTCTAGAACTGCAGACACATTCATCACTTCCAAGACTACAGTTAGAAAACATCTTATCTCCCTGATATACCCCATCAACTAACTACATGTAAACCACCTGGTGGTTCACACTTACACTCACTTACCCATCCACTATAAACATCGAAATACGAATCTTAATCTTCAAATAATGAACCCTAATTAGTCATAAGCTTGCCTATGATACTCCAATATAGACATTATGTATTGTGCCAAAACAAAAGCATTCACAGTGCTAAACTTACAAACTATAATACGCCAAAATGTAGTCACTTACCCTTAATACCATAATCTGTAATAATTTAAAGTTTAGAATTAATCTAAGTCTGCCCGAAATGCTTAGCCATGCTAGGTGTCCTAGTGGTCCCCTCTGTAATTAGTATTTTAAAACATGTAAACCACACAATATCCAAAATCTGTAAACTGCGATTGTAATCCTTATAGAGAATAAACTTGATTGAGTGATTGATTGATTGATACTTAGCAGCATATGTTTGGAGAACCTAGGATAACCCAAAAAAGTCAGACTTATTTCCATTAGGGTCCCTGTACCCTGTACCATATGGTATAATGTACCATATGGTACAATGTACTATATGGTACATTGTACCATATGGTACCATTGTACCATATGATACCATTGTACCATATACCATTGTACCATATGATACCATTGTATGACATGGCACCATTGTACCACATGGTACCATTGTACCATATGGCACAATGGTACCATATGGTTCAAAACCATAGAATTCCTCTTCAGCTCTATTTCCATTAGTCTTAGAACTGTAAGTTGTGAAGAGGAGAGTCAGAATTCACCCGAGTGAGTGGAGAGTGAGAGCTTCCTTGCTGCCAGGTACAATGAACAAAGCTACTTTGCTGGTGTTCCCACAATGCCATGCGGGCATCCAGATTTTTTCTATAGGGTGCACACTGACCACCCAGACCCATTCTCTCAGATGTAGGCCTACCAGCCTTTTCGTGCTAAATTTGACGCCGCTAGCTTTTGGCGTAGATCTATGGTTTGGACCTTGAACGTAAAGCCGTAGATCTATGGGACGGACCCTGAAAGACTTAAAGATGAGAACTATGTCAGAAGAGGAGTCTTCAGACTTTTCAGGCTTCAGGGAGGAAGGTAATAATTCATCAGTAAACATGCCTGGTACAAGTGAACATGAGGGATCACCTACTCAAGGTGATATGGAAATGGAGAGGATGAGACTTAAACTAGCTGTGCTAGAGGCTGAAATGAAATTAATGAAAGCTAAAGAGTAAGAACATCACAGGTTAGGAGGTTCAGAACAAGAGCCTGAGCAGTACTTTAACATAACTAAAGCTGCAAATTTTGTCCCTAAGTTTACAGAGAGTGACCCAGATAGATATTTTTCTTTTTTTTTTTTTTGTGAGAAGACTGCTTTGGAGCAAGGATGGCCCAAACAGAAGTAGGCTACCCTAGTTCGCACGCAGCTTGTGGGTAAAGAATTCCAGAGAGTAGAGACTCTGGAAGGGGACGATTTTTCTATGATAAAATTAAGGAGGAAGTATTGCTTGCATACCAAATGATACCTGAGAAAGGTTAGCACAGGCACCTCTGTGACCACAAATGCAAGTTTTTACAGACGAATCTCCAGCTAGCGTGGCCGTGATGAACTCTAGCTCAAGTCTGGAGATTCGTCTGTAAAAACTTATACCTGAGAAATATAGACAAAAGTTCAGAAATCAAAAATTTTGGGATGGACAGACCTTAAATGAGTTTGGGAATGAGAAACTGTTTCTTTTTAAGAAATGGGTTTGTTCAAAAGGAGTGAGCAGAGACTAAGACAAATTAGTAGATCTGATGGTTCATGAGGAATTGTACATTACAATCCCTGTTGACCTCAGAGAATATTTGGAGGACAAAAACAGGATAATCTTTCAGAAGCACTGGATTTGGGTGACAGATTCTTGGCTCACAGGAAGCTGGTAAGTAAAAACAGTCATGCTCCTTCTGAAAATTTCCTCACTCGTTCTAAGCCTTATTCCAAGTCCTATGGTCATAAAGGTAAGTGGGACAAGAATTTTCAGGGACAAATAAAGGCTGAGGTGCCCTCTAAAATAGAATGAAAAGGTAAGTCAGCTGGAGCTCAAAGTTTACCTAGATCATCAGATAATGTTTCAGGTCCTCAGGTAAACAGTACCAATCCTACACCAAATGGTAAAAATACCTTTAAGAGTTATGCCTGTTACTACTGAAACAAAATTGGACACACACAAAAGTTTTGCTGGTCAAGATGGCGAGATCAGGAAAGAGGGGAATCACCCCAGAGGACCCTAACTGCAGACACACCCAGTTGCCTGCATTAGGTCTTCAAAGCAAGGTGAGGAGGAACCATTGGATCTAGACCCTAGGATGCAGGTATTTTCTAGTAAGCCCACAGTTGCCTTGCATAAGGATGTGGGTAGGGTTGAGAACATACTGTCCTTGAGAGATGGATGTAGCACCTACTCCTTGCTACGTGCTGGAATGCTGCCAGTGTCTAAGAATAGTTATACTGGAGTAGATACATTATTGAAGGGTATTACAGGCTCACCCATAAGAACACCTGTATACAAATTATGGGTAGAATCTGCATACCAAGTTGGCTATCTCCCTGTAGGTATCTCAGATGAAATTCCCTTCAAAGGGGTTAACCTCTTATTGGGGAATAACGTTATGGGTCTGTTAGACAGTGAGGAACCACTAGTATGGGGGAACCAGACCCCAAAGTTTAGGAGAAGAAGGCTAGGGAAACCCTGCCAGACCTTTTCCCTGTTGGTGCCATCACAAGAAGTATGTCTCGTGACCAGGCTGCCAAGGGTAATCCTGATATTTCTCATGAGGATGGTGAGGACTTAGGTTTGGAAACTCTATTTTCTGATGCTGAACTGCAGTCAACTGAAGAAAAGGATACCACAACCCGAGTCGAGCCTATCAGTGCAGGGATCAGGGAAATAGTGTGAGGGAGACTGGGCCTACTATGATGCAGTTAATTGCTGCATAGGGGTGTGATGACACTCTTAAGTCGATCAGAGCCTCAGCTGTGACTGAGGAGGAATCTTTACGTTTAAGTAAATGCTTCCATTTCAGGAAAGGTATACCAATGAAGAAGGCACCTTCGGTTGCAGTACCAGTAGAAGGAGAGCCAAGTTTTTGTCACCAGGTCGTGGTGCCTGAGCCTTATAGAAACCATGTTCTTAGCTTAATGCATGACACACCTCTAGGTGGACACTTAGGTATTGCTAAAACAGTATCCAGGGTTTCCAGGCACTTCTTCTGGCCTTGGCTGTGGGAGATGGTAGGAGATTATATAAAGACCTGTCATGTCTGCCAGTTTATAGGGAAACCTAATCAACGCATTAAACCTGTTCCCCTTCAGCCAATTTCAGCACCAGGTGAACCCTTCAGCAAGCTGGTAGTGGATGTCGTTGGCCCACTCCCAAGGACCAGAATGGGAAATAATTATTTACTAACGATTATTTGCTCCATTACCAGGTATCCAGAAGCAATCCCTCTACACAAGATAACAGCTCGAGTGGTCTTAAGGGCTTTGAAGTTATTTTCCAATGTTGGCTTTCCTCAGGAGGTACAAACAGATCAAGGGTCTAACTTTACCTCAAAATTATTTAGGAATGTGTTAAAGGGGTTAAATGAACACCCTAAATTTTCAACTGCCTATCACCCTCAGTCTCAGGGAGTAGTAGAGAGATTTCATCAAACTCTTAAGACAATGATGCAAGCTTATTGTATGAATAACACTAGTGATTGGGATGAGGGAATCCCCTTTATCTTGTTTGCCATGCAGGAAAGCACCCAAGAATCTCTCAGTTTCAGCCCTATCGAGCCCGTCTATGATCATCCAGTGAGGGGGCCACTGACTATTCTCAAGGAGCATTGGTTGAGCGGTGAAAATGAGGCTTCCCCGCCGGAAGATGTTCTCTTTTTCAGGAAACGACTGGACCAGGTGAGACGGATGGCAGCAGACAACCTCAAAGCTAGTCAGAGGGCCATGAAGCAGCGGTACGACCAAAGGGGAGCTCCTCGCTCCTTCAGTGTTGGAGAGGAAGTGTTAGCTTTGGAGCCAGTTCTGGGACATGCCTTGGCTGCACGATTTGATGGACTCTTTGTCATCACAGGCAGGTCTGGTCCCAATTATGTAATTAAGATACCTGGCCATCGCAAATCACAAAGGACTGTGCATATTAACAGGTTGAAAAAATACCATTCTAGGGCAGGAGTTGCTGCCATCCAAGTTGAGTGTGACGATACTGAAAAACTTCCTGTAACAACAGAAGTAAGGCTGTAGCAATTCAGCCATCTTGCAAAATCCCTTGGCACACATGAGGGGACTCAGTGTAACAGGAGCCTGTGACTTGGTTCAGTTACTCAAAAAATTTCCAAATTTGTTTGGGGATGTACCCAAAGTAAGTAAATTGCCTCCCCATGATGTGGATGTCGGGGAAGCTGTTCCAATAAAGCAGGCTCCTTACCACATGAACCCAACAAAACAGCTTCACATGGAGGAAGAAGTGAAATTCCTACTTCAAAACAAGTCTGTAGTGCCTAGCCAGAGTCAGTGGGCATCTCCATGCCTGATGGTTCCCAAACCTGATGGATCTATGCGTATGTGCACTGACTATCGCAGAGTAAATGAAGTAATGAAGGCTGACTGTTACCCTCTGCCATGAATGGATGATGTGATTGATGCTGTGGGAGGGGCAAAGTTTTTGAGCAAACTGGACTTAAAGGTTATTATCAGATACCCCTCACCCAGTGAGCCAAGGAAATTTCAGCCTTTGTCACTCCAGATGGGTTATTTCAATATACAGTGGACCCCCGGTATTCGATATTAATCCGTTCCTGAGAGCTCATCGAATGCCGAAAAAATCGAAAAGCGAATCAATTTTCCCCATAAGAAATAATGGAAATCAAATTAATCCGTGCATATCACCCAAAAGTATGAAAAAAAAAATACCACATGAAATATTAAGTTTAATGCAATAATTACAATGACAACAATAACAATAGAATAATAACAATAGAATAATTGACACTTAACTTTAATGAAGATCTGGTGATTGTAGATCAATGGTTCAGAGAACCGACACGTTGATAATTTAGACACATGTGCAACTCTTGGGTATCTTTATTGAGGAAACGTTTCGCCACACAGTGGCTTCATCAGTCCATACAAAGGAGAAACTTGAAGAACAGGAGGAGAATGAGGTAATCAGTCCCTCAGCCTTGAGTCGATGTGATCAGTCCATCACGATTGATGGACTGACCACATCAACTCAAGGCTAAGGGACTGATTACCTCATTCTCCTCCTGTTCTTCAAGTTTCTCTTTGTATGGACTGATGAAGCCACTGTGTGGCGAAACGTTTCCTCAATAAAGATACCCAAGAGTTGCACATGTGTCTTGTGGGGAAAAGTTCAATAGATAGGAGTAGAGAGGGAATATATATATATATTAACAATAATTTCATTGCCGGCTACTCGTTAAGGTAGGGTCAGTCTAGCTCCCGATATTCCCGCCTTTTCTCCCCCAACCCCTAAACTGATAGTTTGTCTGCCGGCTACTAGTTAAGGTAGGGTAAGTCAAGCTCCCGTTTTTCCCGCCTTTTCTCCCCCTCCCTGAAAGTGATGGGTTTGACTCCCGGCCCTGCTTGTTAAGGTGGGTAAGTCTAGCCCCCCCGCTCCCCCTTCCCCCCCCTTTTTTCCCCCCCCCCCCAAAAGGGTTTGACGTGGGGGGCTCTGGTTAAACAGTAAATCACAAACCCTTAAAACGGGCTCCCAATTACAAAGTACATCCCTCCCTTTTGTATTCTAGGGAAATTTATTGGTTGAAAGCTTCACTTTTGATCAATAAAAACTTAGTTTTTTCACCTTGCTCTTTTACTGTTGAAAAAATCACACTTTTTTTAAGTATCAGACTTACCATGGAAGGATTATTTAAGAAAGTGGGAAACCCTGTTATCTTTCCAGCAGGGGTTCAGGGAGGGGGCACCTGGCAACAACGAGTAGAACAGGGAGAAGGCTAACGTCCCAAAAGACTTCTCCAGGTTGTATTGAAGTACCTGGGGCACCTGTATTAAAATTGGGGGGGACGTAACTCCACGCATTGCAGCGGGAAAAAAACCCGCTTTCCCCGTCCTTTTGGGATAGAAAAACTCACTGGGGAAACTGTGAAGAAAAAGCCAGTGGTGGCACCAAAAACCTGCGAACCCCCCCCCCCCCTCATCACAACCGGGAAAGATTTCAACAACAAATGTCACCCAAAAAAACCCGACAAACCCCGTTTTATATTTCAAATTTTAAAATTTGCGTTTTTAATTCAGGTTTCATTTATATTTTTCATTTTTTTTTAATGTAGGATTAATAATTTCCAAAAATTTTAAATGTTTTTTCATTTTTTTATTTTTTTACAAAATAAAGTGTTTATGTTTTGCTGGTTTTTATTTCTTTTTTTATTCCCCTTTTTTTTCCTTGGGGGAGGCCAGCCTGAGTAATTCTGGGCTCAAGTTTTTACAGGGGTGAAATAAGCCTTCACAAGTGGCACCCTTTCCAGGGTAAAAAACTCTACTGAATCAAATTCAACTCCATCTTGAATCTACCCAAAAAAAACCTTCAATGCCGCATACCACAGACGGTTTTCCACCACCTGGGTAATCATTCTCTATTGGAGGACTACAGTAAGGGATTTGAAAGATTTGGTGATTTTTTATAGTCTCAATTTATTGTAAGTCAAGTCGGCAGGATATAATACTTAATTCTGCCACCTAATTGTGTGTGAGCTTGAAACACTTTGGAGGATTAGACTCTAGGGACCCGAGATTTTCCAGTGACAATTTGTTTCATTGAGCTCTTCATTTTATAAAGGGGAAACTGTCATAGGGACACTCTTGATTTGTTGGTGAGAAGATTGGATGGTCAAGGGACCCCATTCTATTTGCTGTTTGCTCAGAGCCGGCATAGAACCCTTCGTTTTCGTTAATACATATTGTTTAATTGAAGCAGGGATTGAGCCCTCTGGTTTATTTACAGTTTGAGCGGAGCAGGAATTGAACCCTCCGTTTTCTTTAATACCCGTTTCATTTCCCCTGATAGTTTAAGTTATTCTTGCAAGCATGGAGGAATACCAGTTTTGGATGAACGCTGGAAGTTAGGAATAACAGGGAAAAATTTAGAATCTTTCATTAGTGCTAAGATCCAGGAAAGACTTGAAAGAGAGAGAATTGAGAGAGAAGAGAGACAGATAGAAAGGGAAAGAGAAGAAGAAAAGGAGACAGAAAGAATCGAAAGAGAAGAGAAAAAGGAGAAAGAGAACCTTGAAAGACAGGAGAAAAAGGAGAGAGAGAGAATTGAGAGAGACATCCAAGAAACACAGTTAGAAAGAGAGCGAGAAGACCAAAAAGAGCGTGATAGACTTGATCGTGAGGAAAGAGCTAGGGAACGTGAGGAACAAGCTAAGATACGTGAGGAACAAGCTAAGATACGTGAGAACAGGTTAAATTAAGAGAACTTGAGGAAAGAGCAAAGGATAGAGAAGTTGAGGAAAAAGCTAGAGAACGTGAGGAAAGAGCTAGAGAACATGATGCAAAAGCTAGAGAACATGAGTTAATAGAGAGAGAAAAGGATCGCGAGCTCGAGAAATCTCGCCTTGAATTGGAGAATAAAAAGTTAACTCTTACACAACAACAATTAGAGGAAGGAGTAATGGAACAACGTGCAGTCAGTGCACATATTCCAACACCTAATTTACCTCCCTTCACAGAGGGGGAAGACATAACTTCATAAATTATCAGGTGTGAAAATACCACTACCCTCTGTGAATGGCCTGCTGACACCTGGGCTACCAGGTTAGGAATGTTATTTTCTGGTACTGCTTTGAATATCTTTTGCAACTTTGTCACGGATATCATATGTAATTATAACCTACTAAAGAAGGCAATCCTTAAAGCATATCAAAAAACCACTAATTCTTACAGGAAAGATTTCAGGTATGCCACCTTACAGCCTGGCCAGAACTTTCAACAGTTACAGGTAACACTCTTTCGTTTTGTCGACTTTTTTGGGTAGAGAGTTCAGGAATTGATCACAGTTATGAAAACTCTTCAAGACTTCATGGTTGCTGACCAGTTCCTGACAGCTCTTTCCTCACCAGATAAGAACATTCATTAGAGAACGTAACCTTTATTAAAGCTGAGGAAGTTGCTGAGGCTGCTGGACCTGTATGCTGAGGCTCACAATTCCTATAAAAACCAAAGGGATCGAACCCTAAGGGCAAAGGGTTCATCAAACCTTAAGGGAAAACAAAGCCTCTAGTGGAAAGTAAAATGACTTCTTTTATTCCTGTCTGTCATTTGTGTGGTGTTAAGGACATAAACATCCAGATTGCCTTCTAAGAAGGTCAAAAAGTTGGAAGATGTTTTAAAGACTGTAATGACCAAGCACCCTTCTGTTCAGGAACAGTTAATGGACTTAATGTATCTACCATTTTACGAGACCCCTGGATGCACATGTATAGTCATTTCTGATAAGCTGTTCCCTAATCTTAAAGAAACTCATTCCTCTGCTATACTTCAGACTACTTTGGGCCGTACAGACACTTTTCCTACCATCCATTGTTACATTAGGTCTAAATGGTTCACAGGTTGGTCTGAAGCCGTACTAGCTCCCATCAACTTCTTGCTACGTACTAATAGGTAATGTAAAAGGTGCCATTCTTCCTTCTGAGCTTGACCTGTCAGCACCAAAGATGGACATAAGTGTTTCAGATCCTCTTCCTGTAGAGTCAGGGGAAGCCGCTCAAAAGTTCAGATGAGACAATGTCTCGCGAGATTCATGTGGGATTAAAAACCATGATGCTACTCTCGAAAGGCAAGGAAGTAGGATCACAAGTTCACTTGTTAGATGAAAGTGAAGATATCACCTCCGATACCATATATGTCTTGACAAGGGCTCAGACCAAAGCCCAGGCTTCTCCTACTGTCCATCCTTTGATTTTGCCCTGAACTTTAAGGTCCTTAGATATGATCGAAGGACTCCTTTGGTTCAATTTACACCGTAATTGCCCTTCTCCTTCAGAATTGCCATAATGCCGCTAATCAAAATCAAGTGATCCAAAGGAAAAACTTTTCATTAAATTTGAATATATAAAAGGATCTTGTACAAGTCAGTATTCAATTAAATTCAGATGAATAGACTATTCCATCTTAGTTGTTCCAAGTCAATGCAGAGAGACTGTTCTTAAAATGGCTCAGACTGCAGTGGCCGGACATTTCTCGCATCGTAAACTTAAATAAAATTAGGAAACCTATTTTTGGGCCTAAAATGTCCTCAGATGTCCTACCTATTGTAGATCGTGTAAAGTTTGCCAACTTCATACCCCTTCCTCCCGAGGTACCAGGCGAGTACCTATGGTCAAAATGCCTACTTTACGGTACCGTTGAAGAGTAGCTGTTGACATCGTTGGTCCCTTATCTCCACTTTCATCTGGGGGACTAGTATAATATTAACATTAGTTGATTATTGGCTTCGAGTCTTCCCAGAAGCCATACCCTTTAACCCTGTTTGAGGGTCGACAGCCCTCTCCGAAAAACTCGTTTCTCAGGGTCGCCAAATTTCAAAGAAAAAAAAATTTATTTTTTTCCTTATGAAAAAATAGTTTTTTTTTCTAAACAATATAGGATAACACCAAAAAAAATTTACCATCAATACTTATGGAGATATGATCATGAAGTTTGGCAGAAATGAGCCACGTATGGCAACAGTGGTGACTGCCGCTCACCAGCCAGTATACCTTTATTTACTTGTATTTGAAGGTATGTTGTTTTTTCACTATTTATTTTTTTCACATAAAACTTAAGTGCCTGTGAACCAGAAGAAAGTGCAATGTACATAATATACACATATCGTTGTATACAACACAATAACACACAAACATAATTATCGATATATTGTTTACACACTTGTTTACAAAAACAAACAATACAAAAATTGTTTTATCTTATTATTGTGTCTATATATATATACCAATATACAGTCACGAACATATTCCTATTAGTTCTGCAGCTTGTGGAACTCCTGAAACATGGTGTCATACACAATGGGTTTTTATCTTTTCTCGCTCATTCTATCTTTTTCATCTGGTCCTCTCTTTCTATCTGTCCTGTTCTATCTCTGTCTCACAGGTACACAAAAATACAAGTATACATAGTATAAATTACCTAGGATAACCCAAGAAATCCTCAGACAAAGTGCTATACTCCTGCTTGAAGTATGTGAGTTAAAAGTGATGACACAGTCCTTGGGCTCTCTGAGACAGAGAGCTAGACAGATAGACAGATAGGGATCTGACAGACAGACAAATAGACAGACAGAAATGTTAGTGTAACCATACCAGTGTACTAGTATTCCACCCTCCTCCTCCTCTTCTTCCTCTCCTCCTCTTCCCCCTACTCTTCCTCGTAACTCTTTCCTCTTCACCTCCTCTTCCTCCTACTCCTTCCTCTTCCTCTCCTCCTCCCTCCTCTTCCTCCTACTCTTCCACTTCCTCCTCCTCCTCATCCAGACCTCCTCTTCTTCCTCATCCTCCTACTCTTCCTCCTCCTCCTCTTCTTCCTCTTCCCCCTAATCTTTCCTCCTACTATTCCTCTTCCTCCTCCTCTCCTCTTATTCCTCTCTCCTAACTCTTCCTCTTCCTCCTCCTCCTCATCCTTCCTCCTCCTCTTCTTCCTTCTTCCCCCTTCTCCTTCTCTCCTCCTCCTCTCCATAATGTAAATTACCAGGAGTTCGGCACAGCTGTCAAAATGACATACTGTCTCATACTCACTCCTCCCCGCCTGTCAAAACATGTGGTCAGATGCTAGCCTTCCCTTCCTCATTCTATCTAAAATTATCTTTCTCCTGTCATCTATCGTCTGTTTATCTCGTCTCACAGGTACACATAAAATACAAGCATACATAGTATAAATTACCTAGATAACCCAAGAAACCCAGACAAAGTGAATACTCTGGCTTGAAGATGTAGTAAAAGTGATGACGCAGTCTTGTGGCTCTCGAGACAGAGAGCTAGACGGTTAGACAGGGAGCTTGACAGACAGGCAAATAGACAGACAGAAATGTTAGTATACCAGCAAAAATACAAAGGGAGGGCGAATGTTCATCTCATCGTATGGCATCAGCTCTACACTCATTTACCCTCATCAAATGGTCAGCACTAAACATAAGAACATAAGAAATGTAGGACACTGCAGAAGGCCTACTGGCCCATACGAGCAGGTCCTTATCAAAACGACATCTACCTAAAGCTACTCAAGAAATAACTCCCGTACCCCTTGACCACCAACAATACCACCCCTCCCACTCATATATTGGACCCAGCTCTTCTTAAAGCATACCCAAGTCCTACCTCTATCACCCCATGGAAGACTGTTCCACGCATCTACACTCTGTTGAAAACCAGTACTTTACCTATGTCCCTTTCTAAATCTAAATTTATCCAACTTAACTCCATTATTCCTGGTCTTACCTGGTTCGACACCCCTCAGTACTTTATTAATGTCTCCCTTTTTAATGCCCGTTACATCCACTTATACACTTCATATATCTCCCTCATTCTACGCCTCTCCAGAGAGTGGAGATTTAAGGCTATTAAGTCTATCTTCATACGGGAGGTTCCTTACACAGTAAATCATTTTAAGTCATTCTTTCTCTGTATGTTCTCTAATGAGTCCTATGTCCATCCTGTAGTAAGGGACCAAAAACGAGCAAGCATAACTAAATGAGGCCTCACTTAGTGATGTATACGAGCTGTAAAATAACTTTGACTTCTGTTACCTTATACTTCTGTGAGATAAATCCAAGTAATCTGTTGGCCATTGTTTAAGCAAAACTGAGGCAACTGCTGTCTTGGCTTAGATTTCTCCTTACCATGACTCCCAAGTCTTTTTCACATTCTGTTAGTGACCAAGCTCTACTTCACCAGATTTATAGCTTCGAGGGTTAGTTTCATTACCAAGGGCAAGTACCTTAACACTGATCCACTTAAACTTCATCTGCCATTTCTCAGACCAAGACATTAATTTGTTCAAATCGTCCTGGAGTTCATTGATATCCTCCTCAGAGTGAATTATACGGCCTATCTTTGTATCATCAGCAAACTTACTCATGTCACTAGTAATCCCTTCATCAAGGTCATTAATGTAAACTATGAACAAGAGAGGGCCTAAACTGATCCTTGTGGAACGCCACTAGTGACTAATCCCCATTCAGATTTCACTCCATAATGGTAACTCTCTGCTTTCTATTGGTAAGCCATGCCTCAATCCATGCTAGAACATTTACCTCCTATACCATGAGCTGCCACTTTTCTTAAGAGTCTCTTGTGAGGTACTCTGTCGAAGGCTTTACTAAAAATCCAAATAAACAATATCATATTCCTTATCACTGTCAACTGCCTCAAATGTTCTATTGAAGAACGTCAGTAAGTTTGTCAGGCAGGAACGACCTCTCGCGAATCCATGCTGAGATTCATTTATCAAGTTATGCTCTTCAAGGTGACTTCTGATAATGTCAGCTATAATTGATTCTAATAACTTGCCCACTATAGATGTCAGGCTTATTGGACGTAATTTGAAGGAGTGGACTTATCCCCTGATTTGAATATAGGAACCACATTAGCCATCTTCCACATCTCTGGCACAACACTGGTAAGGATGGACGCATTGAATACAGTCGTTAATGGCTGACTAAGCTCCATCTTGCATTCCTTAAAGTACCCTTGAAAACAACTCATCGGGTCCCGGGGACTTATTTTGTTTCAGTTTGTCTATCTGTTTAATAACCATGTCCCTCATGACAGTAATTAGTTAACTTAAATTCATCAGGAACTAAATAATTGTTAATTACTGGAATCTCATTTACATCTTCCTGTGTAAAAAACTGACAAAAAATAATCATTAAATAAGGAACGCATTTCCAGTTCATTTTTCCGTCAGCTGTCCATTCCCAGATTTCAGAGGTCCTACTTTTTTCCTTCACCTTCGTCCTATACACTTGAAAGAACCCCTTTGGAATTAGTCTTTGATTCTTTAAAGCAACTCTAATTTCATAGTCACGTTTACCTTTCTAATCGCTTTTTTTACTTCTCTTTTATGCTGAACATATTGGTCAGTAAGGTTAACCTCTCCTCTTCTGATGCGCCTATAAATTCCCCTTTTTCTCCCCTAATAGATGCTTTAGCCTCCTGTTAACCCATTTGGGATCGTTATTATTAGACCTAATTTCTCTCTGGGAATGTATATACTCTGGGCACTGTGTACATTATTAAGAAAACAATCATAAAAGCAGATCCCTTCATATTCATAAGTATGATTATCGTCAATAAAATCATTAGCTAGATAACCCCAATCAATATTAGACAGATGTTTCCCTAAGTCCATTATAATCGGCAGAACGAAACTCGGGGATTTTTACTGTATTATCATTATTCTTGCATTCCCAATTAATGCTAAAGGTGATGGATTTGTGATCACTTGCGCCAAGCTCTTCAGTGATCTCCAGATTATTCACGAGTGTTTCCTTATTTGACAAGACTAGTCTAGCAAATTATTACCCCTGGTAGGTTCAGTTACACTCTGTTTCAGAAAACAGTCCTGAACTGTTTCCATGAAGTCACTGGACTCTAGATTACCTGTCAAAGAATTCCAGTCAATTTGGCTAAAGTTAAAGTCCCCTACTATGACTACGTTACTGTGTACAGAAGCCCTAACAATTTCGTCCCAAAGAAGTCTCCCTCTATCGTGATCCAAGCCTGGAGGTCGGTATATTACACCTAGAATTAGTTTTTCTTGACCCTCCACGAACTCTACCCAAACAGACTCTGTTACTGCTCCATCTATTTTTATACCTGTTTTTATGCAACAATTAATATTTTCTCGAACATACAATGCAACTCCTCCCCCCTTCCCATTACATCTATCCACATTGAATAACTTAAATCCCTGAATATTACACTCAGCAGTCATATCCCGACTCTTTAAATCATACCACGTTTCAGTTAATGCAATGATATCAAAGTTCCCAGCACATGCTACCAAACGTAGTTCATTAATTTTATTTCTTGCACTTCGACTGTTAGCATAAAATCCATCATATGTTTTTTCTTCTGCACATTTTTCCTATTCATCTTTGTTTTTACACAATTCTGAAATTATCAATACCCAGAGTTACTCCATGACAGTTACTATTAAGATTCTTAATATCAGAGCATAAGTCAATATATCCATACTCATTATTAATCATTTCTAAACCCATACCTCTAACTAATCCTAGTTTAAAGTCCTAACAACCCCCTCAACTGAGTTAGCAAGAAAACCCACACCTGCCCTGGATTAAGTGAACCCCATCCCTGGCATACATGTCATTTCGGCCATAGAAGTTGTCCCAGTTGTCAATGAATGGTACTGCATTATCCTTACAGTGTTTATCCAGCCAACAATTAATACCAATTGCTCTGGACAACCATTCATTACCAACACCTCTTCTTGGCAATATGCCACATATAACAGGGCACCCCCCCTTCTTCCTAATCATGTCTATAGCTGTCCTGAACTTTCTAACTAAATCCTCACTTCTACGCTTGCCTACATCATTGCCTCCAGCACTGAGGCAAATAATAGGATTGATCCCATTACCGTTCATGATGTTGTCAAGCCGGCTAACAATGTCCTCCATCCCAGCCCAGGAAAGCATACCCTTTGTCTCCTACTCCTGTCCTTCAAGCAGAATGGCCCTATCCATGTATCTAACCTGGCTATCCCCAACAACAACAATATTCTTACCTTCCTTGTTGTCGTCCGTCGTGACGATCCCAGTAGTAGACTCACATTCGTCGGGTAGCACTGAGAATGCGTTGGAGGTTTCCACGGGAGTTTCCACAGCAGTCCTTTCTTCTTCATCGTTTTCTGGCTTTCCATTCGTCTTCTTGATCGTCAACTTCGTCGTCCCCTGCTGTCCAGCCACTGACCACGATCCCTTCTTGACCTGAGGACTCGAAACAGGAGGACTACTACGAATCCTCTTGTTTTCCTCGGTCAATCGCCGTATCTCCATCTTCGCTGCCCTCAATTCTTCCTTAAGTTGCTGGTAAAGTTGCTCGATGGAGGGCATCTTGGTTCAGTCCACGGGAGCAAACAAAACACTTCTTCACAGAGTTAAGTACAGGTCAGCACTTATCAGATGTTATCTCCCCTTATCTTGTTACTGTCATGGGTGAACATTTATTATTACATATTATTATTATTATTATTACCTATTATTATTATTATGTATTATTATTATGTATTATTGTTATCATTACGTATTCTTCTTCTTCCTCCTCCTCCTCCTCCTCTTCTTCCTCCTCCTCCTCCTCCTCCTCTTCTTCTTCTTCCTCTTCTTTCCTCCTCTTCTTCCTCTCTTCTTCTTCCTCCTCTCTTCTTCTTCTTCCTACTTCTTCTTCTTCTTCCTCCTCCTCTTCTTCTTCTTCTTTCCTCTCCTCTTCTTCTTCTCCTCTCTTCTTCTTCTTCTTCTTCTTCCTCTTCTCTTCTTCATTTCCTCCTCTCTTCTTCTTCTTCCTCCTCTCTTCTTCTTCTTCTCTCCTCCTCTTCTTCTCTTCCTCCTCTTCTCTTCTTCTTCACTCTTTCTCTTCTTCTTCCTCTTCTTCCTCTTCTTCCTCCCCTCTTCTCCTCCTCTTCTCCTCCTCTCCTCCTCCTCTTCCTCCTCCTCTTCCTCCTCCTCTTCCTCTTCCTCCTCCTCTTCCTCCTCCTTCCTCCTCCTCTTCCTCTCCTCTTCCTCCTCCTCTCCTTCCTCCTCTTACCTCCTCCTCCTCCTCCCTCTTTCCTCCTCCTCTCCATCTCCTCCTCCCTCCTCCTCCTCTTCCTCCCCTCCTCCCCTTTCCTCTTGCCTCCTCCTCCTCCTCCTCCTCTTGCCCCCTCCCCTCCTCCTCTTGCCTCCCCTCCTCCTCCTTTTGCCTCCTCCCCTCCCCTCGCCTCCTCCCCCCCTTTCCTTTTCCTCTTCCTCCCCTTTGCCCCTCCTCCCCCTTTTGCCTCCCCCTCCTCCTCCTCTTGCCTCCTCCTCCTCCTCCTCTTGCTCCTCCTCCTCCTTTTTTCCCTCCTCCTCCTCCTCTTGCCTCCCCCTCCTCCCCTCTTGCCTCCTCCCCTCCTCTTGCCTCCTCCTCCTCTCCTCCCCTCCTCTTTTGCCCCCCCTCCTCGCCTCCTCCTCCTCTTGCCCCCTCCCCCTCTTGCCTCTCCCCCCCTCCTCCTCCCCCTCCTCTCCCTCCTCCTCCTCTTGCCCCTCCCCTCCCCCTCCCCCCCTCTTGCCTCCTCCTCCTCTCCCTCCTCTGCCTCCCCCATTCTTGAACAAGTTTGAAGAGCTTGTATTCATAATCACTTCATTATCATCACCAAGGGTCACTCTGATCTGGGTTTTTGGAAAATGGGGAGTTTCCTCTTTGATTCTGGTAAACTAAAACGTGAAAAGAGGGCCCCCAGCACCAGAGGTAAACGTGGGTTGTCTGAGTTTTCCTCCTATTACCCATTTTTTGGGTCATTATTTTTGGTCAAAAAACCTACCAAACCCTTGAAACTCATCTTAAAAGTCATTTTCCTCTGTATTAGAACTGTCACGGGGGGAAAAAAGTGTCCCAATTCACCGGGGGAGTGAGGAACTTCTTACCGCGGGGGCACGGGGAAATTGTGTACTATGATGGCTTTTCCCACAATGCACCACTGGGTCCCCAGATTTTTTTCCTACGCCACACCCACCACACAGACCCATTCTCTCAATCTAGGCTTATCACCTTTTCCGCGAGATTTGAGGCCGCTAGAATTTATGCGTACAGTACGTCAAAACCCTACCAAAGACGTACTAGTACGAAAAAAACCCCAAAAGGGGTTAAAGCCATGACACAAACAGAGGGGGCTGAAGCCCTTTGTCCATTTTCTCCAGAGGGGCCCCCAAAAAGAAATTTTTTATCTGACCGTGGGACCAATTCACACTGACTTAATGCAACACTATACCAATTTCTGGAGTGAAGCCCTCTTCACAACACCCTATCACCCCAGCTGTAATGGGGGGATTGAGCGCCAGCATTGTTTCTCAATCCTTTTTAAAGGGAAAACTTTGCTCCTTAAACCTAAGGAGGGGCATCGTTACCACCCTGTGCTTTGTTTGCCATGAAAAAATTTCCCTGACCTTTGGGGTTTTCCCCTTTGAATTTCTTATGGAGACAGGCCAGAGGCCCACTGTCCCCCCCATGACTTAGGGACAATGAGGGGGTAATGCGGGGGTTCAGTCTTCACAGTTTCCCCTTGCCCTTAGACCCAAAACTTGAGGGAACCTCTACATATTTTTCGAAAACCTAAGTTTTGTAAAGGGCCGTAAAAAAACCTATTTTGACTCCAAAATCAGAGAAGTTTAAAGTAGGAGATGAATTCTTGTACTTTTGCCTATAAATTCAAATAAATTTTAGTAGCAGGGAAAAATCCAATAAAGTATTAAAAATTTGTGGGAAATTTTGTCCCTCATAGAAGAAAAGGGGAAACCAAGTTTTACATATCAACATCCTTAAGAATATTACCGAAGAAATTCGGTTTTAACCCCCTTAACAACTTTGACTTATTTTTTTCCACACGAATTATAAGACAACTGAAGAATGAAAAGTGTGCGAAATTTGCACCTCTAACTTAGACCATATGAAGAACTACATGATTGGTGATCTTGACCACTCGGACGCAACCACCATTAATTTTAATGAATTTTTGGATGACCATAAGAGACACGAACATTTCAATGTTTTAGAATTTTTCAGACGTTTTCTGATATTCCATGTTACCCCCCGGGTAGCCATAAATTGACTTAGTGATGAAAATCCACAAACGGAAATTTTTACCCATTTCCAGTTCCCCTTTAGGGTCTTTTGACCGAGAGGTAGAAAAATTTTATTAAAACTAAAGATCTTGAACCTTCATATTTTCATATTGTTCACCATATCAGGTTTAAGAAAGGATAATTCTATAGATTTGCATTGACTTCAGAGGCCTTAAATGCTATAACTGGGTGGGATGCTGACCTATCCCCTTAATAGATACGATCTACACAAATTTTATGACCTTCCTTCTTTTTAAGATTGAATTGCCAGGCATATCATCAAGTAATGTTAGGTCCTTCTTCTAAGCAGTACAAACCCCTTTTCCTAAAACCAAGGACTGATGCAATATAAACTATGCCCTTGGTTTGGTAAACTGCCTCTGCACCACGGAGACTGATGAGAAAGTCTTGGGGAATATGCCAAATTTTTCAGTTTTTTTTGATAACATTTACGAATGACATTCACGGGGGCAAACATACCAAACTTAAAAAAACAGTTTTTTCGTAGGGGGCTCACATGGCCTCATGCCAAGCCAAGAAAAGCTTCCTTTGGGATAACAAGATTTAAAATCTTGGACTGAAATTTCTAATAACTCTCGCGCCCTCCCCAGTAAACAAAGCTTTATTAGAATTTAAATTCCCCAAAACCAAGAAACTCATGCGTGCTTTCTTGGTTCTGTAAATTTTTAAGCACGGTTTTTTCCCGAAACTTTTGATTTTACAGGCATCTTACGGGCTTCCTTAAAAAATCTGTGAAGGAACCCCTTTAACTTTCCGACTACTGGGGAAAAATTTAAGAATTAAAAATATCTTTTTGAAAGACCCTATACTTTGATTCCAGATATTAATAAAACATTTTGTTTGAGAACTGTGCTCCAATACTGTTAGGTGCGGTGCTACACAATACCATGATGGTACTCCCTTCCCCCTTTTGCTTCCTAAGCCGGGAAAATCCTTCCCGCAGAAACAAGATACTCCACAAAAGAAAAGGGGGGTTTTACCCTTGTGTGGGTATCTCCAAAGTTAAATTTTATTTGCTGGGAAAAGAATTCATTTTTTAAACAGACCACAAACCTTTGATTACCTAAAACTTTTAAAAGGGAAACCCAAAAGTGCCCCTTGGGTGGCATTGGCACCCCGGGTTTTAATTCCCTATTGGTATATCAAGGTTCACCAATTTTTCTCTGACTGGTTAAGTCGTGCAGTCATAGAAGATTTGTTGCCTTTCGCACTTTTTACATGTTAAACTTTTTCCTCGCCTATTTTCTTATACTCCTTTACTATAAGTTTTGGGTTGGGGAGTGTGAGGGAAAAGTTCAATAGATAGGGGGAGAGAGGGAAATATATATAATTAACAATAATTTCATTGCCGGGCTACTCGTTAAGGTAGGGCAGTCTAGCCCCCATATTCCCGCCCTTTTTTCCCCCAACCCCCTTAAAATTTTAGTTTGTCTGCCGGCCTAGTTTAAAGGGAGGGGAAGTCGCCCCGTTTTTCCCCCCCTTTTTTCCCCCCCCCTGAAATGATAGTTTACTGCCGGCTGCTTGTTAAGGTAGGGTCAGTCTAGCTCCCCCTATCCCTTCCCCTCCCTTTTCCCCCCCCCCCCAAAAAGGGGACGGGGGGGCTCTGGTTAAACGTAAAAACACTAGACCCAGCTCCCAACCCACTGTAAGTCATGCCTGCCCTTTTTATTCTATGGATTTATTGTTGAAAGCTTCACTTTTTGATCAATAAAACTTAGTCTTTTCAGCCTTCTCTATGTTGACTGTTGAAATAATCACCACATCTTTTTTTAAAATTTGACTTACCCTGGAGAGTGTTTATTTTAAACAGTGGGGAACCTTCTATCTTTCCACTTGGATGCCAAAAAGGGGTCACCTGGGAAACAACATAAAACAGGAGAAGGACTAACGCCAGAGACTTCTCCAGGTTTTTATTTAATACCCGTGCACCGTATGAAATTGCAGGACTAATCCACAGCATTTTCAGCGGTAAAGAACCTTGCTTTCCTGTCTTCGGGGTAGAATATCACTGGGATACTGTAAAAACTTGCCATGGGGGCACCAAAACTGCGACTCCCCCCCCATCACACAACGGCTACGATTTCAAAAAATGTCACCAACACCAAAACCCCTTTTTTATACATTTAAATTAGCGTTGAATTTTATTACATTTATATTTTTCATTTTTCATTTTCTTTAATGTAGGATTAATATTTATTTTTACGTGTTTTACATTTTATTTTTTTACATAATAAAGTGTTTATGTTTGCTGTTATTATTTCTTTTTCTATTCACTAATTTTCCCGAGGAGGGGCCCCCCTGAGTAATACTGCTCAATTGTTACAGGGGTGAGTAAGCCCTTCACATGTCAAATTTCAAAGATCTGGTGATGATTTATGGGGTGGGGGAAAGGGGGGAGAGTGTCAAGTTGTTACTGTTAGAAGGGTAATCCCCTTTCGTTGGACTTAGGTAGCAAGTCTTTTTCCGGGGTACTTTTCCCCTTTTTTTAAAGTCACTAGGACCACTTGAGAGTCATGGACCCTTTTCCCCTTCCTTTAAGATTTGTCAAAATGGGCCATAACATTGTCATTGTAATAGTCACCAGCACGGCTTGCAATAGCTGTGTTAGGGTGATTTTCATCCATAAAGGTTTGCAGTTCAACCCACTTTGCACAAATTTCCTTAATTTTTGAAGTAGGCACAATGGATTCCACAACTGGCATAGGCTTCTCAGGGTTAGCCCCAAACCCTTCAAAATCTTTCTTAATTTCCATACTAATTCTCACCCTTTTTACCACAGGGTTAGCACTAGAAGCTTTCTTGGGGCCCATGGTGACTTATTTTGCAGAAACAAGCACCAAAAACAGTGATAATATGGAATGTACCGAATGTATCCTTAGATGCGCGCACACTGCCTGGCTTGTAAACACTGGCACACACGGGGCAGTTCAGACCACACGCGGATACGTCTCATACAAATCGCATCGAATACCGTGTTTTCGATCGGATACCGAGGCGAAATTTTTGCGTTAAAATGCATCGAATACCAGATTTATTGGATACCGATGCCATCGAATACTGGGGGTCCACTGTAATGTACTTCCTCTTGGGTTAAAAAATGCTCCTGCCACCTTCCAGCATCGTATAAATACTGTCATAAGGGGGTTGGATGGTGTACGGGCCTATCTAGATGATATTGTGGTATTCAGTAACCAGTGGGAAATTCACTTGGTAAGATTATGAAAGTTGTTTGAACATCTAGCCCAAGCCAAACTAACCATCAATCTGAGCAAAAGTGAGTTTGGCCAAGCCAGTGTACAATTCTTAGGATATGTAGCTGATCAGGGGAAAGTTGCCCCAATTAACCCTTTCAGGGTCTGTGCCATAGATCTACGGCTTTACGTTGAGGGTCCAAACCATAGATCTATGCAAAAATTCTAGCGGCGTCAAATTTAGCACGAGAAGGCTGGTAGGCCTACATCTGAGAGAATGGGCCTGGGTGATCAGTGTGCACACTATAGAAAAAATCTGGACGCCCGCATGGCATTGTGGGAACACCGCCAAAGTAGCTTCGTTCATCATACCTGGCAGCAAGGAAGCTCTCACTCCCCAATCACTCTCCAGGCAAATTCTGACTCTCCTCTTCACAACTTACAGTTCTAAAACTGATGGAAGTGGAGCTGAAGTGGAATTCTATGGTTTTGAACCATATGGTACCATTGTACCATAAGGTACAATGGTACCATATGCTACAATGGTGCCATATCATATGGTACAATGGTACAATGTGCCATATGGTACACTGTACCATATGGTATATTATACCATATGGTACATTATACCATATTGTAAAGGGTACAGGGACCCTAATGGAAATAAGTCTGTCTGACTTTTTTGGGTTATCCTAGGTTCTCCAAACATATGCTGCTAAGTATGATATTCTATGTAACTTTATTTGTGTATACAAAATAAACTTACTTATGATGCAACATGCACTTGACTAAGTTTATTCAGGTGTACAGATATACAATTACATGGATTATGATACATAGCAGCATATGTATAAAATCCTAGGATAACCCAAAAAAGTCAGGGTGACTTATTTCCATAGGGATCCCTGTATCTGTACCATATGGTGTCCTGTACTGTATGGTACCCTGTACCATATGGTACCCTGTGCCATATGGTATGCTGTGCCATATGGTACCCTGTACCATATGGTATCCTACACCATATGGTACCCTGCATCATATGTTATCCTGTACTGTATGGGTCCCTATACCATATAGTACAATGTACCATACGGTACCCTGTATCATATGATATGGTGTACCATATGATCAACAGGTGTTGGTGGCATGAGACACCAGCCAACACTGAGTGGCGACGCAAGCTAGCTAATGACTCGGCAGTTCCCAAGACAAAGTGCTTTGTCATCCACCTCAAGGAACATGTTGAGTGGCTGTACATTTGTAAATATATAATATGGTACTGTTGTATTCAACATAGTACCATATGGTACAATGAACCATATGGTATCATTGTACTGTATGGTACAATGTACCATATGGTACCATTGCACCATATGGTACCACTGCACCATATGGTACCATAAGGTACCATTACACCATATGGTACCATTGTATATGATACCATTGTACCATATTCCACCATATGGTACCATTGTATCATATGGTACCATTGTATCATATGGTGCCATTGTACCATATTGTACCATATGGTACCATTGTACCATATGGTACAATTGTACCATATGGTACCATTGCACCCTATGGCACCATTTTACCATATGGTACTGTTGTATTCAACACAATAACAGTACTAATATTTTCATCATTTTGTTTACAATAAACTTGTAAACAAGTTTTGTAAGCAATATAATGATAAACAAATTAGTGCAGTTATTGTGTTGAATACAATGAGTGTACACTTATACAATATACATTATATTGGTCTCACAGACCACAAATGTTATTAGAAAAAAAAAATAGAAAAGAAAAGAAAAAAGTATAAAAAACGTAAAATAAAAAAATGCAATGTTGCGGAAGTCACTGATGTTGCCGCCACCCGGTCATTTTGGGTCAACTTCCCACTGCTGTATCTCGATTAGTACTGATCAGAATTTTTTTTTATTACCTTCACAAAAATATTATCTTTAATTCTGTACGAATTTTTTTTTTTTTTTTCAAAATTTCTTGGACACTGGGCCACCCCTTCAGATTTTGGCCTTGGACCCTGAAAGGGTTAACCCTTTGAGGGTTTTGGTCGTACTAGTACGTCTTATGCGTAGGGGTTTTTGACGTACTAGTACGCATAAATTCTAGCGGCCTCAAATCTCGCAGGAAAAGGCTGATAAGCCTAGATGTGAGAGAATGGGTCTGTGTGGTGGGTGTGCACAGTAGGAAAAAAATCTGGGACCCAGTGGTGCATTGTGGGAATGCCATCATAGTACACAATTTCCACCGTGCCCTGCGGTAAGAAGTTCCTCACTCCTCGGCGAATTGGGACACTTTTGTTCCCCAGTGACAGTTTCTAATACAGATGGAAGTGACAGTGAAGAGAGTTTCAAGGTTCTGGTGAAGTTTTGACCGAAACTAATGACCATAATATGGGTAATAGTGAGGAAAACCCAGACAACCACAGCCTTCCACCTCTGGTGCTGGGCTCTTGTTCACGTTCAGTTGTACCAGAATCAAAGAGGAAACTCCTATTTTCCAAAATCCCAGACTCAGATGTGAGCATTGGTGATGATAGTGATAGTGATTATGAACTAAAAGCTCTTCAAACTTGTTCCAAGAATGGAGAGGAGAGGAGGCAGAGGGGGAGGAAGCAGAGGAGGAGGAGGCAAGAAGGGGGAGGAGGCAAGAGGAGGAGGAGGCAAGAGGAGGAGAGGCAAGGAGAGAGGAGGCAAGGACAAGGGGGAGGAGAGGAGGAGGAGGAGGGGAAAAAGAAGAAGAAGAGGAGGAGGAGGAGAGGAAGGAGGAGGAGGAGGAGGAGGGGAGGAGGAGGAGGAGGAGGAGGAGGAGGAGGAGGAGGAAGAGAGGAGGAGGAGAGGAGGAGGAGGAGGTAGGAGGAGAAGAAGAATACGTAATGATAACAATAATACATAATAATAATAAATACATAATAATAATAAAATACATAATAAAATACATAATAATAATACATAATAATAATAATAGGTAATACAATAATAATAATAGTAATAATAAATGTTCACCCATGACAGTAAAAAAGATAAGGGGAGATAACATCTGATAAGTGCTGACGTTTGATGAGGGTAAATGAGGGTAGAGCTGATACCAAAAGATGAGATGAACATCGCCCTCCCTTTGTTTTTGCTGGCATACTAACATTTCTGTCTGTCTATTTGCCTGTCTGTCAACTCCCGTCTATCCGTCTAGCTCTCTGTCTCAGAGAGCCACAAGACTGCGTCATCACTTTTACTCACATCTTCAAGCAGAGTATAGCACTTTGTCTGGGTTTCTTGGGTTATCCTAGGTAATTTATACTATGTATACTTGTATTTATGTGTACCTGTGAGACAGAGATAAACAGACCAGATAGAATGAGGGAGAAAGATAATTAGATAGAATGGAGGAAGGGAAGCAGCATCCGACCCCATTGTTTTGACAGGCGGGAGAGGGATGTGAGTAATGAGACAATATGTCATTTTGAAAGCTGCCGACTCCTGGTAATTTACACTATGGAGGAGGAGGAGAAGGAGAAGAGGACAGAGTAGGGGGAAGAGGAAGAAGAGGAGGAGGAGGAGAGGAAGAGTAGGAGGAAGAGGAATAAGAGGAAGAGGAGGAGGAAGGGAAAGTAGGAGGAAGATAGGGGAAGAGGAGGAAGAGGAGGAGGAAGAGTAGGAGGAAGAGGAAAGAGGAAGGAGGAGGAAGAGAGGAGGAGGAAGAGGAAGAGTAGGAGGAAGAGGAAGAGTAGGAGGAAGAGGAAGAGGAGGAAGAGGAAGAGGAGGAAGAGTAGGGGGAAGAGGAGGAAGAGGAAGAAGAGGAGGAGGAGGGTGGAACACTAGTACACTGGTACTGTACACTAACATTTCTGTCTGTCTATTTGTCTGTCTGTCAAGCTCCCTGTCTATTTGTCGATCCGTCTAGCTCTCTGTCTCAGAGAGCCACAAGACTGTGTCATCACTTTTACTCACATCTTCAAGCAGAGTATAGCACTTTGTCTGGATTTCTTGGGTTATCCTAGGTAAATTTATACTATGTATACTTGTATTTATGTGTACCTGTGAGACAGAGATAGACAGACAGATAGAGAGAGAGAGACAGATTGAAAGAGATAGAATGAGGGAGAAAGATAAAAAACACCATTGTGTATGACACCATGTTCAGAGTTCCACAAGCTGCAGAACTAATAGGAATATGTTCAGTGACTGTATATTGGTATATATATTATAGAACAATAATAATAAACAATGTTTTGTATTTTTTGTTTTTTGTAAACAAGTTTTGTAAACAATATATTGATAATTATGTTTGTGTGCTTTTTGTGTTGTATACAACGAGTGTATATATGTACATTGCACCTTACTTTGGTCTCACAGGCCACATAAGTTATGTGAAAAAATAAAATAGTGAAAAAAACAACAAACCTTCAAATACAAGTAAACTAAAGTTTACCGGGTGAGCGGCAGTCGCCGCTGTTGCCATACGCGGCTCATTTTCTGCAAACTTCATGCATCCATATCTCCATAAGTATTGATGGTAAATTTTTTTTGTTTATCCTATAATGTTTAGAAAAAAAAAACAATTTTTTCATAAGAAAAAAAAAAATTTTTTTTTTTTTGAAATTTGGCCGACCCGAGAACGAGTTTGGAAGGGCCTGTCGACCCTAAAAGGGTTTTAAATGCTAAGGTGGAGGCCATGAAAAATTTTCCTAGACCACAAAATTGGAAAGCAGTGATGGGTTCTTTTGGGTGGGGGTTATTACAATGGGCCTGCCCCAAACCCCCTCCCAGGTAAGTCACCACTAAAAAACTTTTACCAGTCCAAAGTTCAATTCAGCTGGGCAGCAAGTGTGACCGGGGTTTTGAAAATTCCCCCTTCTTTTACAATGGGGTGCTAGTGATGTAGGGGGAATCAGTGTTGTTGCAGGGTGATGAGAGAGACAGCTTCACCCTTTTTTACCATTCCCGCCAAATTAAAAAACATCAAAATGGTTATGCAACTGTAAGAAGAGGCTTTTGGGCCTTTGGGGTTGGCTGGCAGAAATTTGAGGTTTATTCAGTGCTTCCCCCCCATCCTGTAATAGTGTATAGTGCTGTGAAGGTTTTCTCGCCCTGTAACAACTTCAGAAGTATTACTCAGGCTGGCTCCTCCTCGGAAAATTAGAATAGAAAAAAAAATAATAATTCACAAAGATAAACACTTTTTATTTTTAAAACAAAAATAAAACAATAAAAAATGAAAAGGGATATCCTATTTTAAAGAAAAAATGAAAAATGAAAAGAATAAAAAAAACATTTGAACTCAAACCCACACGCCCTGGCTAAAACCCAACATTGCCCTCCTACCCCCGAAAAATAAATGTCACTAGCCACAAGGTCTGGGAACCCACTACCCCAAAAAAAAAACAGGGGCACCAGCTCTTATTGTACGCTCTTAAGTGGGGATATCCAAAATTTAAACCAGGGCCCAAACTATTGTTGCAGAGCAAAAAAAAACAGATAAATGGGGGATAATGACGGCTAGTACTAGGAATGATAACCTTAAATCCATATGTAAGCAACATAGGTCAAAGTGAACAATACAGCCCTTATGTTTCAAAATTGGGTTTTGTACTGGTCCACTGACAAACTTAAGGTATTCGAAACTATATCAGAGGTTCCTCAAGTTGGATCGCTGTAGGTCAAGTGTGAAACTGGTAAGAAGACTGACCTCCAGATTTACCTCCTCATTTAGTCCATAAGTCATGAAGGGTATGGCAATGGCCTCTGGCCTGTCTTCATAGAGATGTTCAAAAGTGAAAAACCCCATAGAGTCACCTGGGAACTTCCCTCATGGCAAACAAAGCACAGGGTAGGTAACTATGCCACTCCTTGGTGTAAGGGAGGCAAAGTTTCCTTTAAAATGGAATTGCAAGAATCGAATGCTGGCGCTCATCCCTCCATTACAGCTGTGGATGATAGGGTGTGGTGAAAGTAGGCTTCACTCCCTGAAGTTGGATATCATGATTTGCAGTTAGTCAGACTGTGAATTGTTGGTCCCACGGTCAGACAAACATTTCTACTAGGGTTGCCACTCTGGGAGAGATGAAAAAAAAGGGCTTCAGCCACCTCTGTACGTAGTTATGGTCTTTAATGGGAACGGATGCAGGGAACTCTGTGAAGCATAATAACTAATGTTAATATTATTCTAGGTCCCCCCGATGAAAGTGGGATAAAGGACCAACGATGTCAATAGCTACTCTTTCAAACGGTACCGTGTGAGTGTTCGTGTGTCTTTTTGGAGCATGGTTCTCGCCTGGTTACCTCAGGAGGATGACACTTGGCAAACTTTACACGTATCTACAATAGGGGTAAGTGACCCTGAGGACATTTTGGCCAAAAATAGGCTTCCCTAATTTTATTATAAGGTTATTACGATGCAGAAAGGCCCGGCCACTGGCAGGTCATGAGCCATTTCAGAACAGTCTCTCTGTTACACTGTGACTGTGAACAACTCTAAGATGGAAATAGTCTAATCCATCTGAATTTAATTTGAATACTGACTTGTACCAGATACCTTTTATATATTCAAATTTAGAAGAAAGTTTGTCCTTTGGATAATGATTTGTTTGCGGCATTATGGCAATTCTGAAGTGTTGAAAGGGCAATTCGTGTAATTGGACAAAGGAGTTCCTATCGATATATCTAGTAAGGCTTAAAGTCATGGGAAAAATTAAAGGATGGACAGTAGAGGGAAGCCATGGGCTTTGGTCTTGAGGCCCTAGTCAAGACATTTATGGTTATCGAGGTGATACTTCTCTTTCATTAACAAGTGAAACCGGTGATCCTTCTACCTCGCTTTCGAGAGTAGCATCACTGGTTTTTATCCCACATGAATCTCACGAGACATTGTCTCATTCTGAACTTTTCGAGGGTTCTCGACTCTCATGAAGAGGATACTGAAACACTTATATCCTCTTTGGTGTAATGAAAGTCATCAGAAGGAAGATGGCACATATTAAAATTACTCTATTAGTAGCAGAGAGCAAGTGTAAGTGATAGGGAGCTAGTACGGCTTTCAGACCAACTTGGAAACCATTTAGACCTACATGTAACAACGGATGGTAGGGATAGTGTCTGTACGGCACAAAGTAGTCTGAACGTATAGCAGAGGAATGAGTTTCTTGTACTGATTAGGGATCAGCGTTATCAGAAAATTACTATACTTGTGCATCCAGTGTCTCGATAAATGGTAGATACATTAGTCCATTAACTGTTCCTGAACAGAAGGGTGTTTGGTCATTACAGTCTTTATAAGAATCTTCCAACTTTTTGGACCTTCTTAGATATTTAGAAGGACAATCTGGACGTTTATGTCCCCTTACACACACAAATGGACAAACAGGAATAAAAGACAAAATCATTTTTCTTTCCACTAGAGCTTGCTTTTTAATGGTATGTATGAACCTTGCCCTTAGGGTTCGATCCCTTAGGTCTTTATAGGAATGTGAGACTCAGCATACAGTGTCAGCAAGCTTCTCAGCAACTTCCTCAGCGCTTTAATCAGGTGACGTTCTCTGGATGAATGTTCGTATCTGGAGAGGAAGAGTGTCAGGCAACTGGTCAGCAATCCATGAAGTCTCTAAGAGAATCATAAACTGTGATCATTCCTGAACTCTCTATCCAAAAAAGAAAAAAAAAAAAAACTCGCAACAAACGAAAGAGTGTACCTGTAACTGTTGAAAGTTTGGCCAGGCTGTAATGGCATACCTGAAATCTTTCCTGTAAGAATTAGTGGTTTATTTGATTGCTTTAGGATTGCCTTTTTCAGTAGGTTATATTTACATATGATTCCTGCGACAAAGTTGCTAAATATCAAAGCAGTACCTGAAATACATCCTAACCTGGTTGCCAGGTGTCAGCAGCCATTCACAGTCTAGGGTAGCTGTATTTCAAACTGATAATGTTATGAAGTTATGTCATCTCCTCTGTGAAGGGAGGTAAATTCGGTGTTGGAATATGTGCACTGACTGCACGTTGTTCAATTACTCCTTCCTCTAATGGTGTTGTGTAAAGTTAACTTTTTATTCTCCAATTTCAAGGCGAGATTTTTGAGCTCGTGATCCTTTTCTCTCTCCTTAGTTACTTTCAGTATTCTCTGTCTGTTGCTCTTTCTCAATTTCTATTAATATTAACTTGTTCTTCACAGTTTGTAGCTTGTGCCTCACGTTCCCTGCTCTTTCCTCACGATCAAGTCTTCACGCTCTTTTGTGTTCTCTTCTCGCTCTCTTTCTCAACTGTCTTTCTCATCGGATTTCTCTCTTCATTTCTCTCCTCTCTCCTTTTTCTCTTCTTTTCGATTCTCTCTCCTCTCCTTTATTCTTTCTCTTTCGATTCTGCGCTCTCTCTCCTTATTCTCTTATCTTTCCCTTTCTGTCTTTCTTCTCTCTTCAATCTCTCTCTTTCAAGTCTTTCATGGATCTTTGCACTAATGTAAAGATTTCTGAATTTTTCCTGTTATTCCTAATACTTCACAGCGTTCTTCCAAAACTGGTATTCATCCAGATATTGAAAGAATTCACTTAACTATCAGGGGAAATGAAAAGGGTATTAAAGGTAACGGAGGGTTCAATTTCCTTGCTCCCGCTCAAACTGTAATAAACAGAGGGCACGATTCCATGCTTCAATTTTAATATGTATTAACGAAAAAACGAGGGTTACTTTGCGGCTCCGAGCAAACAGTAAGTAGAATGGGGGTCCTTGACCTTTCCTATCTTCTCACCAACAAATCACAGAGTGTCTATGAGTGTGTTTTCCCTTGATATAATAAGTGCTCTGTGAAAACAAGTTGTCAATGGAAAATATCAGGCCTAGGAGTTAATCCTCCAAGTGTTTCAAGCTCAACATGAATAAAAAAGTGGCGAATTAAGATTATATCCTGTGAATTGATTACAATTAAATTGAGACTAAAACAATCACACCTAATCTTTAATTAACTGTACGTAGTCTACCATAGGAATGATTCCACATGGTGGTGGTTAACCGTCTGGGTATGCGGCATTGAAGTGCCATGGTAGATATCGAGATGGAGTTGACTCTTGATTAAGTAGCGTTGATCTGCAAGGTCGCCACTTGTGAAAGGCTTACTCTGCACTGTTGATAACAACTTTAGACAGTATTACTCAGGGCTCGGCTCCTCCGTTCAGGAAAAATTAATGAATAGAAAAAAAATAATAATTCACAAAGATAAACACTTTATAATTATTAATATCAGAAACATTGTAATAAAACAATAATATGAAAGGTATATCCTATTTGAAAGAAAATTGAAAAATTGAAATGAATAAAATAACAGGGGTGTCTGGTGTGGTTACATGTTGTTGAAATTTGTGCACGTTGCTGATGATGGGGTGGGGGGGCGGGGGGTCGCAGGTGTTGGTGACCATCCACTGGCTAAGTTCTTCAAGTATACCAGTGGTAATCTCTCCCGGAATGACAGGAAAGAGAGTTCTTTACCACTGCTATGATGTGGGGTTACGTCTTTCTGCAATTTTATACAGGTGCACAGGTACTTAAGGCCAAATGGGGAGTCTCTGGACGAGTAGTCCTTCTCTGCTGTGCTTTCTCGTTGATTGACAGGTGACCCTCATCTGTCACCAAGCTGAATAAGATAGACAGGTGACCCACTGCTTAAATAAATCACTTCTCAATTGGCAGTGTACACATATCAAAAGACGTGGTGAGTAGTTAACGTTCAACCTAGAGCAAGGACTGAAAGGATAAGTTTATTATTGGGTCAAAAGTGAAGCTTTTAACCAATTAAATCACTAGAATAAAAGGCAGGACTGTACTTACAGTAGTGTGGGAGCTGCTGAGTCAAGTTGATTTACTGTTTGACCAGGCCCCCACACGTCACCTTTGGGGGTGGGTGGAAGAGGAGGGACAACGGGATAGCTGGAGCTAGACTGACCCTACCTTAACAAGCAGCCGGCAGTCAACTATCACTTTCAGGGAAGGGGGAAAAAAAGGCGGGTAAAAACGGGAGCTGGACTTACCCTACCTTAACTAGTAGCTGGCAGTAGTAATATCACTTTCAGGGAGGGGAAAGAAAGGCGGGAGCTTGACTTGCCCTACCTTAATACTAGTAGCCGGCAATGAAAAATATTGGTTATGTTTATATCGCTCTACCTCCTAATCTATTGAACTTTTCCCTACACCGAAGAGAATGAGCGCTATCACAAACATGTAAGAGTTAGGATATCCGGTCTGTAGATTGGAAGTTTAGACGAATGAGATCTGTAGTGTGTTACTAGAGAACGACGGAACGCAGTAAGGAGGGGAAGCAGTAGAGTGTAGATGAGGAAGTTGGAAGAGAGGTAAATGGATTTTGCTGAGTAGTGGACACATAGACTATCACTCGCGTTCGCCTACGGTCAATCATCTTAGACAGATGCTCTGTCTGTCTTATCTTGTCTGTCAGTTCATCTAGCTCCCTGTCTATTATTTCTGTCTCGTTCACGTCTCAGCTCGTCTGTCTCAGAGCCGCTTCACAAGACCGTGTTCATCTCACTATTTACCACACTAATCTTCACATGCAGCAGCTTGCTGCTGCATTTTAGCGAGAGAGAGTAGATATACGTGAAGCTACGTTGTAACATGCGCTTGGTGATGTTCATAGAAACTGTCACTATGGTAGTACTTAGTATATCTAATTTCCGCGTCATTGTTTTTACTACGCCTGTTTGCGATTGTACTCCTACGTCTCTCTATCGTAGTCAGTTTCAGACAGTAGGAATGATCAAGATCGCTAGACATCGAGCTTTGAATAGAGATCAGAGCAATGAGATAAGCACCACTTGAGGGAGCGGAAAGCATACCTAAAACACAGCATCCGGAGCTGTCTTAGTCCACCCCTCTGTTTCAGTGTCTCCACATAGCTGCAGAATAATAGGACTCATGCCTTTGCCCACGTCGACCCTGTTATTGGCCCTCTATTATATATTATCGACAATATAATAACATTGTTTGGTATTGTTTGTTTATTGGGAAACAAGATATTTGCTAACAATATATTGATCAAAATTATGTTGTGTGCTTTTTGCTGTGTATACAACGAGTGTAGAATATGTACATTGCACCTTACTTTGGTCTCTCTGGCCACATAAGTTATGTGAAAAAAATAAATAGTGAAAAAAAAATAACAACAAACTTCAAAATAAAAGTAAACTCAAAGTTTACCGGGTGAGCGGCATTCACCGATGTTGCATACTGCGGCCTCAATGTTCTGCAAACTTCAATGCATCATTTTTCTCCATACGTATTGATGAATTTTTTTTGTTTATTCTATATTGTTTAGAAAAAAAAACACATTTTTTTCATAGAATAAAAATAATTTTTTTTTTTTGAAATTTTGGCATCCGACCTGAGATAAGAGTTTTAGTTTCGGAGAGGGCTCCTGTCGACCCTCAAACGGGATATATGCTAACGGTGCGAGGCTCATGATAATTTTCCTAGACAACAGAATTGGAAAGCAGTGATGAGTTTCTTGGGCATGTTGGTTATTACAGATGGTACTGCCCAACCTCTCCCAGGTAAATCGCACCACTGAACGACTTTTGCACGGCCAAAGTTCAATTAGCTGGGACGCAGCAAGTGTGACAGGGCTTGTGAAAATGTAGGAAATATTAGGGAAATGCTCCTATCTTGAAAAGTCCTGGTTGAATTCCCCTTCTTGTCTACTAAAAATGGTATGATAGTGAATGTAGGTGTAAGTGCAGTTGTTGTTGAGGTGTGAGTGAGACAGCTTCAGCCTCAGTTTTTTTACCATTCAGCCAATTAAAAAGCATCACATGGTTATGGCAACGTAGATGAAGAAAAGAGGCTTTGGCCTTGGTGTTGGCTGTGCAGAAATTTGAGGTTTATATCAGTGCTTCCCCACATCCTGTAATAGTGTATAGTGACTGTGAAGGCTTACTCAGCCCTGTAACAACTTCAGACAGTATTACTCAGGCTGGCTCCTCCTCAGGAAAATTAATGAATAGAAATAAGAAATAATAATTCACAAAGATAAACACTTTATTATTTATTAAATCAAACATAAAACAATAAAACATGAAAGGTATATCCTATTTGAAAGAAAAATGAAAAATGAAATGAATAAAATAACATTTGAACTCAACGCTAACAGCGCCCTGGACAGTAAAAGCCCAACAGTTGCCATCCTACCAGAAAAGTAAATGTCACTATCGCCACAACGGTCTGGCATCACCACTACCCAAACAAAAACGTGGCAACACAGGCTCTTATTGTTGGCGCTTCTTAAGTGGTGATATCCAAATTATCCAGACCCTCAACTATTGTGCAGAGGCTAACAGACAGATAAAATGGACGGCGTAATGGACGGGGGGGGTCGGTCTAGTAGCTAGAATGTAAGCCTTAATCCATTATGTAATGCATACATAGTCAATGTGAGACAATACAGCCATATTATTATCTCAAACACTACAAAAGCAGGTAGCATACACTGTACTAAGTACGCATGGAAAAACAGAAGGCACCTTATGTAAATAGTGTAAGGGGTGGGTGCATGATGGATGTATGTACAATTATAGAAACTGGTGCCAGAATTCATTTTTGTGTGTAACAAATGCACTTTGGCACAATTACCCTTTAGCAGGGATGACATTGATTTACCAAATTTTAATACAAATGACCATTGCCATATATATTGATTATGATTGTTTTATGAATACATGGCCTTCACTTATTCTTGTCATGTGCATTATCACTCTTCCTAATTGGCAGAGATTAGGATTCTAGCTAACAAAAAATTAGAGGTGGCAGTTATAAACCATCTCTGAGATCTAGGTGGATGATACTGTGACTGACGATATGAGGTCAATATACAGATGGACCCTTCGGTTAACGAACTTTTTTCATTCCAGTAGTATGTTCAGGTGCCAGTACTGACCAAATTTTTTCCCATAAGGAATATTGTGAAGTAGATTAGTCCATTTCAGACCCCCAAACATACACGTACAAATGCACTTACATAAATAACACTTACATATTGGTCGCATTTGGAGCCGTGATCGTTTAACCAGGGGTCTCAGTAGATGGTTACAATATAAAACGCTCTAGATAGGAACAGAAAGGGTGGTGGACTATGTGCCTACATTAGAAATGACTTAGCTTACAACCCAAGACCTGATTTAAATAACTATAAACTTTTAGAAGATTCTATGGTTTGATGTGCTGCTTCCTAAGACCAAACCATCTTAGTAGGAACTAGGTTACGCTCGCATACCAGGGACCAGTTTTGTGAAGACTTTCCAGAGTCTGTCCGGAGTTGAAAACAAATTGGAGACAATAATACTGGGCGACTTCAATATCTGTTTTCAGCAGACAAAATAACGGGCTATGCAAAAGGATAAGCTAATTCTGGATTAAATAGTTATCACTCAACTAATTCATACTCCAAACCCGGATCACACAGTTCTAAGCACCCTAATTGACCACATTCTTTGATAACCGCTCTGAGAACATTAGTCAGTCAGGCGTCATTTACCACAGGTCTTAGTGTTCATTTTCATCATTACTGCACCAGGAAATCACTAGGGCTAGGATAAGCCTACAGGACATAAAAATGAGGTCAATCTAGAAACATACAGTAAGAAACACTGGTAAATAGGCTACACAATGTGGCTGGAAGGAAGATAACATGTTGCCTGTGTGACTAGAACGAATGGCCCGGGAAAAATTCAAAACAATGGTCACTACCATCCTTGATAATATTGCACCAGTTAAAGAGGTTTGGATTAACCGAACGAACCAGAACCCTTGAATGTATTATGAGATATTAGAGAATATGAAATTCAGAGACCAGCTGCTAAAAAGATTTAAAGCAAACAGACAGGATAATTGCAGTGCTAAATGAATTCCAAATGGGTGAGGAACAGGAGTACAGAGACTTATAAAAGGAGCAAGGCAAAGCACTACTGCTCAAAAATTGAAGAGTATAAGCATAACCCTGCAGAAAGCTCTGGCAACAACTAAAACAGTTGGGTTTAGCCATAAGCCAGTAGATACGGTCTAACTTAAGTTACTCTCTATGGATAATGAGGTTTGCCACGAAACATTGTAAGGTGGCAAATTGACTTTAATTCCTACTACACTCTGTTGCATCTAACACTAGTAAGTAAAACTACCAGAATGCATCAAATAATTTAACAGACCTTGATAAGCTTTCAAACATACTATAACAATAAGGGGACCCCAAACAGTGGTTCTCAACTAGTAAGTGTATATCTTGACTTTATTCAAAAAGAACTAAGCAGGTTAAACCCAATAAGAGCAACAGGGCCCTCGATAAACATTCCGTCTAATGTTCTAGATGGCTGCTTCTGAACTGTCAATACCCTTATTGCTCACATATGTAAATCTATCATACCACTAATACCGTCCGGAGGTAGTTCATGGAGAGCGAGTTATCCTATCTTCAGAAGAAAAATTAGTAGGTCTGCATGTAGCCTAAACTATAGGCCTGTTAGTATTACTCAGTATTAATATCTAAAATTCTAGCGAGGGCCGTATAATTCTCAAGTTGTTAACGTACCTTATTGACAACAAACATTCTCCATAGCTATCAATCCGGCTTATAGAAGATCCTACTCAACCCGACACCTCCCTTATTAATCTGGGATTACCTGGAACTGAAATGTCAAAGGGGAACCTCATAGGTATTGGTAACCTAGTACCTGAAAAAGGCCTTCGATACTGTCAACCACATATTTTATTATGTAATAACTTAAGCTAATCGGTATAGGTTCTGTAGACTGGTTTAAGTCCTACCTTAGCATCAGGAGACAAATAGTCAAAATCAACAATACTGAATCTGAACCCTAGCCAGATAACATGTGGATTCCCGAAGGTATATTCATAGGTCCCTTATTATTTTTATATGTTATGTCAATGATATTCCTAGCAGTGTCAAGTTGCAACCTCATACTGTATGCAGATGACAGTGCTCTGTTATGTGTCGGGTAAAGACCCACATGATATTGCTAATGTTTTAACACTGGACTGGAGGTCCTGCAGCAAGGGGTTATTAGACAATACAAACTATCGTTACACCTCGGGAAAGGAAACTGAAGCCATCTCTTTGGGCAGAAACATAAACACCTGAGAAGGGTAAATAATTTAATGTTCAATGTAATGGGAGCCCACTTTGGTTTTCATCTGTTAAATATATATTTGGGAAAATCCCCTTTGACCCAAATGCATGTCAGGAGATTGATAGGGAACAGTGCATACCTCACCCCTAGTAAAGAAGCGAATGCCAGACTGTAGTTCCTATATGTCACAAGCACAGTGTCTACCTAACTGAGGGACTCGCCGGTACCCTATGTCTAGCCCTTATACAATGCCATTTGATTACGCATTGTCTTCTTGGTACTCTGCCTTGACAAAAAAAACTGAAAGATAGATGCAAATCACCCAGAGTGTACAAAATTATTTAAGATTCATCCTGGGGATAGGACCAAGTGTACTGTAGGCCAGGAATGAATCTACAGCAGTTGGATATTGCTGATGTTGAAGACAAGAGTTAAAACAACTGAAGCTAAATCATGTTTATAAAACTTGTCACAATATATGGCCAGAATATTTTGCTGTCAATTTTGTCAAGGTTGGGGAACCAAAGCAAATCATACGTACTAGTGTGGAGATGAGCACAACTTTGTAGTACCACAGTCATTTGGACAGGCTATCAAACACCTTTCATTGTACAGCAATAAGGAATGGAACAGACTGACCGCACATGTACAAAGCCCGTCATAGTATGAACACAGTTCAGACTGATCGTGCCAAAAGGTGTTTGATGAATGTAGCTACAGAAAGGCGAGGGGAATGATTTTCTATTTTTTAGCTAACATATTGTTGTAAATTTTACCATTATTCCTAGTAATGACCCTCGTATTGTTGATAGTCTTTATGACCTTGGTGTCAGTAGTCTTTTTAGTATGATAATAGATGTTATCTTCATTGTGAATAATAAGAAAATATTATAACCTTTTATATTATATAATAAGGTAAAAGGGCCCAATGAAATAAGCCCTCTGTTGACTTTTTTGGGTTATCTATGTTCTCTACACATATGCTGCTTTGTATGTTAATTCTATGTAAATGTATTTGTGTATACCGAATAAACTACTTACTTTACTTAATTACAAGGGGTGTCTGGTGTTGGCTGTCTCCTGTGGTTGAAATCGTATATAGCCTCATTTGCTGATGATGGGGTGGGGGGGGGGGTACGCAGGTGTTGGTGACAATCCATGGCTAGTTCTTCCACTGTATACCAGTGAGTAATCCTCTCCCGATGGACAGGAAAGGCAGGTTCCTTTACCACTGCAATGATGGTGGGTTACGTCCTGCAAATGTCATACAGGTGCACAGGTACTTAAATGCCAAATGGGAAGTTCTGGACGTTAGTCCTTCTCTGTCTTCTGTTGATTGACAGGTGACCCTCACTGTCATATTCAAGCTGAAAAGATAGACAGGTTACCCATGTTAACCTTTGACTGTCGCGGTCGATATATGTACGTCTTAGGAGATCCGTGTTTGACGTATCTATACGCATAAAACTCTAGCGGCTTCAAATCTATGCAGGAGAAAGATGGTAGGCCCAATGTGAGAGAATGGGTTCATGGTCAGTGTGCACCATATAAAAAAATCGGCGGAGCCAGTGGTGCATTGTGGGCAATACCATTTCAGTCGTCCTTTTTCAGCACTGTCTAGCGGAAAGACATATGTGACTTCCCTTCAAATCTGGGATTTTCTCTCCCAAGTGATGGCTCTAACACGATTGGAAGTGTCCAATGAAGATCATGTTCATGATTTCGAGGAGTTTGAGACCAAAAGCAATGGAGGAGGAGGAAGAGGGAGGAGGATGAGAGAGAGGAAGAAGAGGGGAGGAAGGAAGGAGGAAGTGGAAGGGAAGGAGGGATGAGGAGGAAGGAGGGGCGGAGAGGAGGAAGGGGGAGGAGCGATGGAAGGGTAGGAGCGAAGAAGGAGGGGGGACGGAGGAAGAAGGAGGGAGGAGGTGGGAGGGAGGAGGAGGAAGGACGGGAGGATGAGGAAGGGAGGGAGGGCGGAGGAGGAGGAGGAGGAGGAGTGGAGGGAGGAGGAAAGAAGGTGGAGGAGGAGGAATAGAAGAATAGGAAGAAGTGTATGATTAAGAAGAATAATGAATTAAGATAATAATAATAACTAATACCATAATATATAATATGTTATAAATATGTTCCCTTGAGGCTTGGAAAACAGTTACCCAATAGACAGTGACAGATAAGGGGAGATAACATTCTGATAGAGCTGGACCTTTGATGAGAGTTAACGTGGGTTGGAGGGGGGGGGCAGCCTGTCCATCTGTCAGGGGAGGAAGGAGGAGGAGGAGGAGGAGGAGGAAGGAGGAGGAGGAAGGGAGGAGGAGGAGGAGGAGGGAGAGGAAAGGAGGAGTGAGGAGGAGGAGGTGAGGAGGAGGTGAGGAGGAGGAGGAGGAGGTGGAGGAGGAGTGAGGAGGGAGGGAGGAGGAGGGAGGAGGAGGAGGTGGAGAAGGAGGGGAGAGGAGGAGGAGAGAGAGGATGAGGAGGAGGAGAGGGGAGGTGGAGGAGCGAGGAGGAGGAGGTGGAGGAGGAGGAGGAGGAGGAGGAGGAGGAGGAGGAGGAAGGAGGAGGAGGTGGAGGAGATGGAGGGAGGAGGAGGAGGAGGAGAGGAGGAGGAGGTTAGGAGGAGGAGGAGGAGGGAGGAAGGAGGAGGGAGGAGAGAGAGGAGAGGAGGAGGAGGAGGAGGAGGAGGAGGGGAGGAGGAGGAGGAGGAGGAGGAGGAGGGAGGAGGAGGAGGGGAGGAGAGGAGGCGGAAAGGAGGAGGCGGAGGGGGGAGGAGGAGGAGGAGGAGGAGTGAGGGAGGTGGAGGAGACGACGACGTCGACGAACAAACATTTGTCTGTCTGTCTATTTGTTGTTCTGCCCAAACTCCCTGTCTATCCGTTCTAGCTCTGTCTCAGAGAGAGCCACAAGGACTGTGTTCATCATCACCCTTTACGCACATCTTCAAGCAGAGTATAGCACTTTTTGTTCTGGTTGTTATTTGGGTTGTCATAGGATTTACCATATGTTATAAGTTGTATTTATGTGTACCTGTGAGGACAGAGATAGGACAGAGAGAGAGAAGGGAGACGATTGAAAGAGATAGAATGAGGGTGAAAAGATAATTGGATAGAATGGAGGGGAAGCAGCATACGACCCATTGTTTTGACAAGGCGGTAGGGGCAGGTGACTAATGAGACAATTGTCTTTTGACAGCTGCCAATCCTGACTCCAAAAACAATTATAGCCACACACTGCACACAAGAAAAAAAGGGGGGCCCTTGTGAAGGGTGATATAAGCAGTTTATGGAAAGTATCTAGATGATATATATGTGTATATATATCTATAGAAACCAGATAGTGAAGAAGGGAAGCAGGAATGAAGGAAGGACTAGATGAAAGGAAGGAAAATGTAATACTGAAGGACAGAATGAAGGAATGTAGGAAGTAAGCTGTGGAATGCCCTCCAGGTAGCACTCGGAAGGAAAGGAAATGATGGAATTAGGAAGGGAAGGATGATCAACACGAACCATATTCACTAGGATTGTAGCTACATAACACAACTTGCCTGCTAATACTTGAAGTAAAACTGCTAGACGAGGGTGTTTTGTCTTTGAACAATAAAAAACAAAAATTCAACAAAAAATTGCACACACACTGATTTTATGTGTGAGAGTGTAAGAACTCCATTGTGTATGACACCTTGTTTTTATGTGTGAGAGTGTTAAAAACACCACTGTGTATCGACACCATGTTTTATGTTGGGTGTGTGTAAAACACCATTTGTGTTTGACAACATGGTTGGATGTTGTGAGAGTGTTAAACACACACTGTGTATGACACCATGTTTTATGTGAAGACGTTTAAAACAGACATCACTGTGTATGGGACACCTTGTTTCACAGAGTTCCACAAGCTACAGAATCTTTCTAGGAGTATGTTCAGTGACTTATATTGGTATATCTTTATTGTGCCATGAACTAATAGTATAAAAAATTTTTTTAGTATTGTTTGTTTTTGGCTAAACAAGTTTTAAATTTTGTAAACAATATATTGTAATTATGTGTGTGTGCTTATGGTGTTGTATAAAACCGTGTTATTATATGTATCATTGCCACTTACTTTGGTTCTCCACAGGCCACATAAGTTATGTAAAAAAAGAAAATAGTGAAAAATAGAAAACAAACCTCAAATGCCAAGTAAACAAAGTTTACAGGGTGGGGCAGGTCGCCACTGTGGCCGTACGCGGCTCATTTTTGGCAAACGTTCATTGCTTCTTTATTCGGTAAGTACTGATGGCGAAATTTTTTTTTGGGGGACTAAAAACAAAGCAGAAAAATAATCTTAACATTTTCATAAGAAAAGAAAAATAATTTTTTTTTTCCAAAAATATTTTGCGACACCAGGAGCAACTTCAGGATTGGGCCCTTCGACAGTTAAAGGGTTAAAATAAAACTCTCCATGGCTTGTGTACAATACTTCAAAAGACGTTGTGACGTATTAACAACAGTCAACCCTAGAGCAAGTGTGTGAAAGGACTAAGTATTATTATTGGTCAAAAGTGAGCTTTTAAACCCAATAAATCCATATAATTCAAGGCTGGCATTGTACTCTACAGTTAGTGTTGGGAGCTGTGAGTCGAGTGTGATTTACTGTTTGACCAGAGCCCACACGACACCTTTCGGGGGGGGCGAGGGGGGGGAAGAGGTGGGGAAAGGGATAGCTTGAGCTAGACTGACCCTCCCTTAGCAAGCAGCCGGCAGTCAAACTATCACTTTAAGGGAGGGGGAAAGAAAGACGTGAGCATTGACTATGCCCTACCTTAACTAGTAAGCCGGCAATGAACGTTTTTACTATATCGTCTACTCACTAATCTATTGACTTTTTCCCTCGCACTCCCCCTATACCAAGACTTATAGTCAAAGAGTATAAGATGATTAGCGCGAGGAAACAAACTGATGGGTTTTTTTATCTAACATGTGGAAGTCGCGGAAGGCAACAATCTTCTATTGACTGTCACGATCTTAAACCACGTCAGAGAAATAATTGGTGATGACCCATTGATATACACAAATATGGATATCTTAAAAGCCTGGAGTGCCAATGTCCACCTCAAGTGGAGACTGTTGGGTTCCTTTAAGTTTCTAGGTATATCAAAGGTTTGTGGTCCGTTTCTAAAATGAAATTCTTTCCCAGCAAATAAAATTTAAGTTTGGTGATACCTCACAGAAGGGCTAAACATTCCTTTTCTATTGTGGAGTAGCTTGTTTCTGTCGGGAAGGGTTTCTGGCTTAGGAAGCATACAGGGAAGGGATTCGTACCATCATGGCCCCCCCCCACGTAGATTGTAGTAATCACCACACTAAGCCAGTATCGGGGCATCAGTTCTCCAAAACAACTATGTTTTATTAATATCTAGAATCTTTAAGAATTGGGTCTTTCGAAAAGTACTTTTAATCCTCATTACACTTTTCCCGAGCTCGTTGGAAAAAGTCAAGAGGTTCCTGCACAACTTTTTAAGGATACGTCTGATAAGGATGCTGGTAAGATCAGTAAGGTTCGGTTAAACGGGCATAAAATTTTACAGATACAAGAGTGAAGCTACGCATGAGCTTCTTGTTTTTGGGGAATTTATAATTCTAAGAAAGCTTTGATCTTACTGGGGAGAGGGCTGCAGAGAGTATTGTAAGTATTCAGTCCAAGATATCTATGCTTGTTCTAATCCTCAGAAAAGCAAATTTCTTCGGCTTGGCAGTGTGGCATGTGAGCGTTAACCTACGCAAAACTGAATTTAATGTTTGGGACATGTTTCGTCCCACGTAGATTCATTACGTTTATCGTTATCAATAATAAACTGAAACTTTTGGCTATATTACCAAGTACCTTTCTCATCAGTCTCACCTAGGTAGCCACAGGCAGTTACCAAACCGAACGGGCATAGTTCTTCTATTGCATCAGTCCTTGGTGTGTGGGAAAAGCGGTGTTGTACTGCTTAGAAGTAGGATCTAAACGTTACTTGATGTTATGCCTGCGCAATATCAATCTCTGAACAAGAAGGGAGCCTGTCATAATATTTGTGTAGATAGAACGCTATCTATTAAGGGACTAGGTCGCATCCCAACGAGTCTATTGCATTAAGGCCTCTTGAAGTCAATGCAAGTCTATATGCTTTATCCTACCTTCTGAACCATGACTACTGTGTTGAGCATGTGCAGTACTGAGTTCAATGATCTTAGTTTTACTTTATTTTGTCTTATCCTTTCGGTCAAATGCTTCCCTAAGGTGAACTGGACTGGGTATAACTTCCTTTGATAGGATTGTCCTGTCACTAAGTCAATTTATGGACTACCGTGGAGGGAACACCTGGATATCAGTAAAGTCGTCTGGGAACAACGTTAATCACTCATTTTGAAGTAGTTCATGTCTCTTCATGGTCATCCATAGATTCATTAATATTAATGTTGTTGCGTCCCGAGTGTCAAGAGTCACCAAGTCTGAGTTCCTTCATCATAGTGTAAAGTTAGGGTGTACAATTACACACACCATTACATTCATCAGTTGTCTTATCAACTCTCGTTGTGGAAAAAAACTAAGTCAAAGTTATTAAGGCAGTTTAACCGAATTTCTTCCGGTAAATTATTTCTTATAGGATGTTGATATGATTATAGCTTAGTTGCACCTTGACTTATATGAGGTAGTCATATTTCACAAATTTTTAATACTTTATACGGGTAACCTTTCATGCTACTTAATTATTTATTTGAGACTTAGTTGTCAGCAAAAGTACAAGAACTTCATCACCCTACAGTTCTTTAAACTTCTCCTCTCGACTTTTGCCTTATGTTTCAAAATTGGGTTTTGTACTGGTCCACTGACAAACTTAAGGTATTCGAAACTATATCAGAGGTTCCTCAAGTTGGATCGCTGTAGGTCAAGTGTGAAACTGGTAAGAAGACTGACCTCCAGATTTACCTCCTCATTTAGTCCATAAGTCATGAAGGGTATGGCAATGGCCTCTGGCCTGTCTTCATAGAGATGTTCAAAAGTGAAAAACCCCATAGAGTCACCTGGGAACTTCCCTCATGGCAAACAAAGCACAGGGTAGGTAACTATGCCACTCCTTGGTGTAAGGGAGGCAAAGTTTCCTTTAAAATGGAATTGCAAGAATCGAATGCTGGCGCTCATCCCTCCATTACAGCTGTGGATGATAGGGTGTGGTGAAAGTAGGCTTCACTCCCTGAAGTTGGATATCATGATTTGCAGTTAGTCAGACTGTGAATTGTTGGTCCCACGGTCAGACAAACATTTCTACTAGGGTTGCCACTCTGGGAGAGATGAAAAAAAAGGGCTTCAGCCACCTCTGTACGTAGTTATGGTCTTTAATGGGAACGGATGCAGGGAACTCTGTGAAGCATAATAACTAATGTTAATATTATTCTAGGTCCCCCCGATGAAAGTGGGATAAAGGACCAACGATGTCAATAGCTACTCTTTCAAACGGTACCGTGTGAGTGTTCGTGTGTCTTTTTGGAGCATGGTTCTCGCCTGGTTACCTCAGGAGGATGACACTTGGCAAACTTTACACGTATCTACAATAGGGGTAAGTGACCCTGAGGACATTTTGGCCAAAAATAGGCTTCCCTAATTTTATTATAAGGTTATTACGATGCAGAAAGGCCCGGCCACTGGCAGGTCATGAGCCATTTCAGAACAGTCTCTCTGTTACACTGTGACTGTGAACAACTCTAAGATGGAAATAGTCTAATCCATCTGAATTTAATTTGAATACTGACTTGTACCAGATACCTTTTATATATTCAAATTTAGAAGAAAGTTTGTCCTTTGGATAATGATTTGTTTGCGGCATTATGGCAATTCTGAAGTGTTGAAAGGGCAATTCGTGTAATTGGACAAAGGAGTTCCTATCGATATATCTAGTAAGGCTTAAAGTCATGGGAAAAATTAAAGGATGGACAGTAGAGGGAAGCCATGGGCTTTGGTCTTGAGGCCCTAGTCAAGACATTTATGGTTATCGAGGTGATACTTCTCTTTCATTAACAAGTGAAACCGGTGATCCTTCTACCTCGCTTTCGAGAGTAGCATCACTGGTTTTTATCCCACATGAATCTCACGAGACATTGTCTCATTCTGAACTTTTCGAGGGTTCTCGACTCTCATGAAGAGGATACTGAAACACTTATATCCTCTTTGGTGTAATGAAAGTCATCAGAAGGAAGATGGCACATATTAAAATTACTCTATTAGTAGCAGAGAGCAAGTGTAAGTGATAGGGAGCTAGTACGGCTTTCAGACCAACTTGGAAACCATTTAGACCTACATGTAACAACGGATGGTAGGGATAGTGTCTGTACGGCACAAAGTAGTCTGAACGTATAGCAGAGGAATGAGTTTCTTGTACTGATTAGGGATCAGCGTTATCAGAAAATTACTATACTTGTGCATCCAGTGTCTCGATAAATGGTAGATACATTAGTCCATTAACTGTTCCTGAACAGAAGGGTGTTTGGTCATTACAGTCTTTATAAGAATCTTCCAACTTTTTGGACCTTCTTAGATATTTAGAAGGACAATCTGGACGTTTATGTCCCCTTACACACACAAATGGACAAACAGGAATAAAAGACAAAATCATTTTTCTTTCCACTAGAGCTTGCTTTTTAATGGTATGTATGAACCTTGCCCTTAGGGTTCGATCCCTTAGGTCTTTATAGGAATGTGAGACTCAGCATACAGTGTCAGCAAGCTTCTCAGCAACTTCCTCAGCGCTTTAATCAGGTGACGTTCTCTGGATGAATGTTCGTATCTGGAGAGGAAGAGTGTCAGGCAACTGGTCAGCAATCCATGAAGTCTCTAAGAGAATCATAAACTGTGATCATTCCTGAACTCTCTATCCAAAAAAGAAAAAAAAAAAAAACTCGCAACAAACGAAAGAGTGTACCTGTAACTGTTGAAAGTTTGGCCAGGCTGTAATGGCATACCTGAAATCTTTCCTGTAAGAATTAGTGGTTTATTTGATTGCTTTAGGATTGCCTTTTTCAGTAGGTTATATTTACATATGATTCCTGCGACAAAGTTGCTAAATATCAAAGCAGTACCTGAAATACATCCTAACCTGGTTGCCAGGTGTCAGCAGCCATTCACAGTCTAGGGTAGCTGTATTTCAAACTGATAATGTTATGAAGTTATGTCATCTCCTCTGTGAAGGGAGGTAAATTCGGTGTTGGAATATGTGCACTGACTGCACGTTGTTCAATTACTCCTTCCTCTAATGGTGTTGTGTAAAGTTAACTTTTTATTCTCCAATTTCAAGGCGAGATTTTTGAGCTCGTGATCCTTTTCTCTCTCCTTAGTTACTTTCAGTATTCTCTGTCTGTTGCTCTTTCTCAATTTCTATTAATATTAACTTGTTCTTCACAGTTTGTAGCTTGTGCCTCACGTTCCCTGCTCTTTCCTCACGATCAAGTCTTCACGCTCTTTTGTGTTCTCTTCTCGCTCTCTTTCTCAACTGTCTTTCTCATCGGATTTCTCTCTTCATTTCTCTCCTCTCTCCTTTTTCTCTTCTTTTCGATTCTCTCTCCTCTCCTTTATTCTTTCTCTTTCGATTCTGCGCTCTCTCTCCTTATTCTCTTATCTTTCCCTTTCTGTCTTTCTTCTCTCTTCAATCTCTCTCTTTCAAGTCTTTCATGGATCTTTGCACTAATGTAAAGATTTCTGAATTTTTCCTGTTATTCCTAATACTTCACAGCGTTCTTCCAAAACTGGTATTCATCCAGATATTGAAAGAATTCACTTAACTATCAGGGGAAATGAAAAGGGTATTAAAGGTAACGGAGGGTTCAATTTCCTTGCTCCCGCTCAAACTGTAATAAACAGAGGGCACGATTCCATGCTTCAATTTTAATATGTATTAACGAAAAAACGAGGGTTACTTTGCGGCTCCGAGCAAACAGTAAGTAGAATGGGGGTCCTTGACCTTTCCTATCTTCTCACCAACAAATCACAGAGTGTCTATGAGTGTGTTTTCCCTTGATATAATAAGTGCTCTGTGAAAACAAGTTGTCAATGGAAAATATCAGGCCTAGGAGTTAATCCTCCAAGTGTTTCAAGCTCAACATGAATAAAAAAGTGGCGAATTAAGATTATATCCTGTGAATTGATTACAATTAAATTGAGACTAAAACAATCACACCTAATCTTTAATTAACTGTACGTAGTCTACCATAGGAATGATTCCACATGGTGGTGGTTAACCGTCTGGGTATGCGGCATTGAAGTGCCATGGTAGATATCGAGATGGAGTTGACTCTTGATTAAGTAGCGTTGATCTGCAAGGTCGCCACTTGTGAAAGGCTTACTCTGCACTGTTGATAACAACTTTAGACAGTATTACTCAGGGCTCGGCTCCTCCGTTCAGGAAAAATTAATGAATAGAAAAAAAATAATAATTCAAAAAGATAAACACTTTATTTTTTATTAAATCAAAACATAAAAAAATAAAAATAAAAGGTATATCCTATTTGAAAGAAAATGAAAAATGAAATGAATAAAATAACAGGGGTGTTGGTTTTGGTTCATGTTTTTGAAATTGTCCCTTTGTGATGATGGGGGGGGGGGGGGGGGTCGCGGTGTTTGACCATAAAGGCTGTTCTTAAGTATCAGTGGTAATCTCTCCGTGACAGGAAAGGGTTCTTTACCACTGCAATGATGGGGGTTAGCCCTGCAATTTATACAGGTGCACAGGTATTTAAAAGCCAAAGGGGGAAAGCTTGGACGTTAGTCCTTCTCCTGTTTTCTCGTTGATTGACAGGTGCCCCTCACTGCACCAAAGCTGAAAAATAGACGGGTTTACCCACTGCTTAAATAATCATCCCCATGGCAGTGTACAATATAAAAAGACGGGGTGATTATTAAACGTCAACCTAGAGCAAGACTAAAAGGAAAAGTTTATTTTTGGTCAAAAGTGAAGTTTTAACCAATAAATCACTAGAATAAAGGCGGATGTATTTCATAGTTTTGGGAGCTGTGAGTCAAGTGATTTACTGTTTGACCCGGCCCCCCCACGTCACCTTTTTTGGGGGGGGGGAAGAGGGGGGGGAAGGGATAGCTGGAGCTAGCTGACCCTCCTTAACAAGCAGCCCGGGAGTCAACTATCACTTTCGGGAGGGGGAAAAAAAGGGGGAAAAACGGGAGCTGGGCTTACCCTACCTTAATAGTAGCCCGGCAGTGAAAAAATCCTTTCAGGGAGGGGAAAAAAAGGGGGGGCTTGACTTGCCCTATTAAACTAGTGCCGGAATGAAAAAAAATTGTTATATATCGCTACTCCTACTATTGAACTTTTCCCTCCAGTGACCTCCCTTTGGGTTTTTGCAAAGAAAGAGAAAACCCCAACAAGGACTCTTAAAATGGGGTTTGTTCTCAGCCTTTTAATTTGGAAGTTAAATATATAAAAGGCTCAGAGAATGTGATTGCTGATGCTCTCTCTAGATGTTTCACGTAGATGCATTGTGCGTACTTTGTACATAGTGTTTGTCATGTGCTGGCCTTGTTGTTTTTGCAGTGGTGAACTCTCGGCGAGCATAAGTATTCCCTACCAGCCATCCAAATGTGATGGAGACGAGTCGGAGCCAAAAGTGTGACGAGGGTCAGTGTATATGTGCATATTTGTGACTTGAGGCAGAGGCTGACATCCTTCAATAACATGAGACGTTCAGGAAGGTATGTGGTATATTGTGTCTTGGTGTGCTCTATGTACAAAATGGCCCGACGATTTGCCTTTGTGGTCCCTTGGACCCCTCCATGTTCTATGTCAGCCTCCTCTTCATAAGGTTGGAGGATCTGTCTGGAGTGGGGCCTCGGAAGATGGGCTGGAGTGCCTGACCATGTTAAGGATCGTGAGTGATTGTAGGTCTCACTGTTTGGCTCGGCCACCAAGCGAGAGACACCTTGACATGTTTTGTGAAGTTTCCTGCCTGGTGTACACCTGACTGCTGTGGGTTTGGCTCTACTCTCGTCTTCTGATCAGGAAGATGCCATCCTGGAGTACCAGTTACTTGCTGGATTACCACAGCAGAGGCACAGGTCTGTTGGTGCAGGCTTTCACAGTGGGCATGTGTGCAATTCTTGCATTGTTATGTGTATTATGTTTTAAAAGCAACTAAAACTGTAAATAGTTACACCCTTGAGTATATGGGTATGGTTAAAATGCTTTTCTAAAAAACCTCTGCAATCTGTTCCAGTATTGTTCCTTACAGGGTTTTATATGGTATGGGGTGGAAGTGCATGTGTATTCTGGGAAGCTTCCGTGGAGCCACAAAAATTTGTAGATTGCCATGTAGTATATTAACCTGTTGTAAATAACAGTAAAGTGAAGAGTAGTTATGGTGCTGGGAAATATGTAACATTTCTAGTAGTCTTGCTAACCACCTTCAGGCTAAAGCAATTTTTTTTTGTTACTAGCTGTATCCTGAGGGACATGGCTAGCTTTTGTGAGACTTCGTCTGGAGGTGGGGGTGTTATGGGACTATGGGACCCAACACATATTGATGTATATAAGTAACAGTTACCCTGGAATACCTAATTATATTGAATTGATAGGGACTCAGCCTAAATGTCATAAGGGCAGATCACCCTTATGGCTGTAAGGCAGCTGAGCCAAGCCTGTTTTTCTCAATATAATAGGTTATACTATAGACACACAAACACACAGTTTAAATAAGTGCTTTATAAAGTTGTATTTCTTTTTGTAAAAGTAAAATAAGGTGTGGTGGAGTTGTGGTAACTAAAGAATTGTGCTTGGCAACAGTCTTTTGTTGTTTGGTGGGTGTGGGAGGAGCTTAGCTAGGCTCCTCCCTCTCCCTCAGACTCCTTGTTGGCTTCAAGCTGGTAGAACCTCTGGGTCTTTCTTTTTATTTTTTTGGGGCATTATGTGGGCCACGGGGGTAAGTTTTATACCTTAAGTTATAGTCATCATACTCAGGGTGACTAAGGTGTGTCAAAACACTGGTTAGTCCAGAGATTAGTCAAGAAGAGAGAAAAACAAATTGCTGAGATGCACCATGTGGGCTGTTCCCAGGAGAGCAGCTAAGGAGTGTGTAGACTTATGTTTTGTATATTGTATATTCTGTATATATCTACCTGAATATAAGTATCTATTTTGTGGTAGAAGTAGTTTAAATAACCTGTGAAGAGGGCTGGTGAAAGGATTTCAGAGACTGAGGGTAATCAAACATGAATGTAAGTATTACCCTACACTGATAAGGCCTTTATGTAACAATCCACCCCAAACAAGAACATGAAGTGAGAACCTTACTATCAAAGTAATAAAGGACAACAACATAACACACCTCGATCATATCCCCCCTAATTCTATGCCTTTCGAGAGAGAGCAGATTCAGGGCCCTCAGTCTATCCTCATAGGGAACATTTCTGACACATAGGATCAACTTTGTCATCATCCTCTGTACGTTTTCCAGTGCATTTACATCCATTCTGTAATACGGTGGCCAAAACTACACAGCATAATCTAAATGAGGCCTAACCAAGGATATAAAGAGTTGAAGAACAACCTGAGGACTTCTATTATTTATACTTCTAGATTTGAGCCAAGGATTCTGTTAGCTTTATGTGGAAACATTAAAAGCATTGTGTCTTGGCTTTAGATTATGCTAACCGTTAGAATCCTTTAAATCCTTTTTTCATTCAGTAGTATTAAAATCTTTATTTAGTTATATGTGGCATGGTTATTTTCCTGTCCAAAATTTAAACTTTTTGCATTTGTCTATTTAACTGCATCTGCCACTTCTCCGATTATTGCATCAGTCAATTCAAATCATCCTGGAGTGTCCTAGTGTCCTCATTACAATGAATTGGCTGGCCTATTTTGGTGTCATCAGTAAATGTGCTTATATCGCTATTTATTCCCTCATCTATGTTGTTTATGTAAATTGTGAACAACAACGGGCCCAACACTGACCCCTAAGGAATACCACTTGTGACGTGCCCCCATTCTGATTTCTCCCCATTTACACAATCTCTCTGCTGCCTACTTGTCAGCCATGCCTCTACCCAGGAAAAAATTTCTCCTATCCGTTTGGGGCCCAATTCCTCACACCTCTGATGTGGGAACCCC
>NC_069414.1:3199933-3259454 GCF_026875155.1 Cherax quadricarinatus
CTCCCCCCTGATCCTGCAAAAACCCCGGCTTTCTGTTACCCCCTGCTGCTTCCCCCTGCATGCCTGCTAAACTCCTTGCATATCTGCTACACCCCTCTATGTCTGATACACTTCCAGCATGCCTGCTACACTCCCAGTATATCTGACTGCACATCCAGCATGCCTCCTACACTCCCTGCATGCCTGCTACACTCCTTGCATGTCTGCTTCACTCCCTGTATGTCTACTACACTCCCTGCATGCCTGCTACACTCCTTGCATGTCTGCTTCACTACCTGTATGTCTACTACACTCCCTGCATGCCTGCTACACACTCTTGCATGTCTGCTTCACTACCTGTATGCTCTATACATCCCAGCATGCCCTGCTACACTCCAGTATGTCACTGCACTCCCAGCATGCCTGCTACACTCCCTTGCAGCTTGCACTCTCCTTGCATGTCTGCTTCACTACCTGATGTCTGCTAACTCCCACTGCCTGCTACAACTCCAGTATGTCTACTGCACTCCCAGCATGCCTGCTACACTCCCAGTATGTCTACTGCACTCCCAGCATGCCTGCTACACTCCCTGCATGCTTGCTACATCCTTGCATGTCTGCTTCACTCCCTGTATGTCTTCTACACTCCCTGAATGTCTGCTACACTCCCAGCATGCCTGCTACACTCCCAGCATGCCTGCTAAACTCCCTGTATATCTGCTACACTCCCTGTATGCCCTTATAAACCCAACAACAACATTTCCACCACTTACTCCTCACATACTTATGACATATTTTATTCATTCTAAAGTATGTATCATTTTTTATGTATTAATATTGTTTTATTTTGTCATATTAGATGAATTATGATAGATAAATAAGCCGTAGAGTTGATAATAGCATCATATTGAAGTACAGTTTAACCATGACTTACGAGTTTAATCCGTTCCAGGAGCTAGCTCGTAACTCAATTTACACGTATGTCAAATTTATTTTCCTCATTTAAATTAATAGAAAAGCCATTAATTCGTTCCTGCACTTTGGAGAGACGAGAAAAAATACTTGAATATGATGCTATTATCAATTGTATTGCTTATTTATCTATCACAATGCATCTAATATGAAATAATAAACAATAATTAGCACAGAAACATGATATATACTCTAGAATGAATAAAATAGGCCATAATATGGTGAGAGAGTCAGCGGCAGTGGCAGAAGCGTCGGCCATTTCTGTCCCAATTTGACTATAGTATCTCCCCATTTTCTTACTGTAAGAGAAAACGGAGTATTTTTGAGGCTAACTGCAGTAATCACTAGGACCCATGGTTAGAAAAAGAAATTTTGGCCAAATGACTGTAAAAAAATGCAAACAAGCAGAGAGAACTGCCCCCAGGGATGTAAACATGTTACTGCTTACCACTTCCAACCAGCAGAAGCATCTGAATTATTATTATGTACATATTATGCTTTTTTTTTTATTAATTTTTAGGGAACTAAAGCCCCATTATTAATTATTAACTTAGGGAACGAACCTTTTGTTATAATAAACAAAAAAATTTTATTTATATTATTGTTAGTAAGGCCCCTCCATTACAAACGGCATCTTTGGGACCGTGTGGCCGGATTACTGATTTTCGGGATTACAATGGTTAGGTTAGAAAACACTTAAAAAAATTAACCACTGACTTACACAAAGTTCATTGAACTGGGCAAAAATCAAACATTCCACTACTTTGACTCAATTTCAAATTTTCCCCATGAAAGCAATAAAAATCGTCCGAAAAATTCTTCCTTTCTATCAAATAACCAAAAAAATGAAAAACAACCAAAAGAACCATCAAAATATACCGCTAAAGGGCTGCTAAGGCTGAGAATGAACCCCTGTTAGGGGTCGTTCTTTCTTTTTTGGTGTACTTTAAAAGTATCTTTTCCATCATACATTTCCCCAAGTTTCAATAAAAAACCCCAAACAAACATTTAAAAAAAATAATAAAATAATAAAATAAAAATAATAATAATAATAACACTTTATTTACACACATACAGAACATGGTTACAGGCCTAGCTGACATCATGACAACTACATAAAAAAGCTCTTTTTATCGAGCATTTAAAGGAAAATTTGTCATTGTCCCGGGAAATCCCCTAAACTATCCCTAACACCCGGCCCCTTTTTACTGATAGGGAACTAGACAACAGGTGTAAAGAAACCCCCCAATTTTTTTCTACCCTGGCGGGGAATCGAATATTACCAAAAACCAGGAAAGGGCAAACCAAGCCAGGTACTGAGTTTACCTGGAGAGATTCCCGGGGGCAACCCCCGGGCCTGGGCGTGCCAGGCCTCCTGGGGATCAAGCCTGATCAACCAGGCGTTGCTGCTGGGTCACACAAACCAACGTACGAGCCACAGCCCCTGGTCAGGGAAAGACTTTTGGTGCTTTTCCATGCCGCTTGAAGACTGCCAGGGGTCTGTTGGGAATCCCCCTTTTGTAGCGGGGGGCAGTTTAACATTCGGGGCCCCCGACACTTATTCTTTTTTCCTTAACGGCTATGACACCCCCCTGCTTTTTTATTGGGGGGTTTACAAAACGTCTCCCGCGGGGGCATTGAGTGATTTTTGTGTGCAAGTCGGTACTAGCCCCTAGGGTTTTCCAGGTGTATATAATATTATCTCTCCCGCCTGCATTTCCCGGGGAAAACAGTTTTGGAACCTCAGCGCTCCCCGTAATTGAAATGTTTTATCTCCGTTAGCGCGCCGTGAAGGTCTCGACATTTTTTTAAAGGTCAGCAATTTCATCGCCTTGAAATTTCTGTTAGTGGCAGCAAATTTCCCCTAATACAACAAGTACCTGAAATGTCCATGGGGGTTGGCCTCCCTATTTTGAAGGTTTCCTACCCCCCTTCATTTTTTTTTAGAAAAAGCCATGTTTCTGACTTTTTTTTGGTTACCTGGTTCCACACAATCTGTGTGTGATAATCTATGTAGAGAAAATAGCTTTTTTGTTCAGTTGTATGGGAGTACGAATGTAACACAGTTATCCCGTCTACACTCTGTTTTTCCCAATACTGGACCCTTGCAACCGTTGGATCAATAACGTTAAATCCCCCCATACCGAACATTTTATCCTAAAATTTTGCCTCGCAACCGCTAAAAAACTCGCTCAGCGCTATTCGTTCGAGACGCGTCTAATGTGCGGCCCCACCAGGGTCACATGTTTCCGCGAGTTGCATTGTTTACCAGCCAGCCTCCGCGTAACATCCAAGGCATACAATCGAACATTTCGATTATTACAGCATTTTTGGTGATTTCATCTGCAAAATAAGTGACCATGGGCCCCAAGAAAGCTTCTAGTGCCACCTACAGAACAAGGTGAGAATTACTATAGAGATGAAGAAAGAGAATCATTGCTAAGTATGAAAGTGGATACGTGTCTCGAGCGGCCCAGGTTTGTAATTGTAAACCCCAATCAACCATCGCTACTATGTGTCCAAAAAAACGCAATCAAGAAGCTGTTTTCTTCAAAGGTGCAACTTGTTTTCGAAACAGAGATTGCAGTGATAGAAGATGTTGAAGACTCTATTGGTGTGGGATAAATGAAAAACAGATAGCAGGAGATAGCATCATCTCAAGCGATCATAAGTGTAAAAGGCTAGAAGTTGCCATCAGGATTTAATTAGAAAATACCTGCAACTAGTGATGACATGAGTGAATTAAGGCCAGCAAAGTGGTTTGAGAGATTTAAGAACGTATGGCATACATAGTGTGATTAAGGCATGGTGAGGCTGCCAGTTCGGACCACAAAGCGCTGAAAAATATTGCAGATTCAGATAACATAGACAGTGAAGGACTGGAAACCTGAACAAGGTGTAATAGGTCAAACAGCCTGTTTTTGAAGAAAATCCAAGCAGGACCGTACATTACTCAGGAGGAAAAGGTCAACTCCCATGACCATAAGCCTATGAAAGACAGCTACTCTTCTCATGTGTTCCAACGCTATGTGATTGCAATGAAGCCTTTATTTTAGTGTATCACTCTGAAAACTCCAGAGCTTATCAGAAAAAGATAATACTCAAAGCTAATTTGTGGTGTGCCTGTGGAGGGCAAACAGTAAGGCATGGGTCACTAGGGACTTTTTCTATGACTGGTTACATCCCAATGCATCTGCCCCCCATGTGAAAAATTTACCTAACGAAAAGAAATTATACCTAAAGTGCCTCCTGATGTTAGAGACAATGCCCCCTGGTATCCTACAACTTGGCAGGCGATTTTGTGGGACTTGAGCTTCATTAAGGTCAAGTTTTTGCCTCCTAATACCACTCCTCTCCTCAGCCCCTGGGACCAGCATTTTATTGCTAAACTTCAAAAACTGTTACACAAAAGCTCTGTTTGAAAGGATGCTTTGTAGTGTCCTCGAAACTCATTGACTCTAAGAGAAGTTTTGGAGAGATCACTTTAATCTCCCTCAATGTTTAAACCTATAGGTAAGAGCTTGGGAGGGAGTGACTAAGAGACCTTTGAACTCTGCTTGGAATAAACCTGTGCCAGAATGTGTAGACCAAAAGGATTTTGAAGGTTTGAGGCTAACCCTGGGAATCCTATGCCAAGTGAGGAATCCATTGTGGCATTGGGAAAGTAATTGGGGTTGGAGGTTAGTGGGGGATGATGGGAAGAGGTTGGTGGAGGAGGACAATTACGAACTAACCACTGATGGAGCTGCTGGATCATCTTCACATCAAGAGGCCACACCGAGGGAAACTGCTTCAGAGGAGGGGATAGAGAAAATTGAAGAAGTTTACCTATTTTCAAAGAATTAAGAATTGTGCAATGTGGCTTAAAGGGGGCATTAACGGGTGAGAAAATCACCCTCAGACAGCTGTTGCAAAGCCGTGCTGGTGACTATTACACTGTCAATGATTGTGAACCACTTTAGGAAAGTCCATAAAGGAACAGGAGGTACAGATATGTTGTGCGACCAGAAGTCTCTAGTGACTCTGAAGCTGTCCCTAGTGCATTAAAAGAAGAAGGGAATAACCCCGAAAAGCACTTGACACCTCAAGTCCTAATGGAAGATTCCCCTTCTAAACACTAGACCATCAGACACTCCCCTCCTCCCTATCCCATCAATCATCACCAGATCTCAGTAAAGGTAAGTGTCCAGTAACTGTGAATGTCTTCTCATTTTGTGTTATTAAAATAATATTTCATGTGGGAAAAAATGTTTTTTTTCATACTTTTGGGTGTCAGGAACGGATTAATTTGATTTCCCCCTTATTTCTTATGGGTAAAATTCATTCGCATAACGATAATTACGCATAACATTGAGACTCTCCAGGAAACGGATTAAAACGCTATAAACGAGGTCCACTGATAGTAAGCCCCAAGACAGGTAGGAGAATGGTACTTGGTATCCCATTCCTCATCATACCTCCATCAAACTGCATGGTATTATGCCAAATAGTATTCATTCTGGAGTAATTTACATGTTTTTATGTCATTTATATTGTTTATTATGTCCATATTAGATCAATTGTGATAGGCATATAAGCTGTAGTGGTTGATATTAGCATAATTATAAAGCAAATACTCCTGCATCACGAGACGAGCGCATGGCAACTGACAGTGGCTTCAAAGCCACCTTATCTAATGGACAATGTGCTGTGTAGGTGCTTTTACACAACGAGATGCATTTCTCTTATTCATTGGAACCATGCAGTGCTAAAATAAACAGGTACAGCAATAAATGGAGAAAAAGAAATTGGAATGACCTTATGCAGCAAGTTGCGCCACCAAACAGTACCAGCAGGTTGTGTGGCGACCCCTGGAAATTTGAAATTATGCTAGCCGAAATTAATGCTGAATAACTGAAATCATTGTAATGAAGATTTGTTGATGGCGGACCTGTAGTATTATATTATTAATTATTAGTATTATATTACAGTGTACCTCGATTATCGACGGTAAAATCGTCCCTGGAAGCCGGTCCGATTATTGAAATGGTCGAATTTACCGATCAATTTCCCATAAGAAATAATTGTAAATTCAATTAATCCGTTTCCGAGACCCCAGACAGTATTAAAACAAAAAAAAATTTTACATGAAATATTCATGTAGTACATAACCAATACAATGGGTAATGATGAATTAAACATTAACAGCATAACACTTACCGTGTATTGAGATTCATCATATTGGTAAGGGAGACTGGAGAGGAGAGAGAGAGGATTGTTTTATAGTTTTGGAAGGAATCCCCTTCACACAACACCTCAAGGTACAAATTTGCTTTTCTGGGTTGCTTCTTTTCTCTGTTTCTTAATGCCACAGGACCAGCTTGAGAGTCACTGGAGTCCTGTCTCGCAAATAACTGTGGCAGAGAGCCTGTTTCTGGCGCTCTTAAAACTTCCCTAAATGGGCCAAGACTCTGTCACTGTACAAGTTTGCTGATATGGCTTGCAACATCCTTCTCTGGGTATGTTTCTCCATAAATCTTTCCATCTTCCCCACATATAAAAAAATCTCCCTTATTTCTGGAAGAAGGCACCTTCTCCATCTCTCTTCCTCCTCCTCTGCAGCAAGATCTGAGCTGCGATTCTGTTGCTCTTCCTGCCTGAGCCTGCAGCTCCTCAGTGTTAGCTCTCATTGAGTCCTCCACGCAACTCTTCCACATCCTCCAAACCTCATGAAACATCCATCCCCATGAACTCCCCATCCACAATAGAGTTCAAAACTGACATAGAGCTCATCAGGTCAGCCCCAAACCCTTCCAAACCCTCTTGTCGACACAATCTGGCCACAATTTCCTCCAAGCAGAGTTTCAAAGTCTGGTAGACACTCCTCCCCAAGCCGTACCTATAAGGCTTAAACAATGGGAAAATACTGAAATGTTCGTTTCAAAAAATCTCGTAGGGTCAAAGTGCGTGTCTGAGTCACATTGAAGCACCTTTTCAAACATTGCTTTGGGGTACAGTTTTTTAGTTTTGCAATGACCGGCTGGTCCCATGGGTTGGAGGAGAGGAGTGTAATTCGGGGCAAGACTTTACTGAGATGAACCAACTCCTTCAGAATTAGGTCATCCAAAGTTTTGGTGAGAGCAGGTGCATTGTCCATTACTAGCAGGCACTTGAGATCCAATTTCTTCTCCAGGAGGTGAATTCCGTTCACACTAGGGCCAAACAATTCGTTGAACCACTCTACAAAAAGGAACGCGTCCCTGCCTTATTATTAGATTTCCAAAACACACACAATTTTACTCCTTCATAACATTATTTTTCTTAAATGCTCTGGGATTTTCAGAATGGTACACAGTAATGGCGTCACTTTGAATCCACCACAGCATTAGCACAGAACATTAGCGTCAGCTGTCCTTCATAGGCTTGTGTCTGGCATTGACTTTTCATCTTGTGAAATGAAGGTCCTCTTTGGCATTTTTCTTCCCAAAGAGGCCTGATTCGTCACAATTGAACACTTGTTCAGGTTTCAGTTCCCTTCACCTCTATGTACTCCTGGAAGTTCATGCACATATTTTCAGCCGGCCTTGTGGTCCGAACTGGCACCTCGCCATGCCTTACCACACTGTGTATGCCATACGCTTCTGTAAATCTCTCAAACCCGCCTTTGCTGGCCTTAAAATCACTCACTTCACCACTATTTGCAGGCAATTTATTTACCAAATCTTCATGCAACCCTGCCTACCTTTTCACAAATAATCGAGGTCAAAGACTGTCTCCTGCTAATTGTTTCTCATTTTATTCCACACCAATAAAAAACTTCTCAACCTCTTCCAGACTGTGATCTCATTTTTGTCAGCCAATTTACCCTTTGCAACAAAGCGTCCTTGAATTTCCTTCTCATGGCTATGATTGGAAGATATGGTTGAATGATTTTTGTTATACATCCTCCGCCAGTTTCGCCCACACGTACTCCACTAGTACTATATTGTTCAATTGATGTTTTTCTTAAATCATCAATGGTATTTTCTCACCTTCTACCAAAGGTTTTGGCACTAGGAGGCTTTCTTGGAAGTCCGATGGTAGCTTATGTAGCACTTAAAGAACGGCAAGCACTAAAATAAATAAATATTATGAAATATTTCACTGAGCACGTGAGAGGACCGCCGCTAACTGGTAAACAATGGCACCACTGCTGGAAGGGAAGCTGAGGCGGTCGAGGCCCGCTTACCTCGTGCATACGGTCTGGACGACGGTCAGACGGGTCGATAAACGAATTTCGGTCAATTTCCGAGTCAATCTTTTGTCGAAAAAACGGTTGATTTCCGCAATGGTCGACTTTCAGCCGGTCGATTATTGAAGGACCACCTGTATTATTATATATTATTGTGATTAATTTTGAGAAACTGAACCTCTATCATTTTATTGGTTATTATTATTGTTAATTATTATTATTATAATATATTATAATTTGGGGAACTGAAGCTCTATCGGTTATAAGAATAATAATAATAATAATAATAATATTATTTATTATTGTTGTTTTTGTTATTAATTTAGGGAACTGAAGCTCTATCGTTTATTATAATAATACAGTAGACCGCCATTGAAGAATTGCTGCACAATTATGTAACACATCGTATAATTAATTTAACTTAGTTTCAGAGTTTGTGGTAAGGAAATAAAAAATCTCTTTCGCTCAAGCGCCACCTTGTTGTGGAGCAGCGAGAGCCACCTCCCTGACACCACCTCCACCAATCCCAGCATTCCTAATTCAATACGTTCCTCATCTTTCTCTGCTACAAGGTAGCTGTGTTTGTCAATCTGCTGGAGATTTTTTATTGACTTAAGAAAAGCTCTTGATACAGAAGTACCATCGGCATCCTACGCCACAACTGGACCATTATGTATAAGAGGCCATGTTGCTTTGCAATATTTCAAAATCCTACCTTACTAAAAGTAACAGTATGTCACCAATAAAGACTACAGCCACTTCAACACGGCCACTTGATACTGGAGTTCCACAGGATGTCCTTGACCCCTGCTCTACATCATTACATCAATGAATCTTCCAAACATATCCCAACACCTGAACTCATTCTCTTTGCTGACGACATGACTTATGTCCATGCTCTCACCCAAACTTGCACCCTCAACACCATTGTTAACGAGGAGCTGCTCAAAATATCGATTTGGATGACAGCCAATAAACTTACACTTAGCACTGACAAACCTTTCTATACAGTGGACGCCCTTGTTTTACGATATTTTTTCATTCCAAAAATATGTTCAGGTGCCATTCTGACCGACATTTGTTCCCATAAGGAAATTGTGAATTAGATTAGTCAATTTTCGGACCCCCAAAACATACACGTGGCAAACGCACTTATACATAAATAACACTTATATAATTGGGTCGCATTGGGAGGTGATTGTAAAGCGGGGTCACTGTATTATGTTGTGGGGTATCAGAGCAGTGTTTGAGCAACTTAACTTAAGACCGACAACACTCTAATTTGCCACATATAAAGAGGGCCCAAATTCCTAGGCCTACACCTCACCACAACCTAAATTTAGCACCCAATGATCCAACACATAAAACAAAAAAAAAATCCAAAACAGTTGATCCTCTCCAAGATAACGATAACTACGTGCGCAAAATCCCTTCTCACACAGTAACCAGTTCGCCATTTACCCATACCTCACCTATGCTATCTGTGCTTGGCGGTTCAATCTGCAGCAACACACCTAAAGCCAATAATAACCCAACCAAAGCTGCAGTAAGAAATAATCACTAAATCCCATCCCTTTCAACACACCCCCCCCCCACTCTTCATAGATCCTAAACTTAGCTCCCTGTTCAGAACATCCACACACTTACACAGTGGCCATCTACATCTACAGGACCTTAATCCAAGTGATCATTGAACCTAAAATCTTCTTTTGATAGTTGAGACAGAACCCACAGACATAACACCAGACACAAACATCTCTACGGCATTCCCCCGTGTCCGACTAGCCTTTACAAAAAATTCAATGTATGTCCAAGGCCCTAAAATCTAAACACCCTACCCTCAAAACTCTAGACTTGCTGACGACAATTCATCTATTCCACTTGCACCTCAAAACTACCGTTAGAAAACAGCTTATCTCCTTGAAACACACCAGTCACCTGAAGTACATAAAAACCAACTGAAGGTTCACTACTTATACTACACTCCCTCACTCCATTGACTAAAAGCACAGAAATACTAATCTTATCTTAAAATAATGATTCCTAACTAGTCATAAGTTTGCCTGTATACCTCCAATATAGAAACTAATGTATTGCCAAAACAAAAGCAAATCACAGTTGCTACACTCGCAAACTATATTTAGTCACTTAGTTATTTAGCAACATAACTCCATAATTTTGGAATAATATAGGGTTAGAATAATCTAAGCTTGCGAAATTGCCAAGCCATGCTAGGTGTCCCTAGTGGCCCCCTCTGTAATTAGTAATTTTATTACATGTAAACCATCTCAGTAAACCAAAATCTGTAAACCACCGCATTGTAATCCTTATAGTAGAATAAACTTGAATTGATTGATTGAATTGTGTTATGACATTTTAAAAAAAGCAATCAAGAAACCCAGTAACCATTACTAGTGTTGCAGAAAGTGCACAAAGAGGTATAAGCACTTAAGTCTTAGATTCACAAAGATATTAGGTAAGAGATAACCGTAGCCGTAACTGAATTGTTACTTTGTACACAGAAAAAGAGGTTAACATGAGTTTGTGTGACTGACGACGAAGACTGACTTAGTGAATGACTGACTTACTGAATACTTTCTGAGTGAACTGGACTGACTGAATGACGTTATTGAGTGATTTGACCGACTTACTGAGTGACTAGACTGATTTACTGAATAAACTTGACTTCCTGAATGAGCTTGAACTGACATTACTGAGTGACATGACTGGCTGTTACTTAGTGACTTGACTGACCTACTGAATTATTGACTGACTTTACTGAATGACTTGACTGACTTACTGATTGACTTGACTGAACTTACTGAATGACTTGACCGCCTTGACGTTACTGAATGACTTGACTTACTGAATGACTGAGCGACTGACTTACCGAATGACTTGACCGACTGACTTACTGAATGACTTGACTTACTGGGAATACTTGACCGACTGACTTACTGAATGACTGACTGACTTACTTAGTGACTAGACTTACTGAATGACTTGACTGACAATTTTACTGAGTGTACTTGACCTGTTAAATATTAATATTATTATTCTGTATTATTGCTGAGAAGAAAAAGAGAAACATTTCCATGGAATTAAAGCATGAAAGTCAGATAAAACAAGCGAGGTGTCCAGTTTTCGGTTGAGGGGAAGAGGGAGGTGGGAGCTGCTCATAACTCAAATGTTGGCTTGTAACTCAGAGCAAAAATCGACCCAGGGACAGCTCATATCTCAAAAACACATAAGTTGGGACACTCGTAAGTCAAGGTCCACTGTACTATTCTGTCCATCCTCCTGACAACAGGAACGGATTAATTGGATTTCCATTAATTCTTATTAGAAAATTAAATCAGATACAATAAAATCGTTAAGGACAGAGCTCTCTGGAATCGATTTATATCATTAACTGAGGACCACTGTATAATGGTACTGTTGTATTCAACACAAAACCGCACTAATATTTTCATAATTTATTTCATTTATCAATAACTGTTTACAACAAAAAATATGCAAAATTTCTATATTAGTAATGCTCTACTATATACAGTGGACCTTGTTTTTCGTAATTAATCTGTTTCCACAAAGTGTGACTATTTCCGAAATAACGATTTTCGAAACCAGTTCCCCATAAGAAATTATGTAAATCAATTAATCCGTATCCAGACACCCAGAAGTATTAAAACAAAAATTATTTTTACATGAAAGTAAACGATGTACTACAAACACAATACAATGGGACATGATGAATGAAACATTAACAGCATAACACTTACCTTTATTGGTGATTCTTCTTAGCATATGGAAGACTGGAGAGAACAGATATTGGATTAGTTACTGTTTGGAAGGGAATTCCCTTTCGGTCAACACCTCAGGTATCCAAGCCCTTTTTCTGGGTTACTTCTTCTTCTCTGTTTCTTAGTGCCACTAGGACCAGCTTGAGAGTCACTGGAGCCTTGTCTCCGTGTTTATCTGGAGAGAGTTCCGGGGGTCAACGCCCCCGCGGCCTGGTCTGTGACCAGGCCTCCTTAGGTCAGTGTCCCAGGATGCGACCCACACCAGCCGACTAACACCCAGGTACCCATTTTACTGATGGGGAACATAGACAACAGGTGGAAAGAAACACGTCCAATGTTTCTACTCTGGCTGGAAATGAACCCAGGCCCTCACCGTTCGTTGAAGCGAGAAGCGCTTAACCACATCCACCAGACCCCTGTCTCGCAAAAATGAAAATGTCAAGAGAGAGCTCTGTTTTCTGGTCAAGACTTTTCCACTGTACAAGTTGCCGATATGGCTTTCAACAGGCCTTATGGAGTCAGGTGATGTTTCTCCATAAATCTTCCTTCTACTCCACATTTCAAAAAATCACCTTAATTTCTGACAGAAGTGCAACTTCTTCCATCTCTCGTTACTCCTCCTCTGCAAGCAATAATCTGAGCTGTGGTCTGTTGCTGTTCCACTGAAGCTCTGTAGCTCATCATGGTTACTCTTCATTGTGGTCCTCCACCAACCTCTTCCACATTCCTCCAAAACTCGCATCCAACCCCATGGAACTCCCAATGCCACAATAGATTCCACAAGCTGCCATAGGCTTGTCAGGGTCAGCCCCAAACCCTTCAAAATCCCTCTTGTGGACACAATCTGGCCACAATTTCTCCAAGCAGAGTTCAAGCCTGGTAGTCACTCCCTCCTAAGCCTTACCTATAAGGCTTATGCAAAGGAGGATACTGAATGAACTTTCCAAAACTCTCTTAGGGTCAAGTGAGTGTCTGAGTCATCTTAAAAGGCACTTTGAAACACTGCTTTGGTGTAGAGTTTTTTGTGTTTGGGGGAAAATGACCTGCTGGTCCATGGCTGGAGGAGAGGAGTGGTATTTGGGGTCAAGAACTTTTACTGTATGAACCGAATACTCCTTCAGAATTAGGGTCATCCAAGTTTGGAGGATGAGCAGGGCATTGTCCAGAGTAATTCTCTTCACACTAGGGCCAAACACTTCATTGAACACTCAACAAAATTTCCCCGTGACCCCATGCCTTATTATTAGCTTTCCAAAACCACCAAATTTACTCTTCATAACAGGGGTGTTGTCTGAACGCTCTGGATTTTCAGAATGGTACACTATAACGGCTTTCACTTTGATATCCCCACTAGCATTAACTACAAAACAGAGCGTCAGCCTGTCTTTCAATAGCTTTGTGTCTGGTCGTCACTTTTCCTCCTGATTAATGTAGGGTCCTCTTTGGCATTTTCTCCAAAAGAGGCCTTTTTAGATCACAACTGAACATTTGTTGTGTTTAAATTGTTCAGTCTGTATTACACCTTGAATTCACTTTACAAATTTTGTAGCTGCAATTTTGTCTTTCACTAGACTGGCAGCCTCGCCATGCCTTATCACACTTGTATGCTATATGTTCTTAGATCTCTCAAACCAGCCTTTGCTGCCTTAAATTCACTTGTATCGTCTTTGTTGCAGCAATTTCTTACGAGATTTTTATGCACTGCCTAGCCTTTTCATAAATAAGGCGACTGTGTAAGACTATCTGCTGCTAATTGTTTCTTGTTGATCCCACACCAGCAATAACTTATCATCATCTTCAAGTGCTGGTGATCTCATTTTTTTGTCAGCATATTTACCCGATTTGCAAAAAATAAAGGGGGGGAAAAATAAAAAAACAACAGCTTCCTTGCTTTCCCCTTTCTTGGCCATGATGGAAAGCTAATGGTTGTATGGGTTCTATGCATCCTGGCCACACGTACCACATACATATAGCTCAATGATGTTTTTTCTGATTTCAATCGTATTTCTCACCTCTTTACCACAGGCAAGGCAACCAGGAGCTTTCCTTGGAGCCATGGTAGCTTATTTAGCAGTTGCAAGCACTAAAATGAATGGAATATACGTATTTATGATAATATTTCGTAATGAACAAGTTGAAGGGGACCATACTCGCTGGTATACAATGCCTCACTGGCTGGGAGGCTCCGGGCCATGAGTACGTGTCCAGGACAAACGACTGGTTGCGAGTCCAAACTACGATTCGCAAGTCAATGTTTTGACAAAAAGATGTTAGTTTCCAAATTACGACTTTCGAGCCTTACAATTATTGAGGGTCCACTGTATTTATAATTTACAGCCACTGGACATGTTGCTAGAGGTGAATGAAGCAGCACTTGTCTTGGAACTGCTGATTTCATGACTTCACCTCACTCACACTCTCAGTCCTGCTTGTGCCTTCAAGCACCAACACTTCCTACTGACCGTATGTACAGGGTATCATGTTACGGTACCATACAGGCATAAAAGATATGGTACAGGTACTATGATGGTACATGGTACCATATGGTTCAGGGTACCATTTGGTACAGGGGACCATAGAGTACAGATACAGGGATCGCCTATGGAAATAAGTCATCCCTGCCTTTTTATGGGTTATCCTACGATTTATACACAACTGCTGTGTGATGATAATCTATTGTAACTTGTACAGTGGAACCTCAAAAATCGAATGCATCACATATCGAACGTTTCGAAAATAGGACCATTTTTTCGGAAAAACTGTGTCCCTATTATCGAATGCCACTTTCAGCAACACTAGTATGGTTACTGGGTGTCATGTATTGCTTTTAAAATGTCATAAACACAATTCATCATCAATCAAGTTTAATCTCTATAAGGATTACAATGCGGGGTTACAGATTTTGTTACTGAGTGGTTTACATGTAATAAATTTACTAATTACAGAGGGGGACACTAGGACAACCTACATGGCTAGGCATTTAGGCAAGCTTAGATTAATTCTAAACCCTAAATTATTACAAATTATGGAGTAAGTTGGCTAAATACTAAGTGACTAAATACTAGTTTGCGAGTTAGCATGTGAATGCTTTTGTTTTGGCACAATCACTAGTTTCTATATTGGAGTTCACAGACAAACTTATGACTATTAGGAATCAGTATTTTAAGATTAAGATTTGTATTTCTGTGCTTATAGTCAAATGGTTGAGTGAGTGAGTATAATGTGGAACCATCCAGGTGTTTTTATGTACTTAGGTGACGGGGTTGTATCAAGGATAAGATGTTTTCTAACGTAGTTTTTGAAAGGTGGTGAATGTGTCAGCAGCTCTAAGTTTTGAGGAGGTGTTTCAGATTTTAGGGCCTTGGACATACATTGAATTTTTGTAAGGCCTTAGTTCGGACACGTAATGCTGTAGAGATGGTTTGTGTCTGGTGTTATTCCTGTGGGTCCTGTCACAACTATCAAGAGCATTTAGGTCAAGGGTTAATATGGAATTTAATGTCCGTAGATGTAGATTGCACAGTAAAGTGAGGAATGTTCGAACAGGAGTAAGGGAGAGTCTAAAGTGTGGGGGGGGGGTGTTGCCAGGGATGGGATTTGAAGTGATTAGTTCTTACTGCAGATTTTTGTTGGTTATTAATTGGCTTTAGTTGTTGCTGCAGTTGAACCCCAAGCACAGATAGCATAGGTGAGGTATGGTAAATGGTGAATGGTACAGTGTGAGAAGGCATTTTGCGTACGTAGGATCGTATCTTGGAGAGGATCCAACTGTTTGGATACTTTTTGTATGTGTTTGATATGGGTGCTAAAATTTAGTGTTGTCGAGGTGAAGGCCTAGGAATTTGCCCTCATTATATGTGGTAATTAGAGTGTTGTCGATCTTATGTTAATTGCTCAACACCTGCTCTGCTACCAAACATAATACAGTGGACCCCCCGTTTACAATCTACCTCCCCAATGCGACAATTATGTAAGTGTATTTATGTAAGTGGCGTTGCACGTGTATGTTTGGGTGTCCGAAATGGACTAATCAAATTCACAATATCCTTAGGGACAATTTCGGCTCAGTACTGGCACTGAACATATTTCAGGAATTAAAAAATTTCGTGAAACCCAGGGGTCCACTGTATAGAAAGGTTTTGTCATGCTAGTGTAAGTTTATGGCTGTCATCCAATCCGATATTTTTGGCAGCTCCCTCGTTAACAATGTGTTTGAGGGTGGCAAGATTAGGTGAAGATTGACATAAGTCATGTCGTCAGCAAAGAGAATGAGTTTCAGTGTGTCTGATATGTTTTGAAGATCATGATGTAAATGAAGAAGACAGGGGTCCAAGGATCACTTCCCTGTGAACTCCAGTATCAAGTGTCTTTGTTGAAGAGGCTGTGTCTTTAATGGTGACATACTGATACTTTTAGTAAGGAGGATTTGAAATATGCAAGCACATGGCCCTCTTTTACCATAATGGTCAAGTTTGTGGAGTAGGATGCCATGGTTCCTACTGTGTCAAGAGTTTATCTTAATCAATAAAAATTCTAGCAGATTGAGTAACACAGCTGCCTTGTAGCAGAGAAAGACTGGACACGTATGAATTAGGAATGCTGGGATGGTTAATAGACTTAAGTAAGCTTTGGTAAAAAGTTTCCAGCATCTGAGGTATTGAGGAAACTTTAGCAACAGATAGGTAGATAATTTTTTTTTCCTGGTAAAGGAATGGCTAACAAAATAGGCAGCAGAGGTTTGCATAAATGGGGGGAAATCAGAACGGGGGCACGTCACAAGCGGTATTCCGCACGGGTCAGTGTTGGCTCGGTTGTTGTTTTCACAATCTACATAAACGACATAGATGAGGGAATAAATTAACGACATAAGCAAATTTGCTGGACGACACCAAAATAGGCCGTCCAATTCATTCTAATGAGGACACTAGAGCACTCCAGGAATGATATGAATAACTGCTGCAATGTCGGATAAGTGTCAGATGCAGTTTAATATAGAAAATGCAAAGTCTAAATTTGGACAAGGAAAATACAATGCTACAAATAAACTAAAATAACTGAAATTCTTAATACTAATGATTGCGAAAAGGAATTTAGAGTTCTGTGAGCAATAATGCTAAACCAGAGACAACGGGCAATTAGTGTTTCACCATGTAATGCTAACAGAATCTTGGGGCTTCATATATAGAAGCATAAATAACAGTAAGTCTTCAGGTTGTTTCTTCAACTCTAATATATCCTCTTGGTAGGCCTCGTTTAGATATGCTGCTCAGTTTCTGTCACCGTATTACAGAATGGAATATAAATGCTCTGAAAACGTACAGAGAGGATACTAAGATGATCCATGTAACAGAAATCTTCCTATGAGATAGACTGAGGCCCTGAATCTGCACCTATCGAAGCGTAGAATTATGGGGGATATGATCGAGGAGGTATAATGGAAAACAGGATAAAGAAGGGAGGTAAATAGCGTGCTGAAAATTTCCAGCCAAGACAGACTTTGCCAGCAATGGTTTCAAGTTGGAAAAATTTCGGAATTCAAGAATATGAGAAAGCAATGGTTAGGTAATAGAATTGTGGATGAGTGGAACGAACTCCGAGTAACATTATAAGGCTATAACGTTTGTGTATTTATAATATATGTAGGACAAATACATGAGTGGGTTTGGTGGGTGTGAGTTGGACCAGACTAGCTTGTGTAACTAGGTCTGATGCTTGTTCTCCTTCACTTAAGTAGAAGTGACCTGACTAGGTGGTCATAGGTCTAATCGGAGAAAGGGGGGAAACACATGGACCTCTTTCACATGGGGTTCAGTAGGCTGCTGCAGTGTTCCTACTTTCCTATACTCTTTATGAGTTCAATGAATACAGAGACGTTGGTATTCTAATTAAGTCATGCTATACGGGCTTTAATAAGCCTTGTAGAGAATAGTCCAATTGATTATTAACCCTTCAGGCCCAGGCCCTCAATCTGAATGGTGCCCCAGTTTCCAAGACTTTAAAAAAAAAAATTTGTTATTTTTTCTTTATGACATGGTAGAGAATCTTTTTGTGAAGTTCATAAAAACAAAAAGTACGAAATTTGATTGGAAATTTTTGACAAGAAATTATGCTCTCGCGAATTTTGATGTGTCCAGCGATATTTTACGAATCGCGATTTTGCCGACCTTGACTCCATTTTAGGCCAAATTACATTATTCTTCAACCAAATCTTAGCTATTTCACTAGTATTACTTCTATTCTATTGATTGAGCACAAGAAATCGCCAAGTCTACTGTTTCAACTACAAATTAAAGTGATCGGAAATTGTTAATTTGGCCAATTAAACACAAAGTTCAAGAATCCATTCAAATAGGGTCCAGAATAAACAATGTAGGTATTCCTGGAACTAAACTAACATTTCCTCTGTTCATTAGTTACGTTTTGAGGCTTTACAATAATACAGTGGACCCCCGCATAACGATGGCATCACATAGCGATTATTTCGCATACCGCTTACTTTAATTGCAAAAATTTTGGGGCCTCTCATACCGCTTAAAAACCCGCCTTACCGATTTTCGTCCGAGACGCCTTCCAATGTGCGGCCTAGCCACGCTCACCATGTTTCCGCCGCGGTGCATGTTTTACCAGCCAGCTCCGCAATAACATCCAAGCATACAATCGGAAAATTTCGTATTATAACATGTTTTTTCGGTGCTAGTTTCTGGAAAATAAGTGACCAGGGCCCCAAGAAATCTTCTAGTGCCAACCCTGTGGTAAAAGGGTGAGAATTAGTATGGAAATTAAGAAAGAGATTTGAAGGGTTTGGGGCTAACCCTGAGAAGCCTATGCCAGTTTGGAATCCATGTGCCTACTTCAAAAATTAAGGAAATGTGTGCACAGTGTGTTGAACTGCAAACCTTTATGATGACTTAACGGCTATGACACCCCTGCTTTCATTGGGGATTTACAATCGTCTCATGCGGGGGGAGGTGCATTTGAGTGATTTTGTGTGCAAGTTCGGTACTAGGTCCCTCTATGATTTTCCAGGTGTATATAATTCATTATCTCTCCCGCCTGCATTCCAGGGAATACAGTTTATAGTAACCTCAGCGCTCCCAGTAATTGAAGTGTTTTATCTCCGTTAGCGCGCACGTGAAGGTCTCTGTAACATTTCCTAGGTCAGCAATTTCATCTGCCTTGACAGTTTCTGTTAGTTGTGCAGCAATATTCCACCTAAATACAACAAGTGACCTGAAAGTGTCTTCATGGCTTGGCCTCCCTATTTTGAAGTTCCCTGAGACATCCTGTCATTTTCTAGAAATAAGCCATGTTTCTGACTTTTTTATTTGGTATGCCCATCACTCGGTATCAGCGCGACACAATCTGTGTGTGATAATCTATGTAGAGAAAATAGCTTTTTTGTTGCAGTTGTATGGTGATGTACGAATGTATATCACAGTTATCCCTGTGCTACACTCTGTTTTCTCTAATACAGTGGACCCTTGCATACCGTTGGCATCACATAACGTTAAATCCGCATACCGATACATTTTATCGCTAAAATTTTGCCTCGCATACCGCTATAAAACTCGCTCAGCGCTATTCGTTCGAGACGCGTCTAATGTGCGGCCTGAGCCAGGCTCACATGTTCCGCCAGTGGCATTGTTTACCAGCCAGCCTCCGCGGTAACATCCAAGCATACAATCGGAACATTTCGTATTATTACAGCATTTTTGGTGATTTCATCTGCAAAATAAGTGACCATGGGCCCCAAGAAAGCTTCTAGTGCCACCTACAGAACAAGGTGAGAATTACTATAGAGATGAAGAAAGAGAATCATTGCTAAGTATGAAAGTGGATACGTGTCTCGAGCGGCCCAGGTTTGTAATTGTAAACCCCAATCAACCATCGCTACTATGTGTCCAAAAAAACGCAATCAAGAAGCTGTTTTCTTCAAAGGTGCAACTTGTTTTCGAAACAGAGATTGCAGTGATAGAAGATGTTGAAGACTCTATTGGTGTGGGATAAATGAAAAACAGATAGCAGGAGATAGCATCATCTCAAGCGATCATAAGTGTAAAAGGCTAGAAGTTGCCATCAGGATTTAATTAGAAAATACCTGCAACTAGTGATGACATGAGTGAATTAAGGCCAGCAAAGTGGTTTGAGAGATTTAAGAACGTATGGCATACATAGTGTGATTAAGGCATGGTGAGGCTGCCAGTTCGGACCACAAAGCGCTGAAAAATATTGCAGATTCAGATAACATAGACAGTGAAGGACTGGAAACCTGAACAAGGTGTAATAGGTCAAACAGCCTGTTTTTGAAGAAAATCCAAGCAGGACCGTACATTACTCAGGAGGAAAAGGTCAACTCCCATGACCATAAGCCTATGAAAGACAGCTACTCTTCTCATGTGTTCCAACGCTATGTGATTGCAATGAAGCCTTTATTTTAGTGTATCACTCTGAAAACTCCAGAGCTTATCAGAAAAAGATAATACTCAAAGCTAATTTGTGGTGTGCCTGTGGAGGGCAAACAGTAAGGCATGGGTCACTAGGGACTTTTTCTATGACTGGTTACATCCCAATGCATCTGCCCCCCATGTGAAAAATTTACCTAACGAAAAGAAATTATACCTAAAGTGCCTCCTGATGTTAGAGACAATGCCCCCTGGTATCCTACAACTTGGCAGGCGATTTTGTGGGACTTGAGCTTCATTAAGGTCAAGTTTTTGCCTCCTAATACCACTCCTCTCCTCAGCCCCTGGGACCAGCATTTTATTGCTAAACTTCAAAAACTGTTACACAAAAGCTCTGTTTGAAAGGATGCTTTGTAGTGTCCTCGAAACTCATTGACTCTAAGAGAAGTTTTGGAGAGATCACTTTAATCTCCCTCAATGTTTAAACCTATAGGTAAGAGCTTGGGAGGGAGTGACTAAGAGACCTTTGAACTCTGCTTGGAATAAACCTGTGCCAGAATGTGTAGACCAAAAGGATTTTGAAGGTTTGAGGCTAACCCTGGGAATCCTATGCCAAGTGAGGAATCCATTGTGGCATTGGGAAAGTAATTGGGGTTGGAGGTTAGTGGGGGATGATGGGAAGAGGTTGGTGGAGGAGGACAATTACGAACTAACCACTGATGGAGCTGCTGGATCATCTTCACATCAAGAGGCCACACCGAGGGAAACTGCTTCAGAGGAGGGGATAGAGAAAATTGAAGAAGTTTACCTATTTTCAAAGAATTAAGAATTGTGCAATGTGGCTTAAAGGGGGCATTAACGGGTGAGAAAATCACCCTCAGACAGCTGTTGCAAAGCCGTGCTGGTGACTATTACACTGTCAATGATTGTGAACCACTTTAGGAAAGTCCATAAAGGAACAGGAGGTACAGATATGTTGTGCGACCAGAAGTCTCTAGTGACTCTGAAGCTGTCCCTAGTGCATTAAAAGAAGAAGGGAATAACCCCGAAAAGCACTTGACACCTCAAGTCCTAATGGAAGATTCCCCTTCTAAACACTAGACCATCAGACACTCCCCTCCTCCCTATCCCATCAATCATCACCAGATCTCAGTAAAGGTAAGTGTCCAGTAACTGTGAATGTCTTCTCATTTTGTGTTATTAAAATAATATTTCATGTGGGAAAAAATGTTTTTTTTCATACTTTTGGGTGTCAGGAACGGATTAATTTGATTTCCCCCTTATTTCTTATGGGTAAAATTCATTCGCATAACGATAATTACGCATAACATTGAGACTCTCCAGGAAACGGATTAAAACGCTATAAACGAGGTCCACTGATAGTAAGCCCCAAGACAGGTAGGAGAATGGTACTTGGTATCCCATTCCTCATCATACCTCCATCAAACTGCATGGTATTATGCCAAATAGTATTCATTCTGGAGTAATTTACATGTTTTTATGTCATTTATATTGTTTATTATGTCCATATTAGATCAATTGTGATAGGCATATAAGCTGTAGTGGTTGATATTAGCATAATTATAAAGCAAATACTCCTGCATCACGAGACGAGCGCATGGCAACTGACAGTGGCTTCAAAGCCACCTTATCTAATGGACAATGTGCTGTGTAGGTGCTTTTACACAACGAGATGCATTTCTCTTATTCATTGGAACCATGCAGTGCTAAAATAAACAGGTACAGCAATAAATGGAGAAAAAGAAATTGGAATGACCTTATGCAGCAAGTTGCGCCACCAAACAGTACCAGCAGGTTGTGTGGCGACCCCTGGAAATTTGAAATTATGCTAGCCGAAATTAATGCTGAATAACTGAAATCATTGTAATGAAGATTTGTTGATGGCGGACCTGTAGTATTATATTATTAATTATTAGTATTATATTACAGTGTACCTCGATTATCGACGGTAAAATCGTCCCTGGAAGCCGGTCCGATTATTGAAATGGTCGAATTTACCGATCAATTTCCCATAAGAAATAATTGTAAATTCAATTAATCCGTTTCCGAGACCCCAGACAGTATTAAAACAAAAAAAAATTTTACATGAAATATTCATGTAGTACATAACCAATACAATGGGTAATGATGAATTAAACATTAACAGCATAACACTTACCGTGTATTGAGATTCATCATATTGGTAAGGGAGACTGGAGAGGAGAGAGAGAGGATTGTTTTATAGTTTTGGAAGGAATCCCCTTCACACAACACCTCAAGGTACAAATTTGCTTTTCTGGGTTGCTTCTTTTCTCTGTTTCTTAATGCCACAGGACCAGCTTGAGAGTCACTGGAGTCCTGTCTCGCAAATAACTGTGGCAGAGAGCCTGTTTCTGGCGCTCTTAAAACTTCCCTAAATGGGCCAAGACTCTGTCACTGTACAAGTTTGCTGATATGGCTTGCAACATCCTTCTCTGGGTATGTTTCTCCATAAATCTTTCCATCTTCCCCACATATAAAAAAATCTCCCTTATTTCTGGAAGAAGGCACCTTCTCCATCTCTCTTCCTCCTCCTCTGCAGCAAGATCTGAGCTGCGATTCTGTTGCTCTTCCTGCCTGAGCCTGCAGCTCCTCAGTGTTAGCTCTCATTGAGTCCTCCACGCAACTCTTCCACATCCTCCAAACCTCATGAAACATCCATCCCCATGAACTCCCCATCCACAATAGAGTTCAAAACTGACATAGAGCTCATCAGGTCAGCCCCAAACCCTTCCAAACCCTCTTGTCGACACAATCTGGCCACAATTTCCTCCAAGCAGAGTTTCAAAGTCTGGTAGACACTCCTCCCCAAGCCGTACCTATAAGGCTTAAACAATGGGAAAATACTGAAATGTTCGTTTCAAAAAATCTCGTAGGGTCAAAGTGCGTGTCTGAGTCACATTGAAGCACCTTTTCAAACATTGCTTTGGGGTACAGTTTTTTAGTTTTGCAATGACCGGCTGGTCCCATGGGTTGGAGGAGAGGAGTGTAATTCGGGGCAAGACTTTACTGAGATGAACCAACTCCTTCAGAATTAGGTCATCCAAAGTTTTGGTGAGAGCAGGTGCATTGTCCATTACTAGCAGGCACTTGAGATCCAATTTCTTCTCCAGGAGGTGAATTCCGTTCACACTAGGGCCAAACAATTCGTTGAACCACTCTACAAAAAGGAACGCGTCCCTGCCTTATTATTAGATTTCCAAAACACACACAATTTTACTCCTTCATAACATTATTTTTCTTAAATGCTCTGGGATTTTCAGAATGGTACACAGTAATGGCGTCACTTTGAATCCACCACAGCATTAGCACAGAACATTAGCGTCAGCTGTCCTTCATAGGCTTGTGTCTGGCATTGACTTTTCATCTTGTGAAATGAAGGTCCTCTTTGGCATTTTTCTTCCCAAAGAGGCCTGATTCGTCACAATTGAACACTTGTTCAGGTTTCAGTTCCCTTCACCTCTATGTACTCCTGGAAGTTCATGCACATATTTTCAGCCGGCCTTGTGGTCCGAACTGGCACCTCGCCATGCCTTACCACACTGTGTATGCCATACGCTTCTGTAAATCTCTCAAACCCGCCTTTATCTACCCAGCGAGTACAAGAAACCTCCATTTACTAATTTGGACTACCCAACATGGTGGTCAGAAATTGGCAATTGGCCAATTTCACGCAAAATAAAAAAGATGCCAATTTCAAAATAGGGTCCAGAATAAACAAGGTAGACATTCGTGGCACTAAAATAACATATGCTCTGTTCATTAGTCACATCTCTAGGCCCCTCTTATATTATTATTGCTTTCTATTTTGATTTTTTATTCATACAAAAAAATACAAAATTTACTGTTATGCAGACGACTGCATTATTGTAAAAATGGTATAAAAATATCAGTGCACTAGTGAAAGAATATTAGACTCCCCAGTTGACGTGTATTGGACGTGTGGTGTGATTTATTTACTCTTGAACATTGGTAAAAAATCGAACATTTTCGCTACTTTGAGCTTAGTTTCAAGGTCGTTTTCATCGTAAAAGTAATGAAAATCATCTCTATTTCTGTAATATGTCTTCCATTTTATCAACTAAGACCATGAAAACGCGAATACAACGATAAATACTATACGAAAATACACCTCAAAGTCGGCGTTTTATTCCAAAAAAACGATCAGAGTTTTTTTTTTCTCATTACGCAATGTGTGCTGCAGGATTTTTTTTATGTGGTGCACACTGACCACACAGACCCATTCTCTCACATGTGGGCCTACCAGCTTTCTCCCACTTGATTTGAAGCCGCTAGAATTATTGAGTATATATACGTCAGAAACATTGGCTCGTAAGACGTATTTATACGTCGAAAACAGTCAAAGGGTTAACAAAGTGACATAATACACTAGAACATAAGCAATTGTAGCCACATAAAATATAAATATACAAGTGAATAATCTTAATACAAGGACATTCATTTCCAATTTAGCTATTAACCCTTTGACTGTCGCATCCCCCAAACCTAGGGTGTCTCTCTGCTTTGCAAAATATTTGAAAAAAAAATTATTTTTTCTTATGAAATGATAGAGAATCATTTCCTGTTGGTAATGACAACAAAAGTACAAAATTTGATGGAAAGCTTATGGAATTATGCTCTTGCGAAGTTAGCAATCTCAGCGATAGTTACGCATTTGAGCCCTATTTTTTGGCCAATTCCATTGTTCCAGTCAACCAAACTCATAGCTATTTCTTTAGAACTCTATTTGTTCTATTGACTGAGTACAAGAACCCGCCCATTTACTGATTTCAACTACCCAATAAAGTGGTCAGAAATTGGCAATTTGGCCAATTTCATGCAAATTAAAAAATATGCCAATTTCAAAATAGGGTCTAGAATGAATAATGCAGACATTCCTGGCACTAAAATATGTTCTCTGTTCATCAGTCATGTCTCCAGGCCCCTCTTATTATAACTCTTGCTTTCTATTTTGAATTTTTATTCACACAAAAAAACATTTACTGTTATGCAGACTACTGCATTATTGTAATAATTGTATAAATAATGTCAATCCATTTGTGACTGTGTATTAGAATGCCTAGTTGAACATTTATTGGATAATGTCATTTGTTTACTCTTGAACATCAGCAAAAATAGAACATTTCTGCTACTTTGAGCTCCATTTCAAGGTCCTTTTCATAGAGAAACCAATAAAAATCATCTCTATTTCTATAATATGTCTTCCATTCTATCAAAAGAGACCAAGAAAGCAAGAATACAACCATAAATACTATACAAAAATACACCTCAAATTCGGCGTTTTTAACCAAAAACACAAAGTTTATTTTTTCTCGTTATGCACTGTGTGCTGCAGGATTTTTTTTATACTGTGCTCATTGACCAAACAGACCCATTCTCTCACATGTGGGCCTACCAACTTTCTCCTGCTTGATATGAAGCCACTAGAATTTTTGAGTACATGTACGTCAAACACACTGGCTCGTAAGACATACATATACAGCCGAAACAGTCAAAGGGTTAACTCTTTCAGGGTTTGTGCCATAGTTCTATGGCTTTGAGTTGTGTCCAAACCGTAGAACTACGCCAAAATTCTAGCGGTCTAAAATTTAGATTGAGAAGGCTGGTAGTCCTACATCTAAGAGAATGCATCTGCGTGGTCAGTGTGCGCACTATAGAAAAAATCTGGACACCCACATGGGATTGTGGGAAGGCCGCCAAAGTAGCTTTGTTCACCATGCCTGGTGGCAAGGAAGCTGTCACTCCCCGGGTGAATTCTGACTCTCCTTCCCAGCTTACAGTTCTAAGATTGATGGAAGTGGATTTGAAGAGGAATTCTATGGTTTTGAACCATATGGTACCATTGTACCATATGGTACAATGGTACCATATGGTACAACAATACCATATGGTACAGTGTACCATATGGTACATTGAATCATATGGTACAGGGTACAGGGACCCTAATGGAAACAAGTCTGCCTGCCTTTTTTGTTTGGTTATCCTAGGATCTCCAAACATATGCTGCAATGTATGATTATCTATGTAACTTTAATTTTGTATACCTAAGTAAACTTAATTACAACACCACATGTGCTTGAGTAAGTTTATTCAGGTGTACACAAATACAGTGGAACCTCAAAAATCGAACTTAATCCGTTCCAGGAGCTAGTTCGAAATTCGAAAAGTCTGAAATTCGAAGCAATATTTCCCATAAGAAATAATGGAAATACAATTAATCCGTTCCAGAAACCCAAAAATATTCACAAAAAAAATACATTTTATAGAGATTAATTACAGTTTTACATACAACAAATACTATAGTTTTTAATTATGTATAGTAATACATATAAAATAACATTTTTACTTACCTTTATTGAAGATTGGTGATGGCATCTGGAAGATAGGGAGGAGGAGAGAGGGAGTTGGGGTTAGTGTTTGGAAGGAGAATCCCCCTCCATGAGGACTTCAGATAAAGCCCTCTCTGGGGTTACTTCCCTTCTCTGTCTTTTAATGCCACTAGGACCAGCTTGAGAGTCACTGGACCCCTGTCACAAAATAACTGTCCACAGTCCTCTGTTTCTGGCGCCTCTTTAACACTTCCCTAAAATGGGACATGGTTCTGTCACTGAACTTGTTGCAAAGATGGCTTGTTTCAGCTTGCTCAGGGTGGTACTTCTGCACAAACATTTGGACATCATTCCACTTGGCACAAATCTCCTTAATCTTTGAAGAAGGCCCCTCATCCACTCCCTCTTCCTCCTCCTCTGAAGCAAATTCCTCAGCTGTGGTCTGATACTGCTCCAAATGAAGCTCTTGCAGCTCTTCAGTGGTTAGCTCTTCCCTGTGGTCCTCCACCAACTCTTCCACATCCTCACCACTCACCTCCAACCCCAGGGTGTTCCCCAATGCCACAATAGAGTCCACAACAGGCAGAGGGTGAGCTGGGTCAGGGTCATCAGCCTTAAACCCTTCAAAATCCCTCTTTTGGACACAATCTGGCCACAATTGTCTCCAAGCAGAGTTCAAAGTCCTGAAAGTCACTCCCTCCCAAGCCTTACCTATAAGGCTTATGGAGTTGTAGATGTTGAAGTGATTCCTCCAGAACTCTCTTAGGGTCAACTAAGTGTCGGTGGTCACTTCAAAGCATTTTTCAAACACTGCTTTTGTGTAGAGTTTTTTGAAGTTAGAAATGACCTGCTGGTCCATGGGCTGGAGGAGAGGAGTGGTGTTAGGAGGCAAGAACTTCACTTTTATAAAACTGAAGTCCTTAGACAAGAGGTCTAATAAGTTTGGAGGACGACCAGGAGCATTGTCCATTAACAGGAGGCACTTGAGTGGCAATTTCTTTTCCTGGAGGTATTTTTTCACACTTCATAGACCCACTCTTTGAAAATTTGTCTTGTACCCATGTCTTATGATTAGCTTTCCACAAGACACATAACTTGTTCTTAAAGACATTGTTTTTCTTAAACACTCAGGGATTTTCTGAATGATACACAAGTAAAGGCTTCACTTTAAAATCACCACTAGCATTAGCACAGAATAAAAGAGTAAGCCTGTCTTTCATAGGCTTGTGTCCTGGCAGTGCCTTTTTTTCCTGTGTGATCAAGGTCCTTTTTGGCATTTTCTTCCAAAACAACCCTGTTTCGTCACAATTAAACACTTGTTCAGGTTTGAATTCTTCACTGTCCATGTACCCCTTAACCCTTTGAGGGTCGACAGGCTCTCTCCGAAACTCGTTCTCAGGGTCGGCCAAATTTCAAAAAAAAAAAAAAATTATTTTTTCTTATGAAAAAATAGTTTTTTTTTTCTAAACATTATAGGATAAACAAAAAAAATTTACCATCAATACTTACGGAGATATGGATGCATGAAGTTTGCAGAAAATGAGCCGCGTATGGCAACACGCGACTGCCGTCACCCCGGTAACTTTAGTTTACTTGTATTTGAAGGATTGTTGTTTTTTTCCACTATTTTATTTTTTCACCTAACTTATTGTGGCCTGTGAGACCAAAGTAAGTCCATGTACATATATACACTTCGTTGTATACATCACAATAACCACACAAACATAATATCAATTAGTTTTTACAAAACTTGTTTTACAAAAACAAAACATATACAAAACATTGTTTATTATTATTGTTCTATATATATATATACCATAACAGTCACTGACAAATCCAATTAGTTCTGCAGCTTGTGGAAACTCTGAAACATGGTGTCATACACAATTGTGATTTTATCTTTTTCTCTCTCCCTCATTCTATCTCTTTCATTCTGTCCTCTCTCTCTTTCTATCTGTCCTGTCTATCTCTGTCTCAACAGTTACACATAAATACAATATTATGTATAAAATTTTAAACTAGATAACCAAGAAATCCAGACATATGCTATACTTCTTCTTGAAGATGTGAGTAAAAAGTGATGACACTAGTCATGTGGCTCTCCTGAGACAGAGAGCGTAGACCGGATAGACAGATAGACAGTGAAGAGCTTGGAACAGACAGAACAAATAGACAACAGAAATGTTAGGTTGTACCAGTAACCCATGTACTTAGTGTTTCCATCCCTCCTCCTCCTTCTTCTTCCTCTTCCTCCTCTATTCCCCTACTCTTCCTCCTCTTCCCCCTACTCTTTCCTATACCTCTTCCCTCTTCCTCCTCTCCCTCTCCTCTTCCTCCTACCTCTTCCTCTTCCCTCCTCCTCCTCTTCCTCCTCCTCCTCTTCTTCCTCTCTCCTACTTCTTCCTCCTCCTTCTCTTCTTCCTCTTCCCCTCTTCTCCCCCTATTCTTCCACCTACTATTCCTCTCCTCCTTCCTCTGCCTCCCTTATTCCTCTTCCTCCAACTCTTTCCTCTTCCTTCTCCTCCTCTCCTCCTCCCTCCTCTTCCCCTACTCTCCTCTTCTTCCTTCTCCTCCTCGTCCATAGTGTAAATTACAAGGAGTCCCACTGTCAAAGTGACATATGCTCATTACTCTTTCCTCCCTCCGGGCCTTCAAAAAAAAGGGGTCGGATGCTGCTTTCCCTCCTCCATTCTATCAAATTTATCTTTCTCCCTCATTCTATCTTTCTGTCTATCCTGTCTCACAGGACACATAATACAAGTATACATAGTATAAATACCTAGGATAACCTTGAGAAACCCAGACAAAGTGCTATATCTCTCTTGAAGAATGTAGTAAAAGTGATGACGCAGTCTGTGTGGCTCCGGAGACAGAGAGCTAGATGGACAACAGGGAACATGACACAGGCAAATAGTACTGACAGAAATGTAGTATACCAACAAAACAAAAGGAGGCGATGTTCATCTCATCTTTTGGCATCACATCTACCCTCATTACCTTATCAAACGTCAGCACCTATCAGATGTTATCTCCCCTTTCTTTTACTGTCATGGTTGAACATTTATTTATTACATATTATTATTATTACCTATTATATTATTATTATGTATTATTATTATTATGTATTATGTATTCGGTATTATTATTATTATTATGTATTTGATATTAAGTTATATTGTTAACATTACGTATTCTTCTTCTTCCTCCTTCTCCTCCTCCTCTTCCTCTCCTCCTCATTCCTCCTCCCTTCTTCCTCCTCCTCCTCCTCTTCTTCGTCCCTCTCCTCCTCCTCTTCTTCCTCCTCCTCCTCCTCCTCCTCCTCCTCCTCCTCTGCCTCCTCCTCCTCTTGCCGATCACTCCTCCTCTTGCCTCCTCCTCCTCTGCCTCCTCCTCACTCCTCCATTCTTGGAACTAGTTTGAAGAGCTTGTAGTTCATAATCAACTATCATTATCATCACCAATGCTCACATCTGATTCTGGATTTTGGAAAATAGGAGTTTTCTCGTTTGATTCGTGGACATAACCTGAACGACGGCCCCCGCACACAGAGGTGTAAGGCTGTGGGTTGTCTGTTTTCCTCACTATTACCCAAATTATGTCATTAGTTTCGTGTCCAAAAAACCTCACACCAAGACCTGAAACTCATCTTCACTGTCACTTCCATCTGTATGTAAGAACTGTCACAGGGAACAAAAGTTCCCCAATTCGCCGAGGATAGGAACCTCTTACTTCCGGGCACGGTGGAACATGTGACTATGATGGCATTCCCACAATGCACCACTGGGTCCCAGATTTTTTCCTACTGCGTCAACAACCCCACCACACATACCCATTCACTCACATCTAGGCCTCTTATCAGCCTTTTCCCTGCAGATTTGAGGCACAAGAATTTAAGCGTAACTAGTACGTCAGAAAACCCCTACGCGGTAAGACGTACTAGTATGACCAAAACCCCAAAGGTTAAACTCCTGTACAAACTTCATCAGCCCCCATTTGTCTTAACAGGCAGCCTCACGCATGTCTTACAACAATTAGGTGTAAGCCACTATGCTTCAATAATCTGTCAAACCAGCCTCTGGCCTGCCTTAAATCACTATCAGCACTGGGTTCCATGAGTGTTTCTGTACCAGATCGCTATGCAACTTCCTTGTCATTTTGCAATAATTGTCTCTGAAACACAATCACCTTGCAATCTCTTTAATCCTTATCCACACCACAACGAACTTCTCAACCTATTCAGTCTATTTGTGGTCTTTTTTTTTGGTTAGCATATTAACACCTTCGCAACAATCAGCTTCCTTGAATTCTTTCTTGTGCCAGGGATAGAACCGATGGTCTACTTGTTTTTCCATACATCCATGCAAGCTCAACCAAGTCTCAACCCACTCCCATACTTCATATAATGGTCCTTCTTCACATCTATGTGTTTTCTCTCACTTCTTTACGCAGGTAGCCACTAGCAGTCTTTGGGCCCATGACAGCTTTATTTCATCGATCCCACAATCACTAACACAATGAAATAATCGTAAATGTTTGAATGAGAGTGCAGGTAAGTGTTTCACTCAAGCATAAACAATGCCTAGACTGGCTCACGGTCTCGCAGGGACGCGGACAGAGCGGGGCCCAAGCAGACTGGTCCCGTAACCTGAAAATTATCAAAGATTGGGTTCTAAGAAGTGTGAAAAAAAACCTCCAGGAAAAGAGAATTGCCACTGCAAGGTCCTCCATTACTGGACCAATGCACCTGGTCTTCCTCCAAACTTATTAGACCTCCTGTCTAAGTACTTCAAATTTATAAAAGTGAAGTTCTTGCTCTAACACCACTCCCTCTCTCCCTCTCAGCCCATGGGACCACATTCATTTCTAACTTCAAAAAACTCTACACAAAAGCAGTGTTCGAAAAATGCTTTGAAGTGACCACCGACACTTAGTTTGACCCTAATAGGAGTTCTGAGGAATCACTCACATCTACCACTCCAAACCTTAAAGGTAGGTCTTGGGAGGGAGTGACTTCAGGACTTTGAACTCTGCATGGGAGACAAATGTGGCCCATATTTTTCCAAAAAGGGATTTTGAGGGTTTAAGCTGACCCTGGACCCAGCTCACCCCTCTACTCTGTCCTGTTTGTGGACTCTAGTGTGGAATTGGGGAACACCTGGGGTTGGAGTGAGTGTGAGGATGTTGAAGATTTGGTGAGGACCACAGGGAAGAGCAACCACGAAGAGCTTGCAAGAGCTTCATTTGGACAGTATCGACGCACAGCTGAGGAAATTTGCTTCAGAGGTAGGAGGAAGAGTGAGTGAGATATGGTCTTCTCAAAGATTAAAGGAGATTTGTGCAAGTATTAATGAGTCCAAATGTTTGTGCAGAAGTAGCCCACCTGAAGCAAGCGTGAAACAAGCCATCTTTGCAACAAGTTCAGTGGACAGAACCATGTCCCATTTTAGGAAGAGTTAAAGAGGTGCCAGAAACGAAGGACTGTGGACATATATTTTGTGACAGGGGTCCATGACTCTCAATCCGTCCCTAGAGTGGGCATAAGAAGACAGAGAAGGAAGTAACCCCAGAGAGGGCTTTTATCAGAAGTCCACAGATGGGAGGGGATCACCTTCAAACACTAAACCCCAACTCCCTCTCTCCTCCTCCCTATCTTCCAGATGCCAACCACCAAACTTCAATAAAGGTAGTAAAAATTTTATTTTATATGTAATTACTTACATAATTAAAACTATAGTATTTTGTTGTATTAATAACTGTAATAATCCTTCTATAAAATGTATTTTATTTTGTGAATATTTTTGGTTTCTAGGAACGGATTAATTGTAATAATTCCATTTTTTCTTATGGGAAATATTGCTTCGAATATTCAAGACTTTCCGAATTTGTTTCTAACTACTCCTGAAACGGAAAAAGTTCGATTTTTGAGGTTACACTGTATTTGTGTACACCTAATAGAACTTACTCAAGCACATGTGGGTTGTAATTAAGTTTACTTAGGTTACAAAATAAAGTTACATAGATAATCATCATGTGCAGCAATGTTTGGAGATCCTAGATAACCAAACAAAAAAGGCAGCAGACTTGTTTCCATTAGGGGTACCCTGTACCCTTACCATAAGATTTCAATGTACCATAAGTTACATCTGTACCATATGGTATTTTGTACCAAATGGTACCTATTGTACCATATGGTACAATGGTACCATATGGTTCAAAACCATAGAATTCCTCTTCAAATCGCACTCCATCAATCTAGAACTGTAAGCTGGGAAGGAGATCAAATTCACTGCCGGGAGTGACAGCTTCCTTGCCACCATGCATGTTGAACAAGCTACTTTGGCGCCTCCCACAATCCCATGTTGGTGTCCATATTTTTTCTATAGTTGCGCAACACTGACCAGCACAGCAGGAAGCTTCTCTTAGATGAAGGACAAACCAGCCTTGCGTCAATCTTTAAATTAGACCGCTAGGAATTTTGGCGATGGGGGGTGGGGGGGGGGGGGGGGGGTAGTTCTAGACGGTTTGGACACAACTCCAAATGCCATAAACTAAGGCACAAACCCGAAAGAGTTAACCCTATGACTGTTTCGCGGCTGTATATGAATGTCCATAACGACCATGTTTTGACGTACATGTACTCAAACATCTAGTGGCTTCATAACAAGCAGGAGAAAGTTGGTAGGCCCACAATGTATAGAATGGGTATGTTTGGTCAATGATCACAGTATAAAAAAAAATCCTGTCATCACACAGTTCATTAACGAGAAAAAAATAAACTTTTTTGTGTTAATGGAATAAAAACGCCGAATTTGAAGGTGCATTGTTGTATAGTAATTTGGTTGTATTCTTGCTTTCTGTGGTCTCTTTGATAGAATGAAGACATATTATAAGAAAAAGGAGATGATTTTTATTGGTTTTCTCCTATGAAAAGTACGCTTGAAATGGACTCAAAGTAGCAGAAATGTTCTATTGTTTGCTGATGTTCAAGAGTAAACAAAATTAACTTATCCAATAAATGTTCATCTAGGCATTCCAATACACATTCAACAAATGATTGACATTATTTATACAAATATTACAATAGATGCAGTAGTCTGCATAACAGTAATGTTTTTTTGTGTGAATAAAAATCAAAATAGAAACAAGAGTTATAATAAAGATGGGCTCTGGAGACAAGAACGGATAACAAGAGAACAAATTTTAGTGCCAGTAATTGTCTGCATATCTATTCTAGACCCTATTTTGAAATTGGCATATTTTTATGGTTGCATGAAATTGGCCAAATTGCCAATTTCTGATCCACTTTATAAGGTAGTTGAGAATCGTAAATGGGCGGGTTCCTGTACTCAGTCATTAGAACAAATAAGTTCTCAGAAATAGCTAATGAGTTTGTTGACTGGAACAATGGAATTGGCCCAAAAAATAGGGCTCTAATATGCGTAACTATCGCTGAGAATGCTAACTTCGCAAGAGTCATAATCCATATAGCTTTCCATCATAATTTGTACTTTTGTTTTCCATTACCAACAGGAAATGAATTCTCAATCATTTCATAAGAAAAAATAAATTTTATTTTCAAATAATTATTGCAAAGCAGAGAGACACCCTAGGTTTGGTGATGCACAAGTCAAAGGGTAAAATAGCTAATTGGAAATGAATTCCTTGTATTAAGATTATTCACGTTGTAAAATCTTTAAATTGTATGGGCTACAATTGCTTATGTTCTAGTAATTATGACATTTGTACCTTTGGACTTTTTTCGACTATAAATACTCTTACGAGCCAATGTTCTGACTATATATACTCCAATACTTCTAGCGGCTTCAAATCAAGTGGGAGAAAGCTGTAGGGCCCACTGTGAGAGAATGGGTTCTGTTGGTGTCCGTGTGCACCACATAAAATAAAATCCTGCAGCCACACATTGCGTAATGAGAAAAAAAAAAACTCTAACGTTATTTTGGAATAAAAAGCCGACTTGAGGTGTATTTTTCGTATAGTATTTATCGTTTGTATTCGGGCGTTTTCATGTCTTAGTTTGATAAAATGGGAATACATAATTTACTGAATAGAGTTGATTTTCATTACTTTTCGATGAACAACGACCTTGAAATCTAGCTCAAAGTAGCGAAAATGTTTCGATTTTTACCAATGTTCAAGAGTAAATAAATCACACCCCACGTCGCACTACACGTCAACTGGGGAGTCAAATATTCTTCACTAGTTGGCGACTGATATTATTTTATACCAATTTACATAATTCAGTTCGTCTGCATAACAGTAAATTTGTATTTTTTGTATGAATAAAAATCAAAATGAGAAAGCAATACTAATATAAGAGGGGCCTAGAGATGTGACTAATGAACAGAGCATATGTTTATTTTAGTGCCACAATGTCCTACCTTTTATTCTGGACCCTATTTGAAATTGGCATCTTTTTACTTTGCGTGGAACATTGGCCTAAAATGTGCCAATTTCTTACCACCATTTGGGGTAGTCGCATAATTAGTAATGGGAGGTTTCTTGACTCAGCTGATAGATAAAATGGAGTTCTAAAGAAATACTATGATTTTGGTCAACTGAGCAATGTAATTGCTGAAAAATTGGGCTCAATCTGGCGAAATCCGCCCGAATATCGCACAATGTCGCCGAGACCGCTAACTTCGCGGGAGCATAATACCCTAGTTTTCGACCAAATTTCGAACTTTTTGGTGTCATTACCACGGGAAAAGAATCTCTAATCAATTCATAAGAAAAAATAATTTTTTGTTTTTTTCAAAAATTGAGCGACATTAAGAATGACAGTTACAGAGATGGGCCTGAAACATCAAAGGGTTTAAAGTTCTGTGTACCGAGGAAGGTAAAGATAAGGCGATCAAACCTCCCAAGAAGTATCACTAATAAACTCTGATAGTATACGTACCCCATCCCCCACCCCTCTTTTCCCCTTTTCTGTGTCAAGAAGGCAAGTAAGTCAAGTGACTTACCTAACCTTCGAAACTCACAGTAGAGCTTGAGGGTCAGTGTAAAATACTCAGCCAACAAGTACAATCACTCCTGCTCTGACTTTAACCCTTGTCAAGGTTCTGTGCTGTAGATCTAACGGCTTTACATTCATTTTCTAAAACGTAGATCTACGCCTTGAGGCTCAGCTCTCACTGATAAGCTGTGAGTGTAAATTGGGGGGGCCTAGATATGAAAAAATACATCTATGTGGTAATGTGTCACCACATAAATCAAATCCTGCAGCACACAGTGTATAAATGAGAAAAAAAAACTGAGACGTGATTTTCTATTAAAACAGCGATTTTGCAGTGTTTTTTCGTATGATTTTTAGAGTTTATTTGCAATTTCTTGTCTCATTTGATAGAAAATGCAAGATATATTAGCAGAAATAAGATGATTTGAGGTTTTAGTACAGGAAATGGCTCTAAGTAGCAGAAATGTTAAAATTTTTGTGGATTTTGTGAAGAGTAAAACAAACGACCTCATATCTAATACACTGTCACTGTGGGTCTGGATAATTACATTCCACAAATGTGGTGAATGATATTTATAGAACACAGATGTACAAATTGACATATAAGGTAAATCTTCTATTTTCTGGTTTTAATAAAAAATTATTATGTGAATAAAAAATCAAAATGGAATCCTTAGTAAGCCTGAAACCATAACAATGAACAGGAAATTGATATTTAGGTGGCTCAGGAATCCTGCATTGTTAATTCTGGACCCTATTTTGCAATTGGAATATTTGTGAACTTTGTTGTTAAATTGTCCAAATTAACCAATTTCAAGTCACTTTATTGTAGTTGAATACCAGTTGACTGGCAATATCTTGTGCTCAATCGATAGAATGAAGTAATTACAGTGGACCCCCGTTAACGATAATTTTCACTCCAGAAGTAGGTTCAGGTGCCAGTACTGACCGATATTTGGTTCCCTTAAGAAATATTGTGAAGTAGATTATCCATTTCAGACCCCAAACATACCACGAACAAAAACGCACTTACATAAATAACATTTACATAATTGGTCACATACCGAGGTAAACGTTTAATCGGGTCCACGAAACTATGAAATAGCTAAGAGCTAAGAATTTGGTCGACTGGAATAATTAATTGCCCTAAATGGAGTCCTATGTCGCAAAAATCACTGATGGTCGTAAATATCGCTGACATATCAAAATTCGCGGAGAGCAGTAATTTCGTCAATTTTTCGCATAAAATTTCATACCTTTTTTGTTTTATTACCTTAAAAAAGATTCTCAACCATTTCATAAGAAAAAACAACAATTTTTTTTTTGTAAAATTCTTGACCCTGGTGCACACGTTTGAAATTTGCTCTGGACCCTGAAAGGGTTCAGGACCACCAATGGAAATAAGTCAGACAGCCTCGATGAATGCACTGACTTTCTTGTTATCCAGGGTGAGCTTGCTCCTTTGGGTTGGTTTTCTTCTTCTCGGTAACTTGGGGGGGGGTTTTTTCTCTTTAGCCTCACCAAAAACTCTCTCCACAACTCGAATAGTACGAGATGTTGGTAGTGGAGCCAACAGCTGACTGTATGCTAGCTGGTGGTGGTGCAGCACAGCTGATGGTGGTGCAGCAAGCAGCTGACAGTGGTATGTAGTAATTTTGATAGTAATTCTCTCCCTTTATTACCAAAGGTTTGCACTAAAAGCTTTCTTGGGCCCATTGTGCTTATTACAATTACAAGACACTAAAAACAATGTGAATAATACAAAATTTTTTCGATATATTCGTGGAACGTCCACCCTAGCTTTAAAAAACAGTGACAGCAGGTCAGCTGGTGAGGCACGTCGGGATGCTGACGGACGATGTAGAGCGGGATGAATCATGTTGGGTGCGGAGTATTATTATGGCATCGAGTACTTGGTGAGATTGTGGGTGCGGGGGTGAGGGGTTTATTAGGTGTGGCGGTGCGGGTTATATGGTGGTGGTTGGTAAGTGTTATGGAAGCACACTTGGTTTGTTATAGGAGGTCAGTGCTCAACGATCTAGAGACGCGATCGGAGCAATCTATCGAGATAGCGTTATACGATGCCTGTTGTTGCCGAGTGTCTACTGGTAATACTTACTCCTTAATCATATATCCTAGTCCATCATAAATACATGTGTAAAAACTATACAGACATTTCCTCAATATCATGAACATAGGTAAGACTTTCTCATCATTATAATCAATATATATATACTTACTCTCAATATCTGTATGTCTCAAATTTGTCCCGCCTAAGCTTTAACCTTTGAGGGTCCGTCCCATAGATCTACGGCTTTACGTTCAGGGTCCAAACCGTAGATCTACGTCATGAGCTCAGCTCACTCTGATAAACTGTGAGTGGTACATTTGGGCCTAGATATGAGAGAATACATCTATATGGTATGTGTGCACCACATAAAACAGATCCTGCAGCCACGTTGGTTACTGAGAAAAAAAACTGAAATCATATTTTTCCGATTAAAACAGCGAACTTTGTAGGTTTTTTCATAATGTTTTTTTATAGTTCTATTGCATTTTCTTGGTCTCCAATTTGATAGAATGGAAGACACTTACAGAAAAAAATAAAAAAAAAAAAAAATAAAATATAGAAGATGATTTTATTGGTTTTAGCACTGAAAGGGCTTGAAACTGAGCTCAAATAGCATAAATGTTAAATTTTGCCATATTCAAGAGTAAACAAACAACCTCACACGTCTAATACACTCAGCTGGTGGGTCTAAGATACCATTCAAAATATGGTGATAATATTTATAGCAATTAAGCCTGTAATTGTTTACATGGGGAAATGGGGGTATGGATTGCTGTGTCCTTTTTTCTGTCTCATGAACATGCAAGATTTTCAGGTACGTCTTGCTACTTCTACTTACCTCAGGTCACACTACAAATACATTTACAAGCACATATATACACACCCCCTCTGGTTATTCATCCTAATTTCATTCTAGTTCCTTATTCCTTGTTTATTTCCTCTGTATCTCCATGGGGAAGTGGAACAGAATTCTCTCCGTAAGCCATGCGTGTTGTAGAGGACTATAAAATGCCCGGAGACAAGGGGCATAGTAACCCTCTGTCTTCCTGTAAATATTAACTAAATTTAAAAGAGAAACTTCAGTTTTTTCTTTTGGCCAACCACCTCAGTTGGGATACGGCTGGTACGTTGAGAAGAAGAATTTATACAAATATTACAATATTGCATAACATTTTTTGGTGTGAAATAAAAATTCATTATGTGAATAAAAATATCAAATTGAATTGACAGTGGACCCCCGGTTACGATGTTAATCCGTGCAGAGAGGGGTAATCGTTATGCAATAATCGTTATGTGAATGAATATCCCCATAAGAAAATAATGGAAATAAAATTAAATCCGTGCAAGACAACCCAAAAGTATGAAAAAAAAATTTTTTCCACATGAAACTAATTTTAATACACACAAGCTGAAAAAAGGCATGCACACTTTACATGAACACTTACTTTTATTGAAGATCTGGTGATGATTGGATTGGATGGAAGGGAGACATTTATCTTCTACTGTTTAGAAGAGGGAATCCCCTCATAGGACTTGAAGGAGGCAAGTCCTTTCCCGGGTTACTTTCCCTTCTTCTTTTAATGCCATCTAGGACTCAGCTTGAGGTCACTGGACCTCTGTCGCACAACAAATCTGGCCATAAAGCTCTGTACCTCCCTCGTTCCTTTACGATTTGTCTAAATGGGCTCACAACGATTGTCATTGAAATTGAGTCACCAGCACTGCTTGCACAGCTGTGATCAGGGTGATTATCAACCATAAAGGTTTGCAGTTCAACCCACTGTGCCCACACATTTCCTTAATTTTTGAAGTAGGCACAATGGATGCCACAACTGGCATAGAGCTTCCATCAGGGTAGCCCCAAACCCTTCAAAATCTTTCTAATTTCATACTAATTCTCACCTTTTTACCACAGGGTGGCACTAGAAGCTTTCTTGGGGCCCATGGTCACGTATTTTTCCAGAAACAGCCCGAAACACTTTTAATAAAACTAAATATTCCGATTTTATGCTTGGATTTTATTGCGGAGGCTGCTGGTAAACAATGCCCACACTGCGGAACATGTAGACGTGGCTCATGCCCGCACATTGAAGCGTCTCGACGAAAATCGGTAAGCGTTTTTTAAGCGGTCTGCGAGCAAAATTTTGCAATTAAAGTAGCGGTATCGAAATAATCCGCTATGTGATGCCATCGTTAGCGGGGTCACTGTATTTATTGTATCTTAGCCTCAAAACGTAACTAAAGAACCAGAGGAAATGGTTAGTTTTAGTTTCCAGGAATACCTTACATTGTTTATCTGGACCCTATTTTGAAATTGGAATATCTTGAACTTTGTGTTAAATGGCCCAATTAACAATTTCCGATCACTTAATTGTAGTTGAAACAGTAGACTTAGCGAATTTTTCCCTTGTGCTCAATCAAAAGAATAGAAGTAATACTATGAAATAGCTAGAATTTGGTGACTAGAATAATGGTAATTGCCTAAAATGGAGTCCAAAGTCCGCAAAATCGCCGATTCGTAATATCCTGCCACCTCAAAATTCGCGAGAGCATAATTTCGTCAATTTTTCCATCAAAATTCGTACTTTTTGTTTTATTACCTCACAAAAAGATTCTCTAACCAGTCATATTAAAAAAAACAAATTTTTTTTTTTAAATTAAATTCTTGGACACGGGGGCACCACTTCAGATTGGGCTTGGACCCTGAAGGGGTTATATTCAAATTGACGTATTCACCTACAAAGGCTTATAAATCCATATAGCATGATCTTAAAGAATACCCAAGTCTCTGTATTCATTTAACTCATAAGAGTATAGGAAAAGAAGGGAACACAGCGCAGCATGCCTACAGACCCATGAGAAGCAGGTCCCTGATGGTTTCCCCCCCTTTCTCCGATTAGCCCAATGACCCCACCTAGTCAGGACACTTCTACTTAAGGAAGGAGCAAGGCATCAGACCTAGTAACACAAGCTAGTCAGGGTCCAACTCACACCCACCCACCCCACTCATGTATTTGTCTAACCTATTATTAAAACTACACAACGTTATAGCCTCTATCACAGTACTCGGGAGTTCGTTCCACTCATCCACAATTCTATTACCTAACCAGTGCTTTCTATATCCTTCTTGAACAGATTTTCCAACTTGAAACATTGCTGCAAGTCGTCTGGGCTGGAAATTTTCTAGCCCGCTAATTTACATCCCTTCTTATTCCTGTGTTTCATTTATACACCTCGATCAATCCCCCCTAATTTCTACGCCTTTCGAGAGAGTGCAGATTCAGTCCCTCAGTCTATCCTCAATAGGAAGATTTCTGTAAAATGGGATCATCTTTTGTCACTTCCCTCCCTGTACTTTTTCCAGAGCAGTTATATCCATTCTGTAATACGTGACCAGAACTGAGCAGCATAATCCTAAACTAGGCCTAACCAAGGATATATAGAGTTTGAAAACAACCTGAAAGACTTCAGTTATTTATGCTTCTATATATGAAGCCAAGATTCTGTAAGCTTTACTGTGAACACTAATGCACTGTTGTCTTGGTTTTTAGATATTGCTAACCAGAACTCTAATCCGTTTCGCAATTCATTAGTATTAAGATCATAGTTATTTAGTTATCTGTTATGTCATTGTTATTTTTCCTGTCCCAACATTTAGAACTTTGCATTTGTCTATATTGAAACAGCATCTGCCACTTCTCCGACCATTGCATCAGTCCCTATTCATATCAACCTGAGTGCTCTAGTGGTCCATCATTAGAATGAATTGGACGGCCATTTAGGTGTCGTCAGCAAATTTGCTTATGTCGTTAGTTTATTCCCTCATCTAAGTCGTTTATTGTAGATTGGAACAACAACTAGCCCAACACTTGGGTGGAGGCGGGGTGGATGTGGTGGGGCTGGCTTATGGGGGTGGTTCTGGGGGGGGTATCTGTGGTGAGAGCTACTGGGGGGGTGGGGGGGTAGGGTAGGGGGGGGGTGGGGTGAGATGGGGGTGTGGGGGGTGTCGGGTGATGGTTGGGTGGTTGGTGGACCCGTGCGGAATACCGCTTGTGACGTTGCCCCCGTTCTGATTTTCCCCCCAATCATGCACAGCCTCTGCTGGCCTATTTGTTAGTATTAGCCATTCCCTACCCAGGAAAAAAATTATCCTCCTATTCTGTGTGCCTAAAGTTTCCTCAATACCCTCTGATGTGGAACTTTATCCAAAGCCTTACTTAAGTCTATTAACCATCCCAGCATTCCTAATTCATACGTGTCCAGTCTTTCTCTGCTACAAGGCAGCTGTTGTTACCATCTGCTAGGAATTTTTATTGACTTAAGAAAAACTCTTGACACAGTAGACCATGGCATCCTACTCCACAAACTTGACCATTATGGTATAAGAGGCCATGTGCCTTGCATATTTCAAATCCTACCTTACTAATAGGTATCTGTATGTCGACCAATAAGACACAGCCTCTTCAACACAGCCACTTGATACTGGAGTTCCACAGTGAAGTGTCCTGACCCCTGCTCTTCTTCAATTTACATCCAATGATCTTCCAACATATCGCCGAACACCTTTAACTACATTCTCAATGCTGACACATGACAATGTCCATCTCTCACCCTAATCTTGCCACCCTCAACACCAATTGTACACGATGAAGCTGCTCAAGAAAATCGGACTTGGATGACAGCCAATAAACTTTACACTTAGCACTGACAAAACCTTGCTATACAGTGTCCGCCCTGGTTTACCGATATTTTTGTCATCCAGAAATATTTCAGGTTCCAGGTACTGACCGAATTTGTACCATAAGGAATTGTGAATTAGATTTAGTCCATTACGACCCCAAACATACACGTTCAAACGCACTACATAAATACACCTACATAACTTGGTCGCAATATGTGGGATGGTGGAATTGTAAGCGGGGTCCACTGTTTTAGTTTTGTAGAGAGCAGGGTGTTGAGATCAACTTAAAACATTAAGATCGACAACACTCTAGATTGCCACATATAATGAGGCAAATTCCTAGGCCTAACACCTCGACAACAACCTAATTTTAGCACCCATATCCAAACACATAACAAAAAAAGTATCCAAACAGTGGGATCCTCTCCAAGATTACGATACTACTAACCGCAAAATGCCCTTCCTCACACTGTCCCATTCACTCATTTACCATACCTCACCAATGCTATCTGTGCTTGGGTTTCAACTTGCAGCAATAAAAACACACCTAAAGCCCAATAAATAACCAACAAAAAGCTGCCAGTAAGAATAATCACTAAATCCCATCCTGGCAACACCCCCCCCCCCCACTCTGTCATAGAATCTAATACTTACTCCCTGTACAACATCCACACATACTACTGTGCAAATCTACATCTACAGTACCTTAAATTCCAATATTAACCATGCCTAAAATGCTTCTTGATAGTTGTGACAGGACCCACGATCATAACACCGAGACAACAAACATCCTACAGCATTCCCCGTGTCCGACTGAAGCCCTTTACAAAAATACAATGTATGCCAATGCCCTAAATCTTAAAACACCCTATCCTCAAAACCTAGAGCTGCGACACATTCACCACCTTCAAAACTACCGTTAAAAACAACTTATCTCCTTGATACACCCCGTCACCTATAGTACATAAAAACCACCTGATGGGTTCACACTTATACTCACTCACTCACCCATTTGACTATAAGCCCAGAAATACAAATTCTTAGATCTAAAATAATGATTCCTAACTAGTCATAGAAGTTTGCCTGTGATAACTCCAATATAGAAACTATGTATTGTGCCAAAACAAAAGTCATTCCACATTGCTAAACTCGCAAACTAGTATTTTAGTCCACTAGTATTTACAACTTACTACCATAATTTTCTTAATAATTTAGGGGTTTAGAGATTAATCTTAGCTTGCCTGAAATGCCTAGTCCATGCTAGGTGTCCTAGTGTCCCCCTCTGTAATTAGTAATTTATTACATGTAAACCACTCAGTAACCAAAATCTGTAAACCCCGCATTGTAATCCTTATAGAGAATAAACTTGATTGATTGATTGAATTGTGTTATGACATTTTAAAAGCAATCATGACACCCAGTAACCATACTAGTGTTGCTGAAAGTGGCATTCGATAATAGGGACACAGTTTTTCCGAAAAAATGGTCCTATTTTCGAAACGTTCGATATGTGATGCATTCGATTTTTGAGGTTCCACTGTACAGTTACATAGATTATCATACACAGCAGTATGTGTATAAAATCGTAGGATAACCCATAAAAGCCAGGTTGACTTATTTTCCATAGGATCCCAGTATTCTGTACTCAATGGTAGCACTTTACCAAATGGTACCCTGCCCATATTGTACCCTGAACCATATAGTACCCAGTACCGATATTGGAATCCTTCACTGTATTGTCTTAAGACATTGTTTTCTAAACACTCAGGATTTCTGAATGATACACAAGTAAAGGCTTCACTTAAAATCACCACTAGCATTAGCACAGAATAAAAAGAGTAAGCCTGTCTTTCATAGGCTTTGTGTCCTGTCAGTGCTTTTTTCCTGTGTGTATCCAGTCCTTTTTGGGTCATTTTCTTCCAAAATTCAACCCAGTTCGTCCAATTAAAACACTTGTTCAGGTTTGAATTCCTTCACCTGTCCATGTACCCCCCCCTTAACCCTTTGAGGGGCGACAAGGCTCTCATCCGAAACTCGTTCCTCATGGTCGTGCCAAATTTCAAAAAAAAAAAAAAAAATTATTTTTTTCTTATAAAAAATAGTTTTATTTTTCTAAACATTATAGGATAAACAAAAAAAATTTACATCAATACTTACGGAGATAGTATGCATGAAGTGTGCAGAAAATGAGCCGCGTATGGCAACACGCGACTGCCGTCACCCCGGTAACTTTAGTTTACTTGTATTTGAAGGATTGTTGTTTTTTTCCACTATTTTATTTTTTCACCTAACTTATTGTGGCCTGTGAGACCAAAGTAAGTCCATGTACATATATACACTTCGTTGTATACATCACAATAACCACACAAACATAATATCAATTAGTTTTTACAAAACTTGTTTTACAAAAACAAAACATATACAAAACATTGTTTATTATTATTGTTCTATATATATATATACCATAACAGTCACTGACAAATCCAATTAGTTCTGCAGCTTGTGGAAACTCTGAAACATGGTGTCATACACAATTGTGATTTTATCTTTTTCTCTCTCCCTCATTCTATCTCTTTCATTCTGTCCTCTCTCTCTTTCTATCTGTCCTGTCTATCTCTGTCTCAACAGTTACACATAAATACAATATTATGTATAAAATTTTAAACTAGATAACCAAGAAATCCAGACATATGCTATACTTCTTCTTGAAGATGTGAGTAAAAAGTGATGACACTAGTCATGTGGCTCTCCTGAGGCACAAGCCAGGACTGAGAGTGTGAGTGAGGGACAAGTCACTGACTCAGCAGTTTCCAAGACAAAGTGCTGGATCATTCACCTCTAGCAACATGTCCAGTGGCTGTACATTTATAAATACAGTGGACCCTCAATAATTGTAAGGCTCGAAAGTCGTAATTTTTGGAAACTAACATTTTTTTCGTCAAAACATTGACTTGCGAATCGTCGTTTGACTCGCAAACAGTCGTTTGTCCTGGACACGTACTCATGGCCCCGAGCCTTCCCAGCCAGTGAGGCATTGTTTACCAGCGAGTAATGGTCCCTTCACTTGTTCATACGAAATAATTCATAATACGTATTCCATTCATTTTAGTGCTTGCAACTGCTAAATAAGCTACCATGGCTCCAAAGAAAGCTCCTGGTGCCATGCCTTTGGTAAAGAAGGTGAGAAATACGATTGAAATCAGAAAAAACATCATTGAGCAATATGAATGTGGCATACGTGTGGCCAGGATGCATAAGAAACCCCATACAACCATAGCTTCCATCATGGCCAAGAAAGAGGAAAGCAAGGAAGCTGTTGTTGCAAATCGGGTAAATATGCTGACAAAAATGAGATCACCAGCACTTGAAGATGTTGAGAAGTTATTGCTGGTGTGGATCAACAAGAAACAATTAGCAGCAGATAGTCTTACACAGTCGCTTATTTATGAAAAGGCTAGGCAGTTGCATAACAATCTCGTAAAGAAATTGCCTGCAACAAGTACTGATACTTGTGAATTTAAGGCCAGCAAAGGCTGGTTTGAGAGATCTAAGAACCATATTGGCATACACAGTGTGATAAGGCATGGCGAGGCTGCCAGTTCGGACAAAATTGCAGCTACAAAATTTGTAAGTGAATTCAAGGAGTACATACAGACTGAACAATTTAAACCACAACAAATGTTCAGTTGTGACTAAACAGGCCTCTTTTGGAAGAAAATGCCAAAGAGGACCTACATTACTCAGGAGGAAAAGTGACTACCAAGACACAAGCCTATGAAAGACAGGCTGACGCTCATGTTTTGTAGTAATGCTAGTGGGGATTTCAAAGTGAAGCCGTTACTAGTGTACCATTCTGAAAATCCCAGAGCGTTCAAGAAAAACAATGTTATGAAGAGTAAATTGTGTGTGTTTTGGAAAGCTAATAATAAGGCATGGGTCACGGGGGAAATTTTTGTTGAGTGGTTCAATGAAGTGTTTGGCCCTAGTGTGAAGAATTACCTCCTGGACAATGCACCTGCTCATCCTCCAAACTTGGATGACCTAATTCTGAAGGAGTATCGGTTCATCACAGTAAAGTTCTTGCCCCCAAATACCACTCCTCTCCTCCAGCCCATGGACCAGCAGGTCATTTCAAACTTTAAAAAACTCTACACCAAAGCAGTGTTTCAAAGGTGCTTTAATGTGACCTCAGACACTCACTTGACCCTAAGAGAGTTTTGGAAAGATCACTTCAGTATCCTCCTTTGCATAAGCCTTATAGGTAAGGCTTAGGAGGGAGTGACTACCAGGACTTTGAACTCTGCTTGGAGAAAATTGTGGCCAGATTGTGTCCACAAGAGGGATTTTGAAGGGTTTGGGGCTGACCCTGACAAGCCTATGGCAGTTGTGGAATCTATTGTGGCATTGGGGAGTTCCATGGGGTTGGATGCGAGTTTGGAGGATGTGGAAGAGTTGGTGGAGGACCACAATGAAGAGCTAACCACTGATGAGCTACAAGAGCTTCAGCTGGAACAGCAACAGACCACAGCTCAGAATATTGCTGCAGAGGAGGAGGAAGAGAGATGGAAGAAGTTGCCTTCTTCAGAAATTAAGGAGATTTTTGAAATGTGGAGTAGAATGGAAAGATTTATGGAGAAACATCACCCTGACAAGGCTGTTGCAAGCCATATCGGCAACTTGTACAGTGACAAAGTCTTGCCCAGAAACAGAGCCCCTCTTGACACTTTTTTTTTGCGAGACAGGGGCTCCTGTGACCTCTCGCTTCCTAGTAGGCCTGAAAGAAGAGAAACAGGAGTGAAGTTTAACCCCAGAAAAGGGTCTGTGTTACCTGTGTGGGTGTTGACGGGTAAGGAATTCCCCGTCCGCGACAGTAACTAATCCAACTCTCTCCTCACGACCTCCAGTCTATTCCTATGACTGCAGAGAAGAATCCCCAAAAAGTGGTAATGTGTTAAGTCTTGTATAATGTTTTCCCTTTCATCAAAGATCCCATTGTTTGTGTTAAAGTAGTTACATTCTTTTTTATTTACATTAACCAAAAAATAATTTTTGTTTAATACTTCTGGGTGTCTGGAACGGATTAATTGTATTTACATAATTTCTTATGGGGAAAATGGTTTCGAAAATCGTTAATTTCGGAAATAGTCACACTTTGTGGAACAGATTAATTACGAAAAACGAGGGTCCACTGTATACATAGTAGAGCATTACTAATATAGAACATTTGCATATTTTTTGTTGTAAACAGTTATTGTAAATGAAATAATTATGAAAATATTAGTGCGGTTATTGTGTTGAATACAACAGTACCATATACAGTGGATCCTCAGTTAATGATATAAATCGATTCCAGAGAGCTTGTCCTTAACCGATTTTATTGTTATCTGATTTAATTTTCCTCATAAGAAATAATGGAAATCCAATTAATCCGTTCCTGTTGTCAGGAGGCATGACAGAATAGTACAGTGGAACCTTGACTTACGAGTGTCCCAACTTATGAGTTTTTTGAGATATGAGCTGTCCCTGGGTCGATTTTTTGCTCTGAGTTACAAGCCAACATTTGAGTTATGAGCCAGCTCCCACCTCCCTCTTCCCCCTCAACCGAAAACCTGGACACCTCGCTTGTTTATCTGATTTCATGCTTTAATTCCATGGAAATGTTTCTCTTTTTCTTCTCAGCAATAATAAGAATAATAATATAATATTATAACAGTCAAGTAACTCAGTAAGTCAGTCAAGTCATTCAGTAAGTCAAGTCACTAAGTAAGTCAGTCAAGTCATTCAGTAAGTCAGTCGGTCAAGTCATTCAGTAAGTCAAGTCATTCAGTAAGTCAGTCGGTCAAGTCATTCAGTAAGTCAGTCGCTCAAGTCATTCAGTAAGTCAAGTCATTCAGTAAGTCAGTCGGTCAAGTCATTCAGTAAGTCAGTCAAGTCATTCAGTAAGTCAGTCAAGTCATTCAGTAAGTCAGTCAACTCATTCAGTAAGTCAGTCAAGTCACTAAGTAAGCCAGTCATGTCACTCAGTAAGTCAGTCAAGTCATTCAGTAAGTCAAGTTATTCAGTAAATCAGTCTAGTCACTCAGTAAGTCGGTCAAATCACTCAATAAGTCATTCAGTCAGTCAAGTCACTCAGAAAGTCATTCAGTAAGTCAGTCATTCACTAAGTCAGTCCTTCAGTCAGTCAGTCACACAAACTCATGTTAACCTCTTTTTCTGTGTACAAAGTAACAATTCAGTTACGGCTACAGGTTATCTCTTACCTAATATCTTTGTTAATTCTAAGACTTAAGTGCTTATACCTCTTTGTGCCACTTTCAGCAACACTAGTATGGTTACTGGGTGTCATGATTGCTTTTAAAATGTCATAACACAATTCAATCAATCAATCAAGTTTATTCTCTATAAGGATTACAATGCGGGGTTTACAGATTTTGGTTACTGAGTGGTTTACATGTAATAAATTACTAATTACAGAGGGGGCCACTAGGACACCTAGCATGGCTAGGCATTTCAGGCAAGCTTAGATTAATTCTAAACCCTAAATTATTACAAATTATGGAGTAAGTTGGCTAAATACTAAGTGACTAAATACTAGTTTGCGAGTTTAGCAATGTGAATGCTTTTGTTTTGGCACAATACATAGTTTCTATATTGGAGTATCACAGGCAAACTTATGACTAGTTAGGAATCATTATTTTAAGATTAAGATTTGTATTTCTGTGCTTATAGTCAAATGGGTGAGTGAGTGAGTATAAGTGTGAACCATCAGGTGGTTTTTATGTACTTAGGTGACGGGGTGTATCAAGGAGATAAGATGTTTTCTAACGGTAGTTTTGAAGGTGGTGAATGTGTCAGCAGCTCTAGAGTTTTGAGGTAGGGTGTTTCAGATTTTAGGGCCTTGGACATACATTGAATTTTTGTAAAGGCTTAGTCGGACACGGGGAATGCCGTAGAGATGTTTGTGTCTGGTGTTATGTCTGTGGGTCCTGTCACAACTATCAAGAAGCATTTTAGGTCAAGGTTAATATTGGAATTTAAGGTCCTGTAGATGTAGATTGCACAGTAGTAAGTGTGGATGTTCTGAACAGGGAGTAAGTTTAGATCTATGAAGATGGGGGGGGGGGGTGTTGAAGGGGTGGGATTTAGTGATTATTCCTTTCTGCAGCTTTTTGTTGGGTTATTATTGGCTTTAGGTGTGTTGCTGCAGTTGAACCCCAAGCACAGATAGCATAGGTGAGGTATGGGTAAATGAGCGAATGGTACAGTGTGAGAAGGGCATTTTGCGGCACGTAGTATCGTATCTTGGAGAGGATCCCAACTGTTTTGGATACTTTTTTTGTTATGTGTTGGATATGGGTGCTAAAATTTAGGTTGTTGTCGAGGTGTAGGCCTAGGAATTTGCCCTCATTATATGTGGCAATTAGAGTGTTGTCGATCTTAATGTTAAGTTGCTCAACACCTGCTCTGCTACCAAACATAATACAGTGGACCCCCGCTTTACAATCACCTCCCAATGCGACCAATTATATAAGTGTATTTATGTAAGTGCGTTTGCACGTGTATGTTTGGGGGTCCGAAATGGACTAATCTAATTCACAATATTCCTTATGGGAACAAATTCGGTCAGTACTGGCACCTGAACATATTTCTGGAATGAAAAAATATCGTAAACCAGGGGTCCACTGTATAGAAGGTTTTGTCAGTGCTAAGTGTAAGTTTATTGGCTGTCATCCAAGTCGATATTTTGAGCAGCTCCTCGTTAACAATGGTGTTGAGGGTGGCAAGATTAGGGTGAGAGATGACATAAGTCATGTCGTCAGCAAAGAGAATGAGTTTCAGGTGTTGGGATATGTTTGGAAGATCATTGATGTAAATGAAGAAGAGCAGGGGTCCAAGGACACTTCCCTGTGGAACTCCAGTATCAAGTGGCCGTGTTGAAGAGGCTGTGTCTTTAATGGTGACATACTGATACCTATTAGTAAGGTAGGATTTGAAATATGCAAGCACATGGCCTCTTATACCATAATGGTCCAGTTTGTGGAGTAGGATGCCATGGTCTACTGTGTCAAGAGCTTTTCTTAAGTCAATAAAAATTCCTAGCAGATTGACAAACACAGCTACCTTGTAGCAGAGAAAGACTGGACACGTATGAATTAGGAATGCTGGGATGGTGGGGTGGTGTCAGGGAGTGGCTCTCCGGCTGCTCCACAACAAGGTGGCCGCTTGAGCGAAAGAGATTTTTTATTTCCTTACCACAAACTGAACTAAGTTAAATTAATTATACGATGTGTTACATAAAATTGTGCAGCAATTCTTCAATGGCGGTCTACTGTATTATTATAATAACGATAGAGCTTCAGTTCCCTAAATTAATAACAAAAACAACAATAATAATAATATTATTATTATTATTATTATTATTATTATAACGATAGAGCTTCAGTTCCCCAAATTAATAATAATAATTATAATAATAATAATAACAATAATAATAACAATAAAAATGATAGAGCTTCAGTTCTCAAAATTAATAACAATAATAATAATAATACAGTGGTCCCTCAATAATCGACCGGCCTGAAAGTCGACCATTTCGGAAATCAACACGGTTTTTTCGACAAAATATTGACTCGGAAATTGACCGAAATTCGTTTATCGACCCGTCTCGACCCGTCGTCCCAGACGCGTATGCACGAGGTAAGCGGGCCTCGACCCGCCTCAGCCTTCCTTCCCAGCCAGTGTGCCATTGTTTACCAGTTAGCGGCGGTCCTCTCACGTGCTCCAGTGAAATATTTCATAATATTTCATTTATTTTAGTGCTTGCAAGTTATTAAGTGCTAAATAAGCTACCATGGCTCCAAAGAAAGCTCCTAGTGCCAAACCTTTGGTAAAGAAGGTGAGAAATACCATTGAATTTAAAGAAAAACATCATTGAACAATATGATAGTGGCGTACGTGTGGGCGAACTGGCGAGGATGTATAACAAAAATCATTCAACCATATCTTCCATCATAGCCATGAGAAAGGAAATCAAGGACGCTGTTGTTGCAAAGGGGGTAAATATGCTGACAAAAATGAGATCACCAGTACTGGAAGAGGTTGAGAAGTTATTATTGGTGTGGATAAATGAGAAACAATTAGCAGGAGACAGTCTTATGACCTCGATTATTTGTGAAAAGGCTAGGCAGTTGCATGAAGATTTGGTAAATAAATTGCCTGCAAATAGTGTGTGAAGTGAGTGATTTTAAGCCAGCAAAGGCTGGTTTGAGAGATTTAAGAAGCGTACTGGCATACACAGTGTGGTAAGGCATGGCGAGGCTGCCAGTTCGGACCACAAGGCGGCTGAAAATATGTGCATGAATTCCAGGAGTACATAGAGGCTGAAGGACTGAAACCTGAACAAGTGTTCAATTGTGACGAAACAGGCCTCTTTCTGGAAGAAAATGCCAAAGAGGACCTTCATTACACAAGAGGAAAAGTCAATGCCAGGACACAAGCCTATGAAAGACAGGCTGACGCTAATGTTTCTGTGCTAATGCTAGTGGGATTTCAAAGTGAAGCCATTACTAGTGTACCATTCTGAAAATCCCAGAGCATTTAAGAAAATAAATGTTATGAAGAGTAAATTGTGTGTGTTTTGGAAATCTAATAATAAGGCATGGGTCACGAGGGAAATTTTTGTAGAGTGGTTCAACGAAGTGTTTGGCCTAGTGTGAAGAATTACCTCCTGGAGAAGAAATTGGATCTCAAGTGCCTGCTAGTAATGGACAATGCACCTGCTCATCCACCAAACTTGGATGACCTAATTCTGAAGGAGTTTGGGTTCATCTCAGTAAAGTTCTTGCCCCCGAATACTCACTCCTCTCCTCCAACCCATGGACCAGCAGGTCATTGCAAACTTTAAAAAACTGTACACCAAAGCAATGTTTAAAGGTGTGCTCCAATGTGACCTCAGACACTCAACATGACCCAAACGAGAGATTTTTGGAACGGGGGGAGACATTTCAGTATTTACCATTGTGTAAGCCTAGAGTAAGGCTTTGTGTGAGCTCGAGTGCAGTGTCCGACCAGGACTTTAACTCTGCTTGGAGAAAATTGATGGCCAATTGTGTCGACAAGAGGGATTTGGAAGGGTTTGGGGCTGGACCCATGAAGAGCCTATGTCAGTTTTGAGAAACTCTATTGTGGCACTGTGAGGATTCCATGGGTTGGATGTGAGTTTGGAGGATGTGGAAGAGTTGGTGGAGGACCACAATGAAGAGCTAACCCACTGAGGAGCTGCAAGAGCTTCAGCAGGAAGACACAGATCGCAAGCTCAGAATCTTGCTGCAGAGGAGGAGAAGAGAGAGGAAGAAGGTGCCTTCTCAGAAAATAAGGAGATTTTAGCTATGTGGGGTAAGATGGAAAAGATTTATGTGAAAAAATCACCCAAGAAGATGTTGCAAGCCATATCAGCAACTTGTACGTGATAAACAGAGTCTAGCCCATTTTTAGGAAGTTTTTAAGAGACGCCATATAACAGAGCTTCTCCGCACAGTTTTTTGGCGGAACAGGACCTCCAGTGACCTCACAAGCAGGTCCTAGTGCATTAAGAAACAGAGAAAAGAAGCAAACCCAGATGCAAAAGCAAATGGTATGCCTGGGTGTCACGGCTGGAAGGGGATTCCCCTTCCAAACTATAAACAATCCACACCTCCCATCCTCCTCCAGACTCCCATACACTAAGAAGAATCTCCAATAAAGGTAAGTTTTTATGCTGTTAATGTTTCATTCATCATTTCCCATTGTATTGTTTATGTACTACATGAATATTTCATGTAAAAATTTTTTTTGTTTTAATACTTCTGGGTGTCAGGAACGGATTAATTGAATTTACATTATTTCTTATGGGGAAAATTGATTCGTAAATCGACCATTTCAATAATCGACCGGCTTCCAGGAACGGATTACCGTCGATAATCGAGGGACCACTGTAATATAATACTAATAATAATAATATAATACTACAGGTCCGCCATCACAAATCCGGCAATCAGTTATTCGGTTCCTTCAGTTATTCAGCATTAATTTCGGCTAGCATAATTTCAAATTTCCAGGGTCGCCACACCAACCTGCTGGTACTGTTTGGTGGCGCTACTTGCTGCATAAGTCATTCCAATTTCTTTTTCTCCATTTATTGCTGTAACCTGTTTACTTTTAGCCCTAGCCATGGTTCCAATGAATAAGAGAAATGCATCTCGTTGTGTAAAGCACCTACACAGCACATTGTCCATTAAAGATAAGGTGGCTTTGAAGCCACTGTCAGTTGCCATGAGCTCAGTCTCGTGATGCAGGAGAATATGCTTTATAATTATGCTAATATCAACACTACAGCTTATTTGCCTATCACAATTGATCTAATATGACATAATAAACAATATAAATGACATAAAAACATGTTAAATACTCCAGAATGAATAATATTTGGCATAATACCAAGCAGTTTGATGGAGGTATGAAGAGGAATGGGATACAAGTACCATTCTCCTACCCCTGTCTTGGGGCTTATACAGTGGACCCTCGTATAGCGCTATTAATCCGTTCCTGAGAGCTCAATGTTATGTGAAATTATCGTTATGCGAATGAATTTTCCCCATAAGAAATAAGGAAATCAAATTAATCCGTTCCTGACACCCAAAAGTATGAAAAAAAAATTTTTTTACCACATGAAATATTAATTTTAATACACACAAACTGAAGAAGACATACACAGTTACATGACACTTACCTTTACTGAAGATCTGGTGATGATTGATGGGATAGGAGGGGGGGGAGTGTTGATGGTCTTAGTGTTTAGAAGGGGAATCCCCTTCCATTAGGACTTGAGGTGTCAAGAGCTTTTCCGGGGTTACTTCCCTTCTTCTTTTAATGCCACTAGGACCAGCTTCAGAGTCACTGGACTTCTGTCGCACAACATATCTGTACCTCTCGTTCCTTTATGACTTTCCTAAAGTGGTTCACAACATTGTCAGTGTAATAGTCACCAGCACGGCTTGCAACAGCTGTCTGAGGGTGATTTTCATCCATAAAGGTTTGCACTTTAAGCCACATTGCACAGATTTCCTTAATCTTTGAAATAGGTAACTTCTTCAATTTCTCTATCCCCTCCTCTGAAGCAGTTTCCTCAGGTGTGGCCTCATGCTGATGAAGATGATCTAGCAGCTCATCATGGTTAGTTCGTCATGTCCTCCTCCACCAACTCTTCCACACATCCCCACTAACCTCCAACCCAAGGACTTTCCAATGCCACAATGGATTCCTCAATTGGCCCTTTGGATTCCCAGGGTTAGCCTCAAACCCCTTCAAATCCTTTTTGGGCTACACATTTGGCCACAGTTTCTTCCAAGCAGAGTTCAAGGTCCTCTTAGTCACTCCTCCCAAGCCTTACCTATAAGGTTTAAACAATTGAGGATATTAAAGTGATCCTCCAAAACTCTCTTAGAGTTTAATTGAGTTTCTGAGGTCACTACAAAGCACCTTTCAAACAGAGCTTTTGGGGTACAGTTTTTTGAAGTTTGCATAACCTGCTGGTCCATGGGGCTGCAGGGGGAGGAGTGGGGGATTAGGGGGCAAAAAATTGACCTTAATGAAGCTCAAGTCCCCACAAAGTCGCTTGCCAAGGTTTTGTAGGATGACCAGGGGCATTGTCTAACATCAGGAGGCACTTAAGGTCTAATTTCTTTTCAGTTAGGGAATTTTTCACATTGGGGGCAAATGCTTGGTGTAAACCAGTCATAGAAAAAATCCTAGTGAACCCCTGCCTTACTGTTTGCCCTCCACAGCACACACCCAAAATTAGCCTTGAGTATTATCTTTTTCCTGAAAGCTCTGGGAGGTTTCAGAGTGATACCTAATAAGGCTTCACTTTGCAATCACCCCTAGCATTGGAAAACATGAGAAGAGTAAGCCTGTTTTCATAGGCTTATGTCCTGGGAGTGCCTTTTCCCCCTGAGTAATGTAGGTCCTGCTTGGCATTTTCTTCCAAAACAGGCCTGTTTCGTCACAATTAAACACTTGTTCAGGTTTCAGTCCTTCACTGTCTATGTACTCCTTGAATTCCTGCACATATTTTTCAGCTGCTTTGTGGTCCGAACTGGCAGCCTCACCATGCCTTATCACACTATGTATGCCACTACGCTTCTTAAATCTCTCAAACCAACCTTTGCTGGCCTTAAATTCACTCATGTCATCACTAGTTGCAGGTATTTTTCTAATTAAATCCTGATGCAACTTCCTAGCCTTTTCACTTATGATCGCTTGAGAGATGCTATCTCCTGCTATCTGTTTTTCATTTATCCACACCAATAAGAGTCTCTCAACATCTTCTATCACTTGCAATCTCTGTTTCGAAAACACAGTTGCACCTTTGGCAAGAACAGCTTCCTTGATTGCCGTTTTCTTGGACACAATAGTAGCGATGGTTGATTGGGGTTTACAATACAACCTGGCCAGCTCGGAGACACGTACTCCACTTTCATACTTAGCAATGATCTCTTTCTTCATCTCTATAGTAATTCTCACCCTTGTTCCTGTAGGGTTTGGCCTAGAAGCTTTCTTGGGGCCCATGGTCACATTTTGCGATGAAATCCCCAAAAAATGCTGTAATAATACGAAATGTTCCGATTGTTGTTTTGGGATGTTCCCCGGGGAGGTGGCGGGTTTAAACAATGCCACTGGCGGAACATGTGAGCCTGTTTCGGGGAGCCTTTGACCGCTCGAAGAATGGGCGCTGAGCGAGTTTTTTTAGGGGTATGCGAGGCAAAATTTTGGGCGATAAAATTTTAGGGGTATGCGGTTTTAAAAACGTTATGTGATGCCAACGGTATGAAAGGGGTCCATTTGTTTTAAGGGGAAAAACGAGTGTACACAGGGATAACTGTGATATAACATTCGTACACACCATAAACTGAAACAAAAAAAGCTATTTTCTCTCCCATAATTATCCCCACCCAGCAAAATTTTGTAGAAAACCCTAGGAAAAAACCCCAAAAAAAATTTCAGAAAAGGGGGGCCCCTTTTCTAAAAAAAATGAAGGAAGGAAAATTTGAGAACCTTCAAAACTAGGGGGGCCCAAGCCCATAAAGACACTCTTCGGGTTTCATTTGTTGTTTTCTAGGCTGGAAAATTCGCACATAACAAGCAACTTTAAAAGGCAAAATGAAAATTGCTGACCAAGAAAATGTACAGAAAAACCTTTTCCGGGGGCGCATAAGGGAGTTTAAAACACTTAAAATTACGGGGGAGCGCTTGGGGTTTCCCTTAAAACTGTATTCCCTGGAAGGGCAGGGGGGAGAGATACATGTTTAAAATTTTACACCGGGAAAATCCTAGAGGGACTTGAACCGAACCTTGCAACAAAAACACTCACTAGGAAAGCAAAAGATTTGGGCCCGACGATGAAACCCATCCCCCAAATAAAAAGCAGGGGGGGCACTAGCACTTTAAAGGGGGGAGCCCAAAAGAAAAAGTGGTCGGGGGCCCAAAGACTTTTCAACTGCCCCGCATACAAAAGGGGGTTTTCCAACAGACCCCTGGCAGTCTTAAAGCTGGCACGGGACAAGACCTAAAGTCAGTTCCTGACCAGCCGGGCTGTTGGCTCGTACGTTGGTTTGTGTGCAGCCAGAAAGCAACAGCCTGGTTGATCAGGCTTGATCCACCAGGAGGCCTGGTCACAGCCCAGGCCGCGGGGGCGTTGACCCCTGGAACTCTCTCCAGGTAAACTCCAGTACCTGGCTTGGGTTAGCCATACATGGTTTTTGGTACATATTCGATTCCCAGCCAGGGTAGAAACATTGGGAATGTTTCTTTACACCTGTTGTCTATGTTCACCTATCAGTAAATGGGTACCTGGGTGTTAGTGGACTAGTGAGGGTATTATCCTGGGACAATGACCTAATTTGCCTGAAATGCTCAGCATAACAAGCAGCTTTCTATATAGTAGTATGTCACTGATGTCAGCTAGGCCTGTATACCATGTTCATGTATGTGTAGTAAATAAAGATGTTATTATTATTATTATTATTATTATTATTATTATTATTATTATTTTCTCAACTGTTTGTTGGGTTATCTTATTGAAACTTGGGCAATGTATGATGGAAAGATACTTCTTAACGTACACCAAAAATGAAAGGAATCAGACCATAAACAGCGGAGTTCACTTCTCAGCCATTAGCAGCCGTTTAGCGGTATATTTTCGTATGGTTCTTTTGGTTGTATTCTCATTTTTTTTGGTATCATTTGATAGAATGGAAGATATATTACAGAGACATGATTTTGATTGCTTTCATGGCGAAAAGTACCTTGAAATTGAGCTCAAAGTAGTGGAAATGTTTGATTTTTGCCTATGTTCAATGAACTTTGTGTTAAGTCAAGTTGGTTAATTTTATTAAGTGTATTCTAACCTAACCACTCTGTAATCCAGCAAAGTCAGTAATCCGGCACACTACAGGTCCCAATGATGCCAGATTTGTAATGGAGGACCTGTACTAACAATAATATAATAATATTTTTAGTATTATTATAACAATAGAGCTTCAGTTCCCTAAGTTAATAATAATAATAATGAGAGAGCTTCAGTTCCCTAAATTAATAATAATAATAATGCATAATATGTACATAATAATAATTCAGATTGCTTCTGCTGGTTGGCACAGCTGGTAAGCAGTAAACATGTTTACATCCCTGTGGGGGCAGTTCTCTCGTGCTTGTTTGCATTTTTTTACAGTCATTTGGCCAAATTTCTTTTTTCTAACCATGGGTCCTAGTGATCTACTGCAGTTAGCCTCAAAAATACTCCGTTTTCTCTTACAGTAAGAAAATGGGGAGATACTATAGTCAAATTGGGACAGAAATGGCCGACGCTTCTGCCACTGCCGCTGACTCTGTCACCATATTATGGCCTATTTTATTCATTCTAGAGTATATATCATGTTTCTGTGCTAATTATATTGTTTATTATTTCATATTAGATGCATTGTAATAGATAAATAAGCCATACAATTGATAATAGCATCATATTCAAGTATTTTTTCTCATCTCTCCAAAGTGCAGGAACGAATTAATGGCTTTTCTATTAATTTAAATGAGGAAAATAAATTTGACATACGTGTAAATTGAGTTACGAGCTAGCTCCTGGAACGGATTAAACTCGTAAGTCATGGTTAAACTGTACTTCAATATGATGCTATTATCAACTCTACGGCTTATTTATCTATCATAATTCATCTAATATGACAAAATAAACAATATTAATAACATAAAAAATGATACATACTTTAGAATGAATAAAATATGTCATAATGTATGTGAGGAGTAAGTGGTGGAAATGTTGTTGTTGGGTTTATAAGGGCATACAGGGAGTGTAGCAGATATACAGGGAGTTTAGCAGGCATGCTGGGAGTGTAGCAGGCATGCTGGGAGTGTAGCAGACATTCAGGGAGTGTAGAAGACATACAGGGAGTGAAGCAGACATGCAAGGAGTGTAGCAAGCATGCAGGGAGTGTAGCAGGCATGCTGGGAGTGCAGTAGACATACTGGGAGTGTAGCAGGCATGCTGGGAGTGCAGTAGACATACTGGGAGTGTAGCAGGCATGCTGGGAGTGTAGCAGACATACAGGTAGTGAAGCAGACATGCAAGGAGAGTAGCAAGCATGCAGGGAGTGTAGCAGGCATGCTGGGAGTGCAGTAGACATACTGGGAGTGTAGCAGGCATGCTGGGAGTATAGCAGACATACAGGTAGTGAAGCAGACATGCAAGGAGTGTAGCAGGCATGCAGGGAGTGTAGTAGACATACAGGTAGTGAAGCAGACATGCAAGGAGTGTAGCAGGCATGCAGGGAGTGTAGTAGTACTACAGGGAGTGAAGCAGACATGCAAGGAGTGTAGCAGGCATGCAGGGAGTGTAGGAGGCATGCTGGGAGTGCAGTAGATATACTGGGAGTGTAGCAGGCATGCTGGAAGTGTAAAGACATAGAGGGGTGAGCAGGGGGGTAGCAGGCT
>NC_069414.1:3259954-3289472 GCF_026875155.1 Cherax quadricarinatus
CTCTATCTTTATTAAAATAATTATTTTTTAATTTAAATTTTTTTTTAAAAAAATTTTTTTTTGGGGAACTGAAGCTATATCTTTTAAAATTTAATAATAATAATACATGACATTATTATTATTAGAATTATATTATTATTATTATTGCTATTATTAATTTATGGAACTGAAGATCTATCATTATTATTATTATAATTATTATTATTACAATTATTATTTATTTTTTTTTATCACACTGGCCGATTCCCACCAAGGCAGGGTGGCCCGAAAAAGAAAAACTTTCACCATCATTATTATTATTATTAATTTAGGGAACTGAAGCTCTATCGTTAATATAATAATACAGTAGACCGCCATTGAAGAATTGCTGCACATTTTTATATAACACGTTGTATAATTAATTTAACATGGTTCAGTTTGTAGGAAGGAAAAAAAAAAATTCTCTTTTGCTCAAGCAACCACCTTGTTGTGGAGCAGCCGGGGGGGGGGGGGGAGCCAGCCCCTACCACTACCCGACACCCCCCCCCCATCCAAGCATTTGTAATTCATACGTATCCAGTCTTTCTCCGTTATATTTTAATTACTATATCTTGTATCTGCCAAGCAATCATGACAGCCATACTAGTGTTGCTGAAAGTGGCATGAAGAGGTATAAGCACTTAAGTCTTAGAATTAACAAAGATAATGCCTTGTCTAAAGCCAGTAAAAGTAGGCCATAGACAAGGATGTGTGATGCCACCGTGGATGTTTAATATATTTATATATGGGGTTGTAAGAGAAGTGAATGCTAGGGTCTTGGCAAGAGGTGTGGAGTTAAAAGATAAAGAATCAAACACAAAGTGGGAGCTGTCACGGTTGCTCTTTGCTGATGACACTTTGCTTTTGGGAGATTCTGAAGAGAAGTTGCAGAGGTTGGTGGATGAATTTGGTAGGGTATGTAAAAGAAGAAAATTAAAAGTGAATATAGGAAAGAATAAGGTTATGAGGATAACAAAAAGATTAGGTGACGAAAGACTGGATATCAGTCCCACCTACACAGAAGCAGAAAGATACCACTACATCCAACATTGCTGGAACTGTTATTCTTATCTTCACACCACCAAAGCATGTCCAGTAAAAGATAAGAAGTTCTGCACTACATGTGGTAGTGAGGGACACACCTTCAGTTCCTGTACCGCTGCTGCTCCAACACAACCAGCGTGTTTAAACTGCAAAAGTAATGATCACCATACACTGGCAGCAAAATGTCCTAAAACAAAGGATATACAGTGGACCCGCGACCAGCGATGGCATCGATTAACGATAAATCTGACTAGCGATACATTTTAACGCAAAAATTTTGCCTCAACTAGCGCTTAAAAACCCGACCAGCGCTATTTGTTCCGTACCATACGCTTCCACTTTGGCCTGAGTGCACCTCACTTGTCCCTTGGGTGCCAGTGTTTACAAGACAGCCAGTCACTGCGGTCGCTTCCAAACATACAACAACTGGAACATTTCATATTATCACAGCCTTTGTAGTGATTGCACCTGCAAAATAAGTCACCATGGGCCCCAAGAAAGCTTCTAGTGCCAAACCCTACAGCAAAAAGGGTGAGAATTACTATGGAGATGAAGAAAGAGATCATTGCTAAGTATGAAAGTGGAGTGCGTGTCTCTGAGCAGGGCAGGTTGTATAATAAACCCCAATCAAACCATCGCTACTATTGTGGGCAAGAAAACGGCAATCAAGGAAGCTGTTCTTGCCAAAGGTGCAACTATGTTTTCGAAACTGAGATCGCAAGTGATAGAGAGTGTTGAGAGACTGTTATTGGTGTGGATAAACGAGAAACAGATAGCAGGAGACAGGCATTTCTCAAGCGATCATTTGTGAAAAGGCTAGGGAAGTTGCATGGGGACGGATTTAATTAAAAAAATGCCAGCAACTAGTGATGTGAGTGAATTTAGCCAGCATAGGGGTGGTTTGGGATTTAAGGATGTGTTGTGGCATTTTTATAGTGTGATATAGTTGGTGGGCTGCCAGTTCGGTCCAAAAGCGGCTGAAAAATATGTGCAGGATTCAGGATGTACATAGGACAGGTGTAAGGGACTGAAAACCCTGATAAATACAAGTGTTTAATTGCGGACCAAAAACATGGGGACTGTTTTGGAAGAAAATGCCAGCCAGGGACGTACATTTACTTCAGGAGGAAAAGCACTCCTTGGAAATAAGCCTATGAAAGACAGGGCTTACTCTGTTGATGTGTGCCATGCTAGTGTGATTGCAAGTGATGCCTTTATTGGTGTATCACTCTGAAATAACTCCCAGATGTGTTCAGGAAAAACAATGTCCTCAAGTGCTAATTTGTGTTGTGCTGTGGAGGGCAAAACATAAGGCATGCGGTTCACTAGGGACTTTTTTCTATGACTTGGTTACCACCATGCATTTGCCCCTAATGTGAAAAATTACCTAATTGAAAATGGATATTAGAACTTAAAGTGCCTACCGGATTAGACATTGCTCTGGTTCATCCTTCAGACTTGGCAGGGTGATCTTTCTAGGGACATGTGCTTTTCATTAAGGTAAAGTTTTTGCCTTCCTAATTACCATTCCTTCTCCTGCAGCCCAGGACCTCAAAGCAGGGTTATTTCCAACTATCAAGGAAACTGTACACAAAAAGCAATGTTTGAAAGGTGCTTTGTAGTGAACCTCTAGAAATCGTCAGTCCTGACTCTAAGAGAGTTTTTGGAAAGATTCATTTTACCATCCTCAATTGTGTAAAAACATTATAGGTAAGGCTTGGGAGGAAGTGGACTAAGAAGGGGACATTGTACTCTTGCTTGGAATAACTGTGGCCAGAATGTGTAGACATAAGGGAGATTTTGAAGGATTTGAGGCTAAACCCTGGAGGAATCTATGCCAGTGAGGAAATCCACTGGGGAATTGGGGAATGGTCCTTGGGGTTTGGAGGTTAGTGGGGAGGATGGGGATGAGTTGGTGGTGGAGGACTGTGAGTACGCTAACCACTGATTGAGCTGCTAGAGATCATTCTTGGAACGCAAGGAGGGCAGACCTGAGGAAACTGCTTCGGAGGATGGGAGAGAGAAATTGGAAGAACTTGTCTACTTCTAAGAGTAAGGAATTGTGTGCAAGTGGCTTGAAGTTGCAAACCTTTTTTTGAATGTAATTATCACCCTGACACGCTTCTGGCATGCCGTGTTTGGGCAACTGTACACTTGACAATGGTTAAGTGTACCACTTTAGGATGGTTCATAATAGGAACGAGGAGGTCAGGTATCTATGGGGACAGATATGTTGTGCGACAGAAGTCCAGTTGGACTATTGAAGCTGGTCCTAGTGGGAATTATAAAAGAACAAGGGAAGTATACCCCAGAAAAAGACTTGCTGCCTTCAAGTGCTAAGGAAGGGGATTCCCACTTCTTAAACCATCTAACACCTCTCCCCTGCCGCCCATCCACATCAATCATCACCAGTTATTAATAAAGGTAAGTGCATTGTAACTGTGCAGGTAATCTTCGTTTGAGTGTATTAAATTATATATTTTTCATTTATTATTTTTTTTTTTTTTTTATTATCACACCGGCCGATTCCCCACCAAGCTGGGTGGCCGAAATTAGAAAAGACCGTTCCCTCATTCACTCATCAATGTCTTGCCAGAAGGTGCTGTTACACTACAGGTTTTAATCTGCCCAAACATTACCACCCTCCTTTCAGAGTTGCAGGGCACTGTTCTTCCTTTCTCACCGGAGACTCAAGTAGGGCCTTGCGGTTTCCCTGATTTTCACTTCATAAAAATGTTACTTCTGTCACACTGCCAACAGCACGTCAAAGTTTTTAAAATCCTTTTTGTCTATCATTCATTCCTTTCAAAACACGCTACGCATGGCCTGCTGGAGTCCAAAGCCCCTGCTCACAAATCCTCTTTACCCCCTCCCTCCAACCCTTCTAGGCCGGGACCCCTACCCCGCCTTCTCCTTCCACTTACAGTATGTATACACTCTTGGAAGTCATTCTGTTCGCTCCATTCTTTACATGTCCGAACCACCTCAACAAACCCTTCCTCAAGCCCTCTGGTCATACAGTTTTGGTAATCCGCTCCTCCTCTGAACTTCCAACTATGAATTCTTCTGCTTTTTATTCACCACCAACCTCATTTGGCACACTCTAGAAATGGGAATCTCCACTGCCTCCAGACCTTCTCCTCGCTGCAACATTCATCACCCACGACTTACACACCCTTATAAGGAAGCGTTGGTAAAAAAACTATACTCTCTATACTATTTCCCCTCTTTGCCTCAAGGGACAAAAGTTTTCTTTATGTCTCCAACTGACTTCTTAGTGCCCACTCACTCTTTTTCACCTCATCAATTCTATGATTACCTCATCTTTCTTTTAGGGACCAATAAGCTGACAAGGTCCACTCCCAAATATTTGAAATACGTCAACCTCCTCACTTCTCTTCCCTCCAATCTGATATTCAAATCTTTCATACACCTTATTCTTTTTGTTATCTCTTAACCTTACTCTTTTCTCCTGTATTCTCCTTTTTTTTTCATTCTTTTGGCACATCCCCTTACCTTAAATTCTTCCACCAATCTCTGGCTATACTTCTCTTTCAGTAATCTCCCAGAGCCACCCAGTGTAACAATCAGCAAAGTGCAGCAGTGACAACACCAATTTGTGTGTGATTCTTTATCTTTTAACTCCACACCTATCCCCTTGCCAAGACCCTCGCATTTACTTCTCTTACATAACCCCATCTTTAAATATTATTAATACAACCCACGGTGACATCTCATCCTTTCCTTCTACAGGCCTAACTTTTTCTGGGGAAAATTTCCTCTTTTCCTACTTACTCTAACTGTAGCCTCACTATCATCTAAAACTCTTAACTGCTTTTCAGTAACCTACCCTCTTACCACCATACACTTGCAACTTCATGCCACATTGCCCCCCTATCCACCCTGTCATAATGTGGTAAAAATTTTTTTTTTTAAATACTTTTGGTGTCTTGCAAGAATTTAATTTATTTTCCATTTATTTTATGGGGAAAATTAACTTGATTACGATAATTTTGACTAACCAAGTGAGCTCTCAGGAAAACGGGATTATTATCGCTGGTTTGAGGGTCCCCACTGTAATGTAGGAAAACACGAGATTGCAGCAAAGTAAAAAATTACTAACAACAATCCAAAGTATGCCGGCAATTGCAAAAATTACATGCAGTACACGTACAAAATTACTTTCAAGCATCTTACTCTAGCCGCCTCCACCACCACCACCATCACTTACTACAATATGTGACGTAACGAAGATCCACTATTGTTACTATACGCTCACTTGCCAGAGCATGGCTGTACCTGAATCCTTTAACTCTAACCCATCATACGAGTTATATTTGCATTAAATTTTATGCATCAATTTATTATTTCCGCATTCTCCTCCTTACTGAAGGGAATTTCCAAATTTTCACCATGGACTTAACAAAACCACCCTCTGCTGCTAGAAGGTCCAATCACACCACCAACTAGTGATTGTCACTCTAACAACGTCCAATGAGAAGCCTCCACGCCACCACTCACTCCACTGGAATCCAAAACAAATCAGAAGCCTTGGCCACCAGGAATACTTCTTCTATTCTGTCTACATGAAGTTGACAAACAATTCAACACCACCTTACCTCAAACCTCAACCACCGCCTTTCTCAACTCGCTTTCTACGTCGATTACCTGAAACACCATGGGGTTAAACACAATAGGATACACATTATTTCTACACCCACGACGCAATTACACCGCAGAATGACTTGCTAGAACTCATCCAACATTATCCAAAGACAACACTGCATCGTACCAAAGTGAAGAAAGAGCCATTACCCTACCACAACCAGTACTCCAATAACTCCAAAACCTAACAAAATACTTACTACACAGCTCTCTTCGTGTTGCTACAAATCTCTCTAACCAATATTTCATGCACTGAAAAAAAAACTGTTTAAAGACCCCTTAACCAACTCATTCCTGCCTGCTGCACTTCTGACACTCCCAGGCTTCTTACTGCTGCCTGCCATTCTCTCCTTGTGAGCCAAGTTACGACATCATTCAAGCCTCTTCATCTTCGTCACAGTACTATCGATACCCCAATCATTCCATAGTGGTTGGGCCACTTGCCCTTTAATTCTCCTTTCCCCCTCCTTCCATCCTTGTCCTCAGTTATTTTCCATCCTTCCTTATCCTTCTTCCTTCCCATCTCTCACGACAGCTCTCGTTGGCTTATTCGTTTCGATCGATTGGGGGGAGAGAAGTATGAGGAGGTGAATGTATTTCAGATATTTAGGAGTGACGTTGTCTGCAGGATGGTCTATGACGGATGTGGTGAAATCCACCAGATAAAAAACTGATGACGGAAAAGGGGTTGAAGTGGTGCTTCTAGGAGTCTGTTGAAGACAAAGAAACTTTGTCGTGAAATCTAAAATGGGGATTGTATGAGAGGGTATTGTGGTACCAACCCCCACTCTTGTATGGGTTGTTGGGGGGAAGCATGGGTGATGAATGTTGAAACGAGAAGGCTGGAGGCAGTGGAGATGTATTGTTGAGGGGCAATGTGTGGTTGTGAATATAATGCCAGAGTTAGTTCGTTAGTTCGGAAATTAGGAGAAGGTGGTTGGGTTTACCAAAACTTTTTTCCAGAAGGGCTGAGAGGGGTTGTTTGAGGTGGTTCCGGAAATGTAGAGAGAATGGAACAAATCAAGAATGACTCGAGTGACGTATAATCTTATGTGGTGGGAAGCGAGGGGGTAGGAGGTTGGTAGGGGATGGGTTGGAGGGAGGGGGTAAAGGAGGGTTTTGTGTGCGAAGGGGCTTTGGACGTCCAGCAAGCGTGCATGAGCGTATTTGATGGGAGTGGAATGGAGACAAATGGTGTTTTGATTACTTGACGTGCTGTTTAGGCTGTGAGCAATGTACATTTTATATAGGGATTCAGGTGATATATGCAGGCGGTACTCGGGTCTGGATTGGGAAGTAACTGGTCTACAACTTGGAATGAGGGGTGTTAATGTTTGCTTTCTATTTAAACTGTAGTGTAAAGGACACCCTCTGGCTAGACAGTGATGGAGTGAATGATGATGAAGTTTTTCTTTTTCAGGCCACCCCTGCCTTAGTAGATTCGGCACCGATGTGTTATAAAAAATATAATTAAACAAGAGATTAAAACTGTGGAATATTTTGAAGTGATTTCTTTTGTACACAGAAAAAAAGAGGTTAACATGGAGTTTGTGTGACTGGACTGAATGACTTAAACTTTTATGACTTTACTGACATTACTGACTGGACTGACTGGACTGACTGATGGGACTGGACGATGACTGAACTGGAACATGGACTGAATGACTGAACGGGACTGCTGAAACTGACTGGATGGTACTGGACTTGACTGATCTGACAAATTGACTTTACATGAGTTGACTTGTCTGACTTACTGAATGGACTTGATTGACTTCTGAGTGGACCTTGACTGGACTACGAATGGACTTGACTGTCTTACTGGAGGTGACTTGAACGGAACTTATGAGTGACTTGGCTGATTGATGGACTTCGGACCTGACTTACTAAGTGACTTGACTGACTCACTGAGTTGACTTGGATGATTTTACTGAGTGACTAGACTGGCTTACTGAATGACTTGGACTGACTTATGAAAGTGGGACATGACTGACTGAATGACTTGACTTGTATAATAGTTATATTATTTTTATTTAATTTATTATTATGCTGAGAAGATAAAAGAGAATGATTTTCCAATGGAAATGACAAGCATGAAATCCATAGATAAACAAGCTGGAGGGTCCAGGGTTTTTGGGTTGAGGGGGGGAGAAGGAGGGGGGGAGCTGGCTCGTAAAACTCAAAATGTTGGCTCGTAAACTCAGAGCAAAAAATTGACTGAGGGACAGCCTCGTATCTCAAAAACTCTTATGTTGGATACTCGTAAGTCAAGGGGTTCCTCTGTATTATTTTTATTTACCAAGTACTGTACGTGGTATGCAAGCCTAGCTGGACATCAGCGACATACTGCTTTATAGAAAGCTGTTATTGCTAAGCATTTTCAGGGCAAATTTGGTCAGTGTCTTAGGATGCAAAACCTACAACCAGTTTCACTAACACCCAGGTACCGATTTTCTTGATAGGTATGAAGCTTAGGACAACTGGTGTAAAGAAATCTGCCAATTGTTTCTACCCTGGCTTGGAATTCAAATATTTACCATAAAATCATATATGGGTAGTCCAGACGCAGGTACTAAAATTATAGGCCACTTCGTCTTGACTTTTTGGGGTATCCTTGGTTCTCTACGCATATGCTTTATGTGTGATTATCTTATGTAGGAGAAAATATCTTTTTTGTTTTCAGTTTTATGGTGGCAGTTACAAGTTGTATATTCAGTTGCCATGTGCTATACTCCATTTTCTCTAATAAGAGTAGAAACCCTGAGATTCAGCCATAATCCACTCCAGGAGTAGGCATAAACTTGTAAATCGGCCGAAAGGTCGAAGGCAATATTTCCCATAAGAAATAATTTGCAAATACATTTTATTCCGTTCCTGAACCCACCAAAAATATTTCACTATAAAAAAAAAATACTATTTTTTAAGAATAACTTAGTTTAACACACATACATACTTTAACTTTCATTATTCGTACTATTAAAATGTGTAAATTCTTTACATAATAAAAACATTTAAATAAACATTTAAAATCACTTTACGTTCCTTTATTGCAGACTCTTGTTGGGCATATGGAAGATAGGAAGGACTTATGTTTGCCTCATCCACTGCCTCCAACCCCACTGCCTTCATCCACTGGGCTCAACCACTGCCTCTCCACTGCCTAAACCACTTGGCCTCAAACCACTGCCTCCACCTCTGCCTCATCCACTGCCTCAACCATCTGCTCAACGCCACTGCCTCCTAACACTGCCTCAACACCACTGCCTCAACCAACTGCCGCACACCACTGGCAGCCCTCAACCACTTGCCTCTACCACTGCCCATTTCCACTGCCTCAAACCCTGCCTCAACCACTGCCTCAACCATCTGCCTCTGTCCACTGCCTCAATCACTGTCCTCAAACCACTGCCTTTTTTTTCAAATCTCACTGTCTCAACCACTGCCTCCACCACTACCTAAAAACTGCTCACAACTGCCTCAAACAAAACTGGCCTCCCAACTCTGTTCTCACCACTGCTCAACCCTCTGCCTTCCTCTGCCTCAACCACTGCCTCCACACGCTCCACCACTGCTTAACCACTAGCCTCACCAACTGCCTCCACCACTGGCCTCAACCAAACCACTGCATCCTACATGCCTCCTCACTGCGCAACTACTGGCACTCAAACCACTGCCATCAAACACTGCCTTCAACCCACTGCTCAAACCCACCTGCCTCCCACACTGCCTCAACCAACCACTGCCTCCCCCCACTGCCTCCACCACTGCCTCAAACTACTGCCTCAAACCATACTGCCTACATCAACGTGCCTCAACTACTGTCTCCTACCACTGCCTCCACCACTGCCCCTCCGACTTGCCTCAACCACTGCCGCACCACTGCTCAACCAAAACACTGCCTCCGACCTCTGCCTCCACACTGCCTAATTACTGCCTCAAACCACCGCCCTCACAGGCCATATGAAACTTTCTTTGGGGCCATTGTGGCTTATTTCACAGGGTCACAATCCAAAAAACAAGCATTAAAACCAAATGAATTTATTGTGAAATGTTCAAGATGAGCGCTCAAGGTAATGCTCCACTTCAAGGATAATAAAGTTTGACTGGCCTCACGACGACTGAGCAGGGTGGCGTTCAGGTGTGGCCAGATCAGGGCAGTCAGGTTAGTTAGGCAGGCCGAAAACTGGGGCAACGGCCAAACTCAGGGGACAAAAATTTAGTCCGGAAAAAAGCAGTCAAAACTCGAAGCAGCGATACTCAGGGCGGCCAAAATAAAACTCAGGGTTCCACTGTAACAAGCCGCCAAGACCTGGGATAGGAGAAATCGTGTACTTGTTGCCTTATCTCCTTTCATGCCTCCGTCGAATCTGCTCAGGTATTATGATAAATATTATTCATCTGGAGTGTTTAACTTTTTATTGTTATTTTTACTGTTTATTACGTCATATTAGATGTCAAATTGTGATAAGGCAAATTTGACAATAGTGTTGGTGTTTGATTAATAATTTAAAGCATATTCCCCTGCATCACGAAGACTGGTCTTCTTGTGTATACCAACAGTGGCTTCAAAGCCACCTTATCATTTAATGAACAATGTTCTGTGTAGGTGCTTTACACAATTGTGAAGGAATTTCTCTTACAGTGGACCCCGGTATTCAATATTAATTCGTTCCTGAAGAAGCCTTCATCAGAATACCGATAAATATAAAAAAGCGATCAATTTTCCTTCATAAGAAATAATGGAAATCAATTTAAAATCCGTGCAAGGACACACAAATAGTATGAAAGAAAAAAAATTTTACAACATGAAATTATAAAGTTTTATGCCAATTGAATAATTAAACAACCAAGTAACAATAGATAATTGACCACTTTACCTTTTAATGAAGATCGGTGATGATTGATGGGAAGGAGGAGGGGAGAGGGTGTTAGTGTTTGAAGGGGAATCCCCCTTCCAATTAGGATTGAGGGTAGCAAGTCCTTTTCCGGGACTACTTTCCCTTCTTCTTTTAAGGCCTCTTGGACCAGCTTGGGAGTCACTAGACTTCTGTCGCACAACATATCTGTCCATAGTGGCCTGTACCTCCCTTTCCCTTTATGACATTCCTAAAGTGTTTCCAACATTGTCAGTGTAATAGTCACCAGCACAGCTTGCAATAGCTGTGTTAGGGTGATTGCATCAAAAAAGGTTTGCACTTTAAGCCACATTGCACACATTTCCTTAATCTTTGAAGTAGGCAAACTTCTTCAATTTCTCTTTTCCCCTCCTCCAAAGCAGTTTCCTCAGGTGTGGCCTCTTGTTTTTGGGAAGATGATCTAGCAGCTCATCAGTGGTTTTGTTTATTGTCCTCCTCCACCAACTCTTCCCATCCTCCCACTAACCCCCAAACCCCCAAAGGGGACTTCCCCAATGCCAAAATTGGATTCCTCAACTGGCATAGGCTTCTCACGGTTAGCCTCAAATCCTTCAAAATCCCTTTTGTCTACACATTTCTGGCCAAGTTTTTTCCAAGCAAAGTTCAAGGTTTCCTCTCAGTCACTCCCTCCCAAGCCATACCTTCAGGTTTATACAATTGAGGATATTAAGTGATCCTTCCAAAACTCTTTTAGGTCAGTTGAGTTTCTGTGGTCACTACAAAGCACTTTTGAAACATAGCTTTTGTGTACAGTTTCTTGAAGTTGGGAAATGACCTGCAGGAGAGGAGTGGTATTAGGAGGCAAAAACTTGACCTTAATGAAGCTCATGTCCCCTGAAAGTCGCTTTGCCAAGTCTGTAGAATGACCAGGGGCATTGTCTAATACCAGGAGGCACTTAAGGTCTAATTTCTTTTTTAATTTGGTAATTTTTCACAAATGGGGGCAAATGCATGGTATAACCAGTCATAGAAAAAGTCCCTAGTGACCCATGCCTTACTGTTTGCCCCCCACAGCACACACAAATTAGCCTTGGGACATTGTTTTTCCTGAACACTCTGGGAGTTTCAGAGTGATACACCAATAAAGGCTTCACTTTGCAATCACCACTAGCATTGGCACACATCAACAGAGTAAGCCTGTCTTTCATAGGCTTATGTCCTGGGAGTGCCTTTTCCTCCTGAGTAATGTAGGTCCTGAATTTGAGACACATGTGCAACATCTGGGTATCTTTAATGTAGACGTTTTCGCATCCAGTGGCTTTTTCAATACAAATTCCAGGACATAACTTGAAGACAGGAGAACTATGTACAGAAGATGAGGTAATCAGTTCCTCATCTAGCAGTAGGTGCGAAGAGCACCATAGTCGTGGAGATTCTGAAGCAGAAGCAAGGCGCCTGATGCTTATATAGTAACGTCAGATGGAAATGGGACGGGTAGCAGACAAGGGCATTTGTCACTGGTAGGCGGGATTCCCCAGTTTGGAAGTAGGTTTCCCACCCAAAGAGATGGGTTAGTTGTAGTAGTAGTTGTCGTAGTTGTGAAGATTACAGTGGTCCCCCGCTTTTCGTAGTTCCCGGCAATCGTAAAATTCGCCAATCATAGGGGTATTTTCATATTTAAAAATGGACTCGCTTTTCATAGGTTGACTCGCGAGTCGTAGTTCATCCAGGACGCGTTTCGCATGGCGTGAGCCAGGGCGGCAGCCAGTCTGGCATTGTTTACCAGGAGCGAAGGTCCCCTCGCGTGCTCCAGCGAAATATTTCATAATATTCCATTTTTTTCTAGTGCTTGCAAGTACTAAATAAGCTACCCTGGCTCCAAAAAAAGCTCCCAGTGCCAAGCCTGTGGTAAAGAAGGTGAGAAATACGATTGAATTTAAGAAAACATCATTGAACAATATGAAAGTGGTAAATGTGGCCGAATGCCCGGATGTATAAAAAACCCTACAAACCTTATGTTCCATAGGGGCCCAAGAAAAATGAAATAAAGGGGTGTGTTGTTGCAAAGGGGAAAAACTAGCTGACAAAAATGAGTCACCAGTACTGGAAAGGTTGAGAAGTTTTATTGGTGTGGAAAATGAAAACAATTGCGGAGATACTCTTATGATTTCGTTTATTTTTGAAAGGCTGGGGCGTTGCATAAAGTTGGTAAAGAAAATTGCCTGCAAATAGTGGTAAGTGGTAAATTTAAAGGCCAGAAAGGCGGGTTTTGGAGATTTAAGAACCTCTGGATACACAGGGGGTAAGGCATGGTGACTCCGTTCAGACCAAGGCGGCTGAAAAATTTTGGGCATGAATTCCAGGAGTACAAAACAGTGAAGGACTGAAACCGAACAAGTGTTCAATTGTGATAAAACAGGCCTCTTTTGGAAGAAAATGCCAAAGAGGACCTTATTAACAAGAGGAAAAAAGGGAAGCCAGGACATAAGCCTATGAAAGAAGGTGAGCTAAGTTTTTCGTTATGCTAGTGGGATTTCAAAGTGAAGCCATTTCTGGTTTCATTTAAAATCCCGAGTGTTCAGGAAAACAATGTTTATGAAGAGTAAAATTTGTGTGTTTTGGAAAAAATAGTAAGGCAGGTCACAGGGAAATTTTTGTCGAGTGGTTCAATGAAAATGTTTGGCCCCAGTGTGAAAGGGGTATCTCCTGGAAAAAAAATTTGGTCTCAAGTGCAGCTGTAAAGGGCAATCACCTGCTCATCCTCCAAACTGGATACCCAATTTTTCGAGGAGTTTGGGTTTATCACAGTAAAGTTCTTGCCCCCGAATACCACTCCTCTCCCCCAACCCCTGGACCAGCAGGTTTTTGCAAACTTTAAAAAACTCTACACAAAAAACAATGTTTCACAGGGTGCTTGCTGTGCCACAGACAATCACTTGACCCTAAAGGAATTTTGGAGAGAAAAACTTCGCATCCCACGCATAACCCATGGTTTTTGGGTTGGGAGGGAGTTATACCAGGGCTTTGAACTCTGCTGGGAAAATTGTGGCCAAGGGTTGTGTCGGCAAGAGGGATTTTGAAGGATTTGGGACTGACCCTAAGAGCAGTTGTTTTAAAAACAATTTTTGGGACTGGGGGTTCCATGGGGGTTTTATGTGAGTTTGGAGGATGTGGAAGAAAAGGTGGGAAAACCCCCAATGAAAAGCCATCACTGAGGAGCTGCAAGAGTTCGCAGGAAGAGCAACACATCGCGCTCGAAAACTTGCTGCAGAGGAGGAGGAAGAGGATGGAAAAAAGGTGCCCTTCTTCAGAAATTAAAGAGATTTTTTCTAGTGGGGTAAGATGGAAAACTTTATGGAGAAAACACCCTAACAAGGTTTTGCAAGCCAGGTTGGCAACATGTACAGGGCAAAATTTTGGGCCATTTTGGGGAAGGTTAAAGAATGCCAGAAAAGGCTTCTCCCAGTTATTTTGTGAAAAGGACCCAGTGACTCTCAAGGGGTCCTAGTGGCTTTAAGAAACAGGAAGAGAAGAAACCCCCAAAAAACCCAAATGGTACCTGAGGTTTTGAGGAAGGGATTCCCCTTCCAAACTATAAACAATCACTCTCTTCCTCCTCCAGTCTCCCATCATAAGAAAAATCCCCATTAAAAGGTAAGTGTTATGCTGTTAATGTTTCTTCTCATTTCCTTGTTTTGATGTACTACTGTATTTTTCATGTTAAAAAAATTTTTTTTTTTAATACTTCGGGTGCGGGAACAGATTAATTTATTTACATTATTTTTATGGGGAAAATTGATTCGAAAATCATAAATTTCGTTTTTATAGAAACGGCTCCAGGAAGGATTAATTCGAAAACGAGGGCCACCGTATGTAATGTCCTCAAAATCAAGTTTCCGATTTTGCAGTGTTGCAGGTTGTCGCTATGCCCTCGTCTGCTAGCCCCCTTTCCACCTCGTTCTATAAAGCAAAACGCCTTGCTTCTGTTTCAAAATCTCCCGACTACGGGCCTTCGCCCCACTGCTGGGTTTTGAGGGACTGATTCCTCATCTTCTGTACATGTTCCCCTGTCTTCAAGTTTGCTGGAATTTGTTTTAAAAACCCATGGATGGCAAAACGTCTAAAATAAAGATACCCAATTTTCCCAGGTCTCAAATTTTTTTTGTCAGTATTGTATACCATTCTTTAAACAAAGTAGGGTTTCTTAGCATTTTTTTCCAAAAAAGGCCTGTTTGTCGCAATTAAACACTTGTTCAGGTTTCAATCTTCACTGTCTATGTAATCCTTGAAATTTCCTTACATTTTTTCAGGCTTTTTGGTTGAACGGGAGCCTCCCCTGCCTAAATCACACTATGTATGCTACAACGTTCTTTAAAAACTTTCAAACCCAAATTTTGTGGCCTTAAATTCACTCCATCGCATAGTTCAGGGGGAATTTTTTTACCAAATCGTCATGCAGCGGGCCCACCCTTTTCACAAAAGATCGCTTGACGATGCTATCTCCCGCTATCTGTTTTTCATTTATCCCCAAACCCAAAAACATCTCTCAAAATTTTTTGATACTTGTGGGCCTGTTTTATAATCACAGTTCACCTTTTTTCAAGAACAGTTCCCTGATTCCCTTTTCCTGGTCACTATGTAAGAGGTTGATTGGGGTTTCTATATAAACCCGACCACTCCGACCGCACTCCACTTTCGTACTTTGCAATTACTCTTTCTTCATTTTTTAAAAGTCTTAAACCTTTTTTTCAAGGGTTGGCACGAAGCTTTTTGGGGCCCATGGTGACTTATTTTGCAGAAACAAGCACCAAAAACAGTGATAATATGGAATGTACCGAATGTATCCTTAGATGCGTGCACACTGGCTGGCTTGTAAACACTGGCACACACGGGGCAGTTCAGGCCACACCTGGACACATCTCGTATGAATCGCATCGAATCCCGGGTTTTCGATCAGATACCGAGGCAAAATTTTTGTGATATAATGCATCGAATACCGGATTTATTGAATACCGATGCCATCGAATACCGGGGGTCCACTGTACTTAGATATACTGTAAATACGAAGCTGCAAACAAAAATCTATTTGGAAGATGACCAACAAACTCACTCTTAATACAGACAGACCCTACTTCCTGCTGTTTGGACACAGAGCCTTAAATATCCAACTTAACATATCGATAATGTTCCCCTATTACAAGACAAACTGAGGGTAAATTTCTGGGTCCTCACCCTTGCCCTGTAATCTTTAATTTCCATTCCCACATCCAGCATATTTCCAAGAAAATTTCCAAATCAGTTGGCATTCTTTCCAAGATATGGTACTATGTCCCCAAACGACACCCCTTTAGCCTATACCACTCTCTAATATACAGTGGTACCTCGGTATACGTCCGCTTTGGAATAAATCCAACTTGGTATAACGTCCTGTTTGGATGCGAAAATTTTGCTTGGATATGACCTTTGTTTGGAATACGACTCGCTTAACAGGACCTATATTACAAAAAAGGGAGAAGGCATTACCAGGACACAAGCCAATGAAGGATAAGTTAACTCTCTTGTTCTGTGCCAATGAAAGTGGGGTTTTGCAAACTGAAGCCTCTACTGATCTACCACTGAAAACCCGACGAGTGTGGCCAATGCGAAGGCGGGAGAGAGTGGTCTCCCAATTTTCGGCACTGATGACAAGAAGACGGCCAGTAACCTATGCTCGGTTTAATAGAATGAAGTTTGTTACCGAGCAGAGTTGACCAACGTTGTTGCCAAGGGTGCGAAGGTGGTAGCTATTGCAGAAAAATAGCCAGAAATGGAACACCTCGATAGGAAATTGGTGGTCATATACTGCTGACCGCGCAGCAGTGTCTGCCTGTTCATTCCCCTGTACGTCGACATGACCGGGGCCCCAACAAAAAACAATATCTTTATGTTTTGGTAGAGATACGGCGTAGCCAAATTTGGATACGGAGAATAGGGGAGGGAGATGTATCAAATTTTCTTTATGCCTGTAGAGCACTAAGGGAGTCTGAGACTACTACAAATGATGCAAAAAAGGCATAGATGCAATACGAATAAGTGCTGAAAGAAGGGCATACAGTTCAGCAGAAAAAAAATGCTAGCTGAAGATAGTAAAGGCCCCTCGTACGACGCTGTCCGGAAACACGCTGCGAATCCGACGCCGTCTGAAACTTAGAGCATCTGTGTCACGCGGTGGCATGAGACTGGAGTGGAAGTGTCAAGAAAAAGGGAGCGGGAAGCCACCGTAGGCAGTTGAGCTTCGGCAAGGAGTGAGAAAGAACAGACCCGAACAGCTGGAACTTCCCAGGGGGAAAGGGAAAAGTGAGATGTACATGAACATATAAAGGTGGTAACTGAAGGGAAGACAAGAGTGAATGTAGGCGAAGAGAAAAGGGACGGAGCAAACGGGGGGCGGCGAACGAATAAAAAATGTCTACAATATCGGTGACCATTCTATAAATGGAAGGATTGTGTAGATCGTGAGAGCGTACATAGTAACGAAGGAAATGGGCATCACGGCAACCCAGACAAGGAGGGAAACCCATTTGCTTCTGTAAAAGGGCTCTCAACAGGGAAAGAGCGAAAAGCACCAAGGCACAAACGTAAGCCTTGGTGATGGATAGAGTTAAGGCTAGAGAGAGTAGCAGGAGAGGCCGCGGAATAAATCTGGTCACCATAATCGAGTTTCGATAAAAACGAGGGCTGAATGTAGGCGAAGCAGAGTTCGACGATCAGCTCCCCAGGAAAGATGAGCAAAGGGTTTTAAGAAGGTTTAGCCGGCTGTGACAAGTTGCCTTCAGAGAGGTAATGTGAGGTTTCCAGGTTAACCGACGGTCAAAGAGAAGGCCCTAGAAACCTGACTGTATCACGTTCGGGGATACGGGAGCCATAGAGATACAAAGGATGATCGGAGATAACAGAGCGTCTAGTGAAAGAAATTTTGGTGATTTTTGGTACTTGAAAATTTAAACCCATGTGTGGTGGCCCAAGTGGAAACACGGTCGACCGCAGCTGGAGAGAAACTGCAATAAGGTGACAGTCAGCGCCTGCACAAGCAATAGCGAAGTCATCAACATAGAGTGATGACCAAATATTGGGTGGAAGAACAGGGGCCCAAATCATTTATAGCAAGGAGAAAAAGGTTGTGCTTAGAACACATCCCTGAGGGAAAACCTTCAGCTTGGACGAAGTCCGGGGAAAGAACATTATTGACTCGAACACGGAAATGTCTGTCAGTTAAAAAGTTCTTAAGGAAGGATGGTAATTGCCTCGGAGGCCTAAGGAATGGGCCTGGGCCAAAATATTTTTAACCTCCAAGTTTTTGTCATATCCCTTCTCAAGTCAAAAAATATGGCAATAACTGAGTGATTATTCGCAAAGGCATTACGAACATACGTATCCAAGCGTAGTAAGGGGTCTATGGTAGAAACGACCTTACGAAAGCCATATTGACTAGCGGAGAGGACTGTTGTGAGTCTCTAAATACCACATTAAACGTCGATTTACGAGGCTTCCATCACTTTGCAAACTGCACTTGTAAGAGCGATGGGGCGATAGTGGGGGGCATCATGTCCTGTAGTACCCGTTTGCGGAAAGGGAGAACATGGCAGTTTTTCCACAGCTGGGGAAGAACTCTTGTGCCCAAATAGATTGAAGAGGTGTAAGAGGACTACAAGGGCTGACCGATGTAAATGTTGTAACATACAATATGAATGTCATCAGGCCCAGCTGCCGATGTTTCGGCAAGCTGAGAGCGTTGCCTCCTTTCTTGAAGTGTAAAAGGCACATTATACTGTTCTTCCCGAGAGAAGAAAAGTCCAAGGGTACTAACTCTCTGGCAGACTTTGAGGAAAGAAACGGGGGGCATAGATGGAGCCCTGGGGAAATACGGACCAGATGTGTGCCAAGTTCAATGGCAACGTCGAGAGGGTTTGCTATATCAACACCAGTGACCCGTAGAACAGGAGCCGGGTCAGGAGAGTATTTACCACTCAATTTCCTCACTTTTTCCAGACTGCACTCATAGAAGAAGCAGAGGTGATGGTGGAAACATAGTCTCGCCAAAAAGTGCGTTTAGCTTCACGATGACACGGCGAGCGATCGCACGCTTCTGCTTAAAATCAACAAGCTTTTCACGGTTCTATTGTACCGGTACCTGCCCCATGCAGCACGTTTCAAACGTATTGCACGACCCACAAGCAGAGAACCACCAAGGAAACGCACTTCTGAGAATGCCTGCCTGAGGTTTGGGGTATAGAATGAAAGCTGCGGTTAAACTGATGTCGAGAAGATGTGTAGGAGCTCATCAATGGAGGATGAAGAAGGAACCTCACTAAAAGCAGTGAGGTGTGAGTAAAGATCCCAATTTTTGCCCGATCAAATTGCCGCGAGGGCTACGGGAAGGTGGTGAATAGGAAGGAGAAGTAAGAATGATCGAAATGATCGCTGTCATGTAAGTTTTGGGTAGAACAGACCAGGTGAAGTCTAGTGCAGTGGAGGAAGAGCAGACTGATAGATCGATGCAAGAGAGAGAAATGAGTACGAGGATCAAAATGGGTGGAGTACCCGTATTTAAAACATGGAGGGGGTGAGAGGCCAAGAAAACCTCCAACTGAATGCCACGTGAGTCACAATGAAAACCCCCCCCAGAGGAAATGGTGGGCATTAAAATCACCAAGTAACAGAAGTGGTGGTGGTAAGGATGAAACAAGAAAGGCAAAGTCTGGGATGGGAAAATGCTCGAGAAGGAGAGAGATAAAAAGAACATATTGTAAACCACTTATTCAAGTAGATACGGGCTGCAGTGTAATGCAGCGAGGTATGGACAAATAGTTACAGTACGGAATATCATTGCGTAGAAGAAGGGCACTTTCATTAAAGGTCCCATCTGAGAAAGGATCCGAAGAATACAATAAATTATAGCCTGAGATAGGTTGGAAAACAGCCGAGTGAAATTTTGGGTTCTTGTAAGCAAGCACCAACAGGGGAAAAACCCTGGAAAGCAACATCTGAAGCTCACCCCGATTACCCTGAGGCCGCGGATTTTCCACTGTAAATAGGCCATGATTGGCGATGAAAGAAAATATCAGGAATCTGTAGGTAAAGGCACCTACGGATAGAGGGGTTAGAAAGTCAACGTGTGGTGGCATTGGAAGATGTTCAAGTGCGAAGGAACGGAGCGTTGCAAAGAATGGGGTTGTGAAGATGGAGGAGGGGGAAAGAGAAGGAACGGGAAAAGTGAATCATTTGTCCATTGAAGTTTAGTCTCTGCATATATTCTGAAATGGCTTCAAGTGTTTCTGAATTCAAAGATGTATGGGAAACCATATTGGAGATGGGGAGGAGGAGGGTGAGTAAATTGGGACAGTAATGGACTGTACCAAAGTAGAGGGGGAGGGAAAAGTGTAAGGGACTGGAGATGAAGTTGGGGGGGGACCCGAAGAGGTAAAACCTGGAGGTGACAGAAGAGGGAGAAACTTGGAGGGGACGGGGGTGGAAGGATAGTCGAGGAGGAGGGTGAATCTCCACACTTGTAAAAAGAGCCAAGAGAGAGGGGAAGAACTAGGGACAGAGACTGGAAAGGTAAAAGTGTGGAGGTGGAAGAAAGGGGGGGAAGGGGCAAAGAAGATTTGAGCAATGTGGATTTTTTGGACTTCTGAGTAGAGGGGCGATTGGGATTAGGTGTCGTACGAGGTCTTGTCGATACTGGGGCTTGTGAGGAAGGACCGAAGTGTGAGAACAGACTGAGTTGTAGTCGGGACGTCGAGCCAAGGACAGCAAAAGGATTAGATGCCGTAGTGGGTATGGGAGGGGTAACAACAGAGGGGGCTGCAGAAGATGGGACCCCAGAAGTGGGGGCCCTTTGGAAACCGAGAATAAGAAACACGGGGTAGTCTCCCTTGGAGGCGGAGATGAGTAACTGCCATAGCATAAGGGGAACCTTCTGCCTCTTTGAGGCAACGGATTTCACGTTCATTTTAAGTAGACCTGCAACGGCGGGAGTACGAAGGGTGAGCTTCATTTCAATTAAGGCAAGATGGAGGTTGACTGCAAATGTATTAAATGGTTGTCGGCACCACAGACTGGGCATTCGGCCATAGATCTGCAATATTTCGCTGGGGGACCAAAACGCCAGCAATTTCTACATTGTTGCGGTGTAGGTATCACCTTTCGAACTTGTAACCGATGTCCCGCGACATATACAGAGGACGGGAGTTTCGGGTGTCAAAGTTAAACGAGCCACATTGCAAGGGTAACGTCTCCCCCCCGGGCAGGAAGGACATAAGTGTCTACTTTGAGGATTGGGAGATCCTGGAGTTCCAGCTGTTCAAAAATGTCATTGCCACATGACTGGAAATTCTGTTGGACTATGGTATGGGGGCAGAATGACAGTACCACTACAAAATTTAGAGAAAGATGTTTTTCAATAGTGATAGGAGTAGTATCGATTTCGAAAGGAGAGAAAGATCATGAGCTTGGGTAGCATTCTGGACCCGTGACGATGCGTTTTACGCTCTTGAGAGCGTGAAATGAAAAATCTCTGCCAACATGACGCAGGAGCGCTTTGGCAATACTATGGTCGAAAGGTAGGCAGAAGAAGAAGTTGGTCTTTAAAATAAAGAATTTAGTCCATTGGGGTGGTCCGAAACCCGAGCGTGGAGAGGGATGCTTGACGGTCGGTCGTTTCCGAGTAGAATGGGAAGGTAACGACGGAGCATCATCAGGAGATTGACGTTGGCGTTTAGGAGTTAGGGGCCGGAGTTGGTCCCGGGAGGAAATTTGGGTGGGCGATTCGAAAATTGCCGTACCGTAGAGGAGGGGAAAACCGGAAGCATAGTCAAAGGAGAGCGGAGTTCAGACAAATCGAAGGAGTCAGTTTGAAGCCCCGGTACCTGAAGCGGGTGAGGAAACAGCACCAGCAAGAGGTACAGGGGCATCAGGAGTGTCCGAAGAGTGGGCTAAAAACAAGGCAAAGGGGCAAATGGGGTGCGGTATCAAGAAGGGGCCCGGGGGGAGTGGGTTTTATGGACTAGGGCTGCCATGGTTAGGTTTACTCCTTTGCTTTTTGTTTTTAAGAAAAAAAAAAGAAAGAAGAAAAGAAAATAAAAATAAAAAAAAAAAAAAAAAGGGGGGAGCGGGGGGGAATAGTTCCCAGGAGGAAGAAAGGCCAAATCCCCCTCCGCGCCCAAGAGACTCGACACCGCTAGTGCGCAGATGCAGCATGAACCCGTGCCATACCCCCACCCTTCATCCAGTAAACCAGCAATTTGGGGGATAGCAACTCCATCTGCCCAGCTACCCCGGTGGACAAAAGAGGGCGGCCGGATTATCCGCCAACAAAGCATACCTCCTTCAGCCACCACCCCCGAATCCGAAGGTGGCTTCCAGAGATACACCCGTCGCCCAAAAGACACCAAAACCACTCCGGGATACCGGAGAGGGTTTGGGACATCCCTAGGCAATCCAGATTCCACGGCAAACTACGCCACCGCCAAGAAACCTCCCAAAGGAATGGGATGGGCCCCGGTTTTCCTTTCCCCTACCTAGGAACTAGCGCGCCTGTGGGGGAAACACGAAGGCCCAAAAAGAGGAAAGGGCCAAAAAGGGGGGGGTGAGGAGGAGGAGGAGGAATGGAAAAAAGGGGGGGATGGGGAGGATGGGATAGGGGAGGGGAGAATGGGGGGTAATTAGGTTCGGTCTGAGGAAGAAGACCGACAGGGCTAATTCCTCAGACCAAGAGCCTCTTCACCACGCCAAGGAGCCCCCCTTGAAGAGGTGGAACAATGGAATTAGCAGAAAATACGGCTCAAAGTGGGCGAAATCTCCGATTTGTAAATATCACCGAGGTCGCTAACTTCTCGAGAGCATAATTCCATCAGTTTTCCATCAAATTTCGTTTTTTTTTTTTTGTATCATTACAATCAGGAAAAGATTCTCTATCACTTCACAAGAAAATTTTTTTTTTTTTTTTTTGAAACTTTGCAACACCAGGAGACACCTCAGGATTGGAGGTTGCAACAGTCAAGGGGTTAACCCTTTGAGGGTCGACAGGCCCTCTCAGAAACTCGTTCTCAGGGTCGGCCAAATTTAAAAAAAAAAAAATTATTTTTTCTTATGAAAAGATAGAGAATCTTTTCCCGATCATGATGACACCAAAATTATGTGATTTGATGGAAAACTTACGGAATTATGCTCTCGCGAAGTTAGCGGTCACTACGATGTTTACGCATCGGCGATTTTGCCTAATTTGAGCCCCATTTTCGGCCAATTCCTCTGTACTAGTCGACAAAAAACATGAATATTTCGCTAGAACTACGTTTTTTCTTTTTGAATGAGTGCAAGAAACCACCTATTTACCATTTTCAACTATCCAATACAGTGGTCAGAATTTAGCAATTTTGCCAATTTCACACAAAATTTCAAAAAATGCAATTTCCGAAAAAGGGTCCAGAAAAAAACAAGAAATACATTCCCCGGCACTAAAATGACATTTCTTCTGTCATTAGTCATGTCTCAAGGCCCCTCTTACATTCTTTTGCTTTCCACTTTGAATTTTATTCTCACGAAAAATAGAAGATTTACTGTTATGCAGACACTGCATTAGTGTAAAAAATGATATAAATTTATATTGGCGCACTTGCAAAAGAATGTTAGACTCACCAGTTGACGGTATTGGAAGCTTGGCATGATTTGTTTACTTTTTTAACTTTGGTAAAAATCGAACATTTCTCCTACTTTGAGCTCAAGTTCAAGGTACTTTTCATTGTAAAACCAGTGAAAATTATCTAAATTTCTGTGATATGCATTCAATTCTATAAAATGAAGACCAAGAAAACTAGAATACAACAATAAATACCCATACGAAAAAACAGAGCAAAGTCGCTGTTTTGTGCCAAAAAAAACGGTGAAAGTTTTTTTTTTTTCTCATTATGCCCCTGTTTGCTGCCCGGATTTTTTTTTATACTGTGCACAAATGGCACATAGACCCATCTTTCATATGGAGGCCTACCAGCCTTTTCCCGCGAGATTTGACTGCGCTAGAATTTTTAAGACTAGTACGTTTTAAAAACCCTGTGCGTAAGACGTACTAGTATGTCCAAAACCCTCAAAGGGTTAAACTCCAAATAAACCCTCCTCTTAAATTTCTCCTTGATAGTACAGGGACCCCCGGTATTCGATGGCATCAGTATCGATAAATCCGTATTCGATGCATTTTAACGCATAAATTTTGCCTCAGTATCCAATTGAAAACCCAGTATTCGATACGATTCGTACGAGACGTGTCCACATGTGGCCTGAACTGCCCCGTGTATGCCAGTGTTTACTAGCCAGCCAGTGTGCGTGCATCTAAGGATACATTCGGTACATTCCATATTATCACTGTTTTTGGTGCTTGTTTCTGCAAAATAAGTCACCATGGGCCCCAAGAAAGCTTCTAGTGCCAACCCTGTGGTAAAAAGAGTGAGAATTAGTATGGAAATTAAGAAAGATTTTGAAAGGTTTGGGGCTAACCCTGAGAAGCCTATGCCAGTTGTGGAATCCATTGTGCCTACTTCAAAAATTAAGAAATGTGTGCACGTGGGTTGAACCCGCAAACCTTTTTGGATGAAAATCACCCTAACACAACTATTGCAAGCCATGCTGGTGACTATTACAATGACAATGTTGTGGTCCATTTTAGACAAATCGTAAAGGAACGAGAGGTACAGAGCTCTATGGACAGATTTGTTGTGCGACAGAGGTCCAGTGACTCTCAAGCTGGTCCTAGTGGCATTAAAAGAAGAAGGGAAGTAACCCCGGAAAAGGACTTGCTACCTCAAGTCCTAATGGAAGGGGATTCCCCTTCTAAACACTAACACCATCCACATTCTCCCCTCCTCCCATCCCATCAATCATCACCAGATCTTCATTAAAGGTAAGTGTCAATTATTCTATTGTTATTATTCTATTGTTATTGTTGTTACTGTAATTATTCTATTGCATTAAACTTAATATTTCATGTGGTAAAATATTTTTTTCATACTTTTGGGTGTCTTGCACGGATTAATTTGATTTCCATTATTTATCGGGAAAATTGATTCGCTCTTCGATATTTTCGGTATTCGATGAGCTCTCAGGAACGGATTAATATCGAATACCGGAGGTCCACTGTACAACAGAATGCACAAGGCACAAAGCACTCTTCGACATACCTCATGTTAGTCTCACATTATGCAAAAATGCAATGCACGTAAAGGACCTGAAGCTCTGGAATTCACTACCTGCACCAGTAAAAGATCCCTTGACTGCAAACAACACAACTAAACTACACAACTTCTAATCAGTATGAAGCAACTCACCCAAACATTATAAGACCACTAGTCTATTAAAACATCTGCTAATCTGCTAAACCATTATTTGTATTGTTATTTGTTATATGCACCTTCAAGATTATTATTCTTATAAACCTCCACTTTTGACTACCTTGCATTAGTATTAAGATAAAATAAAGATTATTAAAAAGATAACCACTCCTATCTTGTCTAGACTTAAGTAGATTTTAAGTATTAAGATTAGTTTGCCTGAAATGCCCTGGCATGATAGTGGCTTTCTTTGTACTTAACAAATCAAAATTCTAATTACTGCAACCTTTGCAAAGAAATTTTTATCTTTTGTTTTTATCTTTATCAGTAAAATAGGTACCTGGGTGTTAGTTGACTGGTGTGGGTCGCATCTTGGGACAAAACTGACCTAAATGCTGTGCATAACAAGCGGCTTTCTACATAGTAGTATGTAACTGATGTCAGCTAGGACTGTATACCATATACATGTAGTAAATAAAGATTTTTATTATTGCTATTATTATTATTATCACAGGGATTGTACTGCATCTGGGTAATGGTAGGAAATCATGTTTAATCCAAGGAGAGGAATTCTGTGAAACAAGTGACCTTCACAGCATAAGATAATCCTACTTTGCAATTACCATTAGGGTCATTATATATTTATTATTTTAATCAAGGGGAAGAAATAAACCTGTAGGGGGTCATAAAGCACCTGGAAGTTCATTAAGTAGAGGTTTAAGTTCAGTAAGTTCGGTAAGATCACAAGTTCAATAAGTTCAGTAAGTTCGGTAAGATCACAAGTTCAATAAGTTCAGTAAGTTCGGTAGGATCACAAGTTCAATAAGTTCAGTAAGTTCGGTAAGATCACAAAGTTCAATAAGTTCAGTAAGTTCGTAGGATCACAAGTTCAATAAGTTCAGTAAGTTCGGTAGGATCACAAGTTCAATAAGTTCAGTAAGTTCGGTAAGATCACAAGTTCAATAAGTTCATAAGTTCGGTAAGATCATAAATTCATAAATAAGTTTATTTAGGTACAGATCCACATAATTACCATACATAGTATATTATTATGATCAAACAAAGCGCTAAACCTACTAGGGTAATACAGCGCTGCAATACAGCATAAATTACCTAGGATAACCCCCCCAAAAAAAGTGGAAAGTGACTATTTCCATTGTGTTCCTTGGATCAAGAGCCGCTGACCGTCCTGCCAGCACTTCCCTACAGGACAAGCGGTCATTATACAGCTCATATTAACCTGTAAAGAACTATATTAACCTGTAAAGAACTATATTAACCTGTAAAGAACTATATTAACCTGTAAAGAACTATATTAACCTGTAAAGAACTATATTAACCTGTAAAGAACTATATTAACCTGTAAAGAACTATATTAACCTATAAAGAACTATATTAACCTATAAAGAACTATATTAACCTATAAAGAACTATATTAACCTATAAAGAACTATATTAACTTATAAAGAACTATATTAACTTATAAAGAACTATATTAACCTATAAAGAACTATATTAACTTATAAAAAACTATATTAACTTATAAAGAACTATATTAACCTATAAAGAACTATATTAACTTATAAAGAACTATATCATCACTTAAAAACCCCTCAAGGAAGGTTCCTTGATGTTGGTGAGGGCTCTTGATTTAGGGAATTGGATCTGTGCTCCAGTTCCCCGAATTAAGCCTGAATGCCTTCCACATATCCCCCCCCCCCAGGCCTGTATAATCCTCCGGTTTAGCGCTTCCCCCTTGATTATAATAATAATAATTCACTTAAAACACCATAAAACACAAACAAAATAAGGTTCAGCAAGATACAAGTGTCTAGGGAACCCCGGGTGGTCACCACTACTAGTAACAACTTATAACTACTAGTAACAACTTATAACTAGTAGTTAACAACTTATAACTAGTCCAACAATGAACAAATTACTGTAAACACACCAAATAATAGTTTGTGGTTGTTAGTGATGTAATAAGTGAAGTTGAGTGTTATCACCTGGTCCTCCTCTCACTCTATATTAATGACCTTTTATCTCATACTACACAAAATGTTTACTTCATATTAACATATTTAAATGTAAAAATTATTACTTTTTTTTACTTATTGGTAGTAATATTACTGCAGGTTTCAATAACATCAAAGTTGATAACAGTATTGTCCACGTCACTGGTAAACCACACGGTCCTGGGACCACTCACTCCCCTTTGTCCGGTCTGTCATGGTCCCCTGCCATGGTCCGTGGACCATGACACGGTCCACCCACTCTCTTACAACACATGATCCATACAACGGGCATAAGAAGATGAATACCATTCTTAATGAAGTTCAAGCAATTTGTAATCGGCTAGGCCTCATAATATCTTCCTCTAAAACAAAGATATTAACAAGCAAACGACATCCCCCACCCATCTATTTGCAGGGTGAAATAATTAGCTACGTTAAAACTTAAGATATCTTGTGTAGATGTCCCCTTTTAAAACAAATCCACTATACCACATATTATTATAATCAAAGGGGAAGCGCTAAACCCGTAGGATTATACAGCGCCCGGGGGGGGGATGTGGAAGGCATTCAGGCTTAATTCAGGGAACTGGAGCACAGTTCCAATTCCCTAAATCAAGAGCCCCTCACCAACATCAAGGAACCTTCCATGAGGGGCACTATACCACAACTAAACAAGAAATGCAAAGCTAGGCTAAATGCTCTCAAAGCTGTTGCTGGCTACAATCCCAACTATGGTGCTAATGTTGCTGGCTACAATCCCAACTATGGTGCTAATGTTGCTGGCTACAATCCCAACTATGGTGCTAATGTTGCTGGCTACAATCCCAACTATGGTGCTAATGTTGCTGGCTACAATCCCAACTATGGTGCTAATGTTGCTGGCTACAATCCCAACTATGGTGCAAATGTGAGAATCGTGAGAATGATGTAAAATAGCCTATGTTTAGGTCCTTAATTGATTATGCTGCTCCCATGTTGATATTAGCTAGAGAAAGTTCTCTCCGACCCTTGGAGTTAATGCAAAATGAAGCTCTCAGGATTATTCTTGGCTGTCCCAGATCTACAAAAGTTCTTAACATGAGGAAGGAGCTTGGTATTTCTAGTATCAGTGATAGGATTGTTGAGATTAACACTGTACTCGGTATTAGAATGTTGAGAAACGAACCAGACACTGTCACAATGAATCTTACCAAGTGTCTAGAGGTAAATACACACAGATCTAAATGGATTGTGAAAACGTGTAATAACGTTAAGTTTTATAACCTGCATGAACTGTATCACTGTAGGCAACAAGAGCATTTTCACCCCTCCGTGGAAGATGTGTTCATTTAATATCACATACCTGCAAGTCCCTCCCCAAAAAGCTCATTGCTAGCAATCCTTCCTTAAATCTCTTGTTAAAAGCAACTGCTGAAGAAGAAATTTCTCACCTAGCTGTAGTAATAAGTTATCACAAGTTATATACACTGATGGATCTAAACAGGAGTCTTCTGGCAGGGCTGCATCTGCTCTTGTTGCCACCACCCTAGTTAAGAACGATAATAAATTTGTTGAGTTAGGCATAAGAATTAACTGGGCGTCTACACTGCAAACTGAATTGTTTGCAATCCTAATGGTGCTAAAGCTAACCTATGACACTGAGCTTGACTCTATCATCATTACTGATTCTATGTCATCATTGAAGGCTCTTGACTCATATAATGACTCCAACAACATGCTCATTGGAGAAGCCAGGTATAGATACTCAAAAATTAGGGACAAAGGAATTAATGTACAATTGCTATGGATCCCATCACACATTGGATTACTCCTTCATGATAAAGTTGATATGTTAGCCAAGAAGAGTACCCAGAAGGAGAAGTAGAATATAACTTTGGTATAACTGTGTCTAGCATTAGGAATAATATTAGGAGAGAAGTAAATAATGAAAAATGATTGTTATAGGAATGCAGTTAGAAGCCCGAGTAGATCTATAGCCCACTATGATAAGTATGTTTATGGAGCAACTTGCAATGTGAACAGACTGACTGATGTTGTAGTGGCCAGGCTTAGGCTTGGTTACAAAGGGATTTCTGGCAGTTTGGGAGACACACAGATGAATGATCAAACTAAATGTAAATTATGTGATCAGGCATATGGTCACTGTCTTGAACACTATGTGCTTAATGTCCACTTATTGAGGAATACAGAGACAGACAGTATAATAACCTATGTGACATGTCAAGATATCTTATTAATGAAAATAAGATACCAGATATACTAAGCAAATTTCCTAAATTTGCTTGTAAAAAGATAAGTGAACTATAGATATGTAGATATAAATCCATATGTATTCCTGTTAACCCTTTGGGGCCTAGTTCCTAGGCCTTTTGTGTATCCATATGCTCTCGCGCTAAACCCTGCACAGGATGGATATGGGGTGCACAATAAACTAGCCACTTCGGTGGCAAAATCTAATCTAATCTAATCTTACAACACACGTTCTTGGTAGGTATAATGTTTGTCAGGAAACAAGACAAGTGTTTTTAGAGGGGCTTAATCAAGAGACCCATAGGGAATTTTTGGG
>NC_069414.1:3289972-3505166 GCF_026875155.1 Cherax quadricarinatus
ATTTAGAACTCTCTTGCCAATCAAGGCACCTAACTGTTTTAGGTTGTTTACAATGTCTCATCATGCAGGCGAAATGAGATCTTTCTTGTTTCTTGAGGCAGTTTAGATAAGTTGGTTATGAGAAAGGTAGGATAGTGGTCTGTGGAGTTATCTGTGATTATACCTGCTCGTAGTGAGGATATTATGTTGGTCCAGATATGGTCGAGTAACGAGGCACTAGTATCAGAGATTCTTGTTGGCTTTGTTGTAGTGGGTAGTAATAAGCTGTTGTTCATAGCATTTGTGAAATCAACTACTGGAGGGCTGTTTGCTTGGATAAGGTTTATGTTGAAATCTCCTGCTAGTATCAGATGGTGTTTATTCAACTCTGACTCAATTATCATGTTTCTAAGGTTATTGCTAAAGGTGTAAGTGAGAGTATGGTAACCTGTAGACTGCACCAACTGCTACAGGTTTCTTAAGTGTTCTTGATGTGAATTTAGCTATTATATATTATATATTCAGGTAGTAGGTTGGTAGACAGCAACCACCCAGGGAAGTACTACCGTCCTGCCAGATGACTGTGAAACAGAAACCTGTAACTGTTTTGCATGATGGTAGGATTGCTGGTTTCTTTTTCTGTCTCATAAACACGCTAGATAACAGGGATATCTTGCTACTCCTACTTACACTTTGGTCACACTTCACAGACACGCACATGCATATATATATATATACATACATCTAGGTTTTTCCCCTTTTTCTAAATAGCTCTTGTTCTTCTTTATTTCTTCTATTGTCCATGGGGAAGTGGAAAAGAATCTTTCCTCCGTAAGCCATGCGTGTCGTATGAGGCGACTAAAATGCCGGGAGCAATGGGCTAGTAACCCCTTCTCCTGTAGACATTTACTAAAAAAAGAGAAGAAGAAAAACTTTATAAAACTGGGATGCTTAAATGTGCGTGGATGTAGTGCGGATGACAAGAAACAGATGATTGCTGATGTTAAGAATGAAAAGAAGTTGGATGTCCTGGCCCTAAGCGAAACAAAGCTGAAGGGGTAGGGGAGTTTCAGTGGGGGGAAATAAATGGATTAAATCTGGAGTATCTGAAGAGTTAAGAGCAAAGGAAGGGGTAGCAGTAATGTTAAATGATCAGTTAGGGAAGGAGAAAAGAGAATATGAATGTGTAAATTCAAGAATTATGTGGATTAAAGTAAAGGTTGGATGCGAAAAGTGGATCATAATAAGCGTGTATGCACCTGGAGAAGAAAGGAATGTAGAGGAGAGAGAGAGATTTTGGGAGATGTTAAGTGAATGTATAGGAGCCTTTGAACCAAGTGAGAGAGTAATTGTGGTAGGGGACCTGAATGCTAAAGTAGGAGAAACTTTTAGAGAGGGTGTGGTAGGTAAGTTTGGGGTGCCAGGTGTAAATGATAATGGGAGCCCTTTGATTGAACTTTGCAAAGAAAGGGGTTTAGTTATAGGTAATACATATTTTAAGAAAAAGAGGATAAATAAGTATACAAGATATGATGTAGGGCGAAATGACAGTAGTTTGTTGGATTATGTATTGGTAGATAAAAGACTGTTGAGTAGACTTCAGGATGTACATGTTTATAGAGGGGCCACAGATATATCAGATCACTTTCTAGTTGTAGCTACACTGAGAGTAAAAGGTAGATGGGATACAAGGAGAATACAAGCATCAGGGAAGAGAGAGGTGAAGGTTTATAAACTAAAAGAGGAGGCAGTTAGGGTAAGATATAAACAGCTATTGGAGGATAGATGGGCTAATGAGAGCATAGGCAATGGGATTGAAGAGGTATGGGGTAGGTTTAAAAATGTAGTGTTAGAGTGTTCAGCAGAAGTTTGTGGTTACAGGAAAGTGGGTGCAGGAGGGAAGAGGAGCGATTGGTGGAATGAATGATGTAAAGAGAGTAGTAAGGAGAAAAAGTTAGCATATGAGAAGTTTTTACAAAGTAGAAGTGATGCAAGGAGGGAAGACTACATGGAGAAAAAGAGAGAGGTTAAGAGTGGTGAAGCAATGTAAAAAGAGAGCAAATGAGAGAGTGGGTGAGATGTTATCAACAAATTTTGTTGAAAATAAGAAAAAGTTTTGGAGTGAGATTAACAAGTTAAGAAAGCCTAGAGAACAAATGGATTTGTCAGTTAAAAATAGGAGAGGAGAGTTATTAAATGGAGAGTTAGAGGTATTGGGAAGATGGAGGGAATATTTTGAGGAATTGTTAAATGTTGATGAAGATAGGGAAGCTGTGATTACGTGTATGGGGCAAGGAGGAATAACATCTTGTAGGAGTGAGGAAGAGCCAGTTGTGAGTGTGGGGGAAGTTCGTGAGGCAGTAGTAAAATGAAAGGGGTAAGGCAGCCGGGATTGATGGGATAAAGATAGAAATGTTAAAAGCAGTGGGGATATAGTTTTGGAGTGGTTGGTGCAATTATTTAATAAATGTTGGAAAGAGGTAAGGTACCTAGGGATTGGCAGAGAGCATGCATAGTTCCTATTGTATAAAGCAAAGGGATAAAAGAGAGTGCAAAAATTATAGGGGATAAGTCTGTTGAGTAATACCTCGTAAAGTGTATGGTAGAGTTATAATTGAAAGAATTAAGAGTAAGACGAGATAGGATAGCAGATGAACAAGGAGGCTTTAGAAAGGTAGGGGGTGTGTGGACCAGGTGTTTACAGTGAAACATATAAGTGAACAGTAATTAGATAAGGCTAAAGAGGTCTTTGTGGCATTTATGGATTTGGAAAAGGCGTATGACAGGGTGGATAGGGGGGCAAATGTGGCAGATGTTGCAAGTGTATGGTGTAGGAAGTAGGTTACTGAAAGCAGTGAAGAGTTTTTATGAGGATAGTGAGGCTCAAGTTAGAGTGTGTAGGAAAGAGGGAGATATTTCCCAGTAAAAGTAGACCTTAGACAAGGATGTGGATGTCACCGTGTTGTTTAATATATTTTATAGATGGGGTTGTAAGAGAAGTAATGCGAGGGTCTTGGCAAGAGGCGTGGAGTTAAAAGATAAAGAATCACACACAAAGTGGGAGTTGTCACAGCTGCTCTTTGCTGATGACACTGTGCTCTTGGGAGATTCTGAAGAGAAGTTGCAGAGATTGGTGGATGAATTTGGTAGGGTGTGCAAAAGAAGAAAATTAAAGGTGAACACAGGAAAGAGTAAGGTTATGAGGATAACAAAAAGGTTTGGTGGAGGGAGAGAGTATGGAGGAGGTGAATGTATTCAGATATTTGGGAGTGGACGTGTCAGCGGATGGGTCTATGAAGATAGGAGAATCATAGACATTGATGAGGGAAAAGAGTGAGTGGTGCACTTAGGAGTCTGTGGAGACAAAGAACTTTGTCCTTGGAGGCAAAGAGGGGAATGTATGAGAGTATAGTTTTACCAACACTCTTATATGGGTGAAGCGTGGGTGATGAATGTTGCAGCGAGGAAAAGGCTGAGGCAGAGGAGATGTCATGTCGAGGGCAATGTGTGGTGTGAATATAATGCAGAGAATATCGTAGTTGGAAGTTGAAGGAGGAGCGGGATTACCAAAACTGTTGCCAGAGGGCTGAGAAGGGTTGTTGAGGTGGTTCGACATGAGAGAGAATGGAGCGAAACAGAATGACTTTCAAGAGTATACAGTCTGTAGTGGAAGGAAGGCGGGTAGGGTCGGCCTAGGAAAGGTTGGAGGGAGGGGGTAAAGGAGGTTTTGTGTGCGAGGGCTTGGACTTCCAGCAGGCAAGCGTGAGCGTTTTGATAGGAGTGAATGAGACAAATGTTTTAATACTTGACGTGCTGTTGGAGTGCGAGCAAAGTAACATTTATGAAGGGATTCAGGGAAACGGGCAGGCCGGACTTGAGTCCTGGAGATGTGAAGTACAGTGCCTGCACTCTGAAGGAGGGGTGTTAATGTTGCAGTTTAAAAACTGTAGTGTAAAGCACCCTTACTGGCAAGACAGTGATGGAGTGAAATGATGGGAAAGTTTTTCTTTTTCGGGCCACCCTGCCTTGGTGGGAATCGGCCAGTGTGATAATAAATAAATAAAAAAATGAACCAAAGAAACAGTAAAGAAATTTCTCTGCAGATCATAAAGGACCAAACAAGTGTTATTGTACCAGAGTCTGAAATAAAAGAAGCCAGGTTACTAGGATCCCATGGTAGAAAAAGTGTTATGCTTAGATTCCACTCACATGACAGGAAAAAAGACTTAATTATTGCATCTATTAAAGTAAAGAAAGAGGTATACATAAACGAGTGTCTTACCAAAAAACGTCAGAACCTCCTGTATAGAGTCAGAAAACTTAAGCGAGAGAATAACGACACAATACACCAATGCATCACAAACGGATGGAAAATTCTTGTTAGGAAAACAAATGTAGGTCAACTGTACACAATCACGAACGTAGAATGATCTATCACAATTCTCAGGGATACTAATCTTACAGAGAATACCTAAACAATGTCCAACTTAAAACCTACGTAGTGTAGTGTATGTTTTGCTCCATTATTGTTCAAATTTCATTGTGCAATCTCTTAATATTTAAATAATCAACTACCTCATTTTGTGATTTTACTATAACGTAAGTCACCTTATGTAATTTTCTTATTTACTATTGTTTGCTTAAACATTAGCTGAATTGATACTTTCTCTGCCCATATTACTACCTGATATTTTTTAAATACTATCAATTGATATTACTTATTAAAATTAATAATTATCATTTTTACTAAAATTTCAATTTACTCTTAACATTTTTGACATTAATAACCATTACTTGTCTAATTACCTTTACCTGTTTTATACCACATTTACTATCTTAGAGACTCTTAATTACCTTGTACTGCCATATAACCTCTATAAACTACCAGTGCAATATTGAATGAAATAAACATTACTTTTTCACCTTTTTTTTGTAATCATTATTACTTACTAAAATTTTATTAAACACCATATTTACTACCAGTCAATTTTACTTTTGTACATTAAACATTATTTTATACTTCCCATAACATTTTGTTGCCAAATTTTCAAGTTTGTATATTCAACTCCAACCTTTATATTATCCTTTGTACCTGTCTACCATCTTACTATCAATTATAACCAAGACATTACCATTATTCATTGTTCTTACCTGTCCATTTAATTTTGTTTACCACTACTTGTTTTTTAGTCACTTTTTATTGTGTGTGCAATTAGTGTATATTCCAATTACTTTTTTGCAAGTACCAAAACTATCTTTTGCTAGCTAGTACCAACTACCTCATTTTTTTTTTTACTTTTTATTGTGCAATAAACTGCTCAACTTATTTAATATTACAAATCAGATCTTACTCCTAAACCAATATTATTTCATAGTGACTATCTGTCCATTTAACTTGTTTACCATTACTTAATTGTAGTCCCTTATATATTTTTTTTGTTCTTTATTTTAGCTTTATATAACTACCTTAGATCATATATTCACAATTGTTAAACTAATCAAGGTGCTATTCTCAGGTGCTAAAGTTAACAAGTTCACTATTTTGCCATTATACTCCAAAGCTCATTTATTTGATTACCACTTTATTGCTCACCACAACTTATATTAGTCCCTTTTATATTATAATCTTATATTATAATTCTAACTTCAAAGAATTACCTTTAAAGTACTACCTACTATCATATTCCCAAGCTCCATTATTTGATCATCACTTTATTTGTTCACCACAAATTATTTTAGTCCCTTTTATATTGTCTCCTTTATTCTAGCTTTAAAAAATTACCTTAGCTCATTATTTTTTACATTTGTTAAATAATTCAGGTGCTATTTTTTTTTAGCTTTAGAATATTTACTTTATTTTTTACTTAATTCTAACTATAGATTCACTACAAATCTTATGATTACAAGCATTGATCCTGATACCAACCTCTTATTTAATGACTTAAATGATTCAAACAGTTACTGTAATTACTACACAGCAGAACAATCAAAGGCACATCTCAGAGCCAACAACAACATAACTATCTTTAACTACAATATCAGATCTTAAGCAAGCATTATGATGACCTCCTAGCATTACTAAATTCCTTACATGCCAAATGTCCATCATTACACTAACTGAAACCTGGCTAAAGCCTGATACACAGATGTCTATGCCATTCCTGGTTACACAGCCATACACCAACTGTAGGCCAGACCAACAAGGGGGTGGCACAGCTATATACTACTCAGACCAACTAGAATGTATCACTAATACTTGCACAAGGGATGAACATGGGGAATTATATAATAGCTAAATTCAAATCCAAATACCTACAAAAAACCTCTCACAGTGATAAACATCTACAGATTCACAATCAAACATTAGCCCATTAGTCAAAACCTAGAAGTATGATAACTGATGCACCATGAACAAAGATCACTTACTACTCTCAGGTGACTTCAATATAAATCTCCTGCAAGACCAGACCCACACGTTACTGAATTCACAAACACAATGATAACTGCATGTTGCTACCAACAGTAACAAAACCTATAAGAGTTACAGAGATACAGTGTTTCCCTACATGACCACATCTGGACCAACACCATATCCCCTTTAAAATCAGGCATAATTACAGATAATACCAAGACCACTACCCTACTTCCTCATAACAACTCTTGGTAAAATACCCCAAGACACTACTAAAGTCACTCTTCAACTTCACAATGAGGCAGCCATTAATAACATTCACAACAGCAGTAACAAACATTGACTGGCACACTGAGCTAGAAATCTATACAGATATTGACGATGTTTTAATAATTTTCTAAAAAAGACCCAATACCTTTATAACAGCACTGCCCTAAAAAAACTAAACAGATGACAGCTAAGAGACTGAACAGTCCCTGGCTTAACACCCAGCATTCTCAAATCCATAAATACAAAAACACCGATATGAAAAACAGTACAGAAATGGGTCACATAACCAGAGACCAAACAAAACGTACTCGTCAATCCCAACCAGCCTGATAAGAAGGGCAAAAAAATTGTATTATGAAACAGATTATCCAACTTACGAGGTGATAAAAAAAGACCTGGAAGACCCTATCAGAAATTCTGGGAACAAAAAAGATATCACGACATAGCGAAATAAAAATTAGCAAAATCAGATGAACCCCAACTCCACCAACAGAAACAGCAAACAGACTCAATGATATTCTTCTCCACTATAAGTCAAAACCTTGCCAATAATATCCCAAGCTCAATACCCCACCAAATGACTACCTCACTGGCAACTACCCGAACACACTGTCCTAGCTCCGACTAACTCATACAAAGTCCCCTTATTATCAACTGCACTGAAAAACAAGCAGGAGATTTAAATACCTTACCAACCCTTCATATACAAAAAAGCATCAAAGTACTATCACCAATCATTGCAACACTCTTTAACAAATCCATTGAATCCTCCACCTTCCCTACAGTTCTCAAAATAGCAAGGGTCACCCCGATCCATAAAGGAGGTGACCAACAGAGTTGAATAACTAAGGCCAAACTATCAATTTACACCCTCTCTCAAAAATCTTCGAAAAATTAATTCATAACGAATCTACTCCTACCTCATCCCCATAACATTCTCAACCCCTGCCAATTTGGATTCAGGCCTAATAAAAATACTAATGATGTATTATACACACGCTAGAACAATCATACACTGCAATAGAGAAAAAAGAAGTCCCCGTGATCTTCATGACTTACGTAAAGCTTTTGATACAGTTGACCATGACTTGCTCCACGTAAATTGTCAAGCACTACGTATTAAAGGGCACTCCCTCAACTACCTCAATCTTACCTCACAACAGAAGCCAATGTGTACGCAAATGGGGCAAGTTCTTCGCACAACCAATTACAGTTGGTGTCCCACAGGGAAGTGTCCTTGGCCCTCTTCTCCTTCTCCTATACATAAATGACATACCAAATGCTTCGCATTACTCAAACCCACACTTTTGCAGATGACACCACATACGTCTTCTCTCACCTGAGCCCAGTCACGCTACCAATACTGTAAAACACCGAATTACAGAAAATAACTACCTGGATGAGACTAACAAACTTACACGTAAACATTGACAAAACCTACTTCATTCATTGGTAGCAGAGCTACAGATGTACCTCTTAACATAACGATAAAGTGATCACCTATCACAAAGCTAACAGAGGGAAAATTCTTAGGAATCCACCTCGATAATAGACTCAAATTTCAATACACATATACCAACAAATTTCTAAGAAAATTTCCAAGACTGTAGGCATACTATCAAAGATACGGTACTATGTTCCACAGTCAGCCCTCCTGGCCCTCTATCACTTCTTATTTACTATCTTACCTATGGAATTTGTGCATGGGCTCAACCAACAACTGAACCATCTCAGACCACTAATTACCCAACAAAAGGCTGCAGTTAGAATGATACAAAATTCTCAATACAAGGCAGGACACTCCACCAATATTCAAAAAACACTCAACCTACTCACCATACAAAACATCCAACTTATATTTGCACTTATTACATACATAGAACACTTAACTACTGATATTAACCTCCCCTCAAACATCTCCTTGCCAACCTCAACAGAACACATGACCATAATACAAGGCACAGATCATCTTTGATGTTCCTCGTGTCCATCTCATGCTATGCAAAAACTCAATGCACTAAAAAGGCCCTAAAATCTGGAATTCTATTACCTATAAATATAAAAGAAACACTACCCGTTTATAAATTCAAGTCTCTTCTCAAAGTTCACTTACTCATCAAAACCAAATAATACTGAATAACTGAACCATATAAATTGTATATCCTAAATGTTACTCAAATATATATCACACATAATGTTAAACCTAACTTTGTTATTTTTTTTAAATACACTACCTAACAGAATACTCCATTCTACTGAATGAACAGCAATGCATGCAACCATATGACCTGTCTTTGTAATACTCATTTGTATTTTATAGTTATCTGTTTACAATAATGTCTTATCACTGATTTCATCATTGCTTAGTTAATCTTAAGTTAATTGTAAGCCAGCCCGTAATGCTATGCATATAAGTGGCTTTGGCATGCTGCTCTTACCTGTATTTTTTTGTACCTCTGTATGTATGCTAAATTTCTAAATAAATAAATAAATAAATAAATAAATAATAGAATTTGGTTGTTGTGTGGTTTACATGTAGTTAAATAATGATTACAGAGTGTACCACTAGAACGCCTAGCATGGCTAGGCATTTCGGGCAGACTTAATTTAATTCATTATTTTAAAATATTACAAATTATGAGGTAAGTTGGTATTATGGCTAAGTGACTAAATACTAGTTTGTGAGTTTAGCAATGTGAATGCTTTTGTTTTGGCACAGTACATAGTTTCAGTATTGGAGTATCATAGGATTCATTATTTTATTTTTGAAGCTATCTATTATAATTATTACATGGTACATTATTATTATACATGTATTATTATTATACAGGTCTCCCTCAGCATTCACGAGGGTTAGGGGATCAAGAGCCTCACGAATGTTGAAAAATGCACATGTTTGGTGCCCCAACATATTGTAGGGAAATATAATAGAATACTGCTTTTTTAACCTATTGAACCATGAACCATCATAAAACATATGAAAACATCGTAAAATATTGTACTATATAGAAACATGACCTGGAGGGTAGTGAAGACAATGCTATTCAGTCCATAGAGGTTCAAAATAAAGATACAAATGGAGACAGACCAAAAGGGGATGATGCCTCAAGGAACAGTGTCGACACACTACCAGCGAAACCTGGTGGAAGCACTCTTGTCCATACAGGGGTGAAAAATAAGAAGGAAAAAGGAAAAATAAATGCACCACCAGCAAACACAGAAACAATAAATCCTAGGAAACAGAATTACAATACATTTGGTATCTGCAGGCATGGTATATCTGGTGAAATAGGTGGGACATGCCCCTTTGACCATCCCAAAAAAATGCTGCACCCACATGACAACAGGAGAGAGCAACTTCCCCTCCTGTAACTTATTCCACCCAGTAATGTGTCACTCATCAATTCATGAAAGAAAATGCTACAATGCATAGTGCCAGGCACATCATCTAAAGGGAACTAGAAGACACAGACTAGCCAGACTACAGTAAACAAAACAGAGGAGCCATAACCTCTCCAGGGACAGAGGATTTTTAGGGCTAGGAGGGAAAAAAGACTGGCAAGAAATGACAATAATCCTACACCAACTGAAAACACTTCTGGAGCAGAGGCACGGACATTGGCCTCTACTCCAGAACAACAGACATTAGAACCAGTGAATATAAGCCCCCTAAATTCCACGAATACAAGTACCATCCGACTTACGACCGAGCTTAGTTCTGACCAACTGGTGGTAAGTCAAAATGGACGCAAGTTGAACCTTTGAAAATTGCAGACATACTAGGTAGGGCATAATGTCAAACCTTTGCTATATAAACTACCTACATAATACTGTAATGTAATGTACAATCATTTCGTTCTTTTTACCATAATTTACTTCCATTGATATATTTTAATCATTTATGTACCATATATTATGTATACATGGTAGTGAACTGTACTGTAAATTTTACATCTCATACAGTATCCTATGTTACTGCTATCTTTAAGTATTGTCGACACAGTGGAATGGGAGAATACCACTGGTTTTATCATCCTGCCAGAATGTCCTATAACCTATGCTCTAAGTAAAGAGAGAGAAACCAGGCAGGCAGGCAGGCAGGCAGGCAGGCAGGCAGGCAGGCAGGCAGGCAGGCAGGCGCCCGCCCCGCCCCGCCGCCCGCCCGCCCGCCCGCCCCGCCGCCCCGCCCGCCCGCCCGCGCCCGCCCCCGCCCCTGCCTGCCTGCCTGCCTGCCTGCCTGCCTGCCTGGCTGGCTGGCTGGCTGGCCAGAAGTATCAACAATTTTTTTTTTACCTTTAAGATAGATTTACATGCACAAAAGAATGAACATTCAACATTACAGTTACCTTTATTGAAAGCTGTTGCTGATGAATGGAAGACAGGGAGGAGGAGAGACGGAAGAGAGGTTATGGTTCGGAAAGGGAATCCACCTCTATAAGGACTAGGTCACTTCAGGGGTAACTTTCCTAGCTTAAATAAAGATTTACATGCAGAAAAGAACACCAAATAAATGTAAAGCACTAATAAAATGAATAAATAACAAAAGAAGGCACAATACCGGGACTGGAACAATACACAAGTAACCCACACATAGAAGAGAGGAGCTTACGACGACGTTTCAGTCCGACTTGGACCATTTACAAAGTCACATTAATGAGAAGTGGAGCAGGACGAGTATATATAGGCAGGCGGCGGTGGTGGTGGCAGCGGCGGTGGCGGCGGCGGCAGCAGCAGCAGCAGCAGCAGCAGCAGCAGCAGCAGCAGCGGCGGCAGTGGCAGTGGCAGTGGCAGCAGCAGTGGCAGCGGCAGTGGCAGCGGCAGCGGCAGCGCCAGCAGCAGCGGCAGCAGCAGCGGCAGCAGCAGCGGCAGCAGCAGCGGCAGCAGCAGCGGCGGCAGCAGCGGCGGCAGCAGCAGCAGCGGCGGCAGCAGCAGCGGCGGCAGCAGCGGCAGCAGCAGCGGCGGCAGCAGTGGCGGCGGCAGCAGCGGCGGCGGCAGCGGCAGCAGCAGTGGCAGCAGCAGCAGCAGCGGCAGCAGCAGCAGCGGCAGCAGCAGCGGCAGCAGCAGTGGCGGCAGCAGTGGCAGCAGCAGCGGCAGCAGCAAATTGAGGAGGAAGAGGAGCCAGTCAAATCCAGTGGACCCCCGCTTAACAACCACCTCCCAATGCAACCAATTATGTGTATTTATGCAAGTGCGTTTGTACGTGTATGTTTGGGGGTCTGAAATGGACTAATCTACTTCACAATATTCCTTATGGGAACAAATTCGGTCAGTACTGGCACCTGAATATACTTCTGGAATGAAAAAATATCATTAACCGGGGGTCCACTGTACAAAGAAAGGGGAGCACTGCAAGGGAGCTAGGCACCCACAGAGGGAGAGCAAGTACACAGAGGTGGGGGGTAGGGGAAGTAATGAAATAAATAATGAAGGAACAGAAATACAAGACAGAAGAAAGACAACCCAGAAGAGAAAAGAAAAAAAGGAGAGAGGAAAGGGAAAGAGGGAGAAGAAAAAAAGGAAGAATCAGGCTAAGTCACAGGTGTTCTCAAGTTTGGAGCATTTTACAATGTAGTGGGAGAGGAAGGCATCTACAGAGACGAAGCCAGGACTAAGATTCATACAAGGAAAGTTGTGTATTAGGGAGGATTCAACCAGACGGCGACTGTTAAAGTTGGAAGTAGGGAAGACAGTTTTAGCAGAAGACCAGTCAATAGGATGGCTGTGATCTCTGACGTGACAGAAAAGAGCATTATTAGTGTCGGCAAGCCTAACACTATTTTTGTGCTCTCTAAGTCTGTCACAAAGAGATCGACCAGTTTCTCCAAAGTACTGAAGAGGACAGGAGGAGCAAGAAATAGAGTAGACACCAGGAACATCTGTAGAGGGAGGAGAGGTATGAACGAGATTAGTGTGAAGAGTATTAGTCTGGCAGAAAGTAAGCTTGATATCTAAGGGACAGAGAGAATTGTTGAGATTAGAAAGACCGGAAATGTAGGGAAGACAAAGGACAGAAGAGTTCTCAGGAGTAGAGAGTTTGAGAGAGAAGAAATTACGTTTAGCACGTGAGAGGGCAGAGTCTATGAAATGGGAAGGGTAGCCAAGACGAGAAAACGAATTATGAAGAGTGGAAATTTCTGCTGGAAGGAACTGAGCATCACAGATGTGGAGGGCATGGAGAAAGAGGGAGATAAGAGCACTTTTCTTGACAGGGGAAGCATGATAGGAAAAGTAGTGAATGTACATGCCACTGTGCATAGGTCTGTGGTAAACGGAAAAGGAAAAACTTGTATTTGAGCGGTGGACATGGACATCAAGGAAAGGAAGCAAGGAATTAGATTCCCATTCAGCTTTAAACTTAATGGAAGGGGCAAGATTATTAAGAGCTTCAAGAAAAGGTTGGAAGAGACTGGAGTCATGAGGCCACAGAGCAAAGACGTCATCCACATAGCGGAGCCAGAGTGAAGGGCGCACATCGATGGTAGGAAAAAGAACAGTCTCAAAGTATTCCATGTAAAGATTAGCAAGAACAGGAGAGAGAGGAGAGCCCATTGCCACGCCAAAGGTTTGAGAATAATATTTCCCTTGGAAGGAAAAGGGATTAGAGTCCACACACAGGGAGATAAGATCAAGAAAGACATCAATAGGTATAGGGAGATGAAGAAACCCTTCATGGGCCTTCTAAGAAAATCAAGGACATCATCAAGAGGGACATTGGTGAAGAGGGATTCAACGTCAAGACTAAGCATCTTACAGGTCGGGAGAGAGCGAACCCGTTCAATGACATCTTGAGAGTGACGGAGATGGGCAGGAGAAAAAGTACCAAGAAAGGGAGTGAGGGTTTCGGCCAACCAAGAAGCTACCCTTCCCATTTCATAGACTCTGCCTTCTCATGTGCTAAACATAATTTCTTCTCTCCCAAACTCTCTACTCCTGGCAACTCTTCTGTCCACTGCCTTCCCTACATTTCCGGTCTTTCTAATCTCAACAATTCTCTCCGTCCCTTAGGCGTCAAGCTTACTTTCCGCCAGACTAACACTCTTCGCACTAATCTCGTTCATACCTCTCCTCCCTCTACAGATGTTCCTGGTGTCTACTCTATTTCTTGCTCCTCCCATCCTCTTCAGTACTTTGGAGAAACTGGTCGATCTCTGACAGACTTAGGGAGCACAAAAATAGTGTTAAGCTTGCCGACACTAACAATGCTCTTTTCTGTCACATCAGAGATCACAGCCATCCTATTGACTGGTCTTCTGCTAAAACTGTCTTCCCCACTTCCAACTTTAACAGTCGCCGTCTGGTTGAATCCTAATACACAACTTTCCTTGTATGAATCTTAGTCCCGGCATCGTCTCTGTAGATGCCTTCCTCTCCCACTACATTGTAAAATGCTCCAAACTTCAGAACACCCGTGACAACCTGATTCTTCCTATTTTCTTCTTTTCCCTCTTCCCTTTTCCTCTTTCCTTTTTTCTTTTCTCTTCTGGGTTTTCTTTCTTTCTTCTGTCTTGTATTTCTGTTCCTTCATTATTTATTTCACTACTTCCCCTCCCCCCCCCCACCTCTGTGTACTTGCTCTCCCTCTGTGGGCACCTACCTCCCTTGCAGTGCTCCCCTTTCTTTGTATTTGACTGGCTCCTCCTCCTCCTTAATTCCCCACTACTACTACTACCACTACCTCTTCCTGCCTATATATACCCGTCCTGCTCCACGACTTTGTAAATGGTCCAAGTTAGACCGAAACGTCATTGTAAGCTCCTCTCTTCTATGTGCGGGTTATTTGTGTAAAATGTATAAATAAACATTTAACATCACACTTACCTTTTATTGAAGACTTTTGTTAGTGTATGGCAGAAGGGGCAGAGAGAGGGGAGGCGAGTTTATTGTTGGAGAATATGACACTAATATCAACTCTATGGCTTATTTATCTATCACAATTCAACTTATATGACATAATAAACAATATTAATAACGTAGAAGCATGGAATATACTGTAGAATGAATAAAATGAGTCATTATGTATGTCACGAGAGGTGTTGTGTTGTTGATGGGTGTATAAGGGCAACTTAGGGTAAGCCATCCATAATGGTGGAGGAGCAGCAGCTGAGGCGGCGGTATTTTCTGTAGCCCTATATAACTCCAACAACATTGGAGGAAGATTGAGACACTTATGCAGCATATGGGAATCTTTATTCAGGAAACGTTTCGCCACACAGTGGCTTCATCAGTCCAATACAAAGAGTAAGGCGTAAGGAGAGGAGGAGTATGAGGTAATCAGTCCCTCAGCCTGGGATCTTCTTACAAAGAATTCTTCAACGCTTGTTCAACCTTTGGACAAAGACCTACTTCGACTAGTGGATGGTACCACTATGATCCCGCCTCCGTCTGCTTCAAGTCACCTCACTACAGTATATAAGCCACGTCTACGGCCCTATGCTGTACATTCTACAAGATTGATGGACTGAACACATCGACTCCAGGCTGAGGGACTGATTACCTCATACTCCTCCTCTCCTTACGCCTTACTCTTTGTATTGGACTGATGAAGCCACTGTGTGGCGAAACGTTTCCTGAATAAAGATTCCTATATGCTGCATAAGTGTCTCAATCTTCAACTTGTCGGTTTTTCAAACCATTCATCACAACTGTCAGACACTGCAGCATCATGGGATCTTCTTACAAAGAATTCTTCAACGCTTGTTCAACCTTTGGACAAAGACCTACTTCGACTAGTGGATGGTACCACTATGATCCCGCCTCCGTCTGCTTCAAGTCACCTCACTACAGTATATAAGCCACGTCTACGGCCCTATGCTGTACATTCTACAAGATTGATGGACTGAACACATCGACTCCAGGCTGAGGGACTGATTACCTCATACTCCTCCTCTCCTTACGCCTTACTCTTTGTATTGGACTGATGAAGCCACTGTGTGGCGAAACGTTTCCTGAATAAAGATTCCCATATGCTGCATAAGTGTCTCAATCTTCAACTTGTCGGTTTTTCAAACCATTCATCACAACATTGGAGGAGTTGGTAGAATTGCTGAATCACTGAAAAAGGCACCCTCTACCACCATCACAACCACTACCACCCTCTACCACCATCACAACCACTACCACCCTCTACCACCATCACAACCACTACCACTCTCTACCACCACCACCACCATTGTCTACCATTATCACAATCAATACCACCCTCTACCACTGTCACTACAACCCTCTACCAGCATCACTACCACCCTCTACCACTATCACAACTGCTACCACTCTACCACTACCACCTTCATATTTTTCTACAAACTTTTTCTTAAATTATATGCGTTTCTCACATTCTTTACCAAAGGGCTGGAACTAGAAGCTATCTTTGGAGCCATGGTGACTTATTTAGCAGTTGCAAGCACTAAAACGAATGGAATATTATGAAATGTATTGTATGAACTCGTGGGATCATCCTCACTCACTGATAAACAATGGCACACTGAGAATGGAGTGTGAGGCGGCTCGGGGCTGTGTGTGCACGTCCCAGTTGAACGACCATCTGCGAGTCAAATAACGATTCGTGAGTCAATGTTTTGACGAAAATAATGTTACGATTTTCGAAAATTACGACTTTCGAGCCTTACGATTATCGAGGGTCCACTGTATAAGTTATCATACAGTGTAAATTACCTTGGATAACCCAAAAAAATCCAGACAGTGTTATACAGTGCTACACAGTGGATCTGTGCTCCAGTGCCCTAAATTAATAATAATAATAATTATTATTACGTATTATTATAACAATAATACGTAAGTACTACTAATAATAATAATATTAAACTATAATATAGTGTTTACTCATTACTTACCTTAAAATATCTGTAGTCTTAATGTAGAGCGAGAGGTGAGTAAACAAGATTAAATGAATAAACGAGAGAAAGAATGCGAGTGTAGAAGGTTCGTGAGTTTTGTAAACAAACTACAGTGGACCCTCATTTTTCGTAATTAAACAGTTCCAGAGTGTGACTATTATCGAAAATGACGATCTGCAAATCCATTTTCCCCATAAGAAATAATGTAAATCCAATTAATTCGTTCCAGACACCCAGAAGTATCAAAAAATGTTTATTTTTTACCTTAAAGATAGATTTACATGCACAAAAGAATGTACATTCAGCATGACAGTTACCTTTATTGAAGGCTGTTGTTGATGAATGGAAGACAGGGAAGAGGAGAGAGGGAAGAGAGGTTATTGTTTGGAAGGGGAATCCACCTCCATAAGGACTCTAGGCCACTTCACGTGTCACTTCCCTAGCTTAAATATAGATTTGCACGCAGAAAAGAATGCCAAATAAATATAAAAATGTATAAATGAACATTCAACATTACACTTACCTTTATTGAAGACTCTTGTTGGTGTATGGCAGATGGGGCAGAGGGAGGGGAGGCGAGTTTATTGTTGGAGAATATGACACTAATATCAACTCTATGGCTTGTTTATCTATCACAATTCAACTAATATGACATAATAAACAAAACAGAAACAGGGAATATACTCTACAATGAATAAAATAAGTCATTATGAATGTCACAAGAGGTGCTCTGTTGTTGTTGTTGTTGGGTGTATAAGGGCCACTGAGAGCATAAGCCTTCCATAATGGTGAAGCAGTAGCTGAGGCACCGGTGTTTTCTTTAACTCCAACAACATTGGAGGAGTGGTAGAATCACTGAAGAAGGTACCCTCTACCACCATCACAACCACTACACCCTCTACCACTATCACAACTGCTACCATCCTCTACCACCATCACTACCACTATCAACTGCTACCACTCTACCACCACCACTTTTGTATTTTTCTACAAACTTTTTCTTAAATTATACGTGTTTCTCATTCTTTAATAAAGGGCTAGCACTAGAAGCTTTTTTTGGAGCCATGGTGAATTATTTAGCACTAAAACGAATGGAATATTATGAAATGTATCGTATGAACTCGTGGGATCACCCTCACTCACTGATAAACAATGGCACACTAGCTGGGGATGGAGTGTCAGGCGGCTCGGGGCCATGTGTATGCGTCCCAGACAAACAACCATTTGCGAATCACATGACGATTTGCAAGTCAATGTTTTGATGACAAAAATGTTATGATTTCTGAAAATTAAGACTTTCGAGCCTTACAAAAAAAACGAGGGTCCACTGTAGTTGTTTCCAGCCCGGACATGAACAGTTTTTGCTCACTCTGTCAAGCCGACTGGAAAAACACCACATATTTTTGTTAATTTATATGTTACATAGCATGTTTATTATATAATTTTGAAAAAAAAAAAAAAAAAAAAAAAAAAAAACGACAGATTAGGCAAAATGTCTACATAAATGTTTTATACACATTTAATGCGCCTCAGAGTGATTATTATTGTGTTATTATCATTATTAAAATGTCATCTTCCAGACCAATTACACACTCTTAGTGATTTTAACCCTTTGACTGTCACAAGCCCCTTTCTGAAACTGTCATTTTAATTCGAGAAATTTTTGGAAAAAAAAAAATTTTCTTATGAAATGATAGAGAATCTATTCCCTATGGTAATGACACCAAAAGCACGAAATTTGGTCAAAAACTCACGGAATTACGCTCCGCAAAGTTAGTGGTCTCAGCGACATATATGCATCAGGAATTTCGCTGACTGAGACCTATTTTTGGCCAATTCTGTTGTTCCAGTTCACCAAACTCATAGCTATTTCTCTAGAACTCCATTTTTTTCTATCAACTGAGTACAAGAAACCGCCCATTTACCCACTTCAAGTACCCAATAAAGTGGTCAGAAATTGGCGTTTTGGCCAATTTCACGTAAATTAAAAAAGATGCCAATTTCAAAATAGGGTTCAGAATAAACAATGTAGACATTCTCGGCACTAAAATAACATATCCTCTGTTCATCAGTCACATCTCTAGGCCCCTCTTCTATTACTATTGCTTTCTATTTTGATTTTTTATTCATACAAAAAATACAAAATTTACTGTTATGCAGACTACTGCATTATTGTAAAAATGGTATAAATAATATCAGTACACGTGTTTAAGAATATTAGACACCCAAGTTGATGTGTATTGGACGTGTGGTGTGATTTGCTTACTCATGAACATTGGTAAAAATCGAACATTTCCGCTACTTTGAGCTCAATTTCAAGGTCGTTTTCATCATGAAACTAATCAATATTATCTCTATCTCTGTAATATGTTTTCCATTTTATCATGTGAGACCATGAAAATGAGAATACAACGATAAATACTATACGAATATACACCTCAAAGTCAGCGTTTTAATCCAAAAAATGGTCAGTTTTTTTTTTTCTCATTATGCATTGCGTGCTGCAGGATTTTTTTTATGTGGTGTACATTGACCACACAGACCCATTCTCTCACACTTGGGCCTACCAGCTTTCTCCTGCTTGATTTGAAGCCGCTAGAACTTATGCGTATTAATACGTCTGAAACACTGGCTCGTAAGACATATACAGTGGACCCCCACCTTACGATGGCATCGTATTATGTTAAATCCGCCATACGATACATTTTAACGCAAAAATTTTGCCTCACCTCATGCTAAAAAAAACTCGCCTCACGCGATTCATCCGGGACGTGTCCCACGTGTGGCCTCAGCTGCCCCGTGCATGCCAGTGTTTACAAGCCACCAGGCCCGGTGGCCTGGTGGCTAAAGCTCCCGCTTCACATACGGAGGGCCCGGGTTCGATTCCCGGCGGGTGGAAACATTCGACACGTTTCCTTACACCTGTTGTCCTGTTCACCTAGCAGCAAATAGGTACCTGGGTGTTAGTCGACTGGTGTGGGTCGCATCCTGGGGGACAATATTAAGGACCCCAATGGAAATAAGTTAGACAGTCCTCGATGACGCACTGACTTTCTTGGGTTATCCTGGGTGGCTAACCCTCCGGGGTTAAAAATCCGAACGAAATCTTATCTTATCTTATCTTATCCACGCATACATTCAGTACATTTCATATTATCACAGAGTTTTCAGTGATTGTAGCTGCAAAAAAGTCACCATGGGCCCCAAGAAAGCTTCTAGTGCCAACCCTGCAGGAAGAAGGGTGAAAATTACTATGGAAATGAAGAAAGAGATAATTGCTAAGTACGAAAGTGGAGTGCATGTCTCGGAGCTGGCCAGGTTGTATACCAAACCCCAATCAACCATCGCTACTATCGTGGCCAACAAAACGGCAATCAAGGAAGCTGTTCTTGCAAAAGGTGCAACTTCGTTTTCGAAACAGATATCACAAGTACTACTCGAAGATGTTGAGAGACTTATTGGTGTGGATAAACGAAAAACAGATAGCAGGAGATACCATCTCTCAAGCGATCATATGTGAAAAGGCTAGAAAGTTGCATGACGATTTAACACTGACAAAACCTACTATATTATGTTTGGTAGCAGAGCAGGAGTTGCGCAAATTAACATTAAGATCGACAACACTCTAATTGCCAGACATAATGATGGTAAATTCCTTCCCCTATACCTCGACAACTACCTGAATTTCAGCACCCATATCCAACACATAACCAAAAAAGTATCCAAAACGATTGGGATCCTCTCCAAGATACGATACTATGTGCCGCAAAATGCCTCTCACACTATACCACTCACTTATTTATCCATACCTCACCTATGCTATTTGTGTTTGGGGATCAACTGCAGCAACATGCCTAAAGCCAATAATAACCCAACAAAAAGCCGCAGTAAGAATAACCACTAAATCCCATCCCTGGCAACACACCCCCCCACTCTTCATAGATCTAAACTTACTCCCTGTTCAGTACATCCACACTTACTACTGTGCAATCTACATCTACAGGACCTTAAATTCCAATATTAACCTTGACCTAAAATGCTTTCTTGATAGTTGTGACAGGATCCACAGGCATAACACCAGACACAAACATCTCTATGACATTCCCCGTGTCCGACTAAGCCTTTACAAAAATTCAATGTATGTCAAAGGCCCTAAAATCTGGAACACCCTACCTGAAAACTCTAGAACTGCAGACACATTCATTACCTTCAAAACTACCATTAGAAAACATCTCATCTCCCCGATACACCTCGTCAACTAATTACACGAATACCACCCGGTGGTTCACACTTACACTCACTCACCCATTTGACCATAAACAGAAATATCAATCTCAATCTTTTTAAAATAATGAATTCTAACTAGTCATAAGTTGGCCTGTGATACTCCAATACTGAAACTATGTATTGTGCCAAAACAAAAGCATTCACATTGCTAAACTCACAAACTAGTATTTAGTCACTTAGCCATAATACCAACTTACCTCATAATTTGTAATATTTTAAATTTAAGAATTAATCTAAGTCTGCCTGAAATGCCTAGCCATGCTAGGTGTTCTAGTGGCACCCTCTGTAATTAGTATTTTACTACATGTAAACCACACAATAAACAAATTCTGTAAACTCAGCATTGTAATCCTTATAGAGAATAAACTTTGAATTTGAATTAGAAAAATGCAACTAGTGGTGATGTAAGTGAATTTAAGGCCAGCAAAGGTTGGTTTGAGAAATTTAACCCTTTCAGGGTTCCGGCCATACTAGTACGGCTTACGCACCAGTGTCCATGACGTACTAGTATGCCTAAATTCTAGCGCCCTCAAATCTAGTGAGAGAAAGCTGGTAGGCCTACATATGAAAGAATGGGTCTATGTGGTCAGTGTGCGCAGTATAAAAAAAAATCCTGGAGCACACAGTGCGTAATGAGAAAAAAAACTGACCCTGTTTTTGGATTAAAACAGCGACTTTGCAGTGTATTTTCGTATGGTATTTATTGTTGTATTCTAGTTTTCCTGGTCTCATTTTGTAGAATGGAAGACATATTACAGAAATAGAGATGATTTTGACTGGTTTTACAATGAAAAGTACCTTGAAATTGAGCTCAAAGTAGCAGAAATGTTCAATTTTTACCAAAGTTCAAAAGTAAAAATATCATGCTAAGCATCCAATACACATCAACTGGCGAGTCTAATATTCTTTCACAAGTGCGCTGATATTATTTATACCATTTCTACACTAATACAGTAGTCTGCATAACAGTAAATCTTCTATTTCTTTGCCAGAATAAAAATTCCAAGTAAACATCGTCGAGACCGTTAACTTCGCAAGAGCATAATTCCATAAGTTTTCCATCAAATTTCATACTTTTGGTGTCGTCATGATCGAGAAAAGATTCTCTATCTTTTCACAAGAAAATATAATTTTTTTTGAAATTTGGGGGACCCTGAGAACAAGTCTCAGAGGGCCTGTGGACCCTGAAAGCATTAAGAAATGAAGTGGCATACCTGGTGTGATAAGGCATGGTGAGGTTGCCAGTTCAGACCAAAAGGCGGCTGAAAAATATGTGAAGGAATTCAAGGAGTACATAGACAGTGAAGGACTGAAACCTGAACAAGTGTTTAATTGTGACGAAACAGGCCTGTTTTGGAAGAAAATGCCAAACAGGACCTACATTACTCAGGAGGAAAAGGCACTCCCAGGATATAAGCCTATGAAAGACAGGCTTACTCTCTTGATGTGTGCTAATGCTAGTGGTGATTGCAAAGTGAAGCCTTTATTGGTGTATCACTCAAACTCCCAGAGCATTCAGGCAAAACAATGTCCTCAAGGTTAATTTGTGTGTGCAGTGGAGGGCAAACAGTAAGGCATGGGTCACTAAGGACTTTTTCTATGACTGGTTACGCCATGCATTTGCCCCCACTGTGAATAATTACCTCCTGCAACATAAATTGGACCTTAAGTGCCTCCTGGTATTAGACAATGCTCCTGGTCATCCGTCAGACTTGGCAGAGTGACTTTCTGGAGACATGAGCTTCATTAAGATCAAGTTCTTGCCTCCTAACACCACTCCTCTCCTCCAGCCCATGGACCAGCAGATCATTGCAAACTTCAAAAAAACTGTACACCAAAGCAATGTTTCAAAGGTGCTTTGACATAACCTTGGACTCTGAATTGACCCTAAGAGAGTTTTGGAAGACTCACTTCAATATCTTCCACTGCATAGGCCTTATAGATAAGGCTTGGCCGGAAGTGACTTCCAGAACGATGAACTCTGCTTGGAGAAAATTGTGGCCAGATTGTGTCCAAAAGAAGGATTTTGAAGTGTTTGAGGCTGTCCCTGTCGACCCTACACCTGTCGTGCAATCAATTGTGGCATTGGGGAATTCCATGGGGTTGGATGTGAGTGGCCAGGATGTGGAAGAGTTTGTGGAGGACCACAATGAAGAGCTAACCACTGCTGAGCTGCAAAGCTTCATCTGCAACAGCAACAGACCACAGCTGAGGAAACTGCTTCAGAGGAGGAGGAAGAGATGGAAGAAGGTGCCTTCTTCAAAGATTGAGGAGATTTGTGCAATGTGGATTAAAGTGCATTTATTTGTGGAGAAACATCACCCTGAGAAAGCTGTTGCAATCCCTGCTGGTGACTTTTACAATGACAATGCCATGTCCCATTTTAGGCAAATCTTAAAGAGATGCCAGATACAGACCTATCTGGACAGGTATTTTGCACGACAGGGGTCCAGTGTCTCTCAAGCTGGTTCTAGTGACAGTAAAAAACAAAGGGGGGTAGTGACCCCAGATAATGACTTGGTACCTAGAGTCCTTATGGAGAGGGATTCCCCTTCCAAACAATAACCTATCTTCCCTCTCCCCTCCTCCCTGTCTTCCTTCCAGCAACAACAGCCTTCAATAAGGGTAAGTGTCATGTGCAATGTTCATTTATGCATGTAACTATCTTTAAAGATAAAAAATTTTTTTTTTTTGTTGATACTTTTGGGTGTCTGGAATGGATTAATTCCATTTACATTATTTCTCGTGGGGAAAATGGTTTCGGTTTTGGCCGATGGCTCTGGACCAGATTAAACACGAAAACCAAGGGTCCACTGTACTCAGTCGACAGAATAGAAGTAAGTAAATAATTAAGTATATTCTGGTATACACAAATACAGTTATAGATTATCACACATAGCAGCAAATGTGTAAAGAACCTAGGATAACCCAAAAAAAAGTCAAAGTGACCTATTTCCAGTACCTGGTTTGGGCTTGCCATATATGATTTTTGGTAAATATTTTTTTTCTCAGTTGTTTTTTTGGGCTATCTTATTGAAACTTGGGCAATGTATGATGGAAAGATGCTTCTTAACTTACATCAAAAATGAAAAATAAATGGACGATAAATAAGGGAGTTCACTTCTCAGCCATTAGCCTCCTCTTTGCGGTACATTTTCATATGGTTTTTATGGTTGTATTCTCATTTTTTTGGTCTCATTTGATAAAATGGAAGATGTATTACAGAAATATATGTGATTTTGATTGGTTTCATTGGGTAGCATGGAGAATGCATTCGATGTTTCCACAACAGTATCCGCAGCGGTCTCTTTCTTCCTCATCGTTTTTACCTCTCCGTTCATCTTCTTGATCTTCAATTTCATTCCATGCTGTCCGGCCACTGCCCAGGTTCCCTTCTTGACCCGAGGACTCGCAACAGGAGGATTAATACGAATCTATCATCATTCTATCATGCAGGAGGAGCCACATGTCTATGGTGCATCCAACAAAATAAGCAGACTCTTGGATGTCACTACTGCCTGGCTCCGGCTGGGTTACAAGTATCTTTGGCAGGTTAAATCACCACCACCAGATGTAGACCAAACGAAATGTAAACTTTGCCAGATGGACTATTGTCACACCCTGTGTCATTATGTACTGGAGTGCCATAAAATTAATGAATTTAGAAACAACTCACTCAGAAGTGTTCAAGAAATGGCTAAGTATTTTTCCACAGTGGTATATTACAGACCATTCTGGAGAAATACCCTGACTTTGCTAGCTGTAAATAAAGCATTACCACATGTGTGCATGTGTGTGTGTGTGTGTGTGTGTGTGTGTGTGTGTGTGTGTGTGTGTGTGTGTGTGTGTGTGTGTGTGTGTGTGTGTGTGTGTGTGTGTGTGTGTGTGCGCGCACTCACCTAGTTGAGATTGCAGGGGTCGAGTCCAAGCTCCTGTGTGTGTGTGTGCGTGTGTGTTTGTGTGTGTGTTTGTGTGTGTGTGTTTGTGTGTGTGTGTTTGTGTGTGCATGTGTATGTGTGTGTGTGGTGTGTGTGTGTGTGTGTTGTGTGGTGTGTGTGTGTGTGTGTTTTATGTGTGTACTCACCTATTTGTGGTTGCAGGGGTCGAGTCTTAGCTCCTGGCCCCGCCTCTTCACCGGTTGCTACTGGGCCCTCTCTCTCCCCACTCCATGAGCTTTATCAAACCTCGTCTTAAAACTGTGTATGGTTCCTGCCTCCACTACGTCATTTTCTAGGCTATTCCACTGCCTTACAACTCTATGACTGAAGAAATACTTCCTAATATATCTCTGACTCATTTGTGTCTTCAACTTCCAATTGTGGCCTCTTGTTTCTGTGTCCCCTCCCTGGAACATCCTGTCTTTGTCCACCTTGTCTATTCCACGCAGTATTTTATATGTCGTTATCATGTCTCCCCTGACCCTCCTGTCCTCCAGTGTCGTCAGGCCGATTTCCCTTAATCTTTCTTCATAGGACATTCCCCTTAGCTCTGGAACTAACCTTGTCGCAAACCTTTGTACTTTCTCTAGTTTCTTGACGTGCTTTATCAAGTGCGGGTTCCAAACAGGTGCTGCATACTCCAGTATGGGCCTGACATACACGGTGTACAGTGTCTTGAATGATTCCTTACTAAGGTATCGGAATGCTGTTCTCAGGTTTGCCAGGCGCCCATATGCTGCAGCAGTTATCTGATTAATGTGTGCTTCCGGAGACATGCTCGGTGTTATACTCACCCCAAGATCTTTCTCCTTGAGTGAGGTTTGCAGTCTTTGGCCACCTAGCCTATACTCTGTGGTCTTCTGTGCCCTTTCCCTATCTTCATGACTTTGCATTTGGCAGGATGAAATTTGAGAAGCCATTTGCTGGACCAGGTGTCCAGTCTGTCCAGGTCTCTTTAAAGTCCTGCCTGGTCCTCATCAGATTTAATTCTCCTCATTAACTTCACATCATCTGCAAACAGGGACACTTCTGAGTCTAACCCTTCCATCATGTCGTTCACATATACCAAAAATAGCACTGGTCCTAGGACCGACCCCTGTGGGACCCCGCTCATCACAGGTGCCCACTGTGATACATCATTACGTACCATGACTCGTTGTTGCCTCCCTGTCAGGTATTCTGTGATCCATTGCAGTGCCCTTCCTGTTATATGCGCCTGATGCTCTACCCTTCTGCACTAATCTCTTGTGAGGAACTGTGTCAAAGGCCTTCTTGCAGTCCAAGAAGATGCAATCAACCCACCCCTCTCTCTCGTGTCTTACTTCTGTTATTTTATCATAAAACTCCAGAAGGTTTGTGACACAGGATTTGCCTTCCGTGAATCCGTGCGGGTTTTGGCATTTATACTCTTGTTCAGTTCCAGGTGCTCCACCACTCTCCTCCTGATAATCTTCTCCATAATTTTGCATACTATACACGTCAATGACACAGGTCTTTAGTTTAGTGCCTCTTTTCTGTCTCCTTTTTTAAAAATGGGAACTACATTTGCCGTCTTCCATACCTCAGGTAGTTGCCCAGTTTCCAGGGATGTGTTGAAGATTGTGGTAAGTGGCACGCACAACATATCTGCTCCCTCTCTAAGGACCCACGGGGAGATGTTGTCCAGTCCCATTGCCTTTGAGGTATCGATGTCCCTTAGCAGTTTCTTCACCACCTCCTCCTCATCTGAATGTATGTCGTCCAACACTTGTTGGTGTATTCCTTGCTGGTGTCCCCATCTGGTCTGTCCCCCCAGAGTCCTTCCTGTCTCTACTGTAAATACTTCCTTAAATCTCGTGTTGAGCTCCTCACATACCTCTTGATCGTTTCTTGTGAGTTCTCCACCTTCTTTCCTCAGCCTTATCACCTGGTCCTTGACTGTTGTCTTCCTCCTAATGTGGCTATACAGCAGTTTCGGGTCAGATTTGACTTTCGATGCTATGTCGTTTTCATACTGTCGCTGGGCCTCCCTCCTTATCTGTGCATACTCGTTTCTGGCTCTTCTACTAATCTCCTTGTTTTCCTGGGTCCTATGCGTCCTGTACCTTTTCCATTCTCTGTTGCACTTAGTTTTTGCCTCCCTACACCTTCGGGTAAACCAAGGACTCGTTTTGGTCTTCCTATTATTTCTGTTTCCCTTGGTAACAAAACTTTCCTCTGCCTCCTTGCACTTTGTTGCCACATATTCCATCATCTCGTTTACTGATTTTCCTACCATTTCTCTGTCCCACTGAACCTCCTGCAGGAAGTTTCTCATACCTGTGTAGTCCCCCCTTTTATAGTTTGGCCTGTCCCCTTCAGTTCCTGTTACCTTCTCCACTTGTAACTACTATATAATCAAAACTCAGAACCACGTGATCGCTAGCTCCAAGGGGCCTCTCGTAAGTGATGTCTTCAATGTCTGAACTGCTCAGGGTGAACACAAGATCCAGTCTTGCTGGCTCATCCTCCCCTCTCTCTCTGGTTGTGTCCCTGACATGTTGATGCATGAGGTTTTCAAGTACCACATCCATCATCTTGGCTCTCCATGTTTCGGGACCCCCATGTGGCTCCAGGTTTTCCCAGTCGATCTCCCTGTGGTTGAAATCGCCCATTACCAGTAACTTTGCTCTGCTCGGTGAGCTCTTCTTGCCACCTCAGCCAGTGTGTCCACCATCACCCTGTTGTTTTCTTCGTACTCCTCTCTTGGCCTCCTGCAGTTCTGTGGTGGGTTATACATCACTCCAATGACTACTTTATGTTCTCCGGACTGTGTTGTGTGTGTGTGTGTGTGTGTACTCACTCACCTAATTGTGGTTGCAGGGGTCGAGACTCAGCTCCTGGCCCCGCCTCTTCACTGATCGCTACTGGATCCTCTCTCTCTCTGCTTCCTGAGCTTTGTCATACCTCTTCTTAAAACTATGTATGGTTCCTGCCTCCACTACTTCACTTGCTAAGCTATTCCACTTGCTGACAACTCTATGACTGAAGAAATACTTCCTAACGTCCCTGTGACTCGTCTGAGTCTTCAGCTTCCAGTTGTGACCCCCTTTTCCCTGTGTCCCCTCTCTGGAACATCCTATCTCGGTCCACCTTGTCTATTCCCCGCAGTATCTTGTATGTCGTTATCATGTCTCCCCTGACCCTTCTGTCCTCCAGTGTCGTCAGTCCGATTTCCCTTAACCTTTCCTCGTACGACATTCCCTTGAGCTCTGGGACTAGCCTTTTTGCAAACCTTTGTACTTTCTCTAACTTCTTGACGTGCTTGACCAGGTGTGGGTTCCAGATGGTGCTGCATACTCCAGTATGGGCCTAACATACACAGTGTACAGTGTCTTGAACGATTCCTTATTAAGGTATCGGAACGCTATTCTCAGGTTTGCCAGGCGCCCGTATGCTGCAGCGGTTATTTGGTTGATGTGTGCCTCCCGGGGATGTGCTCGGTGTTATGGTCACCCCAAGGTCTTTCTCCCTGAGTGAGGTCTGTAGTCTTTGTCCACCTAGCCTATACTCTGTCTGCGGTCTTCTTTGCCCCTCCCCAATCTTCATGACTTTGCATTTGGCTGGATTGAATTCGAGAAGCCAGTTACTGGACCACATGTCCAGCCTCTCCAGGTCTCTTTGCAGTCCTGTGTGTGTGTGTGTGTGTGTGTGTGTGTGTGTGTGTGTGTGTGTGTGTGTCTCAACAATCAATATTTGCACCAATAACTCACTACAGTTGTGACCGGGTGTGGAAGTGTGAATTGCTTATTACTCTAAAATTTTTTCATGATTGTAGCCATGTATAAACGCAAGTAACCATTCTTACAGTATTCATTACCTTTGTAACTTGCGAGTTCATTATCTTGTACCTAGTTCAGCCATCAAAACTTTGGGGCCCAGTCCCTGGACCCATTATGTACCTCTGTAATCTTTTGACTACCGCCCACAGGATGGGTATGGGGTGCATAATAAACATATTAAACTAAAAACTAACTGCATACTCCAGTATGGGCCTAACATACACAGTGTACAGTGTCTTGAACGATTCCTTATTAAGGTATCGGTACGCTCTTCTCAGGTTTGCCAGGCGCCCATATGCTGCAGCGGTTATTTGGTTGATATGTGCCTCTGGTGATGTGCTCAGTGTTATGGTCACCCCAAGGTCTTTCTTCCTGAGTGAGGTCTGTAGTCTTTGTCCACCTAGCCTATACTCTGTCTGCGGTCTTCTTTTCCCCTCCCCAATCTTCATGACTTTGCATTTGGCTGGATTGAATTCGAGAAGCCAGTTGCTGGACCACATGTCCAGCCTGTCCAGGTCTCTTTGCAGTCCTGCCTCATCCTCGTCCGATTTAATTCTTCTCATCAACTTCACGTCATCTGCGAACAGGGACACTTCAGAGTCTATTCCTTCCATCATGTCGTTCACATATATCAAAAATAGCACTGGTCCTAGAACTGACCCCTGTGTGTCTGTGTGTCTGTCTGTGTGTCTGTCTGTGTGTCTGTCTGTGTGTGTTCTGTGTGTCTGTCTGTGTGTGTGTCTGTCTGTGTGTCTGTCTGTGTGTGTGTCTGTGTGTGTGTGTGTTTTGTGTGTGTGTGTGTGTGTGTGTGTGTGTGTGTGTGTGTGTGTGTGTGTGTGTGTGTGTGTGTGTGTGTGTGTGTGTGTGTGTGTGTGTGTGTGTGTGTGTGTGTGTGTGTGTGTGTGTGTGTGTGTGTGTGTGTGTGTGTGTGTGTGTGTGACTCAACAATCAATATTTGCACCAATAACTCATTACAGTTGTGACCGGGTGTGGAAGTGTGAATTGCTCATTACACTATAATTTGTTCATGATTGTAGCCATGTATAAACGTAAGTATCCATTCTTACAGAATTCATTACCTTTGTAACTTGTGAGCTCATTACCTTTGTACCTAGTTCAGCTATCAAAACTTTGGTGGCCCAGTCCCTGGACCCATTACGTACCTCTGTAATCTGTAAATACCTTTGTAACTTGTCATGATTGTGACCAGACCTACCTGGAGTTCATTACCTTTGTAAATTGTGAGTTCATTACCTTTGTAAATTGAGTTCATTACCTTTGTAAATTGTGAGTTCATTACCTCTGTAACTTGCTCAGCTATCAAAACTTTGGAGTCCAGTCCCTGGACCAATTATGTACCTCTGTAATCTTTTGAACTACCGCCCACAGGATGGGTATGGGGTGCATAATAAACATATAAACTAACTTTCCTCCTCAATCACCATATCTCAAGCTTCGCTACCCTCAATTCCTCTTAAGCTGCTGGTAAAGTTGCTCAATGGACGGCATCTTGGTATAGTCCACAGGATACAAGACAGGTCCTCACTCCAAGACCCTTAAACTACATTCACTTGTAAGACAAAGAATGAGGAGATAATGATCAAAGTGTACAAATGGAAGATAGGTATTAACAAAGAGATATAAATAAGGTCTTGAGATATCTCTCCAGAGAGAACCTACAATAATGGACCAAATTAGGCAAGTTAGATTTAGAAAGGATATAGGAAAGTACTGTTTGATAAACAAGATTTCAGTAGGGTTTGTGGGGCTAAAAAATAATATTTGGGTAGTGCCATGAGGTAGTCTTTTGTTGAATATTTGAGTTGGGATTCATTGCTAGCTTTGTTCCTATGGTCGAGAAAAAGGACTAAGTTTGCTGGCAGTATAGGTTGGTTGAAGGAGAGGGTCTTCTAGTTTAGTTAAGTTAATCGTTCTGATATGTAAGCTTTTTAGATCCTAGGATTTCAGATAAGGTTTTCCAGTCTTTTTCAAATCACCTTTTAATGCCTTTTTAGATTGGTTAATAATGACGAGTAAAGTTTTGCAAGATCTTCGTTATTAGACCCATTTGTGTTTTTCACATTGTTTTTTATTCAATAGATATAGGATGCTGTTTGTTAAGGGCAGAGGCTCTGTTTAGTCTATATTTCCCGTGATCTGCCTAGTTTTTACTGGCAATGATTTTCATAGTTTTTTTTTTTTTAAATATTTAACACATTCACCAAGATACGATATACGTGCGCAAACTGCCTTCTCAACTATACCATTCACTTTATATCCATACCTCACCTATGATATCTGTGCTGGGGTTCAACTGCTGCAACACACCTAAAGCCTATAATAACCCAACAAAAAGCTCAGTTTAGAATAATCACTAAATCCCATCCCTGGCAACACACCCCCCACTCTTCATAGATCTAAACTTACTCCCTGTTCAGTACATCCACACTTACTATGTGCAATCTACATCTACAGGACCTTAAATTCCAATTATTAACCTTGACCTAAAACACTTTCTTGATAGTTGTGACAGAACCCACAGGCACAACACCAGACACAAACATCTCATGACATTCCCGTGGCCGACAAACCTTTACAAAAATTCAATTATGTCAAAGGCCCAAAATCTCAACACCCTACCTGAAATTCCAAAACTGCAGACACATTATCACCTTCAAAACTACCATCAGAAAAACATCTTATCTCCCTGATAACACCCTGTCAACTAATAATACGAATACCACCTAGTGGTTCACACTTACACTCATCACCCATTTACCATAAACAGAAAAATATCAATCTCAATCTCAAAATAATGAATCTTAACTAGTCATAAATTGGCCTGTATACTCCCAAAACTGAAACTAAGTGATAGTGCCAAAACAAAAGCATTCACATTGCTAAACCACAACAAGTATTTAGTCACTTAGCCATAATACCAACTTACCTCATAATTTTGTAATATTTTAAACTTAAGATTTAATCTAAGTCTGCCCAAAATGCCTAGCCATGCTAGGTGTTCTAGTGGTACACTCTGTAATTATTATTTTACTACATGTAAACCACACAATAACCAAATTCTGTAAACTCAGCATTGTAATCCTTATAGAGAACAAACTTTGAATTGAATTGAATTGAATTGAATTGAATCAACATCGAAGTTGTCTGTTAGCTCGTTTTGTCAGTCAGTCAGTCATTGTGATTTTTTACTATTATTCTTTTGGTACTTTAATTGTGAATTTTATTTTGTCAATTTAAATCTATAGTTATAATCTTGATCTTGTCAACAACCTATACCAGACTCTAGTGCAATTGCAAGTACCATTTCAAATTGTATTTTTATATTATAAGTGGTGGATGAATTTGGTAGGGTGTGCAAAAGAAGAAAATTAAAGGTGAATACAGGAAAGAGTAAGGTTATGAGGATAACAAAAAGATTAGGTGATGAAAGATTGAATATCAGATTGGAGGGAGAGAGTATGGAGGAGGTGAACGTATTCAGATATTTGGGAGTGGACGTGTCAGCGGATGGGTCTATGAAAGATGAGGTGAATCATAGAATTGATGAGGGAAAAAGAGTGAGTGGTGCACTTAGGAGTCTGTGGAGACAAAGAACTTTGTCCTTGGAGGCAAAGAGGGGAATGTATGAGAGTATAGTTTTACCAACGCTCTTATATGGGTGTGAAGCGTGGGTGATGAATGTTGCAGCGAGGAGAAGGCTGGAGGCAGTGGAGATGTCATGTCTGAGGGCAATGTGTGGTGTGAATATAATGCAGAGAATTCGTAGTTTGGAAGTTTTGGAGGAGGTGCGGGATTACCAAAACTGTTGTCCAGAGGGCTGAGGAAGGGTTGTTGAGGTGGTTCGGACATGTAGAGAGAATGGAGCGAAACAGAAATGACTTCAAGAGTGTATCAGTCTGTAGTGGAAGGAAGGCGGGGTAGGGGTCGGCTAGGAAAGGTTGGAGGGAGGGGGTAAAGGAGGTTTTGTGTGCGAGGGGCTTGGACTTCCAGGAGGCATGCATGAGCGTGTTTGATAGGAGTGAATGGAGACAAATGGTTTTTAATATTTGACGTGCTGTTGGAGTGTGAGCAAAGTAACATTTATGAAGGGATTCAGGGAAAAACCGGCAGGCCGGACTTGAGTCCTGGAGAATGGGAAGTACAGTGCCTGCACTCTGAAGGAGGGGTGTTAATGTTGCAGTTTAAAAACTGTAGTGTTAAAGCACCCTTCTGGCAAGACAGTGATGGAGTGAATGATGGTGAAAGTTTTTCTTTTTCGGGCCACCCTGCCTTGGTGGGAATCGGCCAGTGTGATAATAAAAAAAAAAAAACAAAAAAAAAATTATAATTTTCCCACCCTTGTTCATTTGGGGGGTTATACATACTCAATGACTCTTTTGTTTCCGGATGTGTGTGTGTGGTGTGTGTGTTATCCTCCCCCTAATTGTGGTTGCAGGGTCAAACTCAGTCGGGCCCCCCCTCTTCATGATCGCTATGGATCCTCTTCTCTTGCTTCCTGAGCTTTGTCATACCTCTTTTTAAAACTTTTGTAGGGTTCCCTGCCCCCCACTACTTCATTTGCTAAGCTATTCCACTTGCTGAAAACTCTAGACTGAAGAAATATTTCCCAAACCCCCCTGTGACTGTTTTGAGTCTTCAGTTCTTTGTGCCCCCTTGTCCCTGTGCCCCCTCTCTGGAACATCCTATCTCTGTCCACTTGTTTTTCCCCCGCAGTATCTTGTATGTCGTTTCATGTCTCCCTGACCTTCTGCCCTCCAGTGTCGTCAGTCCGATTTCCCTTAACCTTTCCTGTACGACTTCCCTTGGCTCTGGGACTAGCTTTTTGAAAAACCTTTGTACTTTCTCTAATTTTTGAGTGCTTGACCAGGTGGGGTTCCAGATGGTCTGCATACCCCAGTAGGGCCTAACAACACGTGTACAGTGTCTTGAACGTTTCCTTATTAAGGTATCGGACGTTTTTCAGGTTTGCCGGGCCCTTTTATGTGCAGCGGTTATTTGGTTGATGGTGCCTCGGTGAGGCTCGGTGTTTTGGTCCCCCCAAGGTTTTTTCCCCTGGTGAGGTCTGTAGCTTTGTCCCCCTCCCTTCCTGTCTGGGGGTCTTCTTTGCCCTCCCAATCTTCATGACTTTGTTTTTTGGTGGATTGAATTGGGAAAAAAGCCGTTACGGCCACATGTCCAGCCTCTCCGGGTTTTTTGCAGCCCTGTGTGTGTGTGTGTGTGTGGGTGTGTGTGTGGTGTGTTGTGTGTGTGTGTCTCAACAATCAATATTTGCACCAATAACTCACTACAGTTGTGACGGGTGTGGAAGTGTGAATTGCTTATTACTCTAAAATTTTTTTCATGATTGTAGCCATGTATAAACGCAAGTAACCATTCTTACAGTATTCATTACCTTTGTAACTTGCGAGTTCATTATCTTGTACCTAGTTCAGCCATCAAAACTTTGGGGCCCAGTCCCTGGACCCATTATGTACCTCTGTATCTTTTGACTACCGCCCACAGGATGGGTATGGGGTGCATAATAAACATATTAAACTAAAAACTAACTGCATACTCCAGTATGGGCCTAACATACACAGTGTACAGTGTCTTGAACGATTCCTTATTAAGGTATCGGTACGCTCTTCTCAGGTTTGCCAGGCGCCCATATGCTGCAGCGGTTATTTGGTTGATATGTGCTCTGGTGATGTGCTCAGTGTTATGGTCACCCCAAGGTCTTTCTTCCTGAGTGAGGTCTGTAGTCTTTGTCCACCTAGCCTATACTCTGTCTGCGGTCTTCTTTTCCCCTCCCCAATCTTCATGACTTTGCATTTGGCTGGATTGAATTCGAGAAGCCAGTTGCTGGACCACATGTCCAGCCTGTCCAGGTCTCTTTGCAGTCCTGCCTCATCCTCGTCCGATTTAATTCTTCTCATCAACTTCACGTCATCTGCGAACAGGGACACTTCAGAGTCTATCCTTCCATCATGTCGTTCACATATATCAAAAATAGCACTGGTCCTAGAACTGACCCCTGTGTGTCTGTGTGTCTGTCTGTGTGTCTGTCTGTGTGTCTGTCTGTGTGTGTCTGTGTGTCTGTCTGTGTGTGTGTCTGTCTGTGTGTCTGTCTGTGTGTGTGTCTGTGTGTGTGTGTGTGTGTGTTGGTGTGTGTGTGTGTGTGGTGTGTGTTGTGTGTGTGTGTGTGGTGTGTGTGTGTGTGTGTGTGTGTGTGTGTGTGTGTGTGTGTGGTGTGTGTGTGTGTGTGTGTGTGTGTGTGTGTGTGTGTGTGTGTGTGTGTGTGTGTGTGTGACTCAACAATCAATATTTGCAACCAATAACTCATTACAGTTGTGACCGGGTGTGGAAGTGTTGAATTGCTCATTACACTATAATTTGTTCATGATTGTAGCCATGTATAAACGTAAGTATCCATTCTTACAGAATTCATTACCTTTGTAACTTGTGAGCTCATTACCTTTGTACCTAGTTCAGCTATCAAAACTTTGGTGGCCCAGTCCCTGGACCCATTACGTACCTCTGTAATCTGTAAATACCTTTGTAACTTGTCATGATTGTGACCAGACCTACCTGGAGTTCATTACCTTTGTAAATTGTGAGTTCATTACCTTTGTAAATTGAGTTCATTACCTTTGTAAATTGTGAGTTCATTACCTCTGTAACTTGCTCAGCTATCAAAACTTTGGAGTCCAGTCCCTGGACCAATTATGTACCTCTGTAATCTTTTGACTACCGCCCACAGGATGGGTATGGGGTGCATAATAAACATATTAAACTAACTTTCCTCCGTCAATCACCATATCTCAAGCTTCGCTACCCTCAATTCCTCCTTAAGCTGCTGGTAAAGTTGCTCAATGGACGGCATCTTGGTATAGTCCACAGGGAGTACACTAGACAGGTCCTCACTCCAAGACCCTTAAACTACATTCACTTGTAAGACAAAGAATGAGGAGATAAATGATCAAAGTGTACAAGTGGAAGATAGGTATTAACAAAGGGGATATAAATAAGGTCTTGAGGATATCTCTCCAGGAGAGAACCTACAATAATGGATCCAAATTAGGCAAGTTTAGATTTAGAAAGGATATAGGAAAGTACTGGTTTGATAAACAAGATTTCAGTAGGGTTTGTTGGGGCTAAAAATAATATTTGGGTAGTTGCCAGTGAGGTAGTCTTTTGGTTGAATATTTGAGTTTGGGATTTCACTTGCTAGCTTTGTTCCTATGGTCGAGAAAAAGACTAAGTTTGCTGGCAGTATAGGTTGGTTGAAGGAGAGGGTCTTCTAGTTTAGTTAAGTTAATCGTTCTGTTTTGTGACAGCTTTTTAGATCCTAGGATTTCAGATAAGGTTTTCCAGGTCTTTTTCACATCACCTTTAATGCCTTATTAGATTGGTTAATAATGACGAGTAATGTTTTGCAAGATCCTTCGTTATTAGACCCATTCTGTAGTTTTTCACATATGTTTTTTATCAATAGATATGAGGATGCTGTTTGTAAGCCAGAGGCTGTTTAGTCTCTATCCTGTGATCTGCCTAGTTTTTACTGGGCAATGCATGTCATAGTTTTTTTTTTTTTTAAATATTAACACATTCACCAAGATACGATACTACGTGCCGCAAACTGCCCTTCTCACACTATACCATTCACTTATATATCCATACCTCACCTATGCTATCTGTGCTTGGGGTTCAACTGCAGCAACACACCTAAAGCCAATAATAACCCAACAAAAAGCTGCAGTAAGAATAATCACTAAATCCCATCCCTGGCAACACACCCCCCCCACTCTTCATAGATCTAAACTTACTCCCTGTTCAGTACATCCACACTTACTACTGTGCAATCTACATCTACAGGACCTTAAATTCCAATTTTTAACCTTGACCTAAAACACTTTCTTGTAGTTGTGACAGAACCCACAGGCACAACACCAGACACAAACATCTCCCTGACATTCCCCGTGTCCGACTAAACCTTTACAAAAATTCAATTATGTCAAAGGCCCTAAAATCTCGAACACCCTACCTGAAAAATTTCCCAAAACTGCAGACACCCTTCATCACCTTCAAAACTACCATCAGAAAAAAATCTTATCTCCCTGATACACCCTGTCAACTAATAATACGAATACCACCTAGTGGTTCACACTTACACTCAACCCCATTTGACCATAAACAGAAATATCAATCTCAATCTCAAAATAATGAATCTTAACTAGTCATAAGTTGGCCTTGAAAACTCCAATACTGAAACTATGTATAGTGCCAAAACAAAAGCATTCACATTGCTAAACTCACAACTAGTATTTAGTCACTTAGCCATAATACCAACTTACCTCATAATTTTTGTAATATTTTAAACTTAAGATTTAATCTAAAATCTGCCCAAAATGCCTAGCCATGCTAAAGGGGTTCTAGTGGTACACTCTGTAATTATTATTTTACTACATGTAAACCACACAATAAACCCAAAATTTTGTAAACTCAGCATTGTAATCCTTAAAAGAGAACAAACTTTGAATTGAATTGAATTGAATTGAATTGAATCAACATCGAAGTTGTCTGTTAGCTCGTTTTGTCAGTCAGTCAGTCATTGTGATTTTTTACTATTATTCTTTTGGTACTTTAATTGTGAATTTTATTTTGTCAATTTAAATTATAGTTATAATCTTGATCTTGTCAACAACCTATACCAGACTCTAGTGCAATTGCAAGTACCATTTCAAATTGTATTTTTTTATTATAAGTGGTGGATGAATTTGGTAGGGTTTTGGGAAAAGAAGAAAATTAAAGGTGAATACAGGAAAGAGTAAGGTTATGAGGATAACAAAAAGATTAGGTGATTTAAAGATTGATATCAGATTGGAGGAGAGAGTATGGAGGAGGTGAACGTATTCAGATATTTTGGGAGTGGACGTGTCACGGATGGTCTATGAAAGATGAGGTGAATCATAGAATTGATGAGGGGAAAAAAAGTGAGTGGTGCACTTAGGATGCTGTGGAGACAAAGAACTTTGTCCTTGGAGGCAAAGAGGGGGAAAGTATGAGAGTATAGTTTTACCAACGCTCTTATATGGGTGTGAAGCGTGGGTGAGAATGTTGCAGCGAGGAGGGAAGGCTGGAGGCAGTGGAGATGTCATGTCTGAGGGCAATGTGTGGTGTGAAAAAAATGCAGAGAAATTCGTAGTTTGGAAGTTTTGGAGGAAGGGGCGGGATTACCAAAACTGTTGTCCAGAGGGCTGAGGAAGGGTTGTTTTTAGGTGGTTCGGACATGTAGAGAAATGGAGGGGAAACAAATGACTTCAAGAGTGTATCAGTCTGTAGTGGAAGGAAGGCGGGGTAGGGGTCCCGGCCTAGGAAAGGTTGGAGGGAGGGGGTAAAGGAGTTTTGTGTGCGAGGGGCTTGGGCTTCCAGGAGGCATGCATGAGCGTGTTTGTAGGAGTGAATGGAGACAAATGGTTTTTAATATTTGACTGTGCTGTTGAGTGTGAGCAAAGTAAATTTATGAAGGGATTCAGGGAAAACCGGAACGGCCGGACTTGATGTCCTGGAAATGGGAGTACAGTGCCTGCACTCTGAAGGAGGGGTGGTGTTAATGTTGCCAGTTTAAAAATGTAGTGTTAGAGCACCCTTCTGCCCAAGACAGTGATGGAGTGAATGTGGTTGAAAGTTTTTCTTTTTCGGGGGCCACCTGTCTGGGGGATTCTGGCCAGTTGTGATAATTAAAAAAAAAAAAACAAAAAAAAATTATAATTCCTACCATCTGTTCATTTAACTTTGCTTACCATTACTTAATTTTCAGTCCCTATATATTTTCTCTTTATTTAGCTTTATACAACTACCCTAGTTTATAATTCACAATTGTTAAAATAATCAAGGTGCTATTCTCAGGTGCTAAAAGTAGATATAAGTTCACAATTTTCCATATATTTCAAAGCTATTTATTTGTTACCCTTTATTGTTCACCCATCAACCTATATTAGTCCTTTTTATTATAATTTTAAACTATAATTCTAACTTTAAAAATTACCTTTATAGTACTACCTCTATATATCCCAAGCTCTATTAATATTGATCATCACTTTATTTGTATTAGTTCCCTTAGCTCATTATTGTACATTTGTTAAATAATTTAGGTGTCTTTTTTAGCTTAAGACTATTTACTTTGTTTTTTACTTAATTCCTAACTATAGATTCACTACAAATATTATGGATTACAAAGCATTGAGCCTGATACCAACCTCTTATTTAATGACTTAAATGAATCAAAACAGTTACTGTAATTACTTCACTGCAGACACAATCAAAGGCACTTCTCGTGCCAACAACAAACATAACTATCTTTAACTACAATATCAGATCTTTAAGCAGCATTACGATGACCCTCATTGCATTACTAAATTCCTTTTACATGCCAATATGTCCATCATTACACTAACTGAAACCTGCTAAGCTGATAGTACAGATGTCTATGCCATTCCTGGTTACCACAGCCATACACAATGTAGGCCAGACCAACAGGGGGTGGCACAGCCATATACTAATCAGACAACTAGAATGTATCACTTAATACTTGCACAAGGGTATGATACATGGGGAATATATAATAGCTAATTCAAATCCAAATACCTACTAAAAAACCTCTCACATTGATAAAAATCTACAGAGTTCACAGTCAAACATTAGCCAATTAGTCAAAATCTAGGAAGTAGATAACTAATGCACGCATGAACAAAGATAACTTACTACTCTCAGGTGATTCAAATATAAATCTCCTGCAAGACCAGGACCCACACGTTACTGGAATTCACAAACACAATGAGTAACTGTATGTTACTACAACAGTAACAAAACCTACAGAGTTACGAGACTAGTGTTTCCCTACTTGACCACATCTGGACCAACACCATATCCCCTTTAAATCAGGCCTAATTACAGATAATACCACAGACCACTACCCTACTTTCCTCATAACAATTGGTAAACTACCCCAAGACACTACTAAAGTCCCACCTTCAGACTTCACAATGAGGCAGCCATTAATAACTTCACAACAGCAGTTAGCAAACATTGTTGGCCACACTGAGCTAGAAATCTATACAGATATTGAAGATTGTATTAATAATTTTCTAAAAAAGACCAATACCTCTGATAACTAAGCCACATGACCCTAAAAAAACTAACAGAGATGACAGCAAAGAGACTGAAACAGATCCCTGCTAACACCCAGCATTCTCAAATCCATAAATACCAAACACAATATGGAAAAACAGTACAGAAATGGGTCACATAACCAGAGACCAAACATAACGTTACCGTCAATCTAACCAGCCTGATAAGAAGGCAAAAAAATTGGATTATGAGAACAGATTATCCAACTTACGAGGTGATATAAAAAGAACTGGTAAAAAAACCCTATCAGAAATTCTGGGGGAACAAAAAAATATGATATCACGAAAATAGCGAAATAAAAATTAGCTCAAAATCAGATGAACCACAACTCCCACCAACAGAAACAGCAAACAGACTCATTGAATTCCTTTCCCAGTATAGGACAAAACCTTTCCTTCATAATCCCAAGCTCAGGATACCCCACAAAATGGACTACCTCATCCGGCAATAACCCCGAACACATGTTCCTAGCTACCGGACTAACCCATACGAAGTCTCCCTTATTATCAATGCACTAAAAAACAAGGCAGCGAGATTTAAGTACCTTAACACCCTTATAATACAAAAAAGTGTCACAAGTGCTAATCTCCATTCATTTGCAATCACTCTTTAACAAATCCATTGAATCCTCCACCTTCCCTACAGTACTCAAATAGCAAGGGTCACCCCGATCCACAAAGGAGGAGCCAAACTGAGTTGAATAACTATAGGCCAATATCCAACTCTACACCCTCTCTCAAAAATCTTCGAAAATTATTTCATAAAGAATCTATCCTACTTATCTCCCAAAAATACTCAACCCCTGCAATTTGGATTCAGGCCTAATACAAATACTAATGATTTTTTTTAATGCTTATTTATTATACACATGCTAGAACTTATATACACTGCAATAGAGAAAAAGAAGTCCCACTGGGATCTTCATTGACTTAGTAAAGCTTTTGATACAGTGGACCATGACTTGCCTCAAGTTAAAATTGTCACACTATGGTATAAGAGGGCACTCCCTCTCAACTACACTCAAGTCATACCTCAGCACAGAAGCCAATATGTGTACGCCAAATGGGGGCAAACTCTTCGGCAACCAATACAGTTGGTGTCCCACAGGGAAGTGTCCTTGGCCATTTCTTCTTTCTCTATACATAAATGACCTTTCCAAATGCTTCGCAATTACTCAAACCCCACACTATTTCAGATAGACCACTACATAGTCTTCTCTCACCCGAGCCCAGTCCACACTAGCAATACTGTGTTATAATACGAATTACAGAAAATATCTACCTCCCCCCCCCCCCCCCAGAGAGAGAGATGAGGGACTTAACAAACAACACTATTTTTTTTTTTTTTATTATTATTCACACTGCTATTCCCACCAAGGCTAGGGGTGGCCGAAAAAAGAAAAACTTTCACATCATTCACTCCATCACTGTCCTAGCCAGGAAGGGTGCTTTACATACAGTTTTAAACTGCAACATTAACACCCTCCTTCAGAGTGCAAGGCACTGTACTTCCATCTCCAGGACTCAAGTCCGGCCGGCCGGTTTCCCTGATTCCCTCTTAAATATTACTTTGCTCACACTCCCAACAGCACGTCAAGTATTAAAAACTCCATTTGCTCCATTTCACTCTATCAAACAGCTCATGCATGCCTTGCTGAAGTCCAAGCCCTCGCACACAAAACCTCCGTTACCCCCTCACTCCACCTTTCCTAGCCGACCCCTACCCGCCTTCCTTCCCACTACCACTGATACACTCTTGAAGTCATTCTGTTTCGATCCATTCTCTCTACATGTCCGAACCACCTCAACAACCCTTCCTCAGCCATCTGGACAACAGTTTTGGTAATCCCGCACCTCCTCCTAACTTCCAAACTACGAATTCTCTGCATTATATTCACACCACACATGCCCTCAGACATGACATCTCCACTGCCTCCAGCCTTCTCCTCGCTGCAACATTCATCACCCACGCTTCACACCCATATAAGAGCGTTGGTTAAAACTATACTCTCATACATTCCCCTCTTTGCCTCCAAGGACAAAGTTCTTTGTCTCCACAGACTCCTAAGTGCACCACTCACTCTTTTTCCCTCATCAATTCTATGATTCACCTCATCTTTCATAGACCCATCCGCTGACACGTCCACTCCCAAATATCTGAATACGTTCACCTCCTCCATACTCTCTCCCTCCAATCTGATATTCAATCTTTCATCACCTAATCTTTTTATCCTCATAACCTTACTCTTTCCTGTATTCACCTTTAATTTTCTTCTTTTGCACACCCTACCAAATTCATCCACCAATCTCTGCAACTTCTCTTCAGAATCTCCAAGAGCACAGTGTCATCAGCAAAGAGCAGCTGTGACAACTCCCATTTGTGTGTGATTCTTTATCTTTTAACTCCACGCCTCTTGCCAAGACCCTCGCATTTACTTCTCTTACAACCCCATCTATAAATATATTAAACAACCACGGTGACATCACACATCCTTGTCTAAGGCCTACTTTTACTGGGAAAAAATTTCCCTCTTCCTACATACTCTAACTTGAGCCTCACTATCCTCGTAAAAACTCTTCACTGCTTTCAGTAACCTACCTCCTACACCATACACTTGCAACATCTGCCACATTGCCCCCCTATCCACCCTGTCATACGCCTTTTCCAAATCAAATAAATGCCACAAAACCTCTTTAAGCCTTATCTAAATACTGTTCACTTATATGTTTCACTGTAAAAAACCTGGTCCACACACCCCCTACCTTTCCTAAAGCCTCCTTGTTCATCTGCTATCCTATTCTCCGTCTTACTCTTAATTCTTTCAATTTTAACTCTACCATACACTTTACCAGTACACTCAAAGACTTATCCCCTATAATTTTTGCACTCTCTTTTATCCCCTTTGCCTTTATACAAAAGGAACTATGCATGCTCTCTGCAATCCCTAGGTACCATACACTCTTCCATACATTTATTAAATAATTGCACCAACCACTCCAAAACTATATCCCCACCTGCTTTTAACATTTCTATCTTTATCCCATCAGTCCCGGCTGCCTTACCCCTTTCATTTTACCTACTGCCTCACGAACTTCCCCCACACTCAGAACTGCTCTTCTCACTCCTACAAGATGTTATTCCTCCTTGCCCTATACACGAAATCACAGCTTCCCTATCTTCATCAACATTTAACAATTCCTCAAAATATTCCCTCCATCTTCCCAATACCTCTAAACTCTCCATTTAATAACTCTCCTCTCCTATTTTTAACTGACAAATCCATTTGTTCTCTAGACTTTCTTAACTTGTTAATCTCACTCCAAAACTTTTTCTTATTTTGAACAAAATTTGTTGATAACATCTCACCCACTCTCTCATTTGCTCTCTTTTTACATTGCTTCACCACTCTCTTAACCTCTCTCTTTTTCTCCATATACTCTTCCCTCCTTGCATCACTTCTACTTTGTAAAAACTTCTCATATGCTAACTTTTCTCCCTTACTACTCTCTTTACATCATCATTCCACCAATCGCTCCTCTTCCCTCCTGCACCCACTTTCCTGTAACCACAAACGTCTGCTGAACACTCTAACACTACATTTTTAAACCTACCCCATACCTCTTCGACCCCATTGCCTATGCTCTCATTAGCCCATCTATCCTCCAATAGCTGTTTATATCTTACCCTAACTGCCTCCTCTTTTAGTTTATAAACCTTCACCTCTCTCTTCCCTGATGCTTCTATTCTCCTTGTATCCCATCTACCTTTTACTCTCAGTGTAGCTACAACTAGAAAGTGATCTGATATATCTGTGGCCCCTCTATAAACATGTACATCCTGAAGTCTACTCAGCAGTCTTTTATCTACCAATACATAATCCAACAAACTACTGTCATTTCGCCCTACATCATATCTTGTATACTTATTTATCCTCTTTTTCTAAAATATGTATTACCTATAACTAAACCCCTTTCTATACAAAGTTCAATCAAAGGGCTCCCATTATCATTTACACCCGGCACCCCAAACTTACCTACCACACCCTCTCTAAAAGTTTCTCCTACTTTAGCATTCAGGTCCCTACCACAATTACTCTCTCACTTGGTTCAAGGCTCCTATACATTCACTTAACATCTCCCAAAATCTCTCCTCTCCTCTGCATTCCTCTCTTCTCCAGGTGCATACACGCTTATTATGACCCACTTCTCGCATCAACCTTTACTTTAATCCACATAATTCTTGAATTTACACATTCATATTCTCTTTTCTCCTTCCATAACTGATCATTTAACATTACTGCTACCCCTTCCTTTGCTCTAACTCTCGCAGATACTCCCAGATTTAATCCCATTTATTTCCCCCCACTGAAACTCTCCTACCCCCTTCAGCTTTGTTTCGCTTAGAGCCAGGACATCCAACTTCTTTTCTTTCATAACATCAGCAATTCATCTGTTTCTTGTCATCCCCCACTACATCCACCACATTTAAGCATCCCAGTTTTATAAAGTTTTTCTTCTTCTCTTTTTTAGTAAATGTAACAGGAGAAGGGGTTACTAGCCCATTGCTCCCGGCATTTTAGTCGCCTCATACGATACGCATGGCTTACGGAGGAAAGGAATTCTTTCCACTTCCCCATGGACAATAGAAGAAATAAAAAAGAACAAGAGCTATTTAGAAAAAGGAGAAACCTAGATGTATGTATATATATATATGCATGTGCGTGTCTGTGAAGTGTGACCAAAGTGTAAGTAGGAGTACCCAAGATATCCCTGTTATCTAGCGTGTTTATGAGACAGAAACATTGACAAAACCTACTTCATTCAGTTTGGTAACAGAGCTAAAAGATGTCCCTTTTTAACAAATGATAAACGGATCACCTATCACAAAACTAACAGGGGGAAAAATTTCTTAGGAATCCACCTTGATAATAGACTCAAATTTCATACACATATACAACAAAATTTCTAAGAAAATTTCCAAGACTGTAGGCATCTATCGAAGATACGGTACTATGTTCCACAGTCAGCCCTCCGGGCCCCTATATCACTCTCTTATTTCCCCCCTATCTCACCTATGGAATTTGTGCATGGGGCTCACAACAATTAACCATCTCAGACCACTAATTACCCCAAAAAAAGGCTGCAGTTAGGAATGGTAACAAATTCTCACTACAGGCAGCACACTCCACCAATATTCAAAAACACTAAACCTACTCACCATACAAAACATCCATACTTATTACTGCACCTATTACATACATTGAACACTTAACTCTTTATATTAACCCTCCCCTCAACATCTCCTTGCCAACCTTTAACAGAACACATGACCATAACACAAGGCACAGATCACTCTTCGATGTTCCTCGTGTCCATCTCACCTATGCAAAAACTCAATGCACATAAAAGGCCCCAAAATCTGGAATTCTTACCTGTAAATATAAAAGAAACACTACCTGTTTATAAATTCAAGTCTCTACTCAAAGATCACTTACTCACCCAAAACCAAATAAATACTGAATAACTGAACCTTATAAATTGTATATCTTAAATGTTTCTCACAATTATATCACTAAATGTTAAACCTAAAACCGAATCTAACTTTATTATTTTTTAAATACACTACCTAACAGAATCCTTCATATGACTGAATGCAACCATATGACCTGTCTTTGTAATACTCACTTGTGCTTTATAGTAATCTGTTTACATTAATGTTTTATCACTGATTTCATCATTGCTTAGTTAATATTAAGTTAATTTTAAGCCAGCCCGTAATGCTATGCATAGTATAAGTGGCTTTGGCATGCTGCTCTTATCTGTATTTTTTTGTACCTCTGTATGTGTGCTCAAATTGATAATAAATAAATAAATAAATAAATAAATAAATAAATAAATGTTACTGAATGCTGAAATAAAGATATTAACAGATGATTCGTCGTGTAGTCGGAAGGTAATCTTAGTCATGTCCTGGGGCAATTTACATAAGTTGGTTATGAGAAAGATGGGATAGTGGTCAGTGGTGTTATCTGTGATTATGCCTGCTTTTAATGGGGATAATGCTAGGGTGTTCGGGAGAGGGGTGGGATTAAATTTTGGGGAATCAAATTCAAAATGGGAATTGACACAGTTACTTTTTGCTGATGATACTGTGCTTATGGGAGATTCTAAAGAAAAATTGCAAAGGTTAGTGGATGAGTTTGGGAATGTGTGTAAAGGTAGAAAGTTGAAAGTGAACATAGAAAAGAGTAAGGTGATGAGGGTGTCAAATGATTTAGATAAAGAAAAATTGGATATCAAATTGGGGAGGAGTATGGAAGAAGTGAATGTTTTCAGATACTTGGGAGTTGACGTGTCGGCGGATGGATTTATGAAGGATGAGGTTAATCATAGAATTGATGAGGGAAAAAAGGTGAGTGGTGCGTTGAGGTATATGTGGAGTCAAAAAACGTTATCTATGGAGGAAAAGAAGGGAATGTATGAAAGTATAGTAGTACCAACACTCTTACATGGGTGTGAAGCTTGGGTGGTAAATGGAGCAGCGAGGAGACGGTTGGAGGCAGTGGAGATGTCCTGTTTAAGGGCAATGTGTGGTGTAAATATGCAGAAAATTCGGAGTGTGGAAATTAGGAAAAGGTGTGGAGTTAATAAAAGTATTAGTCAGAGGGCAGAGAGGGGTTGTTGAGGTGGTTTGGTCATTTAGAGAGAATGGATCAAAGTAGAATGACATGGAAAGCATATAAATCTATAGGGGAAGGAAGGCGGGGTAGGGGTCGTCCTCGAAAGGGTTGGAGAGAGGGGGTAAAGGAGGTTTTGTGGGCAAGGGGCTTGGACTTCCAGCAAGCGTGCGTGAGCGTGTTAGATAGGAGTGAATGGAGACGAATGGTACTTGGGACCTGATGATCTGTTGGAGTGTGAGCAGGGTAATATTTAGTGAAGGGATTCAGGGAAACCGGTTATTTTCATATAGTCGGACTTGAGTCCTGGAAATGGGAAGTACAATGCCTGCACTTTAAAGGAGGGGTTTGGGATATTGGCAGTTTGGAGGGATATGTTGTGTATCTTTATATGTGTATGCTTCTAAACTGTTGTATTCTGAGCACCTCTGCAAAAACAGTGATAATGTGCGAGTGTGGTGAAAGTGTTGAATGATGAAAGTATTTTCTTTTTGGGGATTTTCTTTCTTTTTTTTTTTGGGCCACCCTGCCTCGGTGGGAGACGGCCGACTTGTTCAAAAAAAAAAAAAAAATAGTGTTGGTCCAGATATGCTATAGTAAGGAGGCATTTGTCTTGGAGATTCTTGCAGGTTTTGTTATTGTTGGTAGAAGTAAGCAGCTGTTCATAGTGTTTGTAAATTCACTTACTTGTGGGTCATGGTCATGGATGAGATTTATGTTTAAGTCCTCTGTAAACATCAGGTTTTTTTTTTTTTTGTCATCTCTGCACTAGTTATGTTTCTTAGTTTTTCAATAATGGAGTAAATATTGGAGTGAGGTACACTATAAATTGCTCCAACTGTTACAGGTTTTCAAGGTCTTTGTATTTAAATTTAGCAAATGTATATTCACCATATTCATCCCCTGTGCAAGCAGAATTTATACATTCTAGTTATCATAGTAGTATATAGCTGTTCCTCCACCTAATTGGTCTGGCCTACAATTGTGTATGGCTGCATAGCCAGGTATGAAATAGATGTTTATAACATGTTTTAGCTATGTTTCAGTGAGAGTAATGATAGACATACTGACATTTAGAGAACTGACTAGTGCTTGGAGGTCATCATAGTGCTTGCTTAATGATCTGACATTATAATTGAATACTGTTATGTTATTGTTGGCACTGAGTAGTGTCTTAGTCTGACTAGCATTGTAATGAAGGCTATTGTTGTTAGAATTGGGCATGTCATTTAATAAGAGGTTAATGTCATGATCGATGTTTGCATTCATATGACTAATGCAGGATTAACAATGAATAAATAATAGAAAAGATACTACTATCTGTTAATAAAGGTTGATATAATGCCTATGACAAATAGTAAATCAATATTGCACAACTGTTAGGAATCAGTATTGCACCTGAGGTAATCATCATCATCATCATCTAACAAATCAGTCGTATCCCAACGAGGCAGGGTGGCCCAAAAAGAAAAACAAGTTTTCTTTTTAAATGTAGTAATTTATACAGGAGAAGGGGTTACTAGCCCCTTGCTCCCGGCTTGCGGAGGAAGAATTATGTTCCACTTCCCCATGGAGATAAGAGGAAATAAACAAGAACAAGAACTAGAAAGAAAATAGCAGAAAACCCAGAGGGGTGTGTGTATATGTATGCTTGTACATGTATGTGCAATGTGTCTTAAGTGTAAGTAGAAGTAGCAAGACGTACCTGAAATCTTGCATGTTTATGAGACAGAAAAAAGGACACCAGCAATCCTACCATCATGTAAAACAATTACAGGCTTTTGTTTTACACTCGCTTGGCAGGACGGTACTACCTCCCTGGGCGGTTGCTGCTACCAGCCTACTACCTAGAACCTGAGGTAATATGGGAGCTTATACAAGACAGAACAAAATATAGGCAACAAAAGAATTACGTATTCTAAAGATTACACAGATACTTAACAAGTAATAATAATAAGTAGGTAGTAAGTAGTAGGTTGGTAGACAGCAACCACCCAGGGAAGTACTACCGTCCTGCCAGATGACTGTGAAACAGAAACCTGTAACTGTTTCACATGATGGTAGGATTGCTGGTGTCTTTTTCTGTCTCATAAACACGCTAGATAACAGGGATATCTTGCTACTCCTACTTACACTTTGGTCACACTTCACAGACACGCACATGCATACATATATACATACATCTAGGTTTTTCTCCTTTTTCTAAATAGCTCTTGTTCTAATTTATTTCTTCTCTTTTCCATGGGGAAGTGGAAAAGAATCTTTGCTCCGTAAGCCATGCGTGTCGTATGAGGCGACTAAAATGCCAGGAGCGATGGGCTAGTAACCCCTTCTCCTGTAGACATTTACTAAAAAAGAGAAGAAGAAAAACTTTATAAAATTGGGATGCTTAAATGTGCGTGGATGTAGTGCACATGACAGCGAAACAAAACTGAAGGGGGTAGGGGAGTTTCGGTGGGGGGAAATAAATGAGATTAAATCTGGAGTATCAGAGAGTTAGAGCCAAGGAAGGGGTAGCAGTAATGTTGAAGGATCAGTTATGGAAGGAGAAAAAGGGAATATGAATGTGTAAATTCAAGGATTATGTGGATTAAAGTAAAGGTTGGATGCGAAAAGTGGGTCATAATAAGCGTGTATGCACCTGGAGAAGAGAGGAATGTAGAGGAGAGAGAGAGATTTTGGGAGATGCTAAGTGAATGTATAGGAATCTTTGAACCAAGTGAGAGAGTAATTGTGGTAGAGGACCTGAATGCTAAAGTAGGAGAAACTTTTAGGGAGGGTGTGGTAGGTAAGTTTGGGGTGCCAGGTGTAAATGATAATGGGAGCCCTTTGATTGAACTTTGTATAGAAAAGGGGTTTAGTTATAGGTAATACACATTTTAAGAAAAAGAGAATAAATAAGTATACAAGATATGATGTAGGGCGAAATGACAGTAGTTTGCTGGATTATGTATTGGTAGATAAAAGACTGTTGAGTAGACTTCAGGATGTACATGTTTATAGAGGGGACACAGATATATCAGATCACTTTTTAGTTGTAGCTACACTGAGAGTAAAAGGCAGATGGGACACAAGTAGAATAGAAGCATAAGGGAAGAGAGAGGTGAAGGTTTATAAACTAAAAGAGGAGGCAGTTAGGGTAAGATATAAACAGCTATTGCAGGATAGATGGGCTAATGAGAGCATAGGCAATGGGGTCAAAGAAGTATGGGGTAGGTTTAAAAATGTAGTGTTAGAGCGTTCAGCAGAAGTTTGTGGTTACAGGAAAGTGGGTGCGGGAGGGAAGAGGAGTGATTGGTGGAATGATGATGTAAAGGGAGAAAAAGTTAGCATATGAGAAGTTTTTACAAAGTAGAAGTGATGCAAGGAGGGAAGAGTATATGGAGAAAAAGAGAGGTTAAGAGATTGGTAAAGCAATGTAAAACGAGAGCAAATGAGAGAGTGGGTGAGATGTTATCAACAAATTTTGTTGAAAATAAGAAAAAGTTTTGGAGTGAGATTAACAAGTTAAGGAAGCCTAGAGAACAAATGGATTTGTCAGTTAAAAATATGTAAAGTAAAAGGACACAAGTGCAACTAATGTGACATTTTATTGTGGCAATGCTTCGCTCTCCAGGAGCTTTATCAAGCCATTACATGGCTTGATAAAGCTCCTGGAGAGCGAAACGTTGCCACAATAAAATATTACATTAGTTGCACTTGTGTCCTTTTACTTTACATATTGTCGGTAATTCTACCAACTTTATTACAGTTAAAAATAGGAGAGGAGAGTTATTATATGGAGAGTTAGAGGTATTGGGAAGATGGAAGGAATATTTTGAGGAATTGTTAAATGTTGATGAAGATAGGGAAGCTGTGATTTCGTGTATAGGGCAAGGAGGAATAACATCTTGTAGGAGTGAGGAAGAGTCAGTTGTGAGTGTGGGGGAAGTTCGTGATGCAGTAGGTAAAATGAAAGGGGGTAAAGCAGCTGGGATTGATGGGATAAAGATAGAAATGTTAAAAGCAGGTGGGGATATAGTTTTGGAGTGGTTGGTGCAATTATTTAATAAATGTATGGAAGAGGGTAAGGTACCTAGGGATTGGCAGAGAGCATGCATAGTTTCTTTGTATAAAGGCAAAGGGGACAAAAGAGAATGCAAAAATTATAGGGGGACAAGTCTATTGAGTATACCTGGTAAAGTGTATGGTAGAGTTATTATTGAAAGAATTAAGAGTAAGACAGAGAATAGGATAGCAGATGAACAAGGAGGCTTTAGGAAAGGTAGAGGGTGTGTGGACCAGGTGTTTACAGTGAAACATAATTGAACAGTATTTAGATAAGGCTGAAGAGGTTTTTGTGGCATTTATGGATTCGGAAAAGGCGTATGACAGGGTGGATAGGGGGGCAATGTGGCAGATGTTGCAGGTGTATGGTGTAGGAGGTAGGTTACTGAAAGCAGTGAAGAGTTTTTATGAGGATAGTGAGGCTCAAGTTAGAGTGTGTAGGAAAGAGGGAGATTATTTCCCAGTAAAAGTAGGCCTTAGACAAGGATGTGTGATGTCACCATGGTTAATATATTTATAGATGGGGTTGTAAGAGAAGTAAATGCGAGGGTCTTGGCAAGAGGCGTGGAGTTAAAAGATAAAGAATCACACAAAGTGGGAGTTGTCACAGTTGCTCTTTGCTGATGACACTGTGCTCTTGGGAGATTCTGTAGAGAAGTTGCAGAGCTTGGTGGATGAATTTGGTAGGGTATGCAAAAGAAGAAAATTAAAAGTGAATACAGGAAAGAGCAAGGTTATGAGGATAACTAAAAGATTAGGTGATGAAAGATTGGATATCAGATTGGAGGGAGAGAGTATGGAGGAGGTGAATGTATTCAGATATTTGGGAGTGGACGTGTCAGCGGATGGGTCTATGAAAGATGAGGTGAATCATAGAATTGATGAGAGGAAAAGGGTGAGCGGTGCACTTAGGAGTTTGTGGAGACGAAGAACTTTGTCCTTGGAGCAAAGAGGGGAATGTATGAGAGTATAGTTTTACCAATGCTCTTATATGGGTGTGAAGCATGGGTGATGAATGTTGCAGTGAGGAGAAGGCTGGAGGCAGTGGAGATGTCATGTCTGAGGGCAACGTGTGGTGTGAATATAATGCACAGAATTCGTAGTTTGGAAGTTAGGAGGAGGTGCGGGATTACCAAAACTGTTGTCCAGAGGGCTGAGGAAGGGTTGTTGAGGTGGTTCGGACATGTAGAGAGAATGGAGCGAAATAGAATGACTTCAAGAGTGTATCAGTCTGTAGTGGAAGGAAGGCGGGGTAGAGTTGGGCTAGGAAAGGTTGGAGGGAGGGGGTAAAGGAGGTTTTGTGCGAGGGGCTTGGACTTCCAGCGGGCATGCGCGAGCGTGTTTGATAGGAGTGAATGGAGACAAATGGTTTTTAATACTTGACGTGCTGTGTGAGCAAAGTAACATTTATGAAGGGATTCAGGGAAACCGGCAGGCCGAACTTGAGTCCTGGAGATGGGAAGTACAGTGCCTGCACTCTGAAGGAGGGGTACACAAATAACCCGCACATAAAAGAGAGAAGCTTACAACGACGTTTCAGTCTGACTTGGACCATTTACAAAGTCACACTAACCAGAAGTGGAGCAGGACAGCTATATATAGGCAGGAAGAGGTGGTGGTAGTAGCAGTAGTACACGAATGGTATATAATACCGACAAGATGAAATCACGACACATGCGCAACACCTGGGCATCACCATCGTAGACGTTTCGCCATCCAGCCAGCCACTGGATGGCGAAACGACCACAACCAGATGCCGTGCATGTGTCTTAATTTCATCATCAGTAATAGTATTAGTAGTAATAGTAATAGTAGTAATAGTAATAGCAGTAATAGTAGTAATAGTAACAGTAGTAATAGTAATAGTAATAGTAGTAGTAGTAATAGTAGTAGTAGTAGTAGTAGTAGTAAATAAGGAGGACAAAGGAAGGGGAGCACTGCAACAGAGCTAGGTGCCCACAGAGGACGAGCAAGCGCACAGAGGTGCGTGAAAGGGGAACAGTGATGGAGTTAATGATGGTGAAAGTTTCTCTTTTTCAGACCACCCTGCCTTGGTGGGAATCGGCCAGTGTGTTAATAAAAATAAAAATAAAAAAATAAAATGAATAGTAAAAAAGGTCAAACATAAATTTAAATACAGCAGACAGTCATTTAACACAGTAGTTATGTTCCTGAAAATGCTGTGCTAGGTAAAACTGTCAGATGAACTGAAGAACTTATAAGAAAAATAGGGTTATGTTCCCGAGAGCACCAAAAAAGCCAAACAACTTTTTTTTAGGCATCCAACTCTTACAAAAATACAAGTGAATATGTAATTGTAGTTCAATGTGATGTATTATGTTGTTTTTACTGCTTAAGACTACAAATGTAACAGAAATAATAGTATTTCTTACCTTAAATTGTGGGTGCTGGTGTTTGTGGATGATTGTGAAGAGAGTGGAGAGTTATGCTGTGGCCCTACTGGGCTGAGGGGGATGGTAGAGGTTCAGGTACTGAAGTCAATGTTTAAAGTGCCTAAATTTAAGTCATTTAGTCAGCCAGTCAAGACATTCAGTCAGTCAGTCAGTCACACAAACTTATGTTTACCTCTTTTACATGTGTACAAAGCAACATTTCATTATGCCACAGGTCATCTCTTGTCTAATATCTTTGTTTTCTTAGTTAATTCTAAGACTAAAATGCTGATACCTTTTCTTGCCACTTTTATTTATTTATTTATTTATTTATTTATTTAGTAATTTTAGCATACATACAGAGGTACAAAAAAAATACAGGTAAGAGCAGCATGCCAAACCAACTTATATGCATAGCATTACGGGCTGGCTTAAAATTAACTTAAGATTAACTAAGCGATGATGAAATCAGTGATAAAACATTATTGTAAACAGATAACTATAAAGCACAAATGAGTTACAAAGACAGGTCATATGGTTGCATGCATTGCTGTACATTCAGTTGAATGGAGTATTCTGTTAGGTAGTGTATTTAAAAAAAATAACAAAGTTAGATTGGGTCCTAGGTTTAACATTTGTGTGATATAATTGTGAGTAACATATAGGATATACAATTTATAAGGATCAGTTATTCAGTATTCATTTGGTTTTGAGTGAGTAAGTGATCTTTGAGAAGAGACTTGAATTTATAAACAGGTAGTGGCAATATAAACACAAATGCAGTATAATGTGATCCTTTATTGACTACGTTTCGCCCACACAGTGGGCTTTTTCAAGTCACAAACAGAACTACCTGGGGTGGAAGGAACGCGAGTATTTATAGTCCGGCTGAGGTCAGGTGAAGAATGCTGCATCTGATGATGTACCGAGTGCGGTTATAGAGTCTAAAAACTTGGGTAGCTTGGAAAGGAGATTGGATAAGTTTGTGAGCAGACCTTCTACAGTGTTCTTATGTGGGATAGCGATGAAGAAGTTTCTTGGCAAGTGGTTCAGCTATGTTAAGAAGCCACTATTCTGGTTGAAGTTGTCGGATATAGAAATGAGTGATGATTCCAGGATTCTTCGGTATTGAGTGTTGTCTTCTGTGGCGATAAGTCTTGAGTTTCTGTAGTTTATCAAGTGGGTTGTGTGAATTACGGTTTGTACGCAGGCATTCCTTGTGTCGTCAGACCTGCTTGCGTATTGGTGTTCTGAAATACGTGTTTGGAGGTCCCTTGATGTTTCGCCCACGTATAACTTGTTGCAGTCATTACAAGGGATTATGTATACCCCTGCAGAGGATGGAGGCTTGTCCTGCCTACTACTGGTGATGTCCTTGATGGTCGTGGTTGTGGAGGTAGATACTTTGGAATGATGTTTTGGCAAAAATGTTGGAAACATGTTTGGCAATGGAGTTGGTGGGAAGGACTATGTATCTCTTCTCGGCAGTGTCTTCTCTGGGTGTGTTGAAGATGTTTAATGCTCGCCGTCTGCAGTCTCTGATGAAGTGACGAGGATAGTGGAGTTTAGAAAATATTTGTTCAATTATAGTGCATTCTTCCTCAAGGAACTCGTTGCTGCAGATTCTGAGTGCACGCAGGAAGAAGCCTATAATTACACCACGTTTGGTTTTGGTGTCGTGGTGAGAGTAGAAGTGGAGTCAATAAAGGATCACATTATACTGCATTTGTGTTTATATTGCCATTGTGTCGGTATTTTATACCATTTATTTCCATAAACAGGTAGTGTTTCTTTTATATTTACAGGTAATGAATTCCAGATTTTAGGGCCTTTTATGTGCATTGAGTTTTTGCATAGCATTAGATGGACACGAGGAACATCAAAGAGTGATCTGTGCCTTGTGTTATGATCATGTGTCCTGTTGAGGTTGGCAAGGAGATGTTTAAGGGGAGGGTTAATATCAGAGTTAAGTGTCCTATGTATGTAATAGGTGGAGTAATAAGTATGGATGTTTTGTATGGTGAGTAGGTTGAGTGTTTTGAATATTGGTGGAGTGTGCTGCCTGTAGTGGGAATTTGTCATCATTCTAACTGCAGCCTTTTGTTGGGTAATTAGTGGTCTGAGATGGTTAATTGTTGTTGAGCCCCATGCACAAATTCCATAGGTGAGATAGGGGTAAATAGGAGTGATAAAGGGCCAGGAGAGCTGACTGTGGAACATAGTACCGTATCTTCGATAGTATGCCTACAGTCTTGGAAATTTTCTTAGAAATTTGTTGTATGTGTGTATGAAATTTGAGTCTATTATCAAGGTGGATTCCTAAGAATTTTCCCTCTGTAAGCTTTGTGATAGGTGATCTGTTTATCGTTATGTTAAGAGGTACATCTGTAGCTCTGTTACCAAACTGAATGAAGTAGGTTTTGTCAATGTTTAGTGTAAGTTTGTTAGTCCTCGTCCAGGTAGATATTTTCTGTAATTCGGTGTTTACAGTATTGGCTAGCGTGACTGGGCTCGGGTGAGAGAAGACGTATGTAGTGTCATCTGCAAAAAGTGTGGGTTTGAGTAATTGCGAAGCATTTGGTAGGTCATTTATGTATAGAAGAAAGAGAAGAGGGCCAAGGACACTTCCCTGTGGGACACCAACTGTAATTGGTTGAGCGGAACACTTATCATCTGTTGACTGGGGTAACGAAGAGAGCTATCAATATGACAGTTTTCTGAACACTATACATGCTGCTCAAAGAGCGTTTATCCCATATAAAGAAATTAGATCAAATAGAAATGACCCAAAATGGATGAATAATAGGCTCAAATATCTACTAGGGCATAAGAAAGGAATTTATAGGCGTATCAAAAGAGGTGAGGGTCATCTTATGAATCAGTATATTGACATTAAGAGGGACATTAAAAAGGGGATAAGAAAAGCTAAAAGGGACTATGAAATTAAAGTTGCTAGGGATTCTAAAACTAACACAAAAAGATTTTTCCAGGTCTATAGAACAAAAGTTAGAGATAAGATAGGTCCCTTAAAAATAAACTATGGGCACCTTACTGACAAAGAGAATGAAATGTGCTTGATTTTAAATAATTATTTTCTCTCAGTTTTTACACAGGAAGACACTAACAATATTCCAGTAATTAATTTTTACAGTGGGCTAGAAGAAGATAAATTATGTAACATCACATTCACTAGTGAGATGGTTGTGAAGCAGATAGACAGACTGAAGCAAAATAAGTCGCCGGGTCCTGATGAGGTTTTTTCAAGGGTTCTTAAGGAATGCAAAATGGAACTCTGTGAACCATTAACTAATATTTTTAATTTATCTCTTCAAACAGGTGTAGTGTCTGATGTGTGGAAGATGGCTAATGTAACTCCTATTTTTAAAACAGGGGACAAGTCATTACCGTCAAATTACCGCCCAATAAGCCTGACCTCAATTGTAGGCAAATTACTAGAGTCAATTATAGCTGAGATTATAAGAAGCCATCTCGATAAGCATAGCTTGATTAATGATACTCAGCATGGATTCACAAGAGGCCGGTCTTGTCTAACTAATTTATTAACTTTCTTCAGTAAAGCTTTTGAGGCTGTTGACCACAATAAAGAATTTGATATTATTTACTTAGATTTTAATAAGGCTTTTTGATAGAGTTCCGCACCATAGACTGTTAAAAAAAGTGGCAGCTCATGGCATTGGGGGAAACGTGCTCTCGTGGATCGAGTCATGGCTCACTGAAAAGGAAGCAGAGTGTGTCCATAAATGGGGTTAAATTCCGAGTGGGGATCTGTAACAAGTGGCGTTCCACAGGGATCAGTCTTGGGGCCCGTTGTTGTTTAATATATATCAATGATCTTGATGAGGGAATTACTGTGATATGAAGCAAATTCGCCGATGACACAAAGATAGGTAGGATAATTGATTCAAACGTAGATGTTATGGAACTTCAGGAGGTTTTAAAAAACTCTATTCTTGGTCAGAAAAGTGGCAGATGCAGTTCAATGTAGATAAATGCAAGATTCTGAAGCTTGGGAGTGCCCATAACCCTAGTACTTATAAGTTAAATGATGTAGAAACTTAGCCATACAGATTGCGAAAAGGGACTTGGGGGTTATGGTGAGCAGCAACCTTAAACCAAGACAGCAATGCCTAAGGGTACGTAATAAGGCAAATAGATTACTGGGATTTATATCAAGAAGTGTAAGAAAACAGAAGTTCCAGAGGTCATACTGCAGCTTTATACATCATTAGTAAGGCCTCACCTAGATTATGCAGCTCAGTTCTGGTCTCCGTTTTTACAAAATGGACATAAATTCGTTAGAAAACATTCAGCGTAGGATGACTAAATTAATACATAGCATTAGAAATCTTCCTTATGAAGAAAGATTGAAGACTCTTAACTTACATTCACTTGTTAGACGAAGAATGAGGGGAGACCTGATCGAAGTGTATAAGTGGAAGATAGGTATTAATAAAGGGGATATTAATAAGGTCTTGAGGATGTCTCTCCAAGAGAGAACCCGCAGTAATGGATTTAAATTAGATAAGTTTAGATTTAGAAAGGACATAGGAAAGTATTGGTTTGGAAATAGGGTAGTTGATGAGTGGAACAGTCTACCTAGTTGGGTTATTGAGGCTGGGACTTTGGGTAGTTTCAAATCTAGGTTGGATAAGTACATGAGTGGGAGGGGTTGGATTTGAGTGGGACTTTCACATCAGAGCTTATTTCTTGGGTGGCATTGAAAATTGGGTTAGGCAAATGTTTTGTTAGTGGGATGAATTGTAAAGGACCTGCCTAGTATGGGCCAGCAGGCCTCCTGCAGTGTTCCTCCTTTCTTATGTTCTTATGTTTATGTTCTTATGGAAGAGCTTGCCCCATTTGCATACACATATTGGCTTCTGTTGCTGAGGTATGACTTGAGGTAGTTGAGGGAGTGCCCTCTAATACCATAGTGTGACAATTTTACGTGGAGCCAGTCATGGTCAACTGTATCAAAAGCTTTACGTAAGTCAATGAAGATCCCCAGTGGGACTTCTTTTTTCTCTATTGCAGTGTATATATGTTCTAGCATGTGTATAATAGCATCAGTAGTATTTTTATTAGGCCTGAATCCAAATTGGCAGGGGTTGAGAATGTTTTGGGAGATGAGGTAGGAGTAGATTCGTTTTATGAATTAATTTTTCGAAGATTTTTGAGAGAGGGTGTAAATTGGATATTGGCCTATAGTTATTCAACTCTGTTTGGTCTCCTCCTTTATGGATCGGGGTGACCCTTGCTATTTTGAGAGCTGTAGGGAAGGTGGAGGATTCAATGGATTTGTTCAAGAGTGTTGCCAATGATTTGGTTGATAGTACTTGTGACACTTTTTTGTATATAAAAGGGGTGGTAAGGTATTTATATTCTCCGCCTTGTTTTTTTTTTTAGTGCGTTGATAATAAGGAAGACTTTCGTTATGGGTTAGTCGTAGCTTGAACAGGAAGTGTTCGGCGTAGTTGCCGGTGAGGTAGTCATTTGGTGGGGTATCTGAGCTTGGGATTTTTTGGCAAGGTTTCGTACTATAGTGGAGAAGGAAATCATGATAGTCTGTGCGATGTTTCTGTTGGTGGGAGTTGGGTGGTTCATCTGATTTTGCTAATTTTTATTTTTCTATTTCATGATATCTTTTTTGTTCCAGAATTTTCTGATAGGGTCTTTCCAGGTCTTTTTTATATCACCTCGTAAGTAGGATAATCTGTTTCTCATAATACAGTTTTTTTGCCCTTCTTAATCAGGCTGGTTAGGATTGACGAGTAACGTTTGTTTGGTCTCTGGTTATTGTGACCCATTCTGTACTGTTTTTCATATCAGTGTTTTGTATTTATGGATCTTTGAGAATGCTGGGTGTTGCCCTGGGACTGTTCAGTCTCTTAGATGTCATCTGTTTAGTTTTTGTAGGGCAGTGCTTGTTATAGAGGTATTGGGTCTTTTTTAGAAAATTATTATAACATTGTCAATATTGTATAGATTTCTTAGCTTCAGTAGTGCCAGTTCATGTTTGTTACTGCTGTTGTGAAGTTATTAATGGCTGCCTCATTTGAAGTCTGAAGGTGACTTTTAGTAGTGTCTTGGGGTATTTACCAAGAGTGTTTGAGGAAAAGTAGGGTAGTGGTCTGTGGTATTATCTGTAAATATGCATGATTTTGAAGGGGATATGGTGTTTGGTCCAGATGTGGGTCAAGTAGGGAAACCACTAAGTCTCCGTAACTCTTGTTGGTTTTGTTACTGTTGGTAGCAACATGCAGTAGTTATCATTGTGTTTTGTGAATTCAGTAAGTGGTGGGTCCTTGGTCTTGCAGGAAATTTATATTGGAAGTCACCTGTGAGTAGTAAGTGATTCTTTGTTCTTGCGTGCATCAGTTATCATTACTTCCTAGGTTTTGACTAAAATTGGCTAAGGTTTGATTGTGGGACTCTGTAGATGTTTATCAATGCGAGAGGTTTTTTGTAGGTATTTGGATTTGAATTTTAGCTATTATATATTCCCCATGTTCATCCCTTGTGCAGGTAGTATTGTGATACATTCTAGTTGGTCCTGAGTAGTATATAGCTGTGCTCACCCCCTTGTTGGTCTGGCCTACCCAGTTGTGTATGGGCTGTGTAACCAGGATGGCATTAGACATCTGTAGTATCAGGCTTTAGCCAGGTTTCAGTTGTGTAATGATGGGACTTTGGCATGCAAGGAATTTAGTAATGCCTAGAGGTCATTGTAATGCTTGCTTAAAGATTGATATTGTAGTTAAAGATAGTCATGTTGTGTTGGCTCTGGAGTGCCTTTGATTGTTCTGCTGTGTAGTAATTACAATAACTGTTCTGAATCATTTAAGTCATTAAATAATGAGGTTGGTACTCAGATCAATGCTTGTGATTCATAAGTTTGTAGTTGAAATCTATAGTTAGAATAAGTATACAACAAAGTAAATATTCTAAAAGCTTAAAAAATAAGACTGAATTATTTAACAAATGTAAACAAATAATGAGCTAAGGTAGTATTTTTTAAAGCTAAAATAAAGGAGGAACTAATATTTAAAACTGACTAAAATAATTTGTGGTGAACAAATAAGTGATGATCAAACAATATAATGGAGCTTGGGAATGTATGTAGTAGGTGTACTTTAAAGGTAATTCTTTAAAGTTAGAATTATAATATAAAATTATAATATAAAAAGGGACTAATATAAGTTCGTGGTGAAACACAATAAAGTGGTAATCAAATAATTGCACTAAGGTCTTAATATAATGACTTTTGTGGAGTCTATGTTTTGAGCTAGAATGAGCTATAGTACAATAGATTTAATCTAATAATATAAACAATACAAATTTAATTAAATGCACCAGTCTCTCATAGTTAATTGCATGTTATATGGTCTATATAATGAATTTGGTATGACTCTAGTACAACTGAGTTTAATCTAATAATATAAAAAAAAGGCCACAAGACTCTCAATTGTAATTGCAATAAGGTGGTATATAAATTGTTTACAAGAATGTAACAGAGTATAACTAGATTTAAATTGACAAGATAACAATATACAAGTTGAGGTAGAAAAGAATAAACAAAAAGTAGAAGAAAAAAAAATATACGAGGTAGTTCGGTATTACGAGTTAGCAAAAAAGATAGTTAGGGCCTTGAACAATAAATTTAATTGAAATATGCACTAATTGCATACCCACATATAGTCACGAGATATGAAAAACAAATCTTAGAGTAGGAATTATAATATAAACTCTATAATATAAAATACAAATTGAGATGGTACTTGCAAATTGCACTAGGGGTCTGGTATAGGTTGTTGGACAAGATCAGGAGTAGAACTAGATTAATTGACAAAATATAATTCAGAATTAAAGTTACCAAAAGAATAATTGTAAAAAATAACCAGGGTAATGTCTTGGTTATAATATGATGTAAGATGGTAGACAGGTACACAGGTACAAAGGATATATTAAAGGTTGGAGTTGAATATTCAAACTTGAAAATTTGGCAACATAAGGTTATGGGAAGTATAAAATAATGTATAATGTACCAAAAAGTTATAAATTGGGGTAGTAAAGATGGTGTTTAATAAAATTTTAGTAAGTAATAGTAATTACAAAAAAGTGAAAATGTTATGTTTATTTCACTTCATTAGTACACTGGTGTTATACTAGAGGTCTATTATGGCAGTACAAGGTAATTAAGAGTACTCTAAGCTAGAAATGTGTATTAAAAACAGGTAAAGGTTATTTGACAAGTGATGGTTATTAGATGTCAAAAAATGTTAAGAGTAATTGAAAATTATAGTAATAATGATAAGTATTAATTTTTAAATAAGTAATATCAATTGTAGGTATTTAAAAAAATATGAGGTGTAATATGGGAAGAGAAAGTATTCAATTCAGGCTAATGTTTAAAGCAAAACAATAGTAAATAAGAAAAATTACATTGGTGACTTATGCTTACTAGTAAAATCACAAAATGGGGTAGTTGATTATATAATTTATAAGAGATTGATACAATGGATATTTGAATAGTATGGAGCAAAAAACCATACACTACACTTCGTAGGCTTTTTTAGGTGGGACATTGTTTAGTTTTCTCTGTAAGTTTAGTATCCCTGATGAAATGTGTATAGATCATTCTCGTTCGTGGATTGTGTACAGTTGACTACATTTTGTTTTCCTAAACAAGATTTTCCATCCCGTGTTGAAGCATTGGTGTATTGTGCATTATTCTCCCGCTTAAGTTTTCTGACTCTATACAGGGAGGTTCTGGACGTTTTTGGTAAGAACACTTGTTTATGTATACAACCTCTTTCTTTACTTTCAATAGATGCATAATTAAGTCTTTTATTCCTGTCATGTGAGTGGAATCTAAGCATACATTTTTTCTATATGGGGATCCTAGTATCCTGGTTCTTTTATTTCTGACTCTGGTACGTGTAACTTTTGTTTGGTCTCCTTTATGTCTGCAGAGTAATTTCTTTACTGTTTGATTGGTTCATATCACTGGAAAAAAGTGGACTGTTAATATTACTGCCATCCGATTGTTATCTTGTTTCAGTTTTATCTTCATGGAGAGCAAAGTAGTCACTGAAAACCTGGTTATCTAAGTTGTTCTTCCATTCTTTTACTGCTTCTTAACCTTTGTAATTAAGAGTATTATTTGTTGGGTATGGCTATCTATGACTGTCTGGATGGTCTTGCCACAGTTAGTCATTCTGGTGATGTTCATAACTTTTGATCAAGGACTGAGGATTTTTGGTCTCGAGTGGTGTCTTCCTGGTGTCTTGTTTTGTTAGCCTCATCTCTCTAAGGTTTTCAATATTTTCAATAACTAAAGTTGGAGAGCTTGTTTTTTAGGGTATCTGGAATTCGTTGGTCATACCTGAGAGACTACTTGGTAGGTTGAATCCGGGGAAAGAGAGGGGAGGATGGGTGGTGGCAGCCATTGTTTGTTATTTGTTGTGGTGCGCTGAGCGGTGGTGAGGTGGGGTGTTGCTGGCCAGCGTTCCTCCATGGCTACACTTGTTGAATGTTGATTTTTTCGGTGTTTTCTTGCTGGCCTTGGTGCTGTTTCCTCTTAGATTGCACCTCATAATACTACAGGAATTGTTGTAGTTAAGAAGAAGTTGTAGTTATACAAAGCTTAGGGTTACGTTGTTTGGCTGGCAGCGGGGTGTTGCTTTCGGTTTGTGGGCAGTCTTCCTTTGATCTCTATTATTTTTGAATTGTAGGTTTCACTGTTGGTAGTCTTTGGTCATTCTGGGTGCTACGTTGGGTAGTGCAGTTTTGCTTGTAACTAGGTCATCATAGGAGCATTGGTAGCTCTGATAGTTGGAGAAAAGTACGGAGCTTGGAAGTTGCTGCTGCCGCTGCCACTACTTACTATGGTATGACTACTGGGTGTCATGATTGCTTGGCAGATACAAGATATAATAATTAAAAGATCAAAACACAATTCACAATCACAAGCTTGTAGCAGAGAAGAAAGACTGGACACGTATGAAGTGTGAATGCTGGGATGGTGGAGTGGTGTTGGGGGGTGGCAAGGGATGGCAGGAGGTCTCCCCCGCTGATCCACAAGGCAGCCGTTGAGGAAAAGGGAATTTTTTTTTTCCTTCCAACAAACTAAACTGTGTTAAATTAATTTTACGACATGTTACATAAAATTGTGCCGCAATTCTTCAATTGTGCTACACCTGAATCGTGCCAAATAAACTCGTGCTAAATGACGGTCTACTGTAGTATGATTTGACTTATAGCACATAATTTAAGCAAGTAATAACATCATAAACAAATTGTATAAGTAGTAGTGGTAATCAAATACAAAAGTCTGGACTGCCTTAGAACATTACGGTGTATAGATGAAGTAAAATCAGAGCTGTTATGAGATAGTTTCCATTACATTACTAAATTTGAGCAAGAATTTGTATTAATGTAAGCAAATGTATATTACCCAAAAGGAATCTGAAGCAGGTTTATCATGTTCTGTTATACTGTTGCAAATACCTTTGAACATTCATTCATTCTATGCCTTCATCAGTAAAATCTAAACAGCAGTGTCATTCCTTTGATTCAAATTCATCATAATCCATCCATTCAATATGTGCACATGTACTAAGCACAATGTAGGACATAATGTACAGCAGGGCCCCACTTATACGGCAGGTTAGGTTCCAGGCTACCGCCGTAAAGTGGAAACCGCCGTAAAGTGGAACACCCTTTTTTTCCACTTATAAATGCATACAAACACTAGATAACAAGTTTACACTAACATATATTAAGTTAGCAATAGAACCAGGCATCAAAAAACAATAAAAAAGTACAATACACACATAGTGCACTCATTACTTACCTTAAAATATTTATAGTCTTAATCTAGGGTGAGACAAGTAGTATTTATTGTAAGAAATCAAGTGTGGTATGTATGGTAATCAGCCAGGCTACCTTACCAGGCCACCCCACCCACACATACTATTCTATGATATTTAAGCATCCCAGAGCGATAAAATGTATATACAGTTCACTCATTACTTACCTTAAAATATAGGGCGAGATGAGTAGTATTTATTGCAAAAAATCAAGTGTGGTATGTATGGTAGTCAGCCGGGCTACCATACCAGGCCAACCCACCCACACATATATTCTATGATATTTAAGCATCCCAGAGCGATAAAATGTATAGTATACAGTTCACTCATTACTTACCTTAAAATATTTGTAGTCTTAATGTAGGGTCAGGAGTAAGTAAATGAGATAAAACGAATAAATGAGAGAGAGAAAGAATGAGTACATGACAGAGGACAGGCGCCGAGTTATGTAAACAAACCAGGCGAACGTAAGTTTTGTAAACAAACGAAGTGTACACGTCTGGTTTGTGTACAAGTTACATTGTGTACAGGTTGTCTCTACATTGATACGGTAGAATTAATAAAGAAGAACACTCCCATTCTCATGTAACATCATTTTGAGAAGAAATGAAGCTCTGAGTGAAGGCAATGGAAGTCACACTGACTTTTTTGGGTTATCCTAGGTTCTCTACACATATGTTATGTATGATAATCTATGTAACTGTATTTGTGTATACCTGAATAAACTTACTTACATACATACGAAAGGAATAATTTTCTACAGTTACCCCCAGTAACACATTTTCTCTTATGTTAGATTAGAGAAAATGTTATTCTTGCCATCACTTGTACAAGTTACGTGGCTCCCACATCTTATATTTATGTTTATTTATTCTATTGTGGGGTGTATTTATCATCTTTTTATGTTATGTATCATGTTTATTATATAATTTTGAAAAAAATGTCATGGATGGATTAATGAAAATGTGTATATTAACGTAATATACAACATTTAATGAGAATCGGTGAGTATTGTTATTATTATTATTATTATCATTTCTAATATGGCGTCACTTGTGGAAGTCGTCTGCTACCACATCTCACATTTATGTTTATTTATTCTACTGTGGGGTGTATTTATCTTATTTATATGTTATGCATCGTGTTTATTATATAATTTTTAAAAAAATATCATAGATGGATTAACGAAAATGTGTATATTAACGCAATATATGACATTTAAATTACTCGATGATTATTATTATCATTACTAATATGACGTCTGGAGACATAAGACACTTACCAATTTTAATGTGTACCTGCATGCCAGCACAGTATGCAAGTTTATTTAGGTACAGATATACATAAGTATAATTATCAGAGTACGTATATATAAAATATGAAATAACTTTTAAAAACATTTGAAATTTTGGAGTTTCCAGACAAAATGGAGAGACTTAGTGTTACTGAGCTCATGGAGAATGTCAACAAACAGGGTGGGGCACGGTGACCGTATTAGAAAGTCAGGTGGGGGGAGCCGTATAGCGAGTTTTGGTCATAATTTGAAATGTCCGTATTAGCGGAACGCCGTAAAGTGAAACGCTGTAAAGCGGGGCCTTCCTGTATAGTACAAAAACATTCGTCTAAAGATCAATACAATACCTTGTGAGGTCTTCCTCTGAGCTCTCCACCTTCTCGAGCAGCCGTTATAGGTAATATTTATGTTGGGGTCTGGCACAACAATGCTCTTCCATAACTTACGAGACAGCTGATATCTCTCTTCATCTGTCTTGAGTTTAGCCAAGTAACTCCACCTAGGGTCCTGTAGCAAAATTATAAGAAGATTTAAAAGAGGAAAAATTTAACAATTTATAATTCAGATTTTTTTTAAACGACCTATGTGAAAAAATTATCTAAAAAGAAATACAACTACAGTATTAGGTGATGTTCAAGCATTCTGGAAAGCCTGTGGTTATGAGAACATTGCTCACAGAACTAGAACTTAAAATTACTTAACACAGCTTATTTATTTATTTATTTATTTTATTTATTTATAATTTGAGCACACTTACAGAGGTACAAAAAAATACAGATAAGAGCAGCATGCCAAAGCCACTTATACTATGCATAGCATTACGGGCTGGCTTAAAATTAACTTAAGATTAACTAAGCAATGATGAAATCAGTGAAAAACATTAATGTAAACTGATTACTATAAAGCACAAGTGAGTATTACAAAGACAGGTCATATGGTTGCATGCATTGTTATAAATTCAGTAGAATGGAGTATTCTGTTAGGTAGTGTATTTAAAAAATAATAAAGTTAGATTGGGTTTTAGGTTTAACATTTATGTGATATAATTGTGAGAAACATTTAAGATATACAATTTATAAGGTTCAGTTATTCAGTATTTATTTGGTTTTGGGTGAGTAAGTGATCTTTGAGAAGAGACTTGAATTTATAAACAGGTAGTGTTTCTTTTATATTTACAGGTAATGAATTCCAGATTTTAGGGCCTTTTATGTGCATTGAGTTTTTGCATAGCGTGAGATGGACACGAGGAATATCAAAGAGTGATCTGTGCCTTGTGTTATGATCATGTGTCCTGTTGAGGTTGGCAAGGAGATGTTTAAGGGGAGGGTTAATATCAGAGTTAAGTGTTCTATGTATGTAATAGGTGCAGTAATAAGTATGGATGTTTTGTATGGTGAGTAGGTTGAGTGTATTGAATATTGGTGGAGTGTGCTGCCTGTAGTGAGAATTTGTTATCATTCTAACTGCAGCCTTTTGTTGGGTAATTAGTGGTCTGAGATGGTTACTTGTTGTTGAGCCCCATGCACAAATTCCATAGGTGAGATAGGGGTAAATAAGAGAGTGATATAGGGCTTAGCTTAGCTTAATATAATTAAGAAGTCTAAAGATAAACATTACATTTAGTAATCTTAAGTAACAAAATTCTGTATATTAAAACAGCAATGGTATTATGTAGAGAGAGTAACACAAAACTGGACTGAGTTATTATAATTTCTGGAGTAGAAATATGGTGAAGACAAGAAGTGCAGAGTTTGAATGCTGATGGGAGCCTGGATAAGCAGATTGCATTTGCTACACAAGGCATTTTATATTCAAGATACATAAATTTACAACAATGTGTATAGGTATTTTTTAACAAGATTCAATATTAAATGAAAGTCCAGGTGCACTTATCAAGAAAGTTTTTCTATGAACTGAGCACCCTTTCACTGTTGAGCCCCCTCCTCACAAACTTGCTCTCAGTGTTGAAGAATTTAAAAAAAAAAAAATTCTTTTAAAATGATGATCTTTTCCCAATGTTAATGACATCAAAAGTACGAAATCTGATTGAAAACTTACGGAATTATGTTCTCACGAAGTTAGTGGTCGGTGATATTTACACATTGGCGATTTTGCCCACTTTGAACCTTATTTTCAGCCAATTCCTTGTTCCAGTCAAACAAACTCACAGCTATTTCGCTACAACTCCATTTGTTCTATTGAGTGAGTACAAGAAATTGCCCATTTACTGATTTCAACTACCCAATAAAGTGGTCAGAAATTGGCAATTTGGCCAATTTCACACAAATTTCAAAAGATGCCAATTTCAAAATAGGGTCCAGAATGAACAATGTAGACATTCCTAGAACTAAAATAACATTTTCTCTGTTCATTAGTCACGTCTCCAGGCCCCTCTTATATTACTTGTTTTCCATTTTGAATTTTTATTCACACAAAAAATAGAAGATTTACTGTTATGCAGACTACTGCATTATTGTAATAATTGTATAAATGTCAACCCAATCATGACTGCATGTTAGACTGGCAAGTTGGACACGTACTGGATGGTGATGTCATTTGTTTACTCTTAAACCATCAGCAGAAATTGAATATTTCTATTTTTAGCTCAATTTTAAGGTACTTTTCATCATAAAACCAATCAAAATCATTTCTATTTCTGTAATATATCTTTCATTCTATCAAATGAGACCAAGAAAACAAGAACACAACCATAAATACCATACAAAAACACACCTCAAATTTGGCATTTTAAACCAAAAACACTGGGTTTTCTCTCGTTATGCGCTACGTGCTGCAGGATTTTTTTTGTACTGCGCACACTGACCATGTAGACCCATTCTCTCACATGTAGGTCTACCAGCTTTCTCCCACTAGATTTGAAGCCACTAGAATTTTGGCATAATACTATGGCACCAACAGCGAAAGGGGTTAATATAAAGCTTTAACATAAAGTACTATATTACAGACTGTCCCTCAAATTTGCAAATTAGATTAGGAATGCACTCACCCATGAATTTGAGAAGCTGACTACACTGAAAACAACACACACACATACACACACACACACACACACAAAAAAAAAAAAAAAAAAAAAAAAAACACACAGTGAAACTTCAATACAAAACTTTACAAAAGCAACTAAAGGTATGAAAGTCAGAAACTAACTACACAGTAGAGGTTAGCAATGCCTTCAAGAAATACGTACTTTAGTACCTTTCCCATAATTCTTAACTATTCAGATCTCAAAAACAGCCAAATAGCTGATCTTACATGAAACAAAGCTCAACAATAAAACAATCAGCACAACTGAGAACCATAAAATGCAAGTTTGTAGGAAAGCAAAACATACACAAGTGTACTAAAAAAATAATGCTGTACAGTAAACACATAGAAATGTTAAAAGCAGGTGGGGATATAGTTTTGGAGTGGTTGGTGCAATTATTTAATAAATGTATGGAAGAGGGTAAGGTACCTAGGGATTGGCAGAGAGCATGCATAGTTCCTTTGTATAAAGGCAAAGGGGATAAAAGAGAGTGCAAAAATTATAGGGGGATAAGTCTGTTGAGTATACCTGGTAAAGTGTATGGTAGAGTTATAATTGAAAGAATTAAGAGTAAGACAGAGAATAGGATAGCAGATGAGCAAGGAGGCTTTAGGAAAGGTAGGGGGTGTGTGGACCAGGTGTTTACAGTGAAACATATAAGTGAACAGTATTTAGATAAGGCTAAAGAGGTCTTTGTGGCATTTATGGATTTGGAAAAGGCATATGACAGGGTGGATAGGGGGGCAATGTGGCAGATGTTGCAAGTGTATGGTGTAGGAGGTAGGTTACTGAAAGCAGTGAAGAGTTTTTACGAGGATAGTGAGGCTCAAGTTAGAGTATGTAGGAAAGAGGGAAATTTTTTCCCAGTAAAAGTAGGCCTTAGACAAGGATGTGTGATGTCACCATGGTTTTTTAATATATTTATAGATGGGGTTGTAAGAGAAGTAAATGCGAGGGTCTTGGCAAGAGGCGTGGAGTTAAAAGATAAAGAATCACACACAAAGTGGGAGTTGTCACAGCTGCTCTTTGCTGATGACACTGTGCTCTTGGGAGATTCTGAAGAGAAGTTGCAGAGATTGGTGGATGAATTTGGTAGGGTGTGCAAAAGAAGAAAATTAAAGGTGAATACAGGAAAGAGTAAGGTTATGAGGATAACAAAATGATTAGGTGATGAAAGATTGGATATCAAATTGGAGGGAGAGAGTATGGAGGAGGTGAACGTATTCAGATATTTGGGAGTGGACGTGTCAGCGGATGGGTCTATGAAAGATGAGGTGAATCATAGAATTGATGAGGGAAAAAGAGTGAGTGGTGCACTTAGGAGTCTGTGGAGACAAAGAACTTTGTCCTTGGAGGCAAAGAGGGGAATGTATGAGAGTATAGTTTTACCAACGCTCTTATATGGGTGTGAAGCGTGGGTGATGAATGTTGCAGCGAGGAGAAGGCTGGAGGCAGTGGAGATGTCATGTCTGAGGGCAATGTGTGGTGTGAATATAATGCACAGAATTCGTAGTTTGGAAGTTAGGAGGAGGTGCGGGATTACCAAAACTGTTGTCCAGAGGGCTGAGGAAGGGTTGTTGAGGTGGTTCGGACATGTAGAGAGAATGGAGCAAAACAGAATGACTTCAAGAGTGTATCAGTCTGAGGTGGAAGGAAGGCGGGGTAGGGGTCGGCCTAGGAAAGGTTGGATTGAGGGGGTAAAGGAGGTTTTGTGTGCGAGGGGTTTGGACTTCCAGCAGGCATGCGTGAGCGTGTTTGATAGGAGTGAATGGAGACAAATGGTTTTTAATACTTGACGTGCTGTTGGAGTGTGAGCAAAGTAACATTTATGAAGGGGTTCAGGGAAACCGGCAGGCCGGACTCGAGTCCTGGAGATGGGAAGTACAGTGCCTGTACTCTGAAGGAGGGGTGTTAATGTTGCAGTTTAAAAACTGTAGTGTAAAGCACCCTTCTGGCAAGACAGTGATGGAGTGAATGATGGTGAAAGTTTTTCTTTTTTGGGCCACCCTGCCTTGGTGGGAATAGGCCAGTGTGATAATAAAAAAAATGATAAAAAAATAAACACTCGTAAAAAAAAAACCTACATAGTGTCATTTAACCCATTCAGGGTCCGTCCCGTAGATCTACGGCTTTGAAGTCCGGGTCCAAGCCGTAGAACTATACCAAAATTTTAGCAGCTTCAAATTTAGCATGAAAAGGCTGGTAGGCCCACATCTGCGTGGTCAGTGCGTGCAGGAAACAAAAAGTTGCGGAACCTGCATGGCATTGTAGGAACACCATCTCAGAACGCTTAGTTCATCATGCCTCGAGGCAAGGAAGCTCACTCCCAGGAGAATTGGGACTCTCCTCTTCCCAAGTTATAGTTCCAACACTGATGCAAGTGGATCTGAAGAGGAATTCTATGGTTTTGATCAATCTGTGATTGAAAGCAATGCTCAAGATATCGAAAATAGTGCCATAAATCCTGACGACCCTCAACCTTCCACCTCTGGTGCTCGTTCGTCTGAGTCATGTTCAGTTGTATCTCGTCGCAAGAGAAAACTAATATTTTTGCATGGCCAGGCCTTGGATTTGAGTAATGGTGATGAAAGTGACAGGGCTTTGATTTTATTGCTCTTGATGACCATTCGAGTAGTGGTAGTGAGGAATCATATTCACCAGTGAAGTGTCAGTATATACGCCAACCCATGTACTCAGGTAGTGTACCATATGCAATTCCAAGGGAACAGAATACATCCCGTGGCCCTACACCTGTAACAGACGGTGAAAGTGACAATGATGTGGCTACAGTTAGGATGGATAGACCACATGTATCAGCAGGTGGTGGTAGTGGTGACAAGGGCATGCAGCACCAGTCCAGGCTGGGACCCAAGCTGCATCTGAAACAAAAGTTCAGTGTGTACTTTTATCCACTCAAGAATCTTGTAATTGACGAGACTTTGATTTTGTTCAAAGGTCGACTGTCATTTAAGCAGTACATACATAGCAAGAGCAAAGACTTTGGTATAAAACTGTTTGTACTCTGACTGTGACAGTGGCCTGGTATTGGACATAATTGTATACACGGGAAGTTAAACATTGAAAGATACTAGGATGTTATTGGGTATCTCAAGTGATGTAGTGAGAACAATGATGGCACCATATCTTGGTAAGAGGCATACACTGTATACTGATAACTGGTACACAAGTCCCTTACTCAGTGATTTCTTGTGAGTGAATATGACAGACGTGTGGCACAGTGCGTTCTAATTGTAAACATATGCCCAGGTTCAACACAGGCACTCGTAGTGGTGAGGTGCAGGTGTTTGCAGCCAGTGACATCATGGCATTACGGTGGCATGACAAACGATATGTCACATTGTTGACATCCATTCACTAATGAACTGAAAGACAGTGGCAAGATGGATAGTGACAAATAAATGTATTCCAAAACCAGCAACAATAACTGACCACACACAAAATAAGCATTTAGTTAACAAATGTGACATGCAAATTGGCTTTGCCGATTGTGTTCGTAAGTTACAAGTGTTACGTGAAACTACTTCCATCCCATGGACATTTCAATGCTCAATGCATATAATATGTACCAAATGAAGACCAGCAACTGATCACTGTATGGTGAATTTTGTTTATCTGTCATCAGACAAATAATAATCAAGTACCAGGTCACAATACCTGCTATACTCAACTGTCCATGGACTGATCACCGATTACCCAATCATATGAGGCGGCAAGGTGATCACTTCCAAATACAGCTTCCTTAAACTAAGAAGAAATGAGCTCAGAAGAGGTGTGTTGTCTGTGCAGAAACAAAGTGACAGCCACAAAGACACTTAGTTTATGTGTGAGGAATATAAGACACCACTGTGCATGACACCTTATTTCAAAGACTTCCAAAGACTGCAGCAATTCTAGGAACATGTCCAGTGACTGTACATATGAAAATATATAACATTACTCTGTTCTTGCCGCTCTTCACACAGTCAATATTACAGTGTTCCTGCCACTCTTCACACAGTCAATACATTACTAATATACAGTGGACCCCCGGATTATGTAATTAATTTGTTCCAGAGTGACTTATCCCGAATCTGACTATTCCGAATTAATTTTCCCCATAAGAAATAATGGAAATCCAATTAATCTATTTCAGACACCCAAAAGTATTAAAAAAAATATTTTCTACATGAAATATACATTTACTTACACAGAAAACAATAATACATGAATAAAACAACAATAACATCACACTTACCTTTATTGAAGACATGGTGATGTATGGAAGACAGGAGGGGAGAGGATGGAGTAGTTTACAATTGTTTGGAAGGGGAATCCCACTCCATAAAGACTTAGGTACCAAGTTCTTATCCTGGGTTAAATCCCTTCTTTGTTTTTTAATGCCACTAGGACCAGTTTGAGAGTCACTGGACCTCTGTCGCTCAAAAAAGTGTTCCAGAGAGGTCTGTTTCTGGCCTAAGTTAGGAATTGTGCTGGGAGACAGGACAAGATAGTCCTTTAATGACACTGATACAGGTCCTCCATCACAAATTTGGCATCATTGGGACCAGCAGTGTGCCGGATTACAGAGTCATTAGGTTAGAATACATTTAATAAAATTAACCAACTTGACTTACACGAAGTTCTTTGAACATCGGCAAAAATCGAACATTTCCACTACTTTGAGCTTAATTTCAAGGTGCTTTTCATCATGAAAGCAATCAAAATCACATCTAATTCTGTAATATATCTTGCATTCTATCAAATCAGACCAAAACAACGAGAAAACAACCATAAAAACCATACGAAAAAATACCACAAAGAGGCGGCTAATGTTGAGAAGTGAACTCCCTTATTTATCATCCGTCTTTTTCATTTTTGTTGTACGTTAAGAAGCATCTTTCCATCATACATTGCCCAAGTTTCAATGAGATAGCCCAACGAATAACTGAGAAAAAAACAATATTTACCAAAAATCATGGCAAGAACAAGCCAGGTACTGGAAATAAGTCACTTTGACTTTTTTGGGTTGTCCTAGGTTCTCTATACATACACTGCTATGTATGATAATCTATGTAACTGTATTTGTGTATAGTACCTGAATAAACTTGCTTCTAGTCTGTCGACTGAGTACAAGAAACCGCCCATTCACCTATTTCAACTACTTAATAAAGTGGTCAGAAATTGGCAATCTGACCAATTTCACAGATGCCAATTTCAAAATAGGGTCGAGAATAGACAATGCAGACATTCCTGGCACTAAAGTAACATTTTCTCTGTTCATTACTCATGGCTCCAGGCACATCTTATATTACTCTTGCTTACCATTTGGAATTTTTATTCACACAAAAAAAATAGAAGATTTACTGTTATGCAGACTACTGCATTATTGTAATTGTATAAATAATGTCAACCCCTTCTTGACTGTGTATTGGAATTTGGACTGGCAGGTGGACAGGTATTGGACGGTGACGTCATTTGTTTACTTGAGCATCGCTAAAGAATAGAACTTTTCTGCTACAGCGAGCATAATTTCAAGGTACTTTTCGCCATGAAAGCAATCAAAATCATATCTATTTCTGTAATATGTTTTCCATTCTATCAAATGAGACTGAAAAAACAGAAATATACCCAAAAACCATACAAAAATATGCCACTAACGGCTGCTAAATGGCTGAGAAGTGAACTCCGCTATCTGGTCTGATTTCTTTCATTTTTAGTGTACATTAAGAAGTAACTTTCCATCAAAACATTGCCAAGTTCAAAAGATAACCCAACAAATGAGAAAATAATAAATAACAGAATATAATAATAATAAAAATAATCACTAATAATAATAATATAATAATAATAATAATATACTAATAATAATAATAAATAATAAAATAATAATAATAATAATAATAATAATAATAATAATAATAATAATAATAATAATAATAATAATAATAATAATAATAATAATAATAATAATAATAATAATAATAATAATAATAATAATTTACTACACATACATGTACATGGGATACAGACATGGCTGACATCAGTGACATACGACTTTAGAAAGCCGCTTGTCATGCAGAGTATTTCAAACAAATTAGGTCAGTGTCCCAGGATAACACCCACACCAGTCGACTGACACCCAGGTACCCATTTACTGATTCAAAGTTTATTCTCTATAAAGATTACAATGCTGAATTTACAGAATTTGGTTATTGTGTGGTTTACATGTAGTAAAATAATAATTACAGAGTGTACCACTAGAACACCTAGCATGGCTAGGCATTTTGGGCAGACAGATTAAATTTTAAGTTTAAAATATTACAAAATTATGAGATAAGTTGGTATTATGGCTAAGTGACTAAATACTAGTTTGTGAGTTTAGCATTGTGAATGCTTTTGTTTTGGCACTATACATAGTTTCAGTATTGGAGAATCACAGTCCAACTTATGACTAGTTAAGATTCATTATTTTAAGATTGAGATTGATATTTCTGTTTATGGTCAAATGGGTGAGTGAGTGTAAGTGTGAACCACCAGGTGGTATTCGTGTAATTAGTTGACAGGGTGTATCAGGGAGATAAGATGTTTTCTGATGGTAGTTTCGAAGGTGATGAATGTGTCTGCAGTTCTAGAGTTTTCAGGTAGGGTGTTCCAGATTTTAAGGCCTTTGACATACATTGAATTTTTGTAAAGGTTTAGTCGGACATGGGGAATGTCATAGAGATGTTTGTATCTGGTGTTATGCCTGTGGGTTCTGTCACAACTATCAAGAAAGCATTTTAGGTCAAGGTTAATATTGGAATTTAAGGTCCTGTAGATGTAGATTGCACAGTAGTAAGTGTGGATGTACTGAACAGGGAGTAAGTTTAGATCTATGAAGAGAGGAGGGGGGAGGTGTTGCCAGGGATGGGATTTAGTGATTATTCTTACTGCGGCTTTTTGTTGGGTTATTATTGGCTTTAGGTGTGTTGCTGCAGTTGAACCCCAAGCACAGATAGCATAGGTGAGATATGGATATATAAGTGAATGGTATAGTGTGAGAAGGGCAGTTTGCGGCACATAGCATCATATCTTGGAGAGGATGGGTGAACATAGACAACAGGTGTAAAGAAACACACCCAATGTTTCTACCCTGGCTGAGAATCTAATATTTACCAAAAATCATATATGGTGAACCCAAGCCAGGTACTAGAAGTAAGCAACGTTGTCTGACTTTTTTGGGTTATCCTAGGCTCTCTACACATATGCTGCTATGTGTGGTAATCTTTATAGAGAAAATAGCTTTTTGTTTCAGGTTTATAGTGCAGTACAAGTGTGTATCACAGTTAGCCCTGTGATACACTCTGTTTTCTGTAATATAAGCTCCAAGACAGGGATAGGAGAATGGTATGTACAGTGGAACCTCAAAAATTGAAATGCTCCCAACACGACCAATTGTGTAAGTGAATTTTTGTAAGTGCTTTTATAAGTGTATTTTTGAGGGTCTGAAATGGACTAATCTAATTTACATTATTCCTGATGGGAATAAATTCATTTGGTAAAGGCACTCGAACAGCCTTCTGGACCGAAGAAAGTTCGATATTTGAGGTTCCACTGCACTTGTATCTCGTATCCTCTTCATACCTCCGTCGAACTGCTCGATATTATTCCAAATATTATTCATTCTGGAGTATTTAACATGTTTTATGTTATTTATATTGTTTATTATGTTATATTAGATCAATTGTGATAGGCAATAAGCTGTAGTGTTGATATTAGCGTAGTAATAATAATAATAATAGCATAATAACAAATGGAGAAAAAGAAATTAGAATGACCTATGCAGCAAGTAGTGCCACCAAACAGTACCAAAAGTTTGGTGTGGTGACCCTGGAAATTTGAAATTATGCTAGCCGAAATTAGCGCCGAATAACTGATTGCCGGATTTGTGATGGCGGACCTGTATCAGCTCTATGGTTTATTTTATATAGCACAATTCATCCAATATGACATAATAAACAATATTAACAACATGATAAATTAACCCCTAAACGGTCCAAATGTAATAGTATACGTTCTTACGCATAGCGCCCCCAAACGTATAAGTAAGTTTTAATTTTCCTGCCTCTAAATTTGGCACAATTGCCCTGAGATGCCTGGTCAGCATAGAAAGGGTTTTAACACTCGGTGTGCACCATATTAAAAAAATCTGGGACCACTTAGTACCTTGTGGGAGTGCCAGTTAAATTGAGCACCAACTAGAGCAAACAGTGCAGTAAACACCAAGGATTCACTGTTGCAATGTCATATTAACACTCCTCTTTGAAGAGGAAAGTGATGCTAAACCAAGTTCTGGGTCTGTCGATCTCTGTATCTCTTCATTTCTGTATCTCTGTCTACCTGTCTGTATCTATATCTGTGTCTGTCTCTGCCCATCTGTCTATATCTGTCTCTGTCTTTGTATCTCATTCAATGTCTCTAACTCTTTCAATCTGTCTGCCTATCTCATTCAATCTCTGTCTATCTCCTTCAATCTGTCTATCTCTGTCTCACAGGTACACATAAATACAAGTATACATAGTGTAAATTACCTAGGATAACCCAAAAAATCCAGACAAAGTGCTATACTCTGCTTGAAGATGTGAGTAAACATGATGACGCAGCCTTGTGACTCTCTGAGACAGACAGACAAGGAGCTTGACAGACAAATAGACAGACACACACATGTTTGTGAACCAGCAAAAACAAAGGAGGGTGATGCTCATCAAATGTCACCTCTAATCTTTTATTATCTGCTGCACCCTCCCCCACCCTCATGTATGCTCATCAAACTTCAGTCGTCGTCGTCGTCCTTGTCGTCATTGTCCTCGTCGTCCTTGTCGTCGTCATCCTCGTCCTCGATGTCCTCGTCGTCTTCTTCCTCCTCTTCCTCCTCTTCCACCTCATCCTCTTCCACCTCATCCTCTTCCACCTCCTCCTCCTCTTCCCCTCCTCCTCCTCTTCCACCTCCTCCTCCTCTTCCACCTCCTCCTCCTCTTCCACCTCCTCCTCCTCTTCCACCTCCTCCTCCTCTTCCAACCTCCTCCTCCTCTTCCACCTCCTCCTCCTCTTCCACCTCCTCCTCCTCTTCCACCTCCTCTTCCACCTCCTCCTCCACCTCCTCCTCCACCTCCTCCTCCACCTCCTCCTCCACCTCCTCCTCCACCACCTCCTCCTCTTCCACCTCCTCTTCCACCTCCTCTTCCACCTCCTCCTCCACCTCCTCCTCCACCTCCTCCACCTCCTCCTCCTCTTCCACCTCCTCTTCCACCTCCTCTTCCACCTCCTCCTCCTCTTCCACCTCCTCCTCCTCTTCCACCTCTTCCACCTCCTCCTCCTCTTCCACCCCCTCCTCCTCCTCTTTCCACCTCCTCCTCCTCCTCTTCCACCTCCTCCTCCTCCTCTTCCACCTCCTCCTCCTCCTCTTCCACCTCCTCCTCCTCCTCTTCCACCTCCTCTTCCTCCTCTTCCACCTCCTCTTCCTCCTCTTCCTCTACATATCAAAAACATTGCTGGGACACAAATACTTAGTATATATTCCAAGACAATAGTAAATGACCAAGGCAGGTGTAAATGTCCACCTGTCAGTGTGTTTGTGACAATTGGAGTACAATTTCAGTACCTAATACTAGTGTCAGAACAAAGAATGGTTATGAAATAACAATAGCTACTATAAATTGTAAATATCAGAACATAAAAATTATATAAAATATGAATAGAAAAAGAAGAAAAACTTTATAAAACTGGGATGCTTAAATGTGCGTAGATGTAGTGCGGATGACAAGAAACAGATGATTGCTGATGTTATGAATGAAAAGAAGTTGGATGTCCTGGCTCTAAGCGAAACAAAGCTGAAGGGGGTAGGAGAGTTTCAGTGGGGGGAAATAAATGGGATTAAATCTGGAGTATCTGAGAGAGTTAGAGCAAAGGAAGGGGTAGCAGTAATGTTAAATGATCAGTTATGGAAAGGGAGAAAAGAGAATATGAATGTGTAAATTCAAGAATTATGTGGATTAAAGAAAAGGGTTTGGGGATGCGAGAAGTGGTCATAAGCGTGTATGCACCTGGAGAAAGAGAGGAATGCAGAGGAGAGAGAGAAGATTTTGGGAGATGTTAAGTGAATGTATAGAGCCTTTGAACCAAGTGAGAGAGTAATTGTGGTAGGGGACCTGAATGCTAAAGTAGGAGAAACTTTTTGAGAGGGGTGTGGTAGGTAAGTTTGGGGTGCCAGGGGTAAATGATAATGGGAGCCCTTTGATTGAACTTTGTATAGAAAGGGGTTTAGTTATAGGTAATACATATTTAAGAAAAAGAGGATAAATAAGTATACAAGATATGATGTAGGGCGAAATGACAGTAGTTTGTTGGATTATGTATTGGTAGAAAAAGACTGCTGAGTAGACTTCAGGATGTACATGTTTATAGAGGGGCCACAGATATATCAGATCACTTTCTAGTTGTAGCTACACTGAGAGAAAAAGGTAGATGGGATACAAGGAGAATAGAAGCATCAGGGAAGAGAGAGTGAAGGTTTATAAACTAAAAGAGGAGGCAGTTAGGGTAAGATATAAACAGCTATTGGAGGATAGATGGGCAAATGAGAGCATGGGCAATGGGGTCGAAGAGGTATGGGGTAGGATTAAAAATGTAGTATTAGAGTGTTCAGCAGAAGTTTGTGGTTACAGGAAGGTGGGTGCAGGAGGGAAGAGGAGCGATTGGTGGAATGATGATGTAAAGAGAGTAGTAAGGGAGAAAAAGTTAGCATATGAGAAGTTTTTACAAAGTAGAAGTGATGCAGGAGGGAAGAGTATATGGAGAAAAAGAGAAGGTTAAGAGAGTGGTGAAGCAAGAAAAAGAGAGCAAATGAGAGAGTGGGTGAGATGTTATCAACAAATTTTGTTGAAAATAAGAAAAAGTTTTGGAAATGAGATTAACAAGTTAAGAAAGCCTAGAGAACAAATGGATTTGTCAGTTAAAAATAGGAGAGGAGAGTTATTAAATGGAGAGTTAGAGGTATTGGAAGATGGGGGAATATTTTGAGGAATTGTTAAATGTTGATGAAGATAGGGAAGCTTTTGATTTCGTGTATAGGGCAAGGAGGAATAACATCTTGTAGGAGTGAGGAAGAGCCAGTTGTGAGTGTGGGGGAAGTTCGTGAGGGAGTAGGTAAAATGAAAGGGGGTAAGGCAGCCGGGATTGATGGGATAAAGATAGAAATGTTAAAAGCAGGTGGGGATATAGTTTTGGAGTGGTTAGTGCAATTATTTAATAAATGTATGGAAGAGGGTAAGGTACCTAGGGATTGGCAGAGAGCATGCATAGTTCCTTTGTAATAAAGGCAAAGGGGATAAAAGAGTGCAAAAATTATAGGGGGATAAGTCTTTGAGTGTACCTGGTAAAGTGAATGGTAGAGTTTATAATTGAAAGAATTAAGAGTAAGACGGAGAATAGGATAGCAGATGAACAAGGAGGCTTTAGGAAAGGTAGGGGTGTGTGGACCAGGTGTTTACAGTGAAACATATAAGTGAACAGTATTTAGATAAGGCTAAAGAGGTCTTTGTGGCATTTATGGATTTGGAAAAGGCATATGACAGGGTGGATAGGGGGGCAATGTGGCAGATGTTGCAAGTGTATGGTGTAGGAGGTAGGTTACTGAAAGCAGTGAAGAGTTTTTTACGAGGATAGTGAGGCTCAAGTTAGAGTATGTAGGAAAGAGGGAAATTTTTTCCCAGTAAAAGTAGGCCTTAGACAAGGATGTGTGATGTCACCGTGGTTGTTTAATATATTTATAGATGGGTTGTAAGAGAAGTAAATGCGAGGGTCTTGGCAAGAGGCGTGGAGTTAAAAGATAAAGAATCACACACAAAGTGGGAGTTGTCACAGCTGCTCTTTGCTGAGACACTGTGCTCTTGGGAGATTCTGAAGAGAAGTTGCAGAGATTGGTGGATGAATTTGGTAGGGTGTGCAAAAGAAGAAAATTAAAGGTGAATACAGGAAAGAGTAAGGTTATGAGGATAACAAAAAGATTAGGTGATGAAAGATTGAATATCAGATTGGAGGGAGAGAGTATGGAGAGGTGAACGTATTCAGATATTTGGGAGTGGACGTGTCAGCGGATGGGTCATGATAGATGAGGTGAATCATAGAATTGATGAGGGAAAAAGAGTGAGTGGTGCACTTAGGAGTCTGTGGAGACAAAGAACTTTGTCCTTGGAGGCAAAGAGAGGAATGTATGAGAGTATAGTTTTACCAACGCTCTTATATGGGTGTGAAGCGTGGGTGATGAATGTTGAAGCGAGGAGAAGGCTGGAGGCAGTGGAGATGTCATGTCTGAGGGCAATGTGTGGTGTGAATATAATGCAGAGAATTCGTAGTTTGGAAGTTAGGAGGAGGTGCGGGATTACCAAAACTGTTGTCCAGAGGGCTGAGGAAGGGTTGTTGAGGTGGTTCGGACATGTAGAGAGAATGGAGCGAAACAGAATGACTTCAAGAGTGTATCAGTCTGTAGTGGAAGGAAGGCGGGGTAGGGTCGGCCTAGGAAAGGTTGGAGGGAGGGGTAAAGGAGGTTTTGTGTGTGAGGGGCTTGGACTTCCAGCAGGCATGCATGAGCGTGTTTGATAGGAGTGAATGAGACAAATGGTTTTTAATACTTGACGTGCTGTTGGAGTGTGAGCAAAGTAACATTTATGAAGGGATTCAGGGAAACCGGCAGGCCGGACTTGAGTCCTGGAGATGGGAAGTACAGTGCCTGCACTCGGAAGGAGGGGTGTTAATGTTGCAGCTTAAAAACTGTAGTGTAAAGCACCCTTCTGGCAAGACAGTGATGGAGTGAATGATGGTGAAAGTTTTTCTTTTTCGGGCCACCCTGCCTTGGTGGGAATCGGCCAGTGTGATAATAAAAAAAAAAAAAAAAATAATAATAATGAATAGAAAAAAAGGTATATCAGGAACACTTCTGCAAGTGGCAGGACTCGATGTTGCCATCGCGTGAGCATCCAGTGCCAACTTCTCAGCCTCATATCTCCAAGTACTGACTAATTTTTTTATTCTAAAACACTTATAAAAAAAATGTGCTCTTTTTCTATATTTTTTTTTCAATATATTCGGGGCGTTGCGCAGGTGAATGTATAAATGTGTTTGGACCATTTAAGGGATTAGACACATGTGCAACACTTGGTATCTTTATTGAGGAAACGTTTTTGCCACACAGTGGCTTCATCAGTCCATAGCAAAGGAGAATGGGGAAGAACAGGAGTAATTTGAGGTAAATAGTCCCTCAGCCTTGAGTCGATGTGGTCAGTCCATCAATCTTGAAAAGAATACAGCATGTGTGAAGTAGCTTATATACCATAGGCAGGAGAGGTGCAGCAGTCATAGGTGTTATCACATTTATCCAATGTGGAAGTAGGTCATGCCCAAAGGTGGGCAAGTGAAGAATTCCCTGTACTGTATTAACCCTTTGACTGTCGCAACCCCCAATCCTGAGGTGTCTCCTGGTGTCACAAAATTTAAACAAAAAAAAAATTTATTTTTTCTTATGAAATGATAAAGAATCTTTTCCCGATTGTAATGACACCAAAAAAACGAAATTTGATGAAAATCTGACGGAATTATGCTCTCGCGAAGTTAGCGGCCTCTGCGCTGTTTAGAAATCGGCGATTTCGCCCACTTTGAGCCCTATTTTCGGCTAATTCCATTGTTTCAGTCGCCCAAACTCATAACTATTTGTTTAGAACTCCATTTTTTCTATCGATTGAGTACAAGAAACTGCCCATTTACTGATTTCAACTACCTAATAATGTGGTCAGAAATTTGCAATTTGGCCAATTTCACGAAAACTAAAAAATATGACAATTTCAAAATAGGTCCAGAATGAACAATGCAGACATTCCTGGCTCTAAAATACCATTTTCTTTGCTCATCAGTCATGTCTCCAGGCCCCTCTGATATTACTCTTGCTTTCTATTTTGAATTTTTATTCAAACAAAAAATAGAAGACTTACTATTATGCAGACTACTGCAATACTGTAATAATTGTATAAATAACATCAACCCATTCATGACTGCATATTAGAATGGCTAGTTGGACATTTATTGGACAATGGCATCATTTGTTTACTTTTGAACATTGGCAAAAATCAAACATTTCCCCTACTTTGAGCTCCATTTCTAGGTTCTTTTTATAGTAAAATCAATCAAAATCACCTCTATTTCTATATGTTTTCCATTCTATCAAATAAGACCAAGAAAACGAGAATACAACCATAAATACTATACGAAAATAGACCACAAAGTTGGCATTTTAATTAAAAAAAACGGTCGGAGTTTTTTTTTTCTCATTATGCACTGTGTGCTCCAGGATTTTTTTTATATGGTGCACACTGACCACACAGACCCATTCTCTGACATGTGGGCCTACCAGCTTTCTCCTGCTTGATTTAACCCCTTCAGGGTCCAAGGCCCAAATCTGAAGTGGTGCCCCAGTGTCCAAGAATTTTCCAAAAAAAAAATTTATTTTTTCTTATGAAATGGTAGAGAATCTTTTTGTGAAGGTAATAAAACAAAAAGTACTTAACCCTTTGACTGTCGAAGGGCCCAATCCTGAAGTGTCTCCTGGTGTCGCAAAATATTCAAAAAAAAAAAAAATTATTTTTTCTTATGAAAATGTTAAGATTATTTTTCTGATTGTTTTAGTCCAAAAAAAAAAAATTTTCCCATCAGTACTTACCGAGATATAGAGGCATGAAGTTTGCAGAAAATGAGCCGCGTATGGCAACAGCGGCGACTGCCGCTCACCCGGTAAACTTAAGTTTACTTGTATTTGAAGGTTTGTTGTTTTTTTCACTATTTTATTTTTTCACATAACTTATGTGGCCTGTGAGACCAAAGTATGGTGCAATGTACATATATACACTCGTTGTATACAACACAATAAGCACACAAACATAATTATCAATATATTGTTTACAAAACTTGTTTACAAAAACAAACAATACAAAAAAATTGTTTATTACTATTGTTCTATAATATATATATACCAATATACAGTCACTGAATATATTCCTAGAAGTTCTGCAGTTTGTGGAACTCTGTGAAACATGTTGTCATACACAGTGGTGTTTTACACTCTCACACATAAAACATGGTGTCATACACAGTGGTGTTTTACACTCTTACACATAAAACATGGTGTCATACACAGGGGTGTTTTAACACTCTCACACATAAAACATGGTGTCATACACAGTGGTGTTTTACACTCACACATAAAACATGGTGTCATACACAGTGGTGTTTTACACTCTTACACATAAAACATGGTGTCATACACAGTGGTGTTTTACACTCACACATAAAACATGGTGTCATACACAGTGGTGTTTTACACTCTTACACATAAAACATGGTGTCATACACAGTGGTGTTTTACACTCTCACACATAAAACATGGTGTCATACACAGTGGTGTTTTACACTCCTCACACATAAAACAGGTGTCATACACGGTGGTGTTTTACACTCTCACACATAAAACATGGTGTCATACACAATGGTGTTTTACACTGTCACACATAAAATCAGTGTGTGTGCATTTTTGTTGAATTTTTTTTTTATGTGCAAAGACAAAACACCTCGTCTGAGAAGTTTTCTTCAAAGTATTAGCAGGCAGTTGTGTTATGTAGTTATCCTAGGTAAACGGTCTTGTGTCATCATTCCTTCCTAATTTCCTTCATTCCTTTCCTACCTGGAGGCTACCTGGAGGGCATTCCACCTCTCTTCCTACATTCCTTCATCTGTCCTTCCTTACTTTTTTCCTTCCTTTCATCTAGTCCTTCCTTCATTCCTGCCTTCCCTTCTTGCTTCTGGTTTCTATAATATATATACACATATATAGTCACTAGATACTTTCATAAAACTCCTATTATCACCCTTCAGCAAGCTTGTCTTGTGTGCGAGTGTGTGGCTTATAATTGTTTTGAGTCAGGAGTCGGCAGCTGTCAAAATGACATTGTCTCATTAGTCACTCCCCCTACCGCCTGTCAAAACAATGGGGTCGGATGCTGCTTCCCCCTCCATTCTATCTAATTATCTTTCTCCCTCATTCTATCTCTCTCAATCTGTCTCTCTTTCTCTCTCTCTGTATCTCTGTCTCACAGGTACACATAAATACAACTATACATAGTGTAAATTACCTAGGATAACCCATAAAATCCAGACAAAGTGCTATACTCTGCTTGAAGATGTGAGTAAACGTGATGATGGCACAGTCTTGTGGCTCTCTCTGAGACAGAGCTAGACGGATAGACAGGGAGTTTGGCAGACAGACAAATAGACAGACAGACAAATGTTAGTTCATCGTCATCTCCTCCTCCTCCTCCTCCTTCTCCTTCTCCTCCTCCTCCTCCTCCTCCTCCTCCTCCTCCTTCTCCTCCTCCTCCTGGCTCTTGACAGATGGACAGCTGCCACCCTCCCTCCACCCTCGTTTACACTCATCAAAGGTCAGCTCTTATCAGATGTTATCTCCCCTTATCTTGTCACTGTCATGGGGTGAACTGTTTTCATGCCTCAAGGGAACATATTATTACATATTATTATTAGGTATTAGGTATTATTATTCTTCTTCTTCTTCTTCTTCTTCTTCCTCCTCCTCCTCCTCCTCCTTCCACCTTCCACCTTCCTCCTCCCTCCTCCTCCCTCCCTCCCTCCTCCTCCTCCTCCTCCCTCCTCCTTCCTCCCTCCCTCCTTCCTCCTCCTCCCTCCCACCTCCTCCCTCCTTCTTCCTCCTCCCTCCTTCTTCCTCCTCCCTCCTTCCTCCTCCTCCTCCTTCCTCCTCCTCCCTCCTTCCTCCTCCTCCCTCCTTCCTCCTCCTCCTCCTTCCTCCTCCTCCCTCCTTCCTCCTCCTCCCTCCTTCCTCCTCCTCCCTCCTTCCTCCTCCTCCCTCCTTCCTCCTCCTCCTCCCTCCTTCCTCCTCCTCCCTCCTTCCTCCTCCTCCCCTCCTTCCTTCCTCTTCCTCCTTCCTTCCTCTCCTCCTCCTCTTCCTCCTCCTCTTCTTCCTCCTCCTCTTCTTCCTCCTCCTCCTCTTCTTCCTCCTCCTCTTCCTCCTCCTCCTCTTCCTCCTCCTCCTCCTCCACCTCCTCCATTGCTTTTGGTCTCAAACTCCTCGAAATCATGAAATTGATCTTCATTGACACTTCCATCTGTGTTAGAGCATCACTTGGGAAGAGAAGAGTCCCAGATTTGCAGGGAAGTCGCATATTTCTTACCGCTAGACATGCTGAAAAAGGACGACTGAAATGGTATTCCCACAATGCACCACTGGCTCCCCGATTTTTTTTATATGGTGCACACTGACCATGGAGACCCATTCTCTCACATGTGGGCCTACCAGCTTTCTCCTGCTTGATTTGAAGCCGCTAGAATTTATGCGTATAGATACGTCAAACACGGTATCTCCTATGATGTACATATACGACCGCGACAGTCAAAGGGTTAATTTGATGGAAAATTGACGAAATTATGCTCTCGTGAATTTTGATGTGTCAGCAATATTTACGAATCGGTGATTTTGCCGACTTTGACTCCCATTTTAGGCCAATTCCATTATTCCAGTCAACCAAATTCTTAGCTATTTCACTAGTATTACTTCTATTCTATCGATTGAGCACAAGAAATCGCCAAGTCAACTGTTTCAACTACAAATTAAAGTGATCGGAAATTGTTAATTTGGCCAATTTAACACAAAGTTCAAAATATTCCAATTTCAAAATAGGGTCCAGAATAAACAATGTAGGTATTCCTGGAACTAAACTAACATTTCGTCTGTTCATTAGTTATGTTTTGAGGCTTTACAAATAAATTCCATTTTGATTTTTTATTCACATAATGAATTTTTATTCACACCATAAAATAGAAGATTTACTGTTATGCAATACTGTAATAATTGTATAAATATCATCACCATATTTGTGAATGCATATTAGACCCACCAGCTGGTGTGTATTAGACGTGTAAGGTTGTTTGTTTACTCTTGAATATCGGCAAAAATTTAACATTTCTGCTACTTTGAGCTCAGTTTCAAGCCATTTCCAGTGCTAAAACCAATCAAAATCATCTCTATTTCTGTAATATGTCTTCCATTCTATCAAATGAGACCAAGAAATCGCAAATAGAACTATAAAAAACACATGAAAAAACACTGCAAAGTCGCTGTTTTAATCGAAAAATCATGATTTCAGTTTTTTTCTCTCATTATACACAGCATGCTGCAGGATCTGTTTTATGTGGTGCACACATACCACATAGATGTATTCTCTCATATCTAGGCCCAAATGTACCACTCACAGTTTATCAGAGTGAGCTGAGCTCATGACGTAGATCTACAGTTTGGGCCCTGAACGTAAAGCCGTAGATCTACGGGACGGACCCTCAAAGGGTTAAAGCCGCTAGAATTTATGAGAACATATACGTCAAACACGGTACCTCGTAAGACGTATATATACGGCCGCGACAGTCAAAGGGTTAAGATCCCAAGATGTTGCTGTCTCAGACAGTAATGTAGATGAATGGTTCAAAGAACCGTCAAGGTGATAAATTAGACACATGCAACACTTGGTATCTTTATTAAGGAAACGTTTTACCATACAGTGGCTTCATCAGTCCATAACAAAGGAGAATGGGGAAGAACAGGATGAATTTGAGGTAATCAGTCCCACGGCAACATATTGGTATCTTAATACAGGGAATTCTTCACTTGCCTATCCCTTGGGCATGACCTACTTTCACATTGGATAAATGTGATAACACCTACGACTGCTGCACCTCTCCTGCCTACAGTATATAAGCTACTTCTTCGCACATATGCTGTATTCTTTTCAAGATTGATGGACTGACCACATCGACTCAAGGCTGAGGGACTGTTTATCTCAAAGTCCAACTGTTCTTCCTCATTCTCCTTTGCTATGGACTGATGAAGCCACTGTGTGGTGAAACATTTCCTCAATAAGGATAACAAGTGTTGCACATATGTCTAATTTATCAACTTGTCGGTTGTCTGAACCATTCATCTACAGAATTAATAACGTAGAAACATGATACAGTGGAACCTCAAATATCGAACTTTCTTTGGTCCAGAAGGCTGTTCGAGTGCCTTTACCGAATGAATTTATTCCCATGAGGAATAATGTAAATTAGGTTAGTCCATTTCTGACCCTCAAAAATACACTTATAAAAGCACTTACAAAAATACACTTACATAATTGGTTGTGTTGGGAGAAGTTCAATTTTTGAGGTTCCACTGTATATACTATAGAATGAATAAAATATGGTACATGTAATAAGAATGTCACGAGTGGCGGCGTGTTGTTTGTAGTTGGATGCATAAGGGCCACTGAAAGATAAACCTTACATAGTGATGGTGAAGGCGGCAGTAAAGGGGGCGGTGTTAGTCAGTAGCCCTATATACCTCCAACAACAATAAAGGAGTCAGTTTCGTGCTGTCCTTTTTCTATCGATTAATCGCTTAACTAACTTACAACACTGTTAATGCTACACTATTGCTGGCTGGCGCTATAGCCTTTATAGACTCCTGCTGCTTTAGTATCGTACATATTGCAGAATCACTGAAAAAGGCACCTTCTCCCCTCTCTTTCAGCCCTTTACCAAAGGGCTGGCTGGTACTAGAAGCTTTCTTTAGGCCCATGATGGCTTATTTAGCAGTTACAAGCACTAAAAAGAATGGAATAATACAAAATGTATCATATGAATGTGTGGGATTATCCTCACTGGCTGGTAAACAATGGCACACTGGCTGTACATGGAGTGTCGGGGCCTGAGCGGCCCCAACACGAATGACTTATACCGAGTTCAGAGACGTTCACTGAGCCAATATTTTGACAAAAACGTTACTCATTCAAAATAATTCCAACGACGTCTTAATCCGGGGTCCACTGTACAACATTTCTGCATGTTTTTTGTTGTAAACAAGTTTGGTAAACATTTATTTATTTATTTATTTATTACAATTTGAGCACACATACAGAGGTACAAAAAAAAATACAGATAAGAGCAGCATGCCAAAGCCACTTATACTATGCATAGCATTACGGGCTGGCTTAAAATTAACTTAAGATTAACTAAGCAATGATGAAATCAGTGATAAAACATTAATGTAAACAGATTACTATAAAGTACAAGTGAGTATTACAAAGACAGGTCATATGGTTGCATGCATTATTGTACATTCAGTCGTATGGAGAATTCTGTTAGGTAGTTTATTTAAAAAAATAGTAAAGTTAAATTGGGTTTTAGGTTTAACATTTATGTGATATAATTGTGAGAAACATTTAAGATATACAATTTATAAGGTTGAGTTATTCAGTATTTATTTGGTTTTGGGTGAGTAAGTGATCTTTGAGAAGAGACTTGAATTTATAAACAGGTAGTGTTTCTTTTATATTTACAGGTAATGAATTCCAGATTTTAGGGCCTTTTATGTGCATTGAGTTTTTGCATAGTGTGAGATGGACACGAGGAACATCAAAGAGTGATCTGTGCCTTGTGTTATGGTCATGTGTTCTGTTGAGGTTGGCAAGGAGATGTTTGAGGGGAGGGTTAATATTAGGAATAATATTAGGAAATAATATTAGGAAATAATATTAGGAAAATATTAGTGCAGTTATTGTGTTGAATACGATGAGTGTACATACACACATGTATATTGGTCTCACAGGCCACCAACGTTACTGGAAAAAAAAATTTTAGAAAAGAAAAGAAAAAGTAACAAAAACGTAAAATAAAAAAAATGCGATTCTACAGATTCTTCATGGATGCTGCCTCCACCCAGTCACTGAGGGTCAACTTCATACCTGTATATCTCAGTAAGTGCAGATTGGAAATTTTTTTTTGGTTTTATTACCTATAGAAAATTAATATCCTTAATTCTGTAAGAATTTTTTTTTTTCGGAAATTCTTGGACCCTGGCTGTGACTCTGAGATTTGGCCTCTGGACTCTAAAAGGGTTAAGTTTAAAATCATTAAAAATTGCAACATTTCTTTTATATGTAACATTAGAAAATCCTTGATGTTACACTATAAACCTTCAAAAAGAATTAGGTAAAGTGCAAAATTGGGGACAGCAAACTAGAATTTCAATGTGCTGGCTACATTATAAATGGTTCTCCCCAGAGCCTTCAACTACGTGACACTAAGGGACTCGACACTACTCTTTTTAACTAACATACTCCAACCTTAAGTGATAACTATCTGCTTTGTTTTCCTAGTAATCCCTATATTTATTGTTTATAAACCCTTAATGTCCTTGTTTATAAGCAATTAATTAGTTCTTGTCAATGTAGTCTTAAGTTAGGCTTAAACTAAATGTTATCCATTTCTGTATAGACATTGTATTAAGTTAAAATAATTATTATTACATAACCTTTGAATGCTTTACTGATATAAAGTAACTGTGCCAGGCGTCCTGTAGCAGTATCGCTAGTGCACTCAGCTCACACACTGAGGTCCAGGGATCAATCCCCAAGTACAGCTGGAAAACATTACGATGCGTTTCCCTAAAACACCTGTTCGTCCTGGTCACCCATCAGTAAAATGGGTACCTGGTGTCAGTGGACTGGTGTGGGTCGCATCCTGGGACAAAACTGATCTAATTTGCTCGAAATGCTCTGCATAACAAGGGGTTTTCTATACAGTAGTATGTTGATATCAGCTAGGCCTGTAAACCTTGTACATGTACTTGTAGAAATAAAGGTACAGTGGAACTCTGGATTTTGTACTTAATCCATTCCAGAAGGTCAATATTTCCCATAAGAAATTATGTAAATACTACAATTAATCCGTTCCAGACACCCAAAAATATTAACAAAAAATACATTTTTTAAAGAAAAAACTATAGTTTTACGTACAGAAAACGATGAGAAATAAATATAAAGCACTAACAAAATGGATAAATGAACATTTAAATCACTATTACATACCTTTATTGAAGACTTTCTTTGTCGTATAGAAAACAGCAAGGAGGGGAGATGGAGGAGAGTTTGTTTGGAGACAGGGCAAAATACTTAAACATGATGTGCTAATACCAACTCTACAACTTAGTTATTTATCATAATTCATCTAATATGACAAACAATATTAATAACAGAAATATGATACACTGTATATACTCTAGAATGAATAAAGTATGTCATTACATATGTGAGGAGTGGTGGTGGTGGTGTTGTTGGATTTATCAGGGCCACTGACAGCATAAGCCATACATACAGTGGTGGTGGCAGCAGCAGAGGTCACCACCATTCACACTGAAACAATATATGTAATTTATAAATAAGAAATATTTACACTTACCTCGGAGGAGATGCTGGCATTGGTTTAGGGTGGTGGAAGATATGCAGGCAGTGTACGTTGTCGGTGGCCCTATATACCTCCAACAACAGGAGTTAGTTTCGTGTCATCCTTTTTCTGTCGTTTAATTGCTTAACTTACTTGTTACACTGTTAATGCTATGCTTTATCGCTGGCTGGCACTGTAGCCTTTATCGATTCCTGCTGCTTTAGTGTCGTACATATTGTAGAATCACTAAATCACAGTGTTGATGGTGTTGAGGATGCCATGTATGTCCAAAATATCATCAACATGCCACATCCATGTAACTGACCTAGAGATGTTACTGAGGATCCGTCTGGATTCTAGGTCCTCCATATATAAATTGGCAAATACTGCACTAAGGGGTGATCCCATGGCTAGCCCGAACAGTTTTTTATACTTCAAACCTAAAGCAGTTGTAACAAACACAAAGTTTGACAAAGCTCACAAAATCTTGGCAAGGTACAGGTAACTCTGCATCATCGTTAATCTCCCTCCGAAGAAGATCGATGGCTTGATCAATTAGGACATTGGTGAATAAGGCCGTCACGTCAAAACTTGCAAGCTTCTTATCACTCATGTCGAGATCCCTGACACTGTTAAGGAGGGCACTCGAATGCTTCAGGTGAGCCTGACTAAAGGTACCCAGGAGTTTAGATAAATATTTCGCCAAAACTCCTGCCAGGCTGTGTGGGGCACTGCTGATTCCAGATGTAATAGGTCACATAAGCACATTTGGCTTGTTTGTCTTCAGTAAACCACAAAGCCTTGCTGACTTGGGGTTGGTAGGGACAAGGCACAAGAGCTTTTTGCCTTCTGATTTCCTGAGCATCTGCAGGTCTTACTGAGAAAGGAATCTATTTCTTCCATGTATGCTCAGGGATGGAAGCGTACGTGTTGGGGTTGTTTAACCCTTTGACTGTCGCAGGCCCCTTTCTGAAACTGTCATTCTATGTCGATAAATTTTTGGAAAAAAAAAAAAAAAATTATTTTTCTCTTATGAAATGATAGAGAATCTTTTCCCGATGGTAATGACACCAAAAGTATGAAATTTGGTCGAAAATTCACGTTATTACGCTCCCGCGAAGTAAGCGGTCTCGGCGACATACGTATTGGCGATTTCGCCGACTTTGAGCCCTGTTTTTAGTCAATTCCATTGTTCCAGTTGACCAAACTCGTAGCTATTTCTTTAGAACTCCATTTTATCTATCAGTTGAGTACAAGAAACCGCCCATTTACCAATTTGAACTACCCAATAAAGTGGTCATAAATTGGCAATTTGGCCAATTTCACGTAAATTAAAAAAGATGCCAATTTCAAAATAGGGTCCAGAATAAACAAGGTAGACATTCTTGGTATTAAAATAACATCCTCTGTTCATTAGTCATGTCTCTAGGCCCCTCTTATATTACTATTGCTTTCCATTTTGATTTTTTATTCATACAAAAAAAAATACAAAATTTACTGTTATGCAGACTACTGCATTATTGTAAAAATGATATAAATAATATCAATGCACTAGTGAAAGAATATTAGACTCCCCAGTTGACGTGTATTGGACATGTGGTGTGATTTGCTTACTCCTGAACATTGGTAAAAATCGAACATTTCCGCTACTTTGAGCTTAATTTCAAGGTCGTTTTCATTGTGAAAGTAATCAAAATCATCTCTATTTCTGTAATATGTTTCCCATTTCATCACCCAAGACCATGAAAATGAGAATACAACGATAAATACTATACGAAAATACACCCCAAAGTCGGCGTTTTAATCCAAAAATACCATCAGTTTCTTTCTCATTATGCACTGCGTGCTGCAGGATTTTTTTATGTGGTGCACACTGACCACACAGACCCATTCTCTCACATGTGGGCCTACCAGCTTTCTCCCGCTTGATTTGAAGCCGCTAGAATTTACGCGTATTAATACGTCAGAAACAGTGGCGCTAAGACATGTATGGCGTAAACAGTCAAAGGGTTAATAAATCTTGCATCTTACTAACGTAGTCTGTACTGTTGAGGATGACCACTCCTCCTCCTCTGTCCGCTGTGGTGATGAGAATACCATTAGTAGTGGCCATGTTTTTGAGTGCCCGGATATAGTGGCATGGAATGACTGGACGACTAAGTTCAGAAGCCGTAGCTGCAATAAGTCCTTGTATGAATCCTTCGTTAAATTCAGTCGCATTTAGGCTTCCATATACCAGTAGCAAACTTGAGACCTAAGCTGAGTGCTTCGGACTCAGTGTCACTGAGAACATAAGAAGAAAGGTTATTGATGATGTCAGCTCTGCCAATGTCTTTCCATTTGCTGTGCTGACAGAGACAGGAAAGTTTTCTTGAGAGCCATAGTTTCTGCTGTAGGGTGGTGGTGGTAACTTTGCTTAGGATGTGTCGGTGGTGCATCTGTCAGGAACTGGAAGAGAAGTGAGAACTAGGTGAGCACCAAGGAAAAAATCTTTGGATTTATGGACCAGGCTCATCTGGTGCTTGCCTGGTCTACCAGGCTGTTGCTGCTGGAGGCCTGCTGCCCCACATATCCATCACAGCCTGGTTATTCTGGCACCTGGTGAAGATACTTGTCCAGTTTCTTCTTGAAGGCTTCTACACTTGTCCCAGCTGTGTTTCTGATATCTTCTAGTAGGATGTTGAATAGTTTGGGACCCCGGATGTTGATACAGAGCTCCCTTATCGTCCCCACCGCACCCCTGCTTCTCAATGGGTTTATTTTACACTTCCTCCCATACCTCTCACTCCAGTATGTTGTGCAGATTTGGAACCAGGCCCTCGAGTACTTTCCAGGTATATATTATCACGTATCTCTCTCTCCTCCACTCCAATGAGTACATGTTCAAGACTTAACCCTTTGAAGGTCCGTGCCATAGATCTACGGCTTTACATTGAGGGTCCAAACCGTAGATCTACATCATGAGCTCAGCTCACTCTGATAAGCTATGAGCGGTATATTTTGGCCTAGATATCAGAGAATACATCTATGTGGTATGTGTGCACCACATAAAACAAATCCTGCAGCACATAGTGCATAATGAGAGAAAAAAACAGACCGCAATTTTCGATTAAAACAGCGATTTGCAGTGTTTTTCGTATGTTTTTTATAGTTGTATTTGCGATTTCTTGGTCTAATTTGATAGAATGGAAGATATATTACAGAAATAGAGATGATTTTGATTGGTTCGAGTACTGGAAATGGCTTGAAACTGAGTTCAAAGTAGCAGAAATGTTAAATTTTTGCCGATGTTCAAGAGTAAACAAATGACCTCACACGTCTAATACACACCTGCTGGTGGGTCTAATATACGTTCACAAATGTGGCGATATTATTTATACAATTATTACAATATTGCATAACAGTAAATCTTCTATTTTTTGGTTTGAATAAAAATTCATTATGTGAATAAAAAATCAAAATGGAATTCATTAGGAAAGCCTGAAAACGTAACTAATGAACAGAGGAAATGTTAGTTTAGTGCCAGGAATGCCTGCATTGTTTATTCTGGACCCTATTTTGAAATTGGAGTATTTTGAACTTTGCATTAAATTGGCCAAATTATCTATTTCCGATCACTATTTTGTAGTTGAAACAGTTGGCTTGGTGAATTCTTGTGCTCAATCGATAAAATAGAAGTAATACTAGTGAAATAGCTAAGAATCTGGTCGACTGGAATAATGTAATTGGCCTAAAATGGGAGTCAAAGTCAGCAAAATTGCCGATGCGTAAATATCGCTGACACATCAACATTCGCGAGAGCATAATTTCGTCAATTTTCCATCAAACTTCATACTTTTTGTTTTATCTTCATAAAAAGATTCTCTACCATTTTATAAGAAAAAATAAAATAATTTTTTGAAAATTCTTGGACACTGGTGCACACTTTGATATTTGGCCTTTGGACCCTGAAAGGGTTAAACATTCCCAGTAGTTTAGGTGCTTTACTGGCTCATCATGAGCTGTAAACAATCTGTATTTGTTCCAGCTCCGATATTTCTCCTGCTTTGAACAGGGCTGTCAGCACTGAGCAGTATTCTAAGTGAGGGAGCACTAATGATTTGTAGAGTAACCAACGGCATTATTTCCCGTGTGTTGAAAGTTCTCAGTACCCACCCTGTCATCTTTCTGGCTGTTGTGATCTTTGTCTTGTTATGGTCTTTAAAAGAAAGGTCAGCTGACATAATTATTCCCAGGTCTTTTACGTGTTCCTTACGTTGTTTGGTGACCCTCTCGAGTTTTGTATATATGTAGTGTTCCTTTTGAGTTCTTCGTTCTTTCTATACTTAAGCAGCTGGAACTTATCACCATTGAACATCATGTTCTCCACTGTCCACTGGAAAACCCTGTTTATGTCTTCCTGTACTTTTTCAGTGTCCTCTGCCATAGTGACGTTCATGCTTATTTTAGTGTCATCTGCAAATGATACAAAAGCATACCAGGTGTTTTTATCTATATCTGCTACGAGGATGAGAAACAGCAGAGGTGCCAGGACAGTGCCTTGGGGCACTGAGCTTTTGACCTCGTTGATGCTGGATCTTGCCCTGTTCACTACTACTTTGTGCGTTCTGTGGGTTAGGAACTCGAAAATCCATCTGCCTACCTTCCCCATAATGTCCATGGACCCCATTTTATGTGCTATCACTCCATGATCGCATTTGTCAAATGCCTTCACAAAACCTGTGTAAATCACATCTGTATTTTGGTCATCTTCCAACGCCTCCGTAATTCTGTACCAATTCAGTACCAACAATACCACCAGTCCTATAACATTCTTCTTTGCAAATACATGTACACAGGGTCTAAAGCCAGCAACAAACAACAAAATACCTTTCATCCGTGGACTGCTTGCAGAGGCAAAGGCAATGTTCGCGGCTTTCACTGAGACCCACATAAAGGATCACTTGGACAACGAAATATGGATCCCAGGTTACAACCTATACAGATGTGACAGAGTGAACAGGCAAAAGGGGGGGGTTGGCCTGTACATTGCAGAGTCACTTGTTTGCACAGAACTGCTTAATGCCTCAAATGATGTAGTGGAAGTTTTAGCAGTAAAGGTCGAGAACCAAAACCTAGTCATTGTGGTAGTCTACAAGCCTCCGGATGCAACATCCCAGCAATTCCAGGAACAGCTGTTAAAGATTGACCACTGTCTGGAAAATCTTCCAGCTCCTGCACCCAACATCTTGCTCCTGGGGGATTTCAACTTAAGGCACCTAAAATGGAGGAATATAGCAAATAATATTGTTGCAGTAATAACACCAGGAGGCAGCTCTGATGAAAACTCACACTCACACGAGCTTTTAAATCTCTGCACAAAATTCAATTTAAACCAGCAAATAATAGAGCCTACTAGACTGGAGAATACACTAGACCTCATCTTCACTAACAACGATGATCTGATAAGAAATGTCACCATATCAAAAACAATATACTCAGATCACAACATAATTGAGGTTCAGACATGTATGCGTGGAGCCCCAGACCGACATAATGAGACTAGTCACGAGGGAGCATTCACCAAATTCAACTTCAATAACAAAAACAAAGTGGGACCAAGTAAACCAAGTCCTAACCGATATAAGCTGGGAAGATATACTAAGCAACACAGACCCCAACTTATGCCTAGAACAGATTAACTCGGTGGCACTCGATGTATGCACAAGGCTTATTCCTCTAAGAAAAAGGAGGAGTAGATGTAAAATAGAAAGAGACAGGCGCTCCCTTTACAGGCGACGGAAAAGAATAACAGAGCGGCTAAAAGAGGTCAATATATCTGAAATGCGTAGGGAGACACTGGTCATTGAAATAGCAAGCATCGAACTTAAGCTAAAAGAATCCTTTAGGAGTCAGGAATTGCGGGAAGAACTAAAAGCCATAAATGAAATCGAAAGAAACCCAAAGTATTTCTTCTCCTATGCCAAATCAAAATCGAGAACATAGTCCAGTATTGGGCCCCTACTTAAACAAGATGGGTCCTACACAGATGACAGCAAGGAAATGAGTGGTGAGCTACTCAAGTCCCAATATGACTCAGTTTTTAGCAAGCCGCTAACCAGACTGAGAGTCGAAGATCAAAATGATTTTTTTATGAGAGCGCCACAAAATTTGATTAACACAAGCCTATCCGATGTTATCCTGACGCCAAATGACTTCGAGCAGGCGATAAATGACATGCCCATGCACTCTGCCCCAGGGCCAGACTCGTGGAACTCCGTGTTCATCAAGAACTGCAAGAAGCCCCTATCACGGGCCTTTTCCATCCTATGGAGAGGGAGCATGGACAAGGGGGTCGTCCCACAGTTACTAAAAACAACAGACATAGCCCCACTCCACAAAGGGGGCAGTAAAGCAACAGCAAAGAACTACAGACCAATAGCACTAACATCCCATATCATAAAAATCTTTGAAAGGTTCCTAAGAAGCAAGATCAACACCCATCTAGAAACCCATCAGTTACACAACCCAGGGCAACATGGGTTTAGAACAGGTCGCTCCTGTCTGTCTCAACTATTGGATCACTACGACAAGGTCCTAAATGCAGATGTAATATATACAGACTTTGCAAAAGCCTTCGACAAGTGTGACCATGGCGTAATAGCGCACAAAATGCGTGCTAAAGGAATAACAGGAAAAGTCGGTCGATGGATCTATAATTTCCTCACTAACAGAACACAGAGAGTAGTCGTCAACAGAGTAAAGTCCGAGGCAGCTATGGTGAAAAGCTCTGTTCCACAAGGCACAGTACTCGCTCCCATCTTGTTCCTCATCCTCATATCCGACATAGACAAGGATGTCAGCCACAGCACCGTGTCTTCCTTTGCAGATGACACCCGAATCTGCATGACAGTGTCTTCCATTGCAGACACTGCAAGGCTCCAGGCGGACATCAACCAAATCTTTCAGTGGGCTGCAGAAAACAATATGAAGTTCAACGATGAGAAATTTCAATTACTCAGATATGGTAAACATGAGGAAATTAAATCTTCATCAGAGTACAAAACAAATTCTGGCCACAAAATAGATCGAAACACCAACGTCAAAGACCTGGCAGTGATCATGTCGGAGGATCTCACCTTCATGGACCATAACATTGTATCAATCGCATCTGCTAGAAAAATGACAGGATGGATAATGAGAACCTTCAAAACTAGGGAGGTGAAGCCCATGATGACACTCTTCAGGTCACTTGTTCTATCTAGGCTGGAATATTGTTGCACACTAACAGCACCTTTCAAGGCAGGTGAAATTGCCGACCTAGAAAATGTACAGAGAACTTTCACGGCGCGCATAACAGAGATAAAACACCTCAATTACTGGGAGCGCTTGAGGTTCCTAAACCTGTATTCCCTGGAACGCAGGAGGGAGAGATACATGATTATATACACCTGGAAAATCCTAGAGGGACTAGTACCGAACTTGCACACAAAAATCACTCACTACGAAAGCAGAAGACTTGGCAGACGATGCACCATCCCCCCAATAAAAAGCAGGGGTGTCACTAGCACGTTATGAGACCATACAATATGTGTCAGGGGCCCGAGACTGTTCAACTGCCTCCCAGCATACATAAGGGGGATTACCAACAGACCCCTGGCAGTCTTCAAGCTGGCACTGGACAAGCACCTAAAGTCAGTTCCTGATCAGCTGGGCTGTGGCTCGTACGTTGGTTTGTGTGCAGCCAGCAGCAACAGCCTGGTTGATCAGGCTCTGATCCACCAGGAGGCCTGGTCACAGACCGGGCCGCGGGGGCGTTGACCCCCGGAACTCTCTCCAGGTAAACTCCAGGTAATGGTTCAGCAGCCGTGACAGGCATGATCGTCCTGCTCTAAACCATTCTGGTTCGGGTTATGCTGATCCATGAAATTTGTAATCTGCCGTCTCATCAAAGATTTTTATGTGGGAAGTTAGAGCAACTGGTCTGTAATTTCTAGCTAGTGCTCTACTATCTCCTTTATGCATAGGAGCTATGTCTGCACTCTTTAACCCCTTCAGGGTCCAAGGCCAAAATCTTAAGTGGTGCTCCAGTGTCGAAGAAATTTAAAAAAAAAAAAAAAAATTATTTTTTTCTTACAGAGTTAAAGAGTATATTTTTGTGAAGGTAATAAGACAAAAAAAAAAAATTCTGATCAGCACTTACCGAGATACAGCGGCAGGAAGTTGACCCAAAATGACCGGGTGGTGGCAACATCAGTGACTTCCGCAAAATCCCATTTTTTTATTTTACGTTTTTTATACTTTTTTCTTTCCAATTTTTTTCTTTTTCTAGTAACATTTGTGGCCTGTGAGACCAATATAATATATATTGTATAAGTGAACACTCATTGTATTCAACACAATAACTGCACTAATTTATCATTATATTGCTTACAAAACTTGTAAACAAGTTCATTGTAAACAAAATGATGAAAATATTAGTGCGGTTATTGTGTTGAATACAACGGTACCATATAGTACCATATGGTACAATGGTTCCATAGGGTGCAATTGTACCATATGGTACAATGCCACATGATACAATGGTACCATATACAATGGTACCATATGGTACAATGGCACCATTTGGTACAATGGTACCATATGGTGCAATGGTACCTTATGGTGTAATGGTACCATATGATACAATGGTACCATATGGTGCAATGGTACCATATGATGCAATGGTACCATATGATGCAATGGTACCATATGATGCAATGGTACCATATGGTACATTGTACCATGCAGTACAATATCATGGTTCATTGTACCATATGGTACTGTTGTATTCAACACAATAAACACTAATATTTTCATTATTATTTTGTTTACAATAATAGTTTACAACAAAAATATGCAAAAATTTTGTATATTAGTAATGTTCTATTATATATTTACAAGTGTACAGGAAATTGACATGTTCCTTGAGGTGGATGACAAAGTGCTTTGTCTTGGAAACTGCTGAGTCAGTAGCTAGCTTGCGTCACCACTCACTCCGTCTTGGCTGGTGTCTCATGCCACCAACACCTATTGACCATATGGTACATGCTATCATATGTTACAGGGTACCATATGGTACATTGTACTATATGGTATAGGGTACCATGCAGTACAGGATAACATATGGTGCAGGGTACCATATGGTACAGGGCACCATATGGTACAGGGTACCATATGGTACAGGGTACCATATGGACAGGGTACCATGGCCGGTACAGGCACAGTACAATATGGCACAGGGTACCATATGGCACAGGGTACCATATGGCACAGGGTACCATATGGCACAGGGTACCATATGGCACAGGGTACCATATGGCACAGGGTACCATATGGCACAGGGTACCATATGGCACAGGGTACCATATGGCACAGGGTACCATATGGCACAGGGTACCATATAGTACAGTGTACCATATGGTACAGATACAGGGATAACGATGGAAATAAGTCACCCTGACTTTTTTGGGTTATCCTAGGATTTTATATGTATGCTGCTATGTATGATAATCTATGTAATTTTATTTCTGTACACCTGAATAAACTTACTCAAGTGCATGTGGCATCATATACAAGTTTATTTAGTAATACACAAATAAAGTTAAAGATTGAGACACTTATGCAGCATATGGGAATCTTTATTCAGGAAACGTTTCGCCACACAGTGGCTTCATCAGTCCAATACAAAGAGGAAGGCATAAGGAGAGGAGGAGTATGAGGTAATCAGTCCCTCAACCTGGAGTCGATGTGTTCAGTCCATCAATCTTGTAGAATGTACAGCATAGGGCCGTAGACGTGCTTATATACTGTAGTGAGGTGAGGTGAAGCAGGCGGAGGCGGGGTCATAGTGGTACCATCCACTAGTCGAAGTAGGTCTTCGTCCAAAGGTTGAACAAGTGTTGAAGAATTCTTTGTAACAAGATCCCATGATGCTGCAGTGTCTGACAGTGTCTGACAGTATATAAGCCACGTCTACGGCCCTATGCTGTACATTCTACAAGATTGATGGACTGAACACATCGACTCCAGGTTGAGGGACTGATTACCTCATACTCCTCCTCTCCTTACGCCTTCCTCTTTGTATTGGACTGATGAAGCCACTGTGTGGCGAAACGTTTCCTGAATAAAGATTCCCATATGCTGCATAAGTGTCTCAATCTTCAACTTGTCGGTTTTTCAAACCATTCATCACAAATAAAGTTACATAGAATATCATACTTAGCAGCATATGTTTGGAGAACCTAGGATAACCCAAAAAAGTCAGACAGACTTGTTTCCATTAGGGTCCCTGTACCCTGTACCATATGGTACCACTCTACTGTATGATACCATTGTATGACATGGCACCATTGTACCATATGGTACCATTGTACCATATGGCACAATGGTACTACATGGTTCAAAACCATAGAATTCATCTTCAGCTCCACTTCCATCAGTCTTAGAACTGTAAGTTGTGAAGAGTCAGAATTCACCCGGAGAGTGAGTGGGGAGCGAGCGCTTCCTTGCCACCAGGCACAATGAACAAAGCTACTTTACTGGTGTTCCCACAATGCCATGCAGGCGTCCAGATTTTTTCTATGGTGTGCACACTGACCACCCAAACCCATTCTCTCAGATGTAGGCCTACCAGCCTTCTCCCCCTAAATTTGACGCCGCTAGAATTTTGGCATAGATCTACGGTTTGGACCCTGAACGTAAAGCTGTAGATCTACGGGACGGACCCTGAAAGGGTTAAGGGCTCCAGTATTTCAACTAGATCTAAGCTCTTTCTCCAAAGAGTGCCGAGTGCTCGTGCTAATGGTACTTTACACTTCTTTATAAACAGAGCATTCCATGAATCTAGTCCACGTGCTGAGTGAGTGGGCATGTTGCCCATTTCTTTTTTGAAATCTATGGGATTTGTACTAATATCAGTTAGTAGGTCTGTGCAGCCTTCTTCAAGAGTGAAAAATGTTTCTGCATTTTCTACCTTGCTGTCATTTAGTGGGTTGCTGAACAGTGACTCGTACTGTTCTTTTAGAATTTCACTCATTTCCTGTTTACCATCAGTATACGAGCCTCCTTTCAGTAGTGGTCCAATTCTACAGGAAGTTCTTAGCTTGGATTTTGCATAGGAATAAATATTTTGGGTTTCTTGCAATATCCTGTATGGCCCTTTGTTCCCTTTGTATTTCCTCTGTTAGGTATGACATCCCAAGTTTTTGCTCTAGTTCAATGATCTCTTGCCTAAGCCTATCTTTCCTCTGCTGAAGCATATTTGTGTTTTTAAGCAAATCAGTAACCCGTTTCCTTCTTCTCTACCATCTCCTATGCTCTCTCTCTCTATATCTGATCTCTTTCTGGGTTTCCTCAATGGAATGTGCTTCGTACATACCTTGTATGCTTCTCTATTCAGCTCTCTGGGGGATTTAGGGTGCTCATGTCTGCTTCCCACGATATGTCTAATAGCTCTTAGTTTATTTTCTCCCAGTCAATTCTGTTTGTTAAAATTAAACCTACTGAACATCCCATCTCTAACATTAGTGATACAGTTCCCTAACCCTGAGCTAATATTCATTTGAACTTCTATAACGTTGTGATCAGAGTATATTGTCTATGTACCTGCTATGTCTCTGATTAGTTCCTCGTCGTTTGTGAATATCAAATAAAGGGTATTCTCATTTCTAGTGGGACCAGTTATCTGTTGGTTTAATGAGTACTTTTCACAGCTCCCTGGTATGTGCCTGTTGAGCCAGGGTGCTTCCTGGAGATATTTCTGGTATAACTTGTGTTGTGCCATCTTCCACTTTACATGAGGAAGATTAAAATCTCCAAGGAGTAAAATATTTGATGTGGGATTTTCTAGCCTATCTACATAGCTATCTATCTTCCTTAGCTGATCTGTGAATTCCTCAGCAGTTGCTGATGGTGATTTGTATATTAGGATGATTACCAACTTCTTATTTTCAACTTTAATGCCTAGGACAGCTACTTTATCATTCGTAGAGTTCAACACTTCTGTGCAACAGAAAGCATCTTTTACAGAGTCCTACTCCCCCTTTGACATATTAACCCTTTCAGGGTCCGTGCCATAGATCTACGGCTTTACAATGAGGGTCCAAACCGTACATCTACGCCATGAGCTCAGCTCACTCTGATAAGCTGTGAGCAGTAAATTTGGGCCTAGATATGAGAGAATACATCGATGTGGTATGTGTGCACCACATAAAATAAATCCTGCAGCACACAGTGCATAAGGAGAGAAAAAACTGAGACCGTAATTTTCGATTGAAACAGCGACTGCAGTGTTTTTTTGTATGTTTTTTATAGTTGTATTTGCAATTTCTTGGTCTCATTTGATAGAATGAAAGATATACTACAGTAATAGAGATGATTTTGATTGGTTTTAGTACTGGAAATGGCTTGAAACTTCGCTCAAAGTAGCAGAAATGTTACATTTTTGCCGATGTTCAAGAGTAAACAAATGACCTCACACGCCTAATACATTACAGCTGGTGGGTCTAATATGCATTCAAAAATGTGGTGATATTATTTATACAATTATTACAATATTGCATAACAGTAAATCTTCTATTTTTTGGTTTGAATAAAAATTCTTTAAGTGAATAAAAAATCAAAATGGAATTCATTTGTAAAGCCTGAAAACATAACTAATGAACAGTGGAAATGTTAGTTTAGTGCCAGGAATGCCTGCATTGTTTATTCTGGACCCTATTTTGAAATTGGAATATTCAGAACTTTGCATTAAATTGGCCAAATTACCAATTTCCAGTCACTATTTTGTTGAAACAGTTGACTTGGCAATTTCTTGTGCTCAATTGATAGAACAGAAGTAATACTAGTGAAATAGCTAAGAAATTGGTTGACTGGAATACTGTAATTGGCCTAAAATGGGAGTCAAAGTTGGCAAAATCGCCGATGCGTAAATATCATGTGGGGTTCGAACACGTGGATAGGGTAAAGAAATACTCACGTAGGCTGGTAGTACGTATATTACGGATAGTGTGGGAAGCGCCAAAACAGCCGTGACCTGCCTCCTTGCTCTCACTCGTAAGACTGACTAACCCCAGTACCCATATGTGAGGGGGTGTTTGAAATACTGCTGTGGTCAGCAGCAATATGAATACAGACAGTGATTCACGCAGAGACGGTTGGTAGCGAGTCATCTACTGGTACACTGGTTACTGGTAACTGGTTACTAGGAACTAGTACTACTGAGAGCTCGGCGACGCTAACGTATGTCGTCCCGACATACAACTAATACAAACTAGAGATGGCAGGTATACGGCTTGGGCTGATTCTATACAATGTCAAAATACACAACAATTGAACATTATAACATACATAAGTAGAATATTGGAATGGAAGCTTACGTAACTGAAACTGTAATGCAATACAAGATATAATATAACACAACTCATCGAATGAAACTCAACGTTGAGATTACACAATAGAAGTGATAAAAAAAAAATTTTGATCGATCGATCTGTATTCATGTGATCTACGGATTCTGAGGAAGGAATATATACAAAGAAAGAGTGTTTAACAGAAAGGCAGATTCGGTGCACTCAAATCTAGACTGTTAACTCTCAGAATTCGGAGAGAACGTGAACACACAAAAAAAAAATTCTTGAATACTGATAAGTTGATACTGTAATTATTCATCTATACAGGTTATTTACATTTAACCCCAACTCTGCTAAGGTAAGATTGACATATGCAGAATGGGTGTCATCTCTGGGAGGATCGAACTCTGTAGCACTGACTAACTCATGCTGTATTTGAGGCAAATCTGAATTGGAAGTAACAAATGATACTTGAGGGTTTCTCAATACCTGTCGTGTATGTAGGGAATAACAACATTCAGGTTGATCGTCTGACTGAGTATCAGAGGAAGAGAGTACAGGATCAGGAGGATTGTCAGAGTCTATCACATTAGTCTGGGTTGGAACATCATTATCATTACATACTAACTTCATATGATCTAAATGCGATTCTTTATACTGACCAGTACTAATTTCTCTAACCTTATACTTATTACCAGTGATATGTTCAACTACTCGATAAGGACCAACAAACTTTTGATCAAGCTTTGGCATTGCAGACGTTTTGTTAAAGTTAGTCAGCATAACTCTCGAACCTACTTTGATTTTGGATGGCTTTGCTCGAGTGTTTGCGACTCTTGTAAATTCTGCTGTTGATTATGAAGTGTTTCACAGATTCTTCTAAAAACACTTTGAGCTAAGCTGGTACGAGTTGCTATGAAATCATCAGGGTTGTAATTTGGTTTCGGATTAGAATATAACAACTCATAAGGCAAACGTTTATCTACACCGTATAATACATAATGTGGAGTGTCACCTATAGAAACATTTTAAGCAGAATTTGTAGCACACTGCACATCAGGTATAACTTCATCCCAAGTTTCACTGTTGGGATTGATAGTGGCTCTCAAGACATCAAGTACTTTCTTATTGGTTCGTTCCGCTAACCCATTGCTGGCAGGATGATGAGGCACAATGGTGGATTTAGAGATCTTGTACAAGGTGCACAAATTTTCAAGAATCTCATTACAGAATTCACCTCCATTATCTGTTACTAGGGACTTAGGGGTGGTATGCCTGCAGATAATGCGTTCTTTAAACGCTTTAGCTACTGTCTCGGCAGTCTTATCTGCAATAGGAACTAGCTCACAATATCTGGTGAAATGGTCTACCATAACACACAGATGTTTGTTGCCTTGGAGGGAACATTGGAAATTAGTTAACAAATCTAGCGCAACTCTTTCCCATGGTTCGCTAGTAGTTGGATACACTTGGATTGGATTAGGGCCATTAGCATTACCTTTATGTTGCATTGCAGACACTACATTTCTTAACATACTCAGAAATATCAGTTGCCATACGAGGCCAAAAGTATTTCAATCTGGCTTGTTTTACTGAACGATCCATACCAGGGTGTGCAACACCTGGTACATCGTGAACTAGCTGTAAGGCTACATTCACTAGTGTCTGTGGAATTACTAACTGGTATACTCTTCTGCTAGGAGTACCCAACTCGGCTGTTCGATACAGTAATTCTTGGTTCATGACAAAGTCACTGATGGGTGCTGGTGGCTTCACAGTCAGAATAAGATCTTCCTGGAGCAGGAATCGAATCACACCAGACCACATGGGATCTGTTCGTTGAGCATTCTTTACATCTTCAGCACTAAATGGAGGGTCTGCAGTTACTATACTAAAATGTCGCGATAAGGCATCTGCGACTACATTTGACTTGCCAGGTAAGTGTTCAAAGGTGGGATTGAACCCTTGGATAGTCAAGGTCCATCTGCTAACCTTCCAGTAGGTGTTTGTTCTGGAATAAAGGTATCAGTGGAGCATGGTCTGTCAAGACATGAACAGAGTACTGATAAATAATGTCTTGGAAGTGCTTTAAAGACCATACTATTGCTAAAGCTTCTTGCTCAGTTACTGTATAATTATGTTCAGCCTTCGTAAGGACTCGGCTAGCAATTGCAACTGCGTTGTACTTGCCATCGGTCTTCTGAGCTAGTACGGCACCTATGCCAATTGAACTAGCATCAGTTGTCAGATAGAAGGGCTTAGAAAAATCCGGAAATTTCAAAATTGGAGCAGATGTTAGCTTTTCTTTTAGAGTTAGGAATGCTCTTTCTTGATGGAAGGTCCAAACAAAAGGAGCATCTTTCTTAAGCAACTCAGTTAGAGGAGCAGCTATGGAAGAAAAATTGGCAATGAAAGATCTATAAAAACCTGCTAAGCCCACAAAGGATCTTACGGCATCAGCAGTTTTGGGAGTTGGAAAATTTAGTACTGCAGTTACTTTACTTTGGTCAGTCGTAACCCCTCTAGGAGTGACTACGTGACCAAGAAACTTAATTTCTGATCTGAAAAATTGACATTTAGACAGTTTGATCTTTAAATTGGCTTCTTCAAGCTTACCAAGTACTACATCAAGTCTTTTCAAGTGTGTATCCACGTTTTTACACATGACGATTACGTCATCTAAGTACACCATAAGTGCATTACCTATGAGACCTCTAAAGATATTAGTCATGAGCCTTGAGAACGTGATAGGGGAGGATCGTAATCCAAACGCCATATGGAGGAAGTGATAATGACCTGTAGGAGTGGAGAATGCAGTTAGCTCTTGGCTGTCCTCGTGAAGAGGGACTTGCCAAAACCCTTGTAACAAATCCAGGTTGAAAAGACTTTGTTATCTCCGATGTTACGTAAAAGATCACCCAGTACAGGAAGTGGGAAGCGATCTGGAATAGTTTTCGCGTTTAACTTCCTAAAGTCAATTACTGGGCGCCAAGTACCATCCTTCTTAGGTACTAGGATCAAGGGCGCATTCCAAGGTGAATTGCTAGGTGCAATAACTCCATCATCAAGCATTTGATTAATTAATTCTTCTGCGACAGCAACTTGTGAATGAGGCATTCTGTACGCAGGTATGTAGATAGGTCTAGTACCAGGTTCAAGTGGAATACGATGGGACAATAAGTTCGTTATACCCATCTTCTCACCTGGTAAGGCAATGGCTTTACAGTGGACCCCCGCATACCATTGGCATCACATAACGATTAATCCGCATACCGCTTGCTTTAATCGCAAAAATTTTGCCTCGCATACCGCTTAAAAACCCACTCACCGCTGTTCGTCCGAGACGCGTCCAATGTGCGCCCTCAGCCAGCCTCACATGTGCCGCCCGTGCCATTGTTTACCAGCCAGCCTCCGCGGTAACATCCAAGCATACAATCTGAATATTTCGTATTATTACAGTGTTTTCGGTGCTTTATCTGGAAAATAAGTGACCATGGGCCCCAAGAAAGCTTCTAGTGCCAACCCTACAGCAATAAGGGTGAGAATTCCAATAGAAATGAAGAAAGAGATCATTGATAAGTATGAAAGTGGAGTGCGTATCGCCGACCTGGCCAGGTTGTACAAGAAACCCCAATCAACCATCGCTACTATTGTGGGCACCAGAAAGGCAATCAAGGAAGCTGTTCTTGCCAAAGGTTTAACTGTGTTTTCGAAACAAAGATCGCAAGTGATGGAAGATGTTGAGAGACTCTTATTGGTGTGGATAAATGAAAAACAGCTAGCAGGAGATAGCGTCCTCTCAAGCGATCATAAGCGAAAAGCCTAGGAAGTTGCATGAGGATTTAATTAAAAAAATGCCTGCAACTAGTGCTGATGTGAGTGAATTTAAGGCCAGCAAAGGTTGGTTTGAGAGATTTAAGAAGCGTAGTGGCATACATAGTGTGATAAGGCATGTGAGGCTGCCAGTTCAGACCACAAAGCAGCTGAAAAATATGTGCAGGAATTCAGGAGTACATAGAAAGTGAAGGACTGAAACCTGAACAAGTGTTTAATTGTGATGAAACAGCCTGTTTTGGAAGAAAATGCCAAGCAGGACCTACATTACTCAGGAGGAAAAGGCACTCCCAGGACATAAGCCTATGAAAGACAGGCTTACTTTGTTGATGTGTTCCAATGCTACTGGTGATTGCAAAGTGAAGCCTTTATTAGTGTATCACTCTGAAACTCCCAGACCGTTCAGGCAAAAGAATGTCCTCAAGGAGAATTTGTGTGTGCTGTGGAGGGCAAACAGTAAGGCATGGGTCACTAGGGACTTTTTCTATGACTGGTTACACCATGCATTTGCCCCCAATGTGAAAGATTACCTAACTGAAAAGAAATTAGAACTTAAGTGCCTCCTGGTGTTAGACAATGCCCCTGGTCATCCTACAGACGTGGCAGAGCGACTTTATGGGGACATGAAATTCATTAAGGTGAAGTTTTTGCCTCCTAATACCACTCCTCTCCTGCAGCCCATGGACCAGCAGGTTATTGCAAACTTCAAAAAACTGTACACAAAAGCTATGTTTGAAAGGTGCTTTGTAGTGACCTCAGAAACTCAACTGACTCAAGAGATTTTTGGAGAGAGCACTTTAATATGCTCAATTGTGTAAACCTTATAGGTAAGGCTTGGGAGGGAGTGACTAAGAAGACCTTGAACTCTGCTTGGAAGAAACTGTGGCCAAAAAGTGTAGACAAAAGGGATTTTGAAGGTTTGAGGCTAACCCTGAGAGGATTATGCCAGTTGAGAAATCCATTGTGGCATTGGGAAAGTCATTGGGGTTGGAGGTTAGTGGGGAGGATGTGGAAGAGTTGGTGGAGGAGGACAATGAAGAACTAACCACTGATGAGCTGATAGATCAACTTCAACAGCAAGAGCCAGACCTGAGGAAACTGGTTCAGAGGAGGGGAGAGAAATTGAAGAAGTTGCCTACTACAAAGATTAAAGAAATCTGTGCAAAGTGGCTTGAAGTGCAAACCTTCATGGATGAAAATCACCCTCACACAGCTATTGCAAGCCGTGTTGGCAACCTGTACACTGACAATGTTGTGAAACACTTTAGGGAAGTCATAAAGGAACGAGAGGTACAGGCCACTATGGACAGATATGTTGTGCGAAAGAAGTCCCAGTGACTCTGAAGCTGGTCCTAGTGGCATTAAAAGAAGAAGGGAAGTAACCCCAGAAAAGGACTCGACACCTCAAGTCTTAATGGAAGAGGATTCCCCTTCTAAACACTAACACTCTCTCTCCCCTCCTCCCATCCCATCAATCATCACCAGATCTTCAATAAAAGTAAGTGTCATGTAATTGTGCATGCCTTTTTCAGTTTGTGTGTATTAAAATTAACATTTCATGTGGTAAAATTTTTTTTTTTCATACTTTTGGGTGTCTTGCACGGATTAATTTGATTTCCATTACGTATTTCTTATGGGGAAAATTCATTCGCATACCGATTATTTCGCATACCAATGAGCCCTCTTGCACGGATTAAAATCGGTATGCGGGGGTCCACTGTACGACGTTTGTTTAACAGAGTCAACAAACACTTGACTTCATCTGGGAAGTCAGTGGGAGCTAAGTCTTTCTCCTCAACTGGTGGAACAGATTGATCCAGTGAAGTGGATGAGGTCTCCCCGGCAGAAATAGCACCGACCCACTGGTCAGGTGACAACTCATCCTCTACCTGAACAGGGTAAGGATAGTGAACAAGGTCAACAAGATTGGTATTGGCTCTGAGACGAACACTGTGACCAGAAGTGTTAGCTAGGAAGAAATGGATCTTACTATCTCTTACAACATGTAAGGATGGTTCAACAAATAGACCTTTTACTTTGCAGGAATCACTGTCAACTAGGACGTTATCACCATTTGGAACACAAGGAACAACAGACACTCTAGTGAGGGCACTAGCTGCGACAGAAACGTCTTTCTGCAGACGGCATGTGACATCAACAAGAGATGGCATTACTAGTTGCAAGTAATTGTTTTCCGACAAGGCGTCCCCTGTGGAGAAACTACTATACTTGAACTAGCAGACATTGCAGGGATAGGCTCAGCACTCAAGATAGTCAGAGCGTCCTCGGACACTTGAGGTAACTGGACACTATCTTGCAAGTCTGAAGTTGCAGGAACACAGACAGGAGTGACAGGATCATCAGTGCCTGACCGCTTGGGTACGCTACTGGAAAATGCACTGGCCTGTAAGGACTTAATTCGAATGTCATACTCTGCGGCAGTATGGCAGATCTCGGATCCAAGCTGGTAACCCCAAAATGGTACGATCAAGTCATCAATTTGGGCATGCCATCGATAAGGGTCGAGCACAATGCGTAAGTCTCGCATGGAAGCAAATCCCAGTAGAAGGTCACCAGGGAAAGTAATCTGGTCGACAACAAGGAAGGAAGCAGTGAAGTCTCTACCTTGGATAGAAAAAGTTAGGGAAGTCCGACCTCGGACACGCAGGTGAGAACCAGCTACTCCACTAAGGGAGGACACATGAGTCGGTTCTACGAGAAGGACATGTCGTAACTGCTTATCCTTAAACAAACTAGACCTAATAATATTGACTTGCGCACCAGAGTCCATGAACAAATGAACGGGCACATTATGAACAGATGCTTGCACTATAGGGCCTATGGTTGCATTGGAAGTTATGTGCAAACAAAAAGGTGGATTGTCATCAGAAAAGACTTGTTCCACTTCATCCCCAAAATCATCTATGTCAGAGACATGTGAAGCAACATCATCAGCAGGATTGTCATTCTCGAGACTGCTTAAGGCTTCAAAGGAATTGTGAACAGGGATGGTGTACTCATTATCACCTACTGTCACCATGGGACGGTTTGACTGGGGCGCTCGAATTCCCCCGAATTGGAAGAATGAACCTGGTTCTGGTTATTTTGAGAATTGGAAGAATGAGCCTGGTTCTGGTTACTGGTAACTGGTTACTAGGAACTGGTACTACTACTGAGATAAATATCGCCGACACATCAAAATTCGCAAGAGCATAATTTTGTCAGTTTGCCATCAAATTTCGTACTTTTTGTTTTATTACCTTCAGAAAGAGATTCTCTACCATTTCCATAAGAAAAAATAGCAAAATTATTTTTTGACAATTCTTGGACCCTGGTGAATACTTTGAAATTTGGCCTCTGGACCCTGAAAGCGTTAATTCTGTCACATCTATACATGTTATAGTTTTCTATCTTTATCTCTCTGTCTAAAACATCCCTTGTATGTGTTTCTGTAAATGCTCCGAACATGGCATTTGCTTCTGATAGGCACACACTGGCATAACTGTCTTCTTCATTTGATTTCAAACCCTGAATATTTGCAAACATGAAGCAGGAATTACCATTTGGGATGTTTTGCTTGCTTTGTGCTTCGTTAGTACCACTGGTGATGTACTACCTGGTATGACCCCTGGTGTACATACCCCTGGTTTCTCCAGTACTGACTTTGCATTTTTTTTTTTTTTGGCCCTGTTGTGCTGATGCCTGGTTTTGATATGTCCCATTTTGCTGCCCATCTGCCCTTTCTGTACCATTTCCCCATTTTGTCTATTTCTTTGGTTCGATCACTTCTCTTTTATGTCTAAAGAGAGATTGTTGTCCATTTTCCTTTTCTCCGCTTTCTTTGTAGCACCGCGTTCCTTTTATATGGTGGTCTGGGCAGCTCAGGTTATAACATTCTCTGAACTGTGTTGAAGCTTTACACATTTCTGGATGGAAGTACCAGCACTCTTTGCTGAAACGACACTTTCCTTTCCTTAACATGTTGGCACATTTTCTGGCATGTTTATTCCAGAAAGCTCTGCCATATAGGCACCTACCTCTTGCAAATGTTCTGACTATCTATACAGTGGAACCTCTATTTGTAAGCGCATCCACGTGTGAGTTTTTTCCAAATATGAGCAGTCGATGGGTCAATTTTTTGTTTCCATACGCGAGCAAAATTTCCATAAGTGAGCAGACCTCAAGGCAGGTTCCTTGATGCGGGTGAGGTGCTTTTGCTCTTGATCTAGGGAATTGTATCTCATTTGTTTGTTGGACTATCTTATTGAAACTTGGGCAATGTATGATGGAAAGACGCTTCTTAACGTACACCAAAAATGAAAGAAATCTAAGCATAAATAATGGAGTTCACTTCTCAGCAATTAGCTACCCCTTAGCGGTATTTTCGTATGGTTTTTATGGTTGTATTCTCGTTTTTTTGGTCTCATTTGATAGAATGGAAGATATATTACAGAAATAGATATGATTTTGATTGCTTTCACGACGAAAAGTACCTTGAAATTAACTCAACACAGGAGAAATGCACGATTGTTTTGGCTATGTTCAAGCGTAAACAAATGACATCACTGTCCATTCCAATATGCAGTCGTGAATGGGTTGACATTTATACAATTATTGCAATGTGGCATAACAGTAAATCTTATATTTGTGTGTGAATAAAAATTACAAATTATTTATATTGTAATAATAATATGTATATTAATAATAGTATAATAATACAATAAGAATAATAATATAATATGTATAATAATAATACATATATAATAATAATGTACTACATAATAATAATTATATTAAGACAGCTTCAAAAGGCTGTCACTAGATGGCAGTGTTGACCACAACAGAGGGAGCAGTTGTGGCCACCTCCACCTGGTACATAATGACATATTTTATTCATTCTAGAGTATATATCAGGTTTCCATGTTATTTACATTGTTTATTATGTCAAATTAGATGAAGTGAAGTGAAGCGAAATTGTTGAAGCACAAAATTCCACTGGAATGGATTAACTGCATTTCAATTAATTTCAGTGAGGAAAATTGACTCTGCAAACGAGCAAATCCAATTGTGAGCAAGGTCATGGAATGGATTAAACTCGCAAGTAGAGTTTTCACTGTATTTACCGCTTTTGTATCTTTCCCAAGATCTGTCGCTTGATCTGAGTTATCTTCTTCTCTTTCATCTAGGCATATTTCTTCCCTTTCATAATTTTCATTTGTTCCTGCTTTAGCTTTCTCTTCCTCCCTTTTCCTTTCCGCTGTGTTATGTACCCACTTTTCAGTACATCTCTCATGCCCGACCAGCTTTCCAACTCACTGGGGCAAATCCAGAATCAACTTTCTTGTTTTGGGTCATTTCTCATGGTTACATGACACTTTGTACATGATATATGGGATGTTTTTCCACATATTTCACAATCAATGCCCCTAATATTTCTCCCAAAATTTTTTTTCACATATACAACAGACCGTATTTCTAGCCATTTTCACTTCCTGGGCAGGTGTATGTGGTGGGTAGGTGTGGGTGGTGGGTTGCTATGGGCAGGCTGGAAGGTGGGGGGCCAGGAGGCGGGGATCCGTGGAAAGAGGGCAGGAAAGAGTTTGAGGAGGGAGGCTGTGAGGTGGGGTGTGGGATGGGTGGTGGGGGTCGGTGGAAAGAGAGTAGGGGTGTGAGAGGGTGGACTGGGAGGTGGGGTGGCGAGTGGAGGGCTGGCCGTGGAAAGAGGATATGGGTGCGCATGCGCTTGAGCAGAAAGTTCTCATACAATTACACCATAAATGTACACTGTCACTCGGGGTAAATTGAGATTTCTCTTCTCCACAATTTCAATTCACTATATCACTGCCTATTCATATCCTTTTCCCTTGCTATATCATACTATGTAAAAACTCAATTCACATAAAAAGCCCAAAAATCTAGAATTCATTACCTGTGAATATAAAAGAAATATTGTCTGTTTATCAGTTCAAGACTTAAAAACCATTTACTAAACCACAAGTAAATAAATACTGAATAACAATCTCATAAATGTATAACCTGCGACCCTATCAGACTTTTTTTTAACTACATTACCTAATAGAATACTCCATTCTCTTGAATGCACAGTAACTCGTCTAATGACCATATGACCTGTTTCTGGACTACAAATCATTGACTTTACTCGATCTGATTCGATTATATTATACATTGTTATGCTACAAACTTGTACAACTTTAATGCTTCTTATTTGAAATACTAATTTGTACTTCATGTTGTAATTTGTTTACTGTAATTTTTACCACTGAATATATCATTGCTTAGTTAATCTTAAGTTAATTTTAAGCCTGCTCATAATACTCTGCATACAAGGGACTTTGGGCATGTACACCCAGTCACTATACATGTATTTCTTTGTACAACTATGTATCATGTCCAAATAAGAAGTAAATAAATAAATATGATAGTTCCATATTCATCTGATTGTATATTTACACTTGTCTGTCAACCTCTGGCAATAATTATTCGCTGGTAGTGTTTGTTCCATGAATATATTCCATATATTATGCACTATGTATTGGGTATTTAACAAACTGTTGCGATCCACAAGTTAAGATCACTATATCACTGAACATCAATACCTTGTCACTCGCTCATTACTAATGACAAGATGAGAAACAATCCTTCCGTATACAACAACACAACCACTGCGTGGAAACACCATAGGCCTAGTTCACAACCTGTACTACACTTTTACTAATAATTATATCTTATATTTCCTAGCAGTTTTAACAATAGTCCTTTTTTGTTTCTTAGCTTTTCTGCTTTTTAAAGTTATGCTAATCCCTGGTCTTTCTTATTTCCCCTCACTGATCTATGTTCACTGCTAAACACGTCTCCTGTATGGCACCCTCTAGCAACAGCTGTTATTCTGAGGCCTGGCACTACTCTATACCAGGGATTAATTTATATTACTCTTACAAATTTAGTTCACTATATCGCTGCACATACATGTATCCTTATCACTCGCTATATTACTTATGTCATATATATAATAGTTCAATATTTATTTGGTTATTTTTCACTTTGTCGACACCTGGCAATAATTCGCTAGTTAGGCCTATTTCCACTGTATTCTAGGCTGGGCACTTTCCACTTGGCACTATAATCCACAGTTTTTAGCTTCTGTGGTCACTGATGTTTCTTTCATGTTTAAATGAGTATGTTCACTTTATGGTTTCACACATCTATTTTCCACACTTTGCCTCTCTGGTGGCTAGCAAGGAACCGCAATTTTGATGGAGCTCGACCACGCTTGACTTCCCCTCGCGCAAGGTTGGAAATCCGCCACAAGGCATACCTCCTCAGGAGATACATCCATTATCTGCTGGACCCCCCCCCCCCACTTCTCGGAAATCCGGAAAAGGAGCAGAGCACCTCCAGATAATCCAGATTCCATGGCAAACTACGCCACAACCGAGGAACCTAACGGAGTGGGATGAACTCCGGCACACTTCCCCTTACCTTGAAACTGTAATACCAGAGGGGAGGACCCCAGAGGTTACAAATGGGATGGGGAAGAGGAGAGGGTTGGGAGGGGGGAGGAAAGGGGAAAAAAAAAAAAAAACAGAAAAAAAAAAGAAGGGGAGATGGGGAGGATGGGATAGGGAAAGGATTGAGGGGGTAATTAGGTTCGGTCTGAGGAAGAAGACCAAAAGGCCCAATTCCTCAGACCAATATCCTCTTCACCACTACAAAGAGCCCCCCTTAACCCTTAAACTGTCCAAACGTAGATCTACATTTTTTCAACATTTGAAAGTATGTAAAAAAATTAGATCTTTTCTTTTTTTTACATTTGAAAAAGTGTAAAAAAAACTTGGATTTTTTTTTTTTTGTTATATTTGAAAATATGTAAAAAAAAACATAGATCTACTTTTGGAGCACTACGCATGTGAACGTAGATCTGCTTGGACAGTTTAAGGGTTAAAGAGGTTTCCACTTTACAATTATTGTACTGCTGTTAACATATGAATAATGTGGTTATTTGAATGTGCTAGTTATATGAGCATGTTAAATTGCACTATAATCCTCTTAATATTTCCACTAATGCTTCTCTGGCATATTTCAAGATATAAATTATACTACAATACTGTATTCACAAGAAACTTCTCTAAACTGTGTATGTCTAACAATTTCCTGTTAGCCAGGAAAAAAACAAATTCTCTTTAAATGCACAATGTAGCATAACTCAAACAATTCTCTAACTATTGTTTCCAAAACAAATAGAATTACAAATTAAACAAGTGAGGAAACCCAATACCAACCTCATTATCTTTATTCTCCTGTGGATTGCTGCTAATAAATGGTAACATATAAGATTTGACAGACTCATGCAAACTTTCACTTTCAGATTTATTTGAACTTGTGACAATCTGTTCATTACCCAAAATGTCTTTAGCTGTAGTCTGTACTTTATCTATTTCCTTATTTTTTAACTTGAACAAAGGTTGACTAGCATCAGGTGACTTTACAGGAATTTTAGTTTCTATATTTTTTGGACTTGGTAATGACTGACAGACACTTTTTGAAACATCACAGTTGCTAGACATTTCCCTTTTTCTGTCTGTGGTTTCTTCCTTACTGCTGCTGGTTTTACTACATACCAATGGTGGTAAATCAACTTTATCAGTCTTCTTCAGTTCTTCGCAGTTATCATTTGACCCTGCATTTTGTACTGAATCTACATCCGAGTCATCCAAGATTTCATCAATGATAATAAAACTTGGATTAATTTCATTGGTATCATCTACAACAACAGCACTGTCATGTATTGATATATTACACATAGATTCACTCAAGTTCTCTTCATCTGTTTTTTCAAAGGCTGAATTTTTTTCAGTATTAGAATTCAGTTTTGAAGTTGAACTTTCAGTTCTAGCTCTGGTTAAAACTTTAGAGCTGATACTTTCAGTTGGTGCACAAACATTATGTGAAATACATGAATCCATCTCATTTAACATACATGCAATGCATGCCTTCGAGTCCCTGATAGACCCACTCTCTCCCACATTACTGTCTACTTCACTAGCTGAGTGAGTGTGTACACTTGGTACTTTGTTTGGACTTCCTTCTTTGCCAGGATCTTTTTGAAGCAATATGCTAGAGGCTAAGCATTTAGTATCCAACACAGTTTTAGTTAAACTTTTCTTGCTTTGTTGGCGCAATAATGAAGCATCCTGACCATTACTTTCTATCAGTTTCTCTGTATGTTGGTCGAGGGCAACAGGCAAATCAAATGGTTTCTCATCACTGATCTTGCTTAACATACATTTATCTGACTTGCTTCTGAGAGGTGTAGAACACTCAAATTGGGTTTCCATTAAGAACTGTGATGGAGATGGATATAATTCTAGTGTGTCCCCACTGCTATCAATGGTTTTAGGTGGTGTCTCAGGAACACTGTCTTCTCTTGACCTGGAAACTCTTGATGGAGAATTCTCTTGCTCTAATGACAACTTAAGAGTAGACAAAAGCTTTTGTTTAAGCATCTTCTTTGGGTCAATTTCTGGGTTTTCTACATCTGAAGTGAATAATAATTTCTGGGGACTCATCTTTGGGCTTCTGATTACAGTAGGTTTTTGTCTTAACTCGTTAGTATTGCTGGTGAGTGATGCACTGTTCTTACTTAGCAAAGATAATATTGTAGCTCCAAAGAAACCAGTATCTAAAAATGCATTTTCTTTATCTAAATTAATTCCAAAAAAATTTAGACAGTTTTCATTATAATTTTCCTTGTCCTTGAGGTATTCATGTGTCACTTCTTGTAGCAGAGTGTTTCTTTGAAATTTCTTGTCGAGAATGTCAGGCCACAGACAAGACAATGGGACCTGAGGCTTCAACAAGTCCACCACTGAGAAGTTTTCATTTTCCATCATACTCAAAACCTGTTGAGATAAAAGAGTATAGTACTGTATTATATGCATCAGCAAAAATAAAAAAAAATAACATATGTACAACTTCATAGAACTCCCAAACTTATGAACAAGAAGGATTCCCATAGCATGCAAGTACAGTATACAGTGGACCCTCAATTAACGATATTAATCCATTCCAGAGAACTTGTCCTTTACCGATTTTATCGTTATCCGAATTAATTTTCCCTATAAGAAATAATGGAAATCCAATTAATACGTTCCAGACACTCAAAAGTATTAAAAAAATTTTTTTTTTTTTACATGAAATATACATTTCCCTACACAGGAAACGATGAGACATGCAGAATAAATACATACGTAAATACTAAAATGACACTTACCTTTATTGAAGAGTATTGATGAGCGATGAGACACTTTCTTGAACACGCTGGGATTTTCAGAGTGATACACGAGTAAAGGTTCCACTTTGCAATCCCCACTAGCATTACAACTAAACATGAGAATTAGCCTGTCTTTCACAGGCTTGTGTCCTGGGAGTGCCTTTTCCTCCTGAGTAATGTAGGTCCTGTTTGGCATTTTCTTACAGAACAGGCCTGTTTCATCACAACTGAACACTTGTTGGGGTTGGAATTTTTCAGCTTCGCCATGCCTTATCACACTGTATGCCACTACAATTCTAAAATCTCTCAAACCAACCTTTGCTTGCCTTAAATTCACCAATATGAGCACTAGTTCCAGGCATTTTTTCCTGTTCACCTGGGTGTTAGTTGACTGGTGTGGGTCGCATCCTGGGGGACAAGATTAAGGACCCCAATGGAAATAAGTTAGACAGTCCTCAATGATGCACTGACTTTCTTGGGTTATCCTGGGTGGCTAACCCTCTGGGGTTGGGCCTAGATATGAGAGAATACATCTATGTGGTATGTGTGCACCACATAAATCAAATCCTGCAGCACACATTGCATAATGAGTGAAAAAAAAATGAGACCGTAATTTTCGATTAAAACAGCGACTTTACAGCGTTTTTTCAAGTGTTGTTTATAGTTGTATTTGCAATATCCTGGTCTCATTTGACAGAATGGAAGATATACTACAGAAATAGAGATGATATTGACTGTTTTTTTTACTGGAAATGGCTTGAAACTGAGTTCAAAGTAGCAGAAATGTTAAATTTTTGCCGATGTTCAAGAGTAAACAAATGACCTCACAAGTCTAATACATTACAGCTGGTGGGTCTAATATACATTCAAAAATGTGGTGATATTTATACAATTATTACAATATTGCATAACAGTAAATCTTCTATTTTTTGGTTTGAATAAAAATTCATTATGTGAATAAAAAATCAAAATGGAATTTATTTGTAAAGTCTCAAAACATAACTAATGAACAGAGGAAATGTTAATTTAGTGCCAGGAATGCCCGCATTGTTTATTTTGGACACTATTTTGAAATTGGAATATTCTGATCTTTGCATTAAATTGGCCAAATTACCAATTTCCGGTCACTATTTTGTTGTTGAAACAGTTGTCTTGGCGATTTCTTGTGCTCAATCGATAGAATAGAAGTAATACTAGTGAAATAGCTAAGAATTTGGTTGACTGGAATACTGTAATTGCCCTAAAATGGGAGTCAAAGTCGGCAAAATCGCTGATGCGTAAATATCGCCAACACATCAAAATTTGCGAGAGCGTAATTTCGTCAATTTTCCATCAAATTTCGTAGTTTTTGTTTTATTACCTTCAGAAAAAGATTCTCTACCATTTCATAAGAAAAATAAAATTATTTTTTGAAAATTCTTGGACACTGGTGCACACTTTGAAATTTGGCCTCTGGACCCTGACAGGGTTAACAGTCCACTTTTCCCAGTGATATGAACCAAACAAACAGTAAAGAAATTACTCTCCAGATCATAAAAGACCAAACAAGTGCTATTATACCAGAGTCAGAAATACAGGAAGCCAGGTTACTAGGATCCCATGGTAGAAAGTGTTATGCTTAGATTCCGCTCACATGACAGGAAAAAAGACTTAATTATTGCATCTATTAAGTAAAGAAAGAGGTATACATATTATTATAATCAAAAAGAAGCGCTAAGCCACAAGGGCTATACAGCAGATGTATTCATAAACGAGTGTCTCACCAAAAAACTTTAGAACCTCCTGTACAGAGTCAGAAAACTTAAGCGGGAGAAAAATGAAACGATACACCAATGCTTCACACAAGAAGGGAAAATTCTAGTTAGGAAAACAAATGCAGGCCAACTGTACACAATCACGAACGAGAATGATCTATCATGATTTCTTAGGGATACTAATCTTACAGAGAATAACGAAAAAATGTTCAACCTAAAAGCCTACGTGTAGTGTATGTTTTGCTCCATTATTGTACAGATTTCGCAGTACAATCTCTTGGTAATCAAAAAAAAAAAATCAACTACCTCAGTTATGTGATTTTACTAGTAAGAATAAGTCACCTTATGTAATTTTCTTAATTGCTATTGCTTGCTTAAAGAAGTGCTTAATAAATACTTTGTCCATTTTACAACCCCATATTTTTTTAATACTAATAATTGCTATTACTTACTAAAAATATTATTTGATACCATTTTTACTATCAGTCCAATTTACTCTTAACATTTTTGACACATTATTTTAATTACCATTACTTGTTTAACCCTTTGACTGTCGCAAGCCCCTTTCTGAAACTGTCATTCTATGTCGCAAAAGTTTTGGAAAAAAAAAAAAATATTATGAAATGATAGAGAATCTTTTCCCGACGGTAATGACACCAAATGTATGAAATTTGGTCAAAAACTCACTGAATTACGCTCCCGCAAAGTTAGCTGTCTCAGCGACATTTACGCATCAGCAATTTCGCCGACTTTGAGTCCTATTTTTGGTCAATTCCATTGTTCCAGTTGACCAAACTCGTAGCTTTTTCTTTAGAACTCCATTTTTTCTATCAGTTGAGTACAAGACACTGCCCATTTACCAATTTGAACTACCCAATAAAGTGGTCAGAAATTAGCAATATGGCCAATTTCATGCAAATTAAAAAAGATGTCAATTTCAAAATAGGGTCCAGAATAAACAATGTAGACATTTTTGGCACTAAAATAACATATCCTCTGTTCATTAGTCATGTCTCTAAACCCCCCTTATATTACTATTGCTTTATATTCTGATTTTTTTATTCATACAAAAAAATACAAAATTTACTGTTATGCAGACTACTGCATTATTGTAAAAATGGTATAAATAATATCAGTGCACTAGTGAAAATGTTAGACTCCCCAGTTGATGTGTACTGGACGTGTGGTGTGATTTGCTTACTCCTGAACATTGGTAAAAATCAAACACTTCCGCTACTTTGAGCTCAATTTCAAGGTAGTTTTCATAGTGAAAGTAAAGAAAATCATCTCTATTTCTGTAATATGTTTTCCATTTTATCACCTGAGAATATGAAAACGAGAATACAACGATAAATACTATACAAAAATACACCTCAAAGTCGGCGTTTTAATCCAAAAAATGGTCAGTTTTTGTTATCTCATTATGCACTTTGTGCTGCAGGATTTTTATGTGGTGCACACTGACCACACAGACCCATTCTCTCACATGTGGGCCTACCAGCTTTCTCCTGCTTGATTTGAAGCCGCTAGAATTTACGCGTATAAATATGTCAGAAACAGTGGCGCGTAAGACGTATATATACAGTGGTCCCTCAATTATCGTCCTTAATCCGTTCCTGAAAGTGGGACTATTATCAAAAGACTATTTTCGAATCAATTTTCCCCAAAAGAAATAATGTAAATACAATTAATCCGTTCCTAACACCCAAAAGTATCAACCCTTTCAGAGTTTCAGCCGTACTAGTACAGCTTTCGCACCAGTGTCCATGACGTACTTGTACGCCTGAATTCTAGCGCCCTCAAATCTAGGGAGAGAAAGCTGGTAGGCCTACATATGAAAGAATGAGTCTATGTGGTCAGTGTGCGCAGCATAAAAAAAATCCTGCAGCACACAGTGCGTAATGAGAAAAAAAAAAACTTCGACCGTGTTTTTGGATTAAAACAGCGACTTTGCACTGTATTTTCGTATGGTATTTATTGTTGTATTCTAGTTTTCCTGGTCTCATTTTATAGAATGGAAGACATATTACAGAAATTGAGATGATTTTGACTGGTTTTACAATGAAAAGTACCTTGAAATTGAGCTCAAAGTAGCATAAATGTTTGATTTTTACCAAACTTCAAAAGTAAACAGATCATGCTATGCGTCCAATACACATCAACTGGCTAGTCTAATATTCTTTCACAAGTGCACTGATATTATTTATACCATTTCTACACTAATGCAGCAGTCTGCATAACAGTAAATCTTTGAATTTTTATTCTCACAAAAAAATTAGAAGTGAAAAGCAAACGAATGTAAGAGGGGCGTGGGGACGTGACTAATGAACAGAGGAAATGTTATTTTAGTGCCAAGAATGTCTGTTTATTCTGGACCCTATTCAGAAATTCGCATCTTTTGAAATTTGTGTGAGACTGGCAAAATTGCTAAATTCTGACCACTGTACTGGATAGTTGAAATCGGTAAATGGGTGGTTTCTTGTACTCATTCGATAGAAAAAATGAAGTTCTAGCGAAATAGTTATGATTTTTGTCGACTAGTACACTGGAATTGGCCGAAAATAGGGCTCAAAGTGGGCAAAATCGCCGATGCGTAAACATCGTCGAGACTGCTAATTTCGCGAGAGCATAATTCCATAAGTTTTCCATCAAATTTCATACTTTTGGTGTCATTATGATCGGGAAAAGATTCTCTATCTTTTCATGTGAAATAATAATTTTTTTTTTTAAATTGGGGGGACCCTGAGAAAAAGTCTCTGAGAGGGCCTGTGGACCCTGAAAGGGTTAAAACAAAAAATTTTTTTACATGAAATATAGATGTAGTACATAAACAATACAATGGGACATGATAAATGAAACATTAACAGCATAACACTTAATTTTATTGGTTATTCTTCTTAGTGTATGGGAGACTGGGAGGAGGAAATCCCCACTAGCATTAGCACAGAACATGAGCATCAGCCTGTCTTTCATAGGCTTGTGTCCTGGCAGTGCCTTTTCTTCCTGAGTAATGTAGGTCCTCTTTGGTATTTTCTTCCAAAAGAGGCAGGTTTGGTCACAATTAAACACTTGTTCAGATTTCACTCCTTCAGTCTCTATGTACTCCTTGAATTCCTGCATATATTTTTCAGCCACTTTTTGGTCCGAACTGGCAGCCTTACCATGCCTTATCACATTGTGTATGCCAGTACGCTTCTTAAATCTCTCAAACCAGCCTTTGCTGACCTTAAATTCTCTCACATAACCACTAGTTGCAGGGAATTTCTTTACCAAATCGTCATGCAACTGCCTAGCCTTTTCACAAATAATCGAAGTCATAAAACTGTCTCCTGCTAATTGTTTCTCGTTTATCCACCCCGAATAATAACTTCTCAACATCTTCGAGAACTGGTGATCTCATTTTTGTCAGCATATTTACCCCCTTTGCAACAACACCTTCCTTTATTTCCTTTTTCTTGACTATGATGGAAGATATGGTTGTACGGGATTTGTTATACATCCTGGTCAGTTCGCCCACACGTACGCCACTTTCATGTTGTTCAATGTTTTTAAATTCAATCGTATTTCTCACCTTCTTCACCAAAGGCTTGGCACTAGGAACTTTCTTTGGAGCCATGGTAGCTTATTTAGCACTTGCAAGCGCTAAAATGAATGGAATATGAAATATTTCGTATGAACACGTGAGGGGACCGTCGCTCACTGGTAAGTAATGGCACACTGGCTGGGAAGGGAGGACGATGCGGCTAAGAGCTATGAGTACGCATCCAGGACGAAAGACGATTAGCGAGTTAACGGACCATTTGCAAGCCAATGTTTAGACGAAATAACGTGACTATTTCCGAAATGAACGACTTTCAGGCCGGACAATTATCGAGGGACCACTGTATGACGTAAACAGTCAAAGGGATAATTGCCCTTACTTGTTTTAATACCACATTTATTACCTTAGTGTAGTGCCTTACTCTTAGATACCTTGTACTGCCAAATAAGCTCTAGTATATCTACCAGTGCAATATTGAATCCAAATAACTGTTCTTGAAAATTTAATACTTGAAATACTTTTTTTTTTGTTAATAAATATTTTTTTGTAATCATTATTACTTACTAAAATTTTATTAAACACCAGATTTACTACCAGTCCAGTTTAATTTTGTACACTGATCACTATATTCTCTATATTTTGCTCTCTTTAGATTCTTTTTCTTATTTTAATATACCATTACTTGCTTACTATTGTAAACTAAGATTATAGAGCTGATAACCAGTGCAGTATTATATTGTTAAACTTGTGCCATAATAAGAATTATAATCCTTGTACAGGGGACCCCTGAGTTTCGTGATTAATCCATTCCAGAGAGCCTGCCGAAGGTCGAAATTCACGAAACTCGAAACCATTTTCCCCATAAGAAATAATGGAAATAAAATGAATCTGTTCCAGACACCCAAAAATATTAAAATAATTTTTTTTTTAAATTAAATAAAGATTTACATAATGAAAACAATCAGATATCAAGTACATGCATTTAAAAAAGTAATACTAACATTACAATTACCTTTACTGAAGACTTCTGCGTGGATGGAAGATGGGAGGAGGGGATAGGAGGAAGGTGTACACTATTGTTTAGAAAGAGAAACTCCTTCCATCAGGACTTTAGGCAGCAAGTCCTTATCTGGGGTTACTTCCCTTCTTTTAATGCCACTGGGAACAACTTGAGAGTCACTGGACCCCTGTCGCACAAAATATCTGTCCAGAGAGGTCTTTTTCTGGCATTTAAGATTTCCCTGAAGTGGGACACGACACTGTCATTGTACATGTTGCAGATATGGCTTGTTTCAGCTTGGTCAGGGTGATACTTTTCAACAAAACTTTGCAACTCATTCCACTTGGCACAAATCTCCTTAATCTTTGAAGAAGGCACCTCATCCACTCCCTCTTCCTCCTCCTCTGAAGCAAGTTCCTCGGCTGTGGTCTGATGCTGTTCCAGTTGAAGCTCTTGCAGTTCGTCAGTGGTTAGCTCTTCCCTGTGGTCCTCCAACTCTTCCACATCCTCATCACTCACCTCCAACCCCATGGACTTGCCCAATGCCACAACACATTCCACAACAGGCAGAGGGTCGGCAGGGACAGGGTCTGCCTCAAACCCTTCAAAATCCCTCTGGATCGTGTTCCTCACTTTATTTACCAAAGGACTTGCACTAGCTTTCCTTGGGTCCATGATGACTTATTTAGCAGTTGCAAGCACAAAAAACAATGGATTATTATGAAATGTATTGTATGAACCTGCAGGGCGATGGTCACGTGTTGGTAAACAATGGCACACTGAGCGTGAATGGCGTGGGAGACTGGCTTGGTGTGCGCGGTGACGGGCGGACGGGTACCAGACGGTCGCCGAAACAAGTCTTTTCACGAAACTCAAGGCCAAATTTTTCCAAAAAAACTCGCCGAAGGTTGAATTTCACGAAAGTCGAGGCTGCCGAAACTCGGGGGTCCACTGTATTTTACAATTACCTACATAATCTAGTATTATTAGCTTCTGTTTCTCTTTCATTTTATTGTGTTCAGTAAACATCTATTCAAAATCAACACCTTTGTCAAGCCCTAATATGATAACAGTTCAATATTAATTCATCAAATCTGTTCCTTATAAAGAGGAAACTGCAATTTTTTTTTTCTTCAAAAAACTAGTGTAACAATCCATTAGCTAGTAAGATGAATTAATTTCCTTAATTATTACGTTCAACATAATACTCTCTAAAATCTTTGGAAAATTAATTCATAGACAGATCTATTCCTACCTCATCTCAAACATATTAAACCCCTGTCAGTTTGGATTCAGGAAAAATAAAAGCACAAATGATGCTATTATACACATGCTAGAGCTAATATATACCGCTCTCGAGAAGAAAGAAGTCCCACTGGGAATTTTTCATAGACTTATGTAAAGCTGCACTCTAAATTAACACACTATAGTATAAGAGGCCACTCCCTCAACTACCTAAAGTCATACCTTAGTAACAGAAGCCAATACGTGTACGCAAGTGGTGCAAACTCTTCCCCACAACCAATCACAGTAGGAGTCCCACAAGGAAGTGTCCTAGGACCGCTCCTCTTTCTCATCTACATCAATGACCTACCGAATGCATCACAGCTACTCAAATCCATATATGCAGATGACACTACATGTGTCTTCTCACACCCAGACCCAGCCATACTCGCCAATGCTGTCAGTGCTGAATTGCAGAAAATATCTACCTGGATGATGATGAATAAACCTGCCCTAAATACTGACAAAACCTATTTAATTCAGTTTGGAACCAGAGCTGCAAATGTTCCACTTAACATAACACTAAATGGATCACCCATCACAAGACTCAAAGAGGGAAAATTCCTAGGAATCCACCTAGACAGTAGCCTCAAATCCCAAACACACATACAACAAATTTCCAAGAAAATCTCAGAAAGTAGACATACTGTCAAAGATACAGTACTATGTTCAACAATCAGCTCTCCTTACACTGTATCACTCACTCCTCTACCCTTGTATCACATATGGAATTTGTGCATGGGGGTCAACATCATCAAATCACCTAAGGCCACTAATAACCCAGCAAAAGGCTGCAGTCAGAGTGATAAATTCCCACTCATGACAGCATACTCCACTTCTAGTCAAAAGTTTAAATTTGCTCACCATAAAGAACATACACACTTATTCATGTGCCTACTAAATACATAGAACTATACACGTAAACATAAACCCTCCACTCAAACCTCTTGCCAACCTTAACAGGACACACGACCATAACACAAGACACAGATCTCTTTTTGATGTACCAAGTGTCCATATCACACTCTGTAAAAGCTAACCAGAACTCCTAAATCCTTTTTGCAATTAGTAGTATTTAAATCTACTTCATTTAGCTTATATATGGCATGGTTATTTTCTTGTCCAACATTTAGAACTTTGCATTTGTCTATATTAATCTGCTTCTGCCACTTCTCTGACCACTGCCTCAGTCTGTTCAAATCATCCTGGAGTGCTCTAGTGTCCTCATTAGAATGAATTGCCCAGCCTATTTTGGTGTTGCCAGCAAATTTGCTTATGCTGCTATTTATTCCCTCATCTATGTCTTTGTAAATTGTGAACAACAAGGGGCCCAACACTGACCCCTGCAGAACACCACTAGTGACGTGCCCCCATTCTGATTTCTCCCCATTTATGCTAACACTCTGCTCCCTATTTGTCAGCCATGCCTTTACCCAGGAAAAAGTTTCTCCTATTCCGTGTGCCTTAAGTTTCCTCAATAGCCTCTGATGCGGAACTCCATCGAAAGCCTTACTGAAGTTCATATACACAATATCATATTCATTACCATGATCTACCTTCTCAAACACTTTAGTGAAAAAAGTTAGAAAATTCGTAAGACAGGAATGCCCTTTTGTAAAACAGTGTTGAGAGAGAGAGAGAGAGAGAGATACAGAGGAGAGAGAGAGAGAGAGAGAGAGAGAGACAGAGAGAGAGAGAGAAAAAGAGAGAGAGATACAGAGAGGAGAGAGAGGGTAGAGAGAGAGAGAGAGATACAGAGAGAGAGAGATACAGAGAGAGAGAGAGAGAGAGAGAGATACAGAGAGAGAGAGAGAGAGATACAGAGAGAGAGAGAGAGATACAGGAGAGAGAGAGAGATACAGAGAGAGAGAGAGAGATACAGAGAGAGAGAGAGATACAGAGAGAGAGAGTATATACAGAGAGAGAGAGAGATACAGAGAGAGAGAGAGATACAGAGGAGAGATACAGAGAGAGAGAGATACAGAGAGAGAGGATACAGAGAGAGATATACAGAGATACGAGAGAGAGATACAAAAGATATAAGGAAGATACAGAGATACAGAGAGAGAGATACAGAGATACAGAGAGAGAGATACAGAGATACAGAGAGAGAGATACAGAGATACAGAAAGAGGATACAGAGATACAGAGAGAGAAGATACAGAGATACAGAGAGAGAGATACAGAGATACAGAGAGAGAGATACAGAGAGACAGATACGAGAGAGAGAGAGAGAGAGATAGAGAGAGAGAGATACAGAGAGAGAGATACAGAGAGAGAGATACAGAGAGAGAGATACAGAGGAGAGATACAGAGGAGGTAACCAGATGAGTTCAAAAATTCTTTTAGAGCTGAGAGATAAAAGAGGAGAGGAACTTAACGTAATAGCTTGAAAACGGGACCGATACCAGAAAAAAAAAAAAAAGAGAGAATACAGAGAGAGAGAGAAAGAGAGAGAAAGAGAGAGAAGAAAGAGAGAGAGAGAAAGAGAGAAAGAAAGAGAGAAAAGAGAAGAGAGAGAGAGAGAAAGAGAGAAAGAGAGAGAAAGAGAGAGAGAAAGAGAAAAAGAGAGAAAGAGAGAGAGAGGAAAAGAGAGGAGAAGAGAGAAAGAGAGAAAGTGAGAGAGAGAAGAGCGAGAGAAAAAGAAAGAGAGAGAGAAAGAGAAGAGAAAGAGAAAGAGGAGAAGAGAGAGAGAGAAGAAAAAGAGAGAGAGAAGAGAGAAGAGAGAGAGAGAAAGAGAGAGGGGAAAGGAAAGAGAAAGAAGAAGAGAGGAAGGACATTTTACAGCCGTCTCACCCTCCTACTAACACAGTTTTCCAGCGGCAGAATCTGAGGACAAATCTGCAAAACACAGGAGGTGCAACAAATCCTAGTCCACCCTCCCGGGCACCTAGGCTGTGCTCTCGCTGTCACCGGAAGGGGCCCCACTGCCAACAACTGCCTGCGAGATACCAGGTTGTAATTACTGCTACAAGAAAAGGACATCAGGAGGACCAGTGTCGGAAGAAAAAAGGAACTTGACAGACAGGGCCACCTGTTTAGAAACCTGTTTCTCAGAACAAACCAGCAGGATCTCTGAATTGGTAACACACTCCCCACGTCACCACTAGCTACTCCTATCCCAGCCCAGCAGGTGGTATTGTGCCTTATACAAGACCACAGACCTACATCCCTGCAGCTGCCTCAGTACCCTACCTCTCTCAAGGGCAGGCACCTTACATTCCCTACACACCCACCACCTCAGCTGACCACTTCATCATGAGGAGCCAGTCTATCAGCATCCTGTCGGCCAACATTAGAGGTTTCATTACTAATGTTGGAGAGCTCACACATAGTATTGTGAACACTCGACGTCCCGACATGATAGCTGTTGTTGAAACATTTTTGGATGACAGGACTCCAGAAAATTTTGCAAGAATTGCTTGCTACACCCCATGGATGAGAAGAGACAGGAAAGGGGGCAAGGAGGAGGTGTTGCTGTGTGCTTCTCTAAAAGTGTTCATGCCCAGCACATTGATGTTGCCACCCCTACACATCTTGAAATGATGTTCTTCAAGCTCTGTATAAACACTAGTACCTCTGTACTAGCATGTGCAATGTACAGTCCTCAGTGGCAACATGCAGACCCCATCAACTTCCTAATGGAAAATATTGACTCCCTTCTGCTACAACACAACTGTCAACATATTATAACTGTTGGTGACCTCAACCAGCACCTTATACAGAGGGACTTTGATGACCTTCTTGCAGTGTCTGACATGAGAAACTTTGTTGATTTCCCTACTCATATCTCTGGCTCCTCCCTTGACCCAGTAGTGAGTGATCTGGCAGAAGGCATAGTCACTTGTCAACCCCTTGGCTACGTTGGATCGTCTGACCACAAGGCTGTTTTTACGACACTTAAGACCCCAACAGAATGAGGTGAGGAGTCCACACGCACAACCTGGCTATGGGAAAGAGGTAATTGGCCAGCCCTTTGCTCTGAGCTCGCCACCACCGATTGGAATGCTCTTCTCCAAGGGGATGTTGACAACCAAGTGAAAGCCTTCACTGGACACATCCTTAATCTACAACAAGAACACATTCCTCACCGGCAATATGTGACGAACATAAGAACATAAGAAAGGAGGAACACTGCAGGAGGCCTGCTGGCCCATACTAGGCAGGTCCTTTACAATTCATCCCACTAACAAAACATTTGCCCAACCCAATTTTCAATGCCACCCAAGAAATAAGCTCTGATGTGAAAGTCCCACTCAAATCCAACCCCTCCCACTCATGTACTTATCCAACCTAGATTTGAAACTACCCAAAGTCCCGGCCTCAATAACCCAACTAGGTAGACTGTTCCACTCATCAACTACCCTATTTCCAAACCAATACTTTCCTATGTCCTTTCTAAATCTAAACTTATCTAATTTAAATCCATTACTGCGGGTTCTCTCTTGGAGAGATATCCTCAAGACCTTATTAATATCCCCTTTATTAATACCTATCTTCCACTTATACACTTCGATCAGGTCTCCCTCATTCTTCGTCTAACAAGTGAATGTAACTTAAGGTCTTCAATCTTTCTTCATAAGGAAGATTTCTAATGCTATGTATTAATTTAGTCATCCTACGCTGAATGTTTTCTAACGAATTTATGTCCATTTTGTAATACGGAGACCAGAACTGAGCTGCATAATCTAGGTGAGGCCTTACTAATGATGTATAAAGCTGCAGTATGACCTCTGGACTTCTGTTGCTTAAAACTTCTTGATATAATCCCAGTAATCTATTTGCCTTATTACGTACGCTTAGGCATTGCTGTCTTGGTTTAAAGGTTGCTGCTCACCATAACCCCCAAGTCCTTTTCGCAATCTGTATGGCTAAGTTCTACATCATTTAACTTATAAGTACTAGGGTTATGGGCACTCCCCAAGCTTCAGAAACCTTGCATTTATCACTTAACGCATCTGCCACTTTTCTGACCAAGAATAGAGTTTGTTTAAATCCTCCTGAAGTTCCATAACATCTACGTTTGAATCAATTATCCTACCTATCTTTGTGTCATCGGCGAATTTGCTCATATCACTAGTAATTCTCTCATCAAGATCATTGATATATATTATAAACAACAACGGCCCAAGACTGATCCCTGTGGAAACGCCACTTGTTACAGATCCCCACTCGCTTTAACCCCATTTATGGACACTCTCTGCTTCCTGTCAGTGAGCCATGACTCGATCCACGAGAGCACTTTTCCCCCAATGCCATGAGCTGCCACTTTCTTTAACAGTCTATGGGCGGAACTCTATCAAAAGCCTTACTAAAATCTAAGTAAATAATATCAAATTCTTTATTGTGGTCAACAGCCTCAAAAGCTTTACTGAAGAAAGTTAATAAATTAGTTAGACAAGACCGGCCTCTTGCGAATCCATGCTGAGTATCATTAATCAAGCTATGCTTATCGAGATGGTTTTCTATAATCTCAGCATAATTGACTAGTAATTTGCCTAAAATTGAGGTCAGGCTTAATTGGGCGGTAATTTGACGGTAACGACTTGTCCCCTGTTTTAAAAAGAGGAGTTACATTAGCCATCTTCCACATATTAGACACTACACCTGTTTGAAGAGATAAAAATATTAGTTAATGGTTCACAGAGTTCCATTTTGCATTCCTTAAGAACCCTTGAAAAAACCTCATCAGGACCCAGCGACTTATTTTGCTTCAGTCTGTATCTGCTTCACAACCATCTCACTAGTGACTGTGATGTTACATAATTTATCTTCTTCTAGCCCACTGTAAAAATTAATTACTGGAATATTGTTAGTGTCTTCCTGTGTAAAAACAGAGAAAATAATTATTTAAAATCAAGCACATTTCATTCTCTTTGTCAGTAAGGTGCCATATTTATTTTTAAGGGACCTATCTTATCTCTAACTTTTGTTCTATAGACCTGGAAAACTTTTTGGGTTAGTTTTAGAATCCCTAGCAACTTTAATTCATAGCCCTTTTAGCTTTTCTTATCCCCTTTTAATGTCCCTCTTAATGTCAATATACTGATTCATAAGATGACCCTCACCTCTTTTGATACGCCTATAAATTCCTTTCTTATCCCCTAGTAGATATTTGAGCCTATTATTCATCCATTTTGGGTCATTTCTATTTGATCTAATTTCTTTATATGGGATAAACGCTCTTTGAGCAGCATGTATAGTGTTCAGAAAACTGTCATATTGATAGCTCTCTTCGTTACCCCAGTCAACAGATAAGTGTTCTCTAAGCCCATCGTAATCTGCTAAGCGAAAATCTGGGACTGTTACTGAGTTATCGCTACTATCGTACTTCCATTCAATGCTAAATGTAATTGATTTGTGGTCGCTAGCACCCAGTTCCTCTGAAATTTCTAAATTATTAACAAGGGATTCATTGTTTGCCATAACTAAGTCAAGCAGGTTATTTCCCCTTGTAGGTTCTGTCACAAACTGCTTCAAAAAACAACCCTGAAATACTTCCAAGAAGTTGTATGATTCTAAATTTCCAGTCAAGAAATTCCAATCAACATGACTAAAGTTAAAGTCTCCTAGAATTACTACATTATCGTGCCTTGTGGCCTTAACAATTTCCTCCCATAGTAGTTTCCCTTGGTCCCTATCTAAGTTTGGGGGACGGTATATCACTCCTAAAATCAGTTTTTCATGCCTACAGATCAGCCTTGGTTTGGCTTTCATTGCAGAGAGGCTCCTACTGCTAAGTACAAAGCATGGCGAAGGTATAAGAGACATCCTACCACCTATAACAGGAGCTTGCACACGCAAGCCTGTAGGCATATGGGTGATGTTCAAAAGTGGGCCATTGCTAAATGGGAGGTGGACACTAAAAGAAAGCTAGCATCAGGTAGGGTAGGCTCCAAAACCTGGTGGTCCCTGGTCAAGGACAGACAAGGTTATCTGCCTGATGAACTCATTCCACCTCTAAATCGACAGGATGGGACCACCTCTACTAGTAGTCAAGAGAAGGCGGACCTCTTTGCTGAACACTTTGCTACCAAAATGCAAGTTCCTGATCCAGCAAGGGACCCTCCTTGGCTAGCTGCAAGAACTTTGTCAAAACTGTCAGTGGTGACAATAAGGCAGGAGGAGGTGCATTTCCTTCTTAAATCGCTTGACCAAGAAAAGGCTGTGGGCCCAGACAAGTTGAGCCCAAGATTGTCGAGAAGATGTGCAGAGCAGCTAGCAGCACCTCTAACTCGCATCTTTCAGCACTGCCTAGTACAGTGTAAATGGCCCTCTCTATGGAAAGAGGCAAATGTAGTCCCTGTTCACAAAAAGAAGAGCAGAGCAGAAATCAGCAACTACAGACCAGTGTCACTCCTGTCAATCACTGGTAAGATCCTTGAGACAATAATCTCAAGACAAATGACATAGTTTTTTGACTACCACTCACTACTTTGTGATCGTCAATATGGCTTCAGGAAAGGTTACTCTGCTGCTGATCTGTTGTTAAACCTCTCCACTAAGTGGCACCAGCCACTGGATGAATCCAAAGTCAGCTGTGTGGTAGCACTGGACATTGCTGGCACTTTCGACCGGGTGTGGCACCAGGGCGCATTAGCAAAACTTCAAGCACTGGGAATTGCAGGCTCTACGCTATGTCTCCTCAGTGATTACCTTCATGGTAGATCTCTAAGTGTAGTTCTCAATGGAACGGAATCAGCAAGACATCCTATTGGGGCAAGTGTTCCACAAGGAAGCGTCCTGGGTCCATTGTTATGGAATGTCTACTTCAACGGCCTTCTTCATCTCATCCCAGAATCACATGCATATGCAGACGACTGAACACTGACATTCACTTATCCAAGAGAAGAAATGCCAGCTGCTCTAAGCTACATCAATCACCAGCTGAGAGCCATATCAGCTTGGGGAAATAGATGGCAAGTAACATTTGCACCTGAGAAAACGCAAATGATGATTGTCTCTAGGCACCATGATGGTAATGCTGGTGCAGTAGTAAGGATGAATGGTAGGGTGTTGGCACCTCGAGAAGAAGTTGATATCCTTGGGGTGAAATTTGACTCCAAACTAACCATGAAGAACATTGTTGTCAATCTTGCAAACAAGGCAGCCAGGAAGCTTACAGCACTTCGCCGTATCTCGCATCTGCTTGACAGTAGGGGTTGCAAAATCCTGTACGAGGCACAAGTACGCTCACACCTTGAGTATGCTCCTCTTTCTTGGCTTGTCTGGCCCCCTCCTCTCATCTGCGACTGCTTGACAGAGTAGAGAACAGAGCAAGACGTCTCATCTCTCGCCTGGACCCATCCTGGATAGATCTGTCATTTCAGCAGAGCCTTCAACATAGGAGGGATGTGGGTGGCCTTACTGTTATGTACAAGGCCAATATTGTCAAAATACCACACTTGGATCCACTTCGAGGACAGCGTTGAACAAGCTTTTATGCCACAAGACGGGCAGAAAGCAGCAACTTCACTCTGGCTGTACCCTTCTCCAGAACATCACTCCATCTGAGATCATACATACCCAGGATGACTCGAGTATGGAACACATTCGTACAGCATAATGATGTCAACGAGATAAAGTCGTTGATCAATGAAAATGGGCCCACGATGGCTCCAACTTCATCCTTTTTCCCACTGTATGTCTCATAACAAAATGCTTTCAAATGAGCTAAATGTAGGTAACAGCTCTTAAGCTCTCAATAAAGTTAGGAATCCATATCATTTGGGGAAATAGCTTGGAAAAAGTAACATTTGCACCTGGAAAAAACAAAGATGAAGTCTCAGACCAGATGGAGAGATACAGAGAGAGAGTAAGGAGAATGGAGAGAGTTCACCTGAGAAGAAGTTGATATCCTGGGGGAAGATTTGATACAAAGAGACAGAGAGATACATTGTTGATGGAATGCAATACAAGGCAGCCAGGAAGTTACAGCATGGCGAACGATCGCTGAAGTAGGAGAGTGCAAAATCCGAGAGAGAAAGTACAGAGCACACTGAGTAAGCTACTAGGGCATTGCTGAGCCCCCTACAGACTGGAGAGAGTAGAGAACAAAAGCAAGAGGTCTCAGACGCGAGACCCATCCGAGAAGACGTCAGTTAAGCAGAGTAACAAGAGAGGATAGGAGGTGGCTATACGAGAAGAGGATCAATAGGTAAAATACAAATTGAGACAATTCGAGGAAGCGTTGAACAAGAGTAATGCACAGAGACGAGTCAAAGAGCAGCAACGTGTCACATCTGAGAGTACATAGCTCACAGAAGATACTCATTAGAGATCGATACAGACCAGGATGACTCGAGTATGGAACAGAGTACAGATACAGATGCAAGAGATACAAGCAGTTGATCAAATGAAAATGCAGAGCCACAGAATGGAGACATGTTGCTACTGTATGTACGCATAAGAAAAATCTCAGAAAGAGCTACAGAGAGTAACAGCTTAGATGCCAATACAGAGAGAGATACCTTAACCGGTAAGATACTTGACAGATACAAGCTAGAGGAGATCCAGATGAAACTGAGTAAACAAAAGAAAGAGATAAGAGATAAAGAGAGATACAGAGAGAGAGAGAATACTGAAGAGAGAGAGAGATAATAGAGAGAGAGAGAGAGAGATAGCAGAGAGAGAGAGAGAGAAGTACAGAGAGAGAGAGAGAAAGAGAGAGAGAAAGAGAGAGAGAGAGAGAAGAGAGGAGAGAGAGAGAACAGAGAGAGAGAGAGAGAAGGATACAGAGAGAGAGAGATACAGAGAGGAGAGAGAGATACAGAGAGAGAGAGAGATACAGAGAGAAGAGATGAGAGAGATACAGAGAGATCGAGAGAGAGATACAGAGAGAGAGAGAAGAAATACAGAGAGAGAGAGAGATACAGAGAGAGAGAGTACAGAGAGAGGAGAGAGATACAGAGAGAGAGAAGATACAGAGAGAGAGAGATACAGAGAGAAGAGATACGAGAGAGAGAGAGATACAGAGAGAGAGAGATACAGAGAGAGAGATACAGAGAGAGAGAGAGATACAGAGAGAGAGAGAGATACAGAGAGAGAGAGAGAGTACAGAGAGAGAGAGAGATACAGAGAGAATAGAAGAGAGATACAGAGAGAGATACAGAGAGAGAGATACAGAGAGAGATACAGAGAGAGAGAGATACAGAGAGAGAGAGAGAGATACAGAGAGAGGATACGAAGAGAGATACAGAGAGAGAGAGAGAGATACAGAGAGAGATACAGAGATACAGAGAGAGAGAGATACAGAGAGAGAGAGAGATACAGAGAGAGATACAGAGAGAAGAGAGAGAGATACAAGAGAGAGAGATACAGAGAGAGAGAGAGATACAGAGAGAGAGAGATACAGAGAGAGAGAGATACAGGAGAGAGAGAGAGAGATACAGAGAGAGAGAGAGATACGAGAGAGAGAGAGAAAGAGATAAGAGAGAGAGAGAGATAAGAGAGAGATACAGAGAGAGAGAGAGAGAGATACAGAGAGAGAGAGAGAAGAGATACAGAGAGAGAGAAGAGAGAGAGATACGAGAGATAAGAGAGAGAGAGAAGAGAGAGAGAGATACAGAGAGAGAGAAAGAGAGAACAGAGAGAGAGAGATAAGAGAGAGAGATAAGAGAGAGAGAGGAAGAGAGAGAGAGAGATACAGAGAGGAGAGAGAGAATACAGAGAGAGAGAGAGAGAAGATAAGGAGAGAGAGAGAGAGAGAGAAGAGAGAGAGAGAGAGAGAGATACAGAGAGAGAGAGAGAGATACAGAGAGAGAGATAAGAGAAGAGAGAGAGAGAGAGAGAGAGAGATACAGAGAAGAGAGAGAGAACAGAGAGAGAGAGACAGAAAGAGAGAGATACAGAGAGAGATACAGAGAGAGATACAGAGAGAGATACAGAGAGAGAGAGATACAGAGAGAGAGATACAGAGAGAGAGAGATAGAGAGAGAGATACAGAGAGAGAGAGAGATACAGAGAGAGAGAGAGAATACAGAGAGAGAGAGAGAGATACAGAGGAGAGAGAGAGATACAGAGAGAGAGATACAGAGAGATAGATACAGAGAGAGAGAGATACAGAGAGATAGATACAGAGAGAGAGAGAGAGATACAGAGAGAGAGAGAGAAGAGAGAGATACAGAGAGAGAGAGATACAGAGAGAGAGATACAGAGAGAGAATACAGAGAGAGAGATACAGAGAGAGAGATACAGAGAGAAGAGATACAGAGAGAGATACAGAGAGAGATACAGAGAGAGATAGAGAGAGAGAGTACAGAGAGAGAGAGATACAGAGAGAGAGATACAGAGAGAGAGATACAGAGAGAGAGATACAGAAGAGAGATACAGAGAGAGATACAGAGAGAGATACAGAGAGAGAGAGATACAGAGAGAGAGAGATACAGAGAGAGAGAGATACAGAGAGAGATACAGAGAGAGAGAGAGAGAGATAAGAGAGAGAGAGATACAGAGAGAGAGAGAATACAGAGAGAGAGAGATACAGAGAGAGAGATACAGAGAGAGATACAGAGAGAGAGATACAGAGAGAGAGATACAGAGAGACAGAGATGCAGAGAGAGATACACAGAGATGCAGAGAGAGATACACAGAGATACAGAGAGAGATACACAGAGATACAGAGAAATACAGATCGAGAGAGATCCAAATTCAGTCAGTCAGGCAGCCAACCAACCAACCAACCAACCAACCACCCACCCACCCATCCAGCCGGCTGGCAGGCTGGCCTGCTACCCAGCCAGCCGAATACGTATTACACACGTTTCAGAGTTGTTTCTCTTTACTTAGGGCATAGGTTATAGGACATTCTGGCAGGATGACACTACCAGTGGTATTCTCCCATTCCACTGTGTCAACAGTACTTAAAGATAACAGTAACATACGATACTGTACGAGATGTAAAATTTACAATACAGTTTACTACCATGTATACATAATATACAGTACATAAATGATTAAAAATATCACTATTAATAAATTATGGTAAAAAGAATGAAATAATGATTGTACATTACATTACAGTACTACGTAGGTAGTTTATATAGCAAAGTTTTGACATTATGCCCTACCCAGTATGTCAGCAATTTTCAATGGTTCAACTTGCGTCCATCTTGACATACAACCAGTTAGTCGGAATCAAGCTCAGTTGCAATTCGGAGGGTACTTGTATACATAACGAAAACAATGACAAATAAATATAAAGCACTAATAAAATGGATAAATGAACATTTAATATCACACTTACCTTTATTGACTTATCTTTATTGACTTGACTTGTTGGTGTATGGAAGACAGGTAGGAGGCAAGAGGAAGGCAAGTTCATTATGCTTCAATGTGATGCTAATATCATCTCTATGGTTTATTTACCTATCACAGTTCATCTAATGACATTATAAACAATATTAATAAAATAGAAACATGATATATACTCTAGAATGAATAAAATGTCAATGTATGAGAGGAGTAAATTGTTTAAGTGTTATTGTTGGGTTTAACCCCTAAATGGTCCAAACATATATATATACATTCTTACGTGTAGCACCCCAAACGTATACATGTTTTAATTTTCCTGCCTCCAAATTTGGCACGATTGCCCTGAGATGTATGGTCAGCATAGAATGGGTCTCAACACTCGGTGTGCACGATATTAAAAAAAATCTGAGACCACTTAGTACCTTGTGGGAGCGCCAGTTTGAGCGCCAGCTAGAGCAAACAGTGCGACAAACACCAAGGATTCACTGATGTAATGCCATATTAACACTTCTCTTTTAAGAGGAAAGTGATGTTAACCCCAAGTTTAGGGACTGTCGATCTCTGTATCTCTATCTCTGTCTGTATATCTGTCTACCTGTGTCTGTATCTCTTTTTGTCTATCTGTCTATCTCTTTGTCTTTGTCTCACAGGTACACATAAATACAAGTATACATAGTGTAAATTACTTGGGATAACCCAAAAAATCCAGACGAAGTGCTGTACTCTGCTTGAAGATGTGAGTAAACATGATGACGCAGTCTTATGGCTCTCTTCAGACAGACAGAGATTGACAGAAACCGGGAGCTTGACAGACAGACACGTTTGTGTAACAGCAAAAGCAAAGCGAGGGCCGATGCTCATCAAATGTCACCTCTAATCTTTTCTTAGCAAGTGTTATCACTGCACCCTCGAGTATGCTCATCAAACATCAGCTCTTATTGAATGTTATCTCTTATCATCATGTCACTGTCAGGGGGTGGACTTTGTATTTCATGCTTCAAGGGAACTTACTACTACCTATTAATCATCATCTTAATCATTTTAGTCATCATCTTACTCATCATCTTAATCACCTTAATCATCTTAATCACCTTATTCATCATCTTAATCATCATCTTAATCATCTTAATCATCTTAATCATCATCATCTTAATCATCATCATCATTGTAGAAAATTGCATTTATCTGAATGTAACTCATTATGTACATAACAGTAAATGATAACAAAGATAATCATTATTTATCAGAGTTACATAGACAAGTAGGAATTTGGGACACCTAGGTCACAAAAATGTCCGCCTTCGATACCTACCACTGTCATATCCACAAGTTGCTCTGGACCTATGAATTACAAATGAAATATACATCACCAGGAAATCTGGCAAATATATAAATTTGTGGACTGTATATTAAAATAAAAAATGATTATATATACACACATTTATATAACAGAAGGAGAATATATCTTAATCATAACATTCACCAATTTGACTGGAGATTAATGTGTATCATACTCAGAAAACCTCAATGTCTATCTATGAAAATAACACTGGCCAGGTTACAACATAAGACTTATCTGAGGTTCCTGGAGCTGTCTTGTCCAGTTGCCTGATATCTCAAGTTATGCAGGAATGCACATCCAACAATTTCGCCTCCTATTTGAGAGGTGTCAACCCAATTTTACCTCTAGAGCACGAAAATTCTTCCCATTACACTAACGTTCTGTTCAATTCAAACAATGGTGAGTGTCGTCTGCGCAGGCGCAGCTTCCCGTTTTCGATAACATAATTTTTATTAAATACAGTATGCCATCTATTTACATATAACTACTGTATTTCTTGAAAACATATACAGTGTTTTCCATCATCATCATCCTCCACCTCATCATCATCCTCATCATCCCTCATCATCATCATATCATCCTCCTCCTCCTCCTCCTCATCATCCTCAACATCATCATCCTCAACATCATCCTCATCATCATCATCATCATCTCATCCTCATCATCATCCTCATCTCATCTCATCATCATCCTCATCCTCATCATCCTCATCATCCTCCTCATCCTCTACCTGCGAGTTTAATCCGTTCCATGACCTTTCTCGCAACTGGATTTCCTCGTTTGCAGAGTTAATTTTCCTCATTTAAACTAACTGAAATGTAATCACGTTCCAGTGAAATTCTGTACAGTGGACCCCAGGTATTCGATATTAATCCGTTCCTGAGAGCTCATCGTATGCCAAAATTATCAAAAGGCGAATTAATTTTCCCCATAAGAAATAATGGAAATTAAATTAATCTGTGCAAGACACCCAAAAGTATGAAAAAAAAAAAAACATTTTACCACATAAAATATTAAGTTTAATGCACACAAACTGAAGAAGACATGCACAGTTTGTAGTACTCTACTAAAAATAGAATACATGACACTTACCTTTAATGAAGATCTGATGATGATTGATGGGATGGGAGGAGGGGAGAGTGTCGAACTTATTGTTTAGAAGGGGAATCCCCTTCCATTAGGACTTGAGGTAGCAAGTCCTTTTCCAGGGTTACTTCCCTTCTTTTAATGCCACTAGGACCAGCTTGAGAGTCACTGGACCTCTGTCGCACAACAAATCTGTCCATAGAGCTCTGTACCTCCCATTCCTTTACAATTTGTCTAAAATGGGCCACAACATTGTCATTTTAATAGTCACCAGCATGGCTTGCAATAGCTGTGTTAGGGTGATTTTCATCTATAAAGGTTTGCAGTTCAACCCACTTTGCAAACATTTCATTAATTTTTGAAGTAGGCACAATGGATTCCACAACTGGCATAGGCTTCTCAGGGTTAGCCCCAAACCCTTCAAAATCTTTCTTAATTTCCATACTAATTCTCACCCTTTTTACACAGGGTTCACACTAGAAGCTTTCTTGGGGCCCATTGTGACTTATTTTGCAGAAACAAGCATCAAAAACACTGATAATATGGAATGTACCGAATGTATGCTTAGATGGGAGCACACAAGCTGACTTATAAACACTGGCACGCACGGGGCAGTTCAGGCCACACGTGGACACGTCTCGGACGAATCGCACGTGGCGTTTTTTTTTAACCCTTTCAGGGTCCAAGGCCAAAATCTGAAGTGGTGCCCAAGTGTCCAAGAAATTTTGGAAAAAAAAAAATTCTTACAGAATTAAAGATAATATTTTTGTGAAGGTAATAAAAAAAAAAATTTCTGATCAGTACTTACCGAGATACAGCGGAGGGAAGTTGACCCAAAATGACCGGGTGGCGGCAACATCAGTAACTTCAGCAAAATCCCATTTTTTTATTTTACGTTTTTTATATTTTTTCTTTTCTATTTTTTCCTTTTTCTAGTGACATTTGTGGCCTGTGAGACCAATATAATGTATATTGTATAAGTGTACACTCATTGTATTCAACACAATAACTGCACTAATTTATCATTATATTGCTTACAAAACTTGTAAACAAGTTTATTGTAAGCAAAATGATGAAAATATTAGTGTGGTTGTGAATACAACGGTACCATATAGTACCATATGGTACAATGGCACCATTTGGTACAATGGTACCATATGATACAATGGTACCATATGGTGCAATAGTACCATATGGTACACTACCATACAGTACAATGATACCATATGGTTCATTGTATCGTATGGTACTATATGGTACTGTTGTATTCAACACAATAAACACTAATATTTTCATTATTATTTTGTTTACAATAATAGTTTACAACAAAAATATTCAAAAATGTTGTATATTAGTAATGTTCTATTATATATTTACAAGTGTACAGGAACTTGACGTGTTCCTTGAGGTGGATGACAAAGCACTTTGTCTCAGAAACTGCAGAGTCAGTAGCTAGCTTGCATCGCCATTCACTCAGTCTTGGCTGGAGTCTCATGCCACTAACATCTATTGACCATATGGTACACGGTATCATGTTACAGGGTACCATATGGTACACTGTACTATATGGCACAGGGTGCCATACGGCACAGGTGCCATACGGCACGGTACAATACGGCACAGGGTACCACACGGCACAGGGTACCATATGGCACAGGGTAACATACGGCACAGGGTACCATACGGCACAGGGTACCATACGGCACAGGGTACCATACGGCACAGGGTACCATAGGGTACAGATACAGGGATAACTATGGAAGTAAGTCACCCTGACTTTTTTGGGTTATCCTAGGATTTTATACGCATGCTGCTATGTATGATACTCTATGTATGTAATTGTATTTCTGTACACCTGAATAAACTTACTCAAGTGCATGTGGCATTATAATTAAGTTTTTTTAGGTATACACAAATAAAGTTATAGAATATCATACTTAGCAGCGTATATTTGGAGAACCTAGGATAACCCAAAAAAGTCAGACAGACTTATTTCCATTAGGGTCTCTGTACCCTGTACCATATGGTATAATGTACTATATGGTACCATTGTACCACATGGTACCAATGTACCACATGGTACCATTGTACCACATGGCACAATGGTACCATATGGTTCAAAACCATAGAATTCGTCATAAGCTCCACTTCCATCAGTCTTAGAACTGTAAGTTGTGAAGAGGAGAGTCTGAATTCACCCAGAGAGTGAGTGGGGAGTGAGAGCTTCCTTGCCGCCAGGCACCATGAACTAAGCTACTTTGCCGGCGTTCCCACAATGCCATGTGGGCGTCCAGATTTTTTCTATAGTGTGCACACTGACCACCCTGACCCATTCTCTCAGATGTAGGCCTACCAGCCTTCTCGCGCTAAATTTGATGCTGCTAGAATTTTGGCGTAGATCTACTGTTTGGACCCTGAACATAAAGCCATAGATCTACGGGACGGACCCTGAAAGGGTTAACGAGGGGCAAGGCAAAATTTTTGCGTTAAAATGTATCGAATACCAGATTTAACCCTTTGAGGGTCGACAGGCCCTCTCCGAAACTCGTTCTCAGGGTCGGCCAAATTTAAAAAAAAAAAAAAAATATTCTCTCTTATGAAAAGATAGAGAATCTTTTCCCGATCATAAGGACACCAAAAGTTTGAAATTTGATGGAAAACTTATGGAATTATGCTCTCGCAAATTTAGCGGTCTCGGCGATGTTTACGCATCGGCGATTTTGCCCACTTTGAGCCCCATTTTCGGCCAATTCCACTGTACTAGTCGACAAAAAACATGAATATTTCGCTAGAACTCCATTTTTTCTATCGAATGGGTGCAAGAAACCACCCATTTATGAAATTCAACTATCCAGTACAGTGGTCAGAATTTAGCAATTTTGCCAATTTCACACAAATTTCAAAAGATGCCAATTTCCGAATAGGGTCCAGAATAAACAAGAAAGACATTCCTGGCACTAAAATAACATTTCCTCTGGTCATTAGTCACGTCTCAAGGCCCCTCTTATATTCTTTTGCTTTCCACTTTGAATTTTTATTCTCACAAAAAATATAAGATTTACTGTTATGCAGACTACTGTATTAGTGTAAAAAATGGTATAAATATTATTGGTGCACTTGTGAAAGAATATTAGACTCACCAGTTGACGTGTATTGCACGCTTGGCACGATTTGTTTACTTTTGAAATTTGGTAAAAATCGAACATTTCTGCTACTTTGAGCTCAATTTCAAGGTACCTTTCATTGTAAAACCAGTCAAAATTATCTCAATTTCTGTAATATGTCTTACATTCTATAAAATGAGACCAAGAAATCTAGAATACAACAATAAATACCATACGAAAATACAGTGCAAAGTCGCTGTTTTATTCCAAAAAAATGGTCAAAGTTTTTTTTTTCTCATTATGCACTGTGTGCTGCAGGATTTTTTTTTAGACTGTGCACACTGACCACATAGACCCATTCTTTCATATGAAGGCCTACCAGCTTTCTTCCACTAGATTTGAGGGCGCTAGAATTTAGGCGTACTAGTACGTCAAAAACCCTGAGTCGTAAGCCGTACTAGTACATCCGAAACCCTCAAAGGGTTAACATATACCGATGCCATCGAATACCAGGGGTCCACTGTACTTCAATAATTTCGCTAATATCAACTCTACGGCTTATTTATCTATCTCACTTCATCTAATATGACATAACAAACAAAATAAATAACATAGAAACATGATATATACTCTATAATGAATAAAATATGTCATTATGTAACAGGTGTAGGCAGCCACAACCGCTCCCTCTTTGTTGTGGAAAATATTGCCATCTAGTGACGGCCTTTTGACGCCGTCTATTATAATTGTTATATGTAATAATTATTATATATGCATTATTATTATTATACATATTATAATTATTTTTATTATTAGTGTATTACAGTGGACCCCCGGTATTCGATGGCATCGGTATTCGATAAATCCAGTTTTCCATGCATTTTAACGCAAAAACTTTTCCTCGGTATTCGATTGAAAACCCGGTATTCGATATGATTCATACGAGACCTGTCCACGTGTGGCCTGAACTGCCCCGTGTGTGCTAGTGTTTATAAGCCAGCCAGTGTGCGCGCATCTAAGGATACATTCGGTACATTCCATATTATCCATATTATCACTGTGTTTGGTGCTTGTTTCTGCAAAATAAGTCACCATGGGCGCCAAGAAAGCTTCTAGTGCCAACCCTTCGAGAAAAAAAAGTCGCTAATGACATGAAATGAAGAAAGAGATAATTGCAAAGTACAAAAGTGGAGTGCGTGTGTCGGAGCTGGTCAGGTTGTATAATAAACCCCAATTAACCATCTCTACTATAGTGACCAGGAAAACGGCAATCAAGGAAGCTGTTCTTGCAAAAGGTGCAACTGTGATTACGAAACAGCGACCACAAGTGTTAGAAAATGTTGAGAGATTGTTATTGGTGTGGATAAATGAAAAACAGATAGCAGGAGATAGCATCTCTCAAGCGATCATTTGTGAAAAGGCATGTGATTAGGCATGGTGAGGCTGCCAGTTATGTTGTGCGACAGAAGTCCAGTGACTCTCAAGCTGGTCCTAGTGGCATTAAAAGAAGGGAAGTAACCCCGGAAAAGGACTTACTACCTCAAGTCCTAATGGAAGGGGATTCCCCTTCAAAACACTAACACCTCTCCCCTCCTCCCATCCCATCAATCATCACCAGATCTTCATTAAAGGTAAGTGTCAATTATTTTATTGTTATTGTAATTATTCTATTGCATTAAACTTAATATTTCATGTAGTAAAATTTTTTTTTTTCATACTTTTGGGTGTCTTGCACGGATTAATTTGATTTCCATTATTTCTTAGGAGGAAAATTGATTCGATTTTCGATATTATCAGTATTCGATGAGCTCTCAGGAACGGATTAATATCGAATACCGGGGGTCCACTGTGTATTATATTATACGTATTATTATACATATTATATTATTACTATATAAATAATTGTGGTAGGGGACCTGAATGCTAAAGTAGGAGAAACTTTTAGAGAGGGTGTGGTAGGTAAGTTTGGGGTGCCAGGTGTAAATGATAATGGGAGCCCTTTGATTGAACTTTGTATAGAAAGGGGTTTAGTTATAGGTAATACATATTTTAAGAAAAAGAGGATAAATAAGTATACAAGATATGATGTAGGGCGAAATGACAGTAGTTTGTTGGATTATGTATTGGTAGATAAAAGACTGCTGAGTAGACTTCAGGATGTACATGTTTATAGAGGGGCCACAGATATATCAGATCACTTTCTAGTTGTAGCTACACTGAGAGTAAAAGTTAGATGGGATACAAGGAGAATAGAAGCATCAGGGAAGAGAGAGGTGAAGGTTTATAAACTAAAAGAGGAGGCAGTTAGGGTAAGATATAAACAGCTATTGGAGGATAGATGGGCAAATGAGAGCACAGGCAATGGGGTCGAAGAGGTATGGGGTAGGATTAAAAATGTAGTGTTAGAGTGTTCAGCAGAAGTTTGTGGTTACAGGAAAGTGGGTGCAGGAGGGAAGAGGAGCGATTGGTGGAATGATGATGTAAAGAGAGTAGTAAGGGAGAAAAAGTTAGCATATGAGAAGTTTTTACAAAGTAGAAGTGATGCAAGGAGGGAAGAGTATATGGAGAAAAAGAGAGAGGTTAAGAGAGTGGTGAAGCAATGTAAAAAGAGAGCAAATGAGAGTGGGTGAGATGTTATCAACAAATTTTGTTGAAAATAAGAAAAAGTTTTGGAGTGAGATTAACAAGTTAAGAAAGCCTAGAGAACAAATGGATTTGTCAGTTAAAAATAGGAGAGGAGAGTTATTAAATGGAGAGTTAGAGGTATTGGGAAGATGGAGGGAATATTTTGAGGAATTATTAAATGTTGATGAAGATAGGGAAGCTGTGATTTCGTGTATAGGGCAAGGAGGAATAACATCTTGTAGGAGTGAGGAAGAGCCAGTTGTGAGTGTGGGGGAAGTTCGTGAGGCAGTAGGTAAAATGAAAGGGGGTAAGGCAGCCGGGATTGATGGGATAAAGATAGAAATGTTAAAAGCAGGTGGGGATATAGTTTTGGAGTGGTTGGTGCAATTATTTAATAAATGTATGGAAGAGGGTAAGGTACCTAGGGATTGGCAGAGAGCATGCATAGTTCCTTTGTATAAAGGCAAAGGGGATAAAAGAGAGTGCAAAAATTATAGGGGGATAAGTCTGTTGAGTGTACCTGGTAAAGTGTATGGTAGAGTTATAATTGAAAGAATTAAGAGTAAGACGGAGAATAGGATAGCAGATGAACAAGGAGGCTATAGGAAAGGTAGGGGGTGTGTGGACCAGGTGTTTACAGTGAAACATATAAGTGAACAGTATTTAGATAAGGCTAAAGAGGTCTTTGTGGCATTTATGGATTTGGAAAAGGAGTATGACAGAGTGGATAGGGGGGCAATGTGGCAGATGTTGCAAGTGTATGGTGTAGGAGGTAGGTTACTGAAAGCAGTGAAGAGTTTTTACGAGGATAGTGAGGCTCATGTTAGAGTATGTAGGAAAGAGGGAAATTTTTTCCCAGTAAAAGTAGGCCTTAGACAAGGATGTGTGATGTCACCGTGGTTGTTTAATATATTTATAGATGGGGTTGTAAGAGAAGTAAATGCGAGGGTCTTGGCAAGAGGCGTGGAGTTAAAAGATAAAGAATCACACACAAAGTGGGAGTTGTCACAGCTGCTCTTTGCTGATGACACTGTGCTCTTGGGAGATTCTGAAGAGAAGTTGCAGAGATTGGTGGATGAATTTGGTAGGGTGTGCAAAAGAAGAAAATTAAAGGTGAATACAGGAAAGAGTAAGGTTATGAGGATAACAAAAAGATTAGGTGATGAAAGATTGAATATCAGATTGGAGGGAGAGAGTATGGAGGAGGTGAACGTATTCAGATATTTGGGAGTGGACGTGTCAGCGGATGGGTCTATGAAAGATGAAGTGAATCATAGAATTGATGAGGGAAAAAGAGTGAGTGGTGCACTTAGGAGTCTGTGGAGACAAAGAACTTTGTCCTTGGAGGCAAAGAGGGGAATGTATGAGAGTATAGTTTTACCAACGCTCTTATATGGGTGTGAAGCGTGGGTGATGAATGTTGAAGCAAGGAGAAGGCTGGAGGCAGTGGAGATGTCATGTCTGAGGGCAATGTGTGGTGTGAATATAATGCAGAGAATTCGTAGTTTGGAAGTTAGGAGGAGGTGCGGGATTACCAAAACTGTTGTCCAGAGGGCTGAGGAAGGGTTGTTGAGGTGGTTCGGACATGTAGAGAGAATGGAGCGAAACAGAATGACTTCAAGAGTGTATCAGTCTGTAGTGGAAGGAAGGCGGGTAGGGTCGGCCTAGGAAAGGTTGGAGGGAGGGGTAAAGGAGTTTTGTGTGCGAGGGGCTTGGACTTCCAGCAGGCATGCATGAGCGTTTTTGATAGAGTGAATGGAGACAAAGGTTTTAATACTTGACGTGCTGTTGGAGTGTGAGCAAAGTAACATTTATGAAGGGATTCAGGGAAACCGGCAGGCCGGACTTGAGTCCTGGAGATGGGAAGTACAGTGCCTGCACTCTGAAGGAGGGGTGTTAATGTTGCAGTTTAAAAACTGTAGTGTAAAGCACCCTTCTGGCAAGACAGTGATGGAGTGAATGATGGTGAGAGTTTTTCTTTTTCGGGCCACCCTGCGTTGGTGGGAATCGGCCAGTGTGATAAAAAAAAAAAAAAAAATTGTAATTTTCATTCACACAAAAAATATAAGATTCACCGTTATTCCTTATTGCAATAATTGTATAAATAATGTCAACCCATTCATGACTGCATATTAGAATGGACATTTGTTTACTCTGAAACAGCCAAGCAATTCAAATTCAAATTCAAACTTTATTCTCTATAAGTATTACAATGCTGAGTTTACAGAATTTGGTTATTGTGTGGTTTACATGTAGTAAAATAATAATTACAGAGTGTACCACTAGAACACCTAGCATGGCTAGGAGTTTCGGGCAGACTTATATTAAATCTTAGGTTTAAAATGTTACAAAATTATGAGATAAGTTGGCATTATGGCTAAGTGACTAAATACTAGTTGTGAGTTTAGCAATGTGAATGCTTTTGTTTTGGCACTATACGTAGTTTCAGTATTGGAGTATCACGGGCCCCAACTTATGACTAGTTAAGCTTCAATATTTTGAGATTGAGATTGATATTTCTGTTTATGGTCAAATGGGAGAGTGAGTGTAAGTGTGAACCACCAGGTGGTATTCGTATTATTATTGACAGGGTGTATCAGGGAGATAAGATGTTTTCTGATGGAAGTTTTGAAGGTGATGAAGTTTTCTGCAGTTTTAAAATTTTTTCAGGTAGGGGTGTTCCAGATTTTAGGGCCTTTGACATACATTGAATTTTTATAAAGGTTTAGTCGGACACGGAGAATGTCATAGAGATGTTTGTGTCTGGTGTTGTGCCTGTGGGTTCTGTCACAACTATCAAGAAAGCTTTTTTACGTCAAGGTTAATATTGGAATTTAAGGTCCTGTAGATGTAGATTGCACAGTAGTAAGTGTGGATGTACGAACAGGGAGTAAGTTTAGATCTATGAAGAGTGGGGGGTGTGTTTCCAGGGATGGGATTTAGTGATTATACTTACTGCAGCTTTTTGTTGGGTTTTTATTGGCTTTAGGTGTGTTGCTACAGTTGAACCCCAAGCACAGACAGCATAGGTGAGGTATGGATATATAAGTGAATGGTATAGGTGTGAGAAGGGCAGTTTGCGGCACTAGTATCATATCTTGGAGAGGATCCGAACCGTTTGGGATACTTTTTTGGTTATTGTTTGGATATGGGTGCTGAAGTTCAGGTTGTTGTCGAGGTATGGGGCCTAGGAATTTGCCCTCATTATGCCTGGTAATTAGAGTGTTGCGTTTTAATGTTAATTTGTGCATCCCTGCTCTGGCTACCAAACATAATGTAGTAGGTTTTGCAACGTTAAGCGTAAGTTCATTGGCTGTCATCCAATCGATATTTTGATCAGCTCCTCATTAACAATGGTGTTAAAGGGTGCAAGATTAGGGTGAGAGATGACTAAGTCGTGTCGTCAGCAAAGAGAATGGGGTTCAGGTGTTGAGATACATTTGGAAGATCATTGATGTATATGAGGAAGAGCGGGGGACCAAGGACACTTCCCTGCGGAACTCCAGAACCCACGTGGCTGTGTTTTTGATGCTGTGTCTTTAATGGTGACATACTGATACCTATTAGTAAGGTAAGATTTGAAATATGCAAGTGCATGGCCTCTATACCATAATGGTCAAGTTTGTGGAGTAGGATCCCGTGGTCTACGTGTCAAAAGTTTTTCTTAGTCAATAAAAATTCCTAGGGATATTCCTTTTTTTCCAATGCTGTGTAAAGCAGATCTAGCATTTTTATAATTGCATCGTTAGTGCTTTTTATTTTTCCTGAACCCAAAATTGGCGGGGGTTGAGTATTTTTTTGTGACGTTATAAATGAATATAGTCTCCTGTGCACGAGTTTCTCAAAGATTTTGGATAGCAATGGTAAGTTAGATATGGCCTATAGTTGTTTAAATCTGTAGGGTCACCACCTTTATGTTTTGGGTGAAACCCCTTTGCTGTCTTGAGTATTTCGGGAAGGTGCTAGCTTCTAGTGACTTGTTAAAAAGCAATGAGATAGTATGCGAGGGGACAGGGGCCACTCTCTTGTACAATAATGGTGGGACATGAGACACTTTCCCTGAGTTATTTTTAAAGTGACTTTAATAATCTTGGTGACTTCCGTGGGCTCAGTTGGAGCAAGATAGAAGGAATTTGGGAAATTCCCATCTAGGTAGTCCCCGGCATGGGCATTGGTACGTGGAATTTATTGGCGAGATTAGAACCTAGGTTGAGAAGAAGTCTTTTTATCTTGTTAGCTGTGTCATGGGTTGCAGTGGTGTTTCATTGGGTTTTAGTTAGGACAATTTTCTTGTTTTTTTTCAGTTTGTGGGTCCCTAGAATCTGAGAGAGTTTTTTTCCAGGTCTTTTTTATATCTCCTCTTGTGTCATTTGAATCTACTGGAGTAGTATAGTTGTTGGTTTTCTTTATTACTTTGGTGAGGACTAAATGAATAGGGGTTTAAGAATATCTTTGGTATTAAGCCCTGTCTATATTGCTTTTCATATTGGTGTTTCTTATAAATGATTTCAGAATGGTGCTGGTTAGCCATGGGCAACCAAGCCGTTTGTTTGTGATCTGTTTCGTTTTATAGGACAATGTTTGTTGTATAGTCTAAGTAGTTTGTTAAGAAAAATGTCTGTCCATCGTCAATACCATTGGCCTTGGAGAATTCTGTAGGCCAGTCCAACAGTCCCCTAGGTCAGCTGTGAACTTCCTTATTGAGGCCTCATCATGGAGTCTAAATGAGACTTTGTTGTATTCAAGTGGTGGTTTAACTAATGTTTGTCCAAGGAAGGTAGGGTAGTGGTTCTGTAGTGCTATCTGGATTATCCTGATTTAAGGGGGGCAAATATATTGGTCCATATGTGTCTATTATGGTTGCACTTGTTTCAGTGAGCCTGGTTGGTTTAGTTTATTGTTGGTATGAGAAGTGTGTTGTTTTATATTGTTTTATGAAATCAGTTACAGGCTGATCATCTAGTAGGCCAAGGTTGATGTTGAAGTCTCCAGCTAAGAGAAGGTGGTGCTTTTTTATTTGTCTTTGTTATTATGACTTTAATTTCTCAAATGAAGTTTGGATGTTAGTGTGGGGTATCCGGTAAATGGCACCGATTTTTATAGGCGTCTTAAGGTTTTTTACAGTAAAATTAGCAAAAAAGTATTCTCCATATTCATCACTAAAGCAATTGGTGCTGATACAAGAAAATTGGTTAGAGTAATAGATTGCAATACCACCCTCAACTTGGTATGGTCTGCAGTTTGTGGATTGCTGTGTATCCTGGGAGAGGGTAGATTCTATTGTGTCCTGTTTAGCCAGGTCTCGGTAAGAAAAAATGCAGGAGAAGGGGGGTTTTTTAGTGATTCAAGGAGTGCCAGGGGGTCATCATAGTGTTTGCTTAAGGACCTGATGTTGTACTTAAGTACTGATAGACTTTTTATCATTGTTTAGGATAGTGCTGGCTTGTATGCTGTGTAGTAAAGGCAGTTACTTCCCAAAAGGGTTTTTATTGTGTGTCAGATTTAAAGTAGGTTTAGATCAGGGTCAATGTGATCAATCATCTTCTAGGTTTAAATTATGGTTATTTATATCCTGAGTTGTGTGTTGAGTTTTAGTACTGATATCTGTAGTGGTGGGAAGTTTGGACAAGTATATAGCAAAAGCATTTTGTCAATTGAGTATAGTCACTAATACACATAATGGAGTTGGTGTTGTCTATGTGTTGTGCTGGAATGAGCTGAAGTACAACTAGGTATAAACTAATAATATAAAAATACAAATTAAAAAAAAGCACAAGACTCTCACTTGTAATTGCACTAAGGTCTAATGTAATGACTTTGGTATAGTCTATGTACTGAGCTAGAGTGAGCAATAGTACAACTAGGTTTAATCTAATAGTGTAGAAATACAAATTAAAAATAGCACCAGGCTCTCACTAGTAATTACACTATGGTCTAATATAATGACTTTGGTACTGACTATGTATTGAGCTAGAATGAGCTATAGTACAACTGAGTTTAATCTAATGATATAAAAAAGGCACAAGACTCTCAGTTGTAATTGCACTAAGTTGTTATACAAGTTGTTTACAAGAATTAGAGTATAACTAGATTTAAATTGACAAGATAAAATATACAAGTTAAGGTAGCAAAAGAATAAAAATAGAAAAAAAATATATATATATATATGAGGTAGTTGGTACTAGTTAGCAAAAGTTAGTTAAGGGCCTTGAACAATAATATAATTGAAATATGCACTAATTGCACACACAATATAGTCACTAAGATATGAAAACAATCTTAGAGTAGGACTTACAATATAAACTTATAATATAAAAATACAAATTGAAATGGTACTTGCAATTGCACTAGGGTCTGGTATATGTTGTTGACAAGATCAAGAGTATAACTAGATTTAAATTGACAAAATAAAATTCACAATTAAAGTACTGACTATTTGTGCTAGGTTGAGCTCAATTTCAAGGTACTTTTCATCGTGAAAGCAATCAAAATCATATCTATTTCTGTAATATAACTTCCATTCTATCAAATGAGACCAGAAAAACGAGAATACAACCATAAAAACCATACGAAATTACCGCTAAGGTGTGGCTAATTGCTGAGAAGTGAACTCCATTATTTATGCATAGATTTCTTTCATTTTTATTATTATTATATAAATAATTTGTAATTTTTATTCACACAAATATAAGATTTACTGTTATTCTTTATCGCAATAATTGTACAGGTCCGCCATCACAAATCCGGCAATCAGTTATTCGGTTCCTTCAGTTATTCGGCACTAATTTTGGCTAGCATAATTTCAAATTTCCAGGGTCGCCACACCAACCTGCTGGTATTGTTTGGTGGCGCTACTTGCTGCGTAAGTCATTCCAATTTCTTTTTCTCAATTTATTGTTTTAACCTGCTTAGTTTTAGCCCTAGCCATGGTTCCAATGAATAAAAGAAATGCTTCTTATTATGTAAAGCACCTACACAGTACATTATCCATTAACCCTTTGACTGTCGCGGCCGTATATATACATCTTACGAGGTACCGTGTTTGACGAATATACACTCATAAATTCTAGCGGCTTCAAATCAAGCAGGAGAAAGCTTGTAGGCCCACATGTGAGAGAATGGGTCTGTGTGGTCAGTGTGCACCATATAAAAAAAAAATCCTGGAGCACGCAGCGCATAATGAGAAAAAAAAACTCCAACCGTTTTTTTTAATTAAAATGCCGACTTTGTGGTACATTTTCGTATAGTATTTATGGTTGTATTCTCGTTTTCTTGGTCTCATTTGATAGAATGGAAAACATATTATAGAAATAGAGGTGATTTTGATTGATTTTACTATAAAAAGAACCTGGAAATGGAGCTCAAAATAGGGGAAATGTTTGATTTTTGCCCATGTTCAAAAGTAAACAAATGATGTCATTGTCCAATAAATGTCCAACTAGCCATTCTAATATGCAGTCATGATTTGGATGATGTTATTTATACAATTATTACAGTATTGCAGTAGTCTGCATAATAGTAAGTTTTCTATTTTTTGTTTGAAAAAAAATTCAAATTAGAAAGCAAGAGTAATATCAGAGGGGCCTCGAGACATGACTGATGAACAAAGAAAATGTTATTTTAGAGCCAGGAATGTCTGCATTGTTCATTCTGGACCCTATTTTGAAATTGTCATATTTTTTAATTTTCGTGAAATTGGCAAAATTGCAAATTTCTGACCACATTATTGGGTAGTTGAAATCAGTAAATGGGCATTTTCTTGTACTTAATAGATAGAAAACATGGAGTTCTAAAGAAATAGCTATGAGTTTGGTCGACTGGAACAACGGAATTAGCCGAAAATAGGGCTCAAAGTGGGCGAAATCGCCGATTTGTAAATATCGCCGAGGTCGCTAACTTCGCGAGAGCATAATTCCGTCAGTTTTCCATCAAATTTCGTTTTTATGGTGTCATTACAATCAGGAAAAGATTCTCTATCATTTCAAAAGAAAAAATATTTTTTTTTTAAATTTTGCGACACCAGGAGACACCTCAAGATTGGGGGTTGTGACAGTCAAGGGGTTAAAGATAAGGTGGCTTTGAAGCCACTGTCGGTTGCCATGAGCTCAGTCTAATGAAGCAGGAGAATATGCTTTATTATTATGCTAATATCAACACTACAGCTGATTTGCCTATCACAATTGATCTAATATGACATAAGAAACAATATAAATAACATAAAAGATGTTAAGTACTCCAGAATGAATAATATTTGGCATAACATCGAGCAATTCGACAGAGTTATGAAGAGGATATGGTAAACAAATACTGTTCTCCTATCCTTGTCTTGGTGGCTTATATTAAGAGAAAACTGAGTAAAGCAAAGGGCTAACTATGATATACACTCATACTCCACCAGTAAACATGAACCAAAAAAGTTATTTTCTCTCTATAGATTATCACACATAGCAGCGTATGTGTAGAGAACCTAGGATAACCCCAAAAAAGTCAATGTGGCTTATTTTTAGTACCTGGCTTAGGTTAGCCATATATGATTTTTGGTAAATACAGTGGACCCCCGCATAACGATCACCTCCGAATGCGACCAATTATGTAAGTGTATTTATGTAAGTGCGTTTGTACGTGTATGTTTGGGGGTCTGAAATGGACTAATCTACTTCACAATATTCCTTATGGGAACAAATTAGGTCAGTACTGGCACCTGAACATACTTCTGGAGTGAAAAAATATCGTTAACCGGGGGTCCACTGTATTCGATTCCCAGCCAGGGTAGAAACATTAAGCGCGTTTCTTTACACCTGTTGTCTATGTTGTCAGTAAATGGGTACCTGGGTGTTAGTCGACAAGTGTGGGTGTTATCCTGGGACACTGACCTAATTTTCTTGAAATACTCAGCATAACAAGTGCCTTTCTATACAGTAGTATGTCACTGATGTCAGCTAGGCCTGTATACCTTGTACATGTATGTGTAGTAAATATATTATTATATTATTATTTTCTCAGTTATTTGTTGGGTTATCTTATTCAAACTTGGGCAATGTATGTTGGAAAGATACTTCTTCACGTACACCAAAAACGAAAGAAATAAGACCATAAATAGCGGAGTTTACTTCTCAGCCATTAGCGGCCGCTTAGCGGTATATTTTTGTATGGTTATGGTTATATTCTCATTTTTTCGGTCTCATTTGATAGAATGAAAGATATATTACAGAAATAGATATGATTTTGATTGCTTTCATGATGAAAAGTACCTTGAAATTGCGCTCACAGTAGCGAAAATGTTCTATTCTTTAGCGAAGCTCAAGAGTAAACAAATGACGTCACCGTCCAATACCTGTCCGCCTGGCAGTCTAAATTCCAGTACGGAGTCAAAAATGGATTGACATTATTTATACAATTATTACAATAATGCAGTAGTCTGCATAACAGTAAATCATTTTTTTTTTTTTTGTGAATAAAAATTCCAAATGGCAAGCAAGACTAATATAAACGGGGCCTGTAGCCGTGACTAATGAACAGAGAAAATGTTATTTTAGTGCCAGGAATGTCTGCATTGTTTATTCTGGACCCTATTTTGAAATTGGCATCTGTTGAAATTTGTGTGAAATCAGCCAAATTGCCAATTTCTGACCACTTTATTGGGTAGTTGAAATAAGTGAATAAGCGTTTCTTGTACTCAGTTGACAGACTAAAAGTAAATAAGTTTGTTCAGGTATACACAAATACAGTTACATAGATTATCATACATAGCAGTGTATGTATAGAGAACCTGGGATAACCCAGAAAAGTCAAAGTGACTTATTTCCAGTACCTGGCTTGGGCTTGCCATATATGATTTTTGGTAAATATTTTTTTTTTCTCGGTTGTTTGTTGGGCTATCTCATTGAAACTTGGGCAATGTATGATGGAAAGATGCTTCTTAACGTACAACAAAAATAAAAACGACGGACGACAAATAAGGGAGTTCACTTCTCAGCCATTAGCCGCCTCTTTGCAGTATATTTTCGTATGGTTTTTATGGTTGCATTCTCATTTTTTGGTCTCATTTGATAGGATGGAAGATATATTACAGAAATAGACATGATTTTGATTGCTTTCATAATAAAAAGTACCTTGAAATTGAGCTCAAAGTAGCGGAAATGTTCGATTTTTGCCAATGTTCAATGAACTGTGCAAGTCAAGTTGGTAAATTTTATTAAGTGTATTCTTTGATGTTCCTCGTGTCCATCTCACGCTATGCAAAAACTCAATGCACATAAAAGGCCATAAAATCTGGAATTCATTACCTGTAAATATAAAAGAAACACTACCTGTTTATAAATTCAAGTCTCTTCTCAAAGATCACTTACTCACCCAAAACCAAATAAATACTGAATAACTGAACCTTATAAATTGTATATCTTAAATGTTTCTCACAATTATATCACATTAATGTTAAACCTAAGACCCAATCTAACTTTGTTGTTTTTTAACCCTTCAGGGTCCAAGGCCCAAATCTGAAGTGGTGCCCCAGTGTCCAAGAATTTTCAAAAAAAAAAAAAAAAAAAAAAAAAAAAAAAAAAAAAAAAAAAAAAAAAAAAAAAAAAAAAAAATTATTTTTCTTATGAAATGGTAGAGAATCTTTTTGTCAAGGTAATAAAACAAAAAGTATGTAATTTGATGGAAAATTGACAAAATTATGCTCTCGCGAATTTTGATGTGTCAGCGATATTTACGAATAGGCGATTTTGCCGACTTTGACTCCCATTTTAGGCCAATTACATTATTCCAGTCAACCAAATTCTTAGCTATTTCACTAGTATTACTTCTATTCTATCGAGCACAAGAAATTGCCAAGTCAACTGTTTCAACTACAAATTAAAGTGATCAGAAATTGTTAATTTGGCCAATTTAACACGAAGTTCAAAATACAGTGGACCCCCGCATAACGATGGCATCACATAGCGATTAATCCGCATACCGCTTGCTTTAATCGCAAAAATTTTGCCGCGCATACCGATTAAAAACCCGCTCACCGATTTTCGTCCGAGACGCGTCCAATGTGCGCCCTCAGCCAGCCTCACATGTGCCGCCCGTACCATTGTTTACCAGCCAGCCTCCGCAGTAACATCCAAGCATACAATCGGAATATTTCGTATTATTACAGTGTTTTCGGTGCTGTTTCTGGAAAATAAGTGACCATGGGCCCCAAGAAAGCTTCTAGTGCCAACCGTACACCAATAAGGGTGAGAATTCCATAGAAATGAAGAAAGAGATCATTGATAAGTATGAAAGTGGAGTGCGTATCGCCGACCTGGTCAGGTTGTACAAAAACCCCAATCAACCATCGCTACTATTGTGGGCACCAGAAAGGCAATCAAGGAAGCTGTTCTTGCCAAAGGTTTAACTGTGTTTTCGAAACAAAGATCGCAAGTGATGGAAGATGTTGAGAGACTCTTATTGGTGTGGGAAAATGAAAAACAGCTAGCAGGAGATAGCGTCTCTCAAGCGATCATATGTGAAAAGGCTAGGAAGTTGCATGAGGATTTAATTAAAAAAATGCCTGCAACTAGTGATGATGTGAGTGAATTTAAGGCCAGCAAAGGTTGGTTTGAGAGATTTAAGAAGCGTAGTGGCATTATAGTGTGATAAGGCATGGTGAGGCTGCCAGTTCGGACCAAAGCGGCTGAAAAATATGTGCATGAATTCAAGGAGTACATAGACAGTGAAGGACTGAAACCTGAACAAGTGTTTAATTGTGATGAAACAGGCCTGTTTGGAAGAAAATGCAAGCAGGACCTACATTACTCAGGAGGAAAAGGCACTCCCAGGACATAAGCCTATGAAAGACAGGCTTACTTTGTTGATGTGTGCCAATGCTAGTGGTGATTGCAAAGTGAAGCCTTTATTAGTGTATCACTCTGAAACTCCCAGAGCGTTCAGGCAAAAGAATGTCCTCAAGGATAATTTGTGTGTGCTGTGGAGGGCAAACAGTAAGGCATGGGTCACTAGGGACTTTTTCTATAACTGGTTACACCATGCATTTGCCCCCAATGTGAAAGATTACCTAACTGAAAAGAAATTAGAACTTAAGTGCCTCCTGGTGTTAGACAATGCCCCTGGTCATCCTACAGACGTGGCAGAGCGACTTTATGGGGACATGAGCTTCATTAAGGTGAAGTTTTTTGCCTCCTAATACCACTCCTCTCCTGCAGCCCATGGACCAGCAGTTATTGCAAACTTCAAAAAACTGTACACAAAAGCTCTGTTTGAAAGGTGCTTTGTAGTGACCTCAGAAACTCACTGACTCTAAGAGAGTTTTGGAGAGAGCACTTTAATATCCTCAATTGTGAAAACCTTATAGGTAAGGCTTGGGAGGGAGTGACTAAGAAGACCTTGAACTCTGCTTGGAAGAAACTGTGGCCAGAATGTGTAGACAAAAGGGATTTTGAAGGGTTTTGAGGCTAACCCTGAGAGGATTATGCACTTGAGGAATCCATTGTGGCATTGGGAAAGTCCTTGGGGTTGGAGGTTAGTGGGGAGGATGTGGAAGAGTTGGTGGAGGAGGACAATGAAGAACTAACCACTGATGAGCTGATAGATCAACTTCAAGAGCAAGAGGCCAGACCTGAGGAAACTGGTTCAGAGGAGGGGAGAGAGAAATTGAAGAAGTTGCCTACTACAAAGATTAAAGAAATCTGTGCAAAGTGGCTTGAAGTGCAAACCTTCATGGATGAAAATCACCCTCACACAGCTATTGCAAGCCGTGTTGGCAACCTGTACACTGACAATGTTGTGAAACACTTTAGGGAAGTCATAAAGGAACGAGAGGTACAGGCCACTATGGACAGATATGTTGTGCGAAAGAAGTCCAGTGACTCTGAACCTGGTCCTAGTGCATTAAAAGAAGAAGGGAAGTAACCCCAGAAAAGGACTCGACACCTCAAGTCTTAATGGAAGGGGATTCCCCTTCTAAACACTAACACACACTCTCTCCTCCTCCCATCCCATCAATCATCACCAGATCTTCAATAAAAGTAAGTGTCATGTAAGTGTGCATGCCTTTTTCAGTTTGTGTATTAAAATTAACATTTCATGTGGTAAAAATTTTTTTTTTTCATACTTTTGGGTGTCTTGCACGGATTAATTTTATTTCCATTATTTCTTATGGGGAAAATTCATTCACATACCGATTATTTCGCATAACAATTATCCCTCTTGCACGGATTAAAATCGTTATGCGGGGGTCCACTGTATTCCAATTTCAAAATAGGGTCCAGAATAAACAATGTAGGTATTCCTGGAACTAAACTAACATTTCCTCTGTTCATTAGTTACATTTTGAGGCTTCACAAATAAATTCCATTTTGATTTTTTATTCACATAATGAATTTTTATTCACACCAAAAAACAGAAGATTTACTGTTATGCAATACTGTAATAATTGTATAAATATCATCACCATATTTGTGAATGCATATTAGACCCACCAGCTGGCATGTATTAGACGTGTGAGGTCGTTTGTTTACTCTTGAATATCGGCAAAAATTTAACATTTCTGCTACTTTGAGCTCAGTTTCAAGCCATTTCCAGTGCTAAAACCAATCAAAATCAACTCTATTTCTGTAATATGTCTTCCATTCTATCAAATGAGACCAAGAAATCGCAAATACAACTATAAAAAATATACGAAAAAAACACTGCAAAGTCGCCGTTTTAATCGAAAAATCATGATTTCAGTTTTTTTCTCTCATTATACACAGTGTGCTGCAGGATCTGTTTTATGTGGTGCACACATACCACATAGATGTATTCTCTCATATCTAGGCCCAAATGTACCACTCACAGTTTATCAGAGTGAGCTGAGCTCATGACGTAGATCTACGGTTTGGACCCTGAGCGTAAAGCCGTAGATCTACGGGATGAACCCTGAAAGGGTTAAATACACTACCTAACAGAATACTCCATTCTGCTGAATGTACAGCAATGCATGCAACCATATGACCTGTCTTTGTAATACTCATTTGTGCTTTATTGTTATCTGTTTACTATAATGTTTTATCACTGATTACATCATTGCTAGTTAATCTTAAGTTAATTTTAAGCCTGCCCGTAATGCTATGCATACAAGTGGCTTTGGCATGCTGCTCTTACCTGTTTTTTTTGTACCTCTGTATGTATGTTCAAATTATTAAATAAATAAATAAATAAATAAATAAATAAATAAATATAAATAAATAAATAACCTAACCCCTCTGTAATTCAGCAAACTCAGTAATCCGGCACACTACAGGTCCCAATGATGCCGGATTTGTGATTGAGGACCTGTATAAATAATGTCAATCCATTCATGACTGCGTATTTAAATGGACAGTGATGTCATTTGTTTACTCTGAAACAGCTAAGAAAAGGACCATTTCTCCTAGGTTGAGCTCTATTTCAAGGTACTTATCATCATGAAAGCAATTAAAACCATATCTATTTCTGTAATATATCTTCCATTCTATCAAATGGGAAAAAAAAAACGAGATTACAACCATAAAATCCATTCAAAATTACCGCAAAGGGGTGGCTAATTGCTGAAAAGTGAACTCCATTATTTATGCTTAGATTTCTTTCCTTTTAGTGTACGTTAAGAAGCATCTTTCCATCATACATTGCCCAAGTTTCAATAAGACAATCCAACACACAAGTGAGATACAATTCCCGAGATCAAAAGCAAGAGCCCCTCACCAGTGTCAAGGAACCTACCTTGAGGTCTGCTTGCTTGTGGAAATTTTGCTCGCGTATGGAAGCAAAAAATTGACCCATCGACTGCTCGTATTTGGAAAAACGAGCACGTGGACACGCTCGGAAGTAGAGGCTCCACTGTACTTCCACATATCCAAAACATTGCTGGGACATGTAAATACTTTGTATATATTCCAAGGCAATAGTAAATGGCCAAGGCAGGTGTAAAAGTACACCTCTCAATGTGTTTGTGATAATTTGAGTACAATTTCAGTGCCTAATACTAGTGTCAGAACAAAGAATGGTTATGAAATGACAAAAACTACTATAAATTGTAATTATCAGCACATAAAAATTATATAAAATACAGTGGACCCCCGGTTAACGATTTTAATCCGTGCAAGAGGGGTAATTGTTATGCGAAATAATCGCTATGTGAATGAATTTTCCCCATAAGAAATACATAATGGAAATCAAATTAATCCGTGCAAGACACCCAAAAGTATGAAAAAAAAAATTTTACCACATGAAATATACATTTTCCCACACACAAAGAGAAGGATACATGCACAATAGTAGAGTAGTACATGCACAGTATATATTGTGCATGTACTAGTCTACTAAATGAAGAATAAATGACACTTACCTTTATTGAAGATGCAGCAATGACTGATGAGACACTGTGTCCTGGGAGTGCCTTTTCCTCCTGAGTACTGTAGGTCCTGTTTGGCATTTTCTTCCAGAACAGGCCTTATCACACTGTGTATGCCACTACGATTCTTAAATCTCTCAAACCAACCTTTGCTGGCTTTAAATTCACCAATATGAGCACTAGTTCCAGGCATTTTTCCCTGTTCACCTGGGTGTTAGTCGACTGTGTGGGTTGCATCCTGGGAGACAAGATTAAGGACCCCAATGGAAATAAGTTAGACAGTCTTCGATGACACTGACTTTTTTGGGTTATCCTGGGTGGCAAATCCTCTGGGGTTAATTGTTTCTTGGTATTCTCAATAAGCCACACCAACAACGGTGCTACAGCAGCAGCAGCAGCTGACAGTGCAGCAGCAGCAGCAGCAGCAGCTGTACCACCAATAGTAGCGATGGTTGAATTGGGGTTTATTATACAACCTGGCCAGCTCGGAGACATGCACTCCACTTTCATACTTATCAATGATCTTTTTCTTCATCTCTATTGTAATTCTCACCCTTATTGCTGTAGGGTTGGCACTAGAAGCTTTCTTGGGGCCCATGATCACTTATTTTCCAGAAAAAGCACCGAAAACACTGTAATAATACGAAATATTCCGATTGTATGCTTGGATGTTACCGCGGAGGCTGGCTGGTAAACAATGCCACCGGCGGAACATGTGAGCGTGGCTCAGGCCGCACATTGGACGCGTCTCGGACGAAAATCGGTAAGCGGGTTTTTAAGCGGTATGTGAGGCAAAATTTTTGCAATTAAAGTAAGCGGTATGCGAAATAATCGCTATGTGATGCCATCGTTATGCGGGGGTCCACTGTAATATGAAAAATAGAAAAAAATGTATATCAGCTAATGCAAGCGGCAGGACTCGATGCTGCCTTCACACGAGCATCCACTGCCAACTTCTTGGCCTCGTATCTCTGTAAGTACCGACCCTAATTTTTTTTTATTCTAAAACACTTAAAAAAAATGTACAGGTCCGCCATCACAAGTCCGGCAATCAGTTATTCGGTTCCTTCAGTTATTCGGCGCTAATTTCGGCTAGCATAATTTCAAATTTCCAGGGCCGCCACACCAACCTGCTGGTACTGTTTGGTGGCGCTACTTGCTGCATAAGTCATTCTAATTTCTTTTTCTCCATTTATTGCTATAACCTGCTTACTTTTAGCCCTAGCAGTGGTTCCAATGAATAAAAGAATCTACCGAATGCATCACAGCTACTCAAACCCATATTATTTGCAGATGACACTACATATGTCTTTTCACACCCAAACACAGTCATATTAGCAAATGCAGTAATACTGAATTACAGAAAATACTTGCCTGGATGATGACTAACAAACTTACCCTGAACACTGATAAAACCTATTTCATTCAGTCTGGAAACAAAGCTGCAAATGATCCAATTAACAAATTGCTAAATGGATCATCAGTCACAAGACTCTCAGAGGGAAAATTCCTAGGTATCCACCTTGACAGTAGCCTTAAGTTCTGGACACACATACAACAAATCACCAAGAAAATCTCCAAGACTGTAGGTATACTATCAAAGATAAGGTACTACGTTCCACAATCACCTCTTCTGGCACTGTATCATTCAGTCATATACCCTAATCTTACATAAGGAATTTGTGCATGGGGATCAACAACATCCAATCACCTAAAGCCCCTAATAACCCAGCAAAAGGCAGCAGTAAGAATGATAACAAATTCCCACTCCCGCCAGCATACTCCACCAATTTTCAAAAGTCTGAATCTACTCACCATTAAGAACAGCCATACTTATTCATGTGCCTACTACATACACAGAACAATACATGCAAATATAAACCCCCCACTCAAACTTCTCCTCACCAACCTAAACAGGACACATGACCACAACACAAGATACAGATCTCTTTTTGATATACAGTGGACCCCCGCATAACGATTACCTCCAAATGCAACCAATTATGTAAGTGTATTTATGTAAGTGCGTTTGTACGTGTATGTTTGGGGGTCTGAAAGGAATAATCTACTTCACAATATTCCTTATGGGAATAAATTCGTTCAGTACTGGCACCTGAACATACTTATGGAGTGAAAAAATATCGTTAACCGGGGGTCCACTGTACTTCGTGTCCATATCACACTGTGTAAAAACTCTATGCACATAAAGGGCCCTAAAATATGAAATTCATTACCAGAAGATATTAAAGTAACCTAGTCTGAAAATCAATTTAAGACTCTTCTCAAAAGCCACTTAATCACCCTAGACTAAATACTAAATACTCAGTACACACTTACTCACGTATGTACTCTCGCATCATAACTGAAACAATCACTTTGAACCTTTTATCCATTGTTGACAGGAATATAATTGAATCATAGTTTTCACGAAAAGCATTTTCGAATATAAATACATCTTTGTATTATACAAATTTTGATTCATTTATAGTTAATATTCTACTGTACAACTATGAAATAATTACTATCCTACTGTACAACTATGATACACTCCTTAGTGTTAAGTAGACTGTAAGCCAATAATGTTAAGTTGGCCCGTAACGCCTAGGCATAATAGAGGCTCTCTTTGCACTGCAACCCACTATTGTAAATACAAAATGTCAATGTACTGTTTGCAAAGGCATAAAATAAATAAAATAAATAAATAAAGCACCTACACAGTACATTGTCCATTAAAGATAAGGTGGCTTTGAAGCCACTCAGTTGCCATGAGCTCAGTCTCGAGAAGCAGGAGAATATGCTTTATTATTACGCTAATATCAACACTACAGTTTATTGCCTATCTAATATGACATAATAAATATAAATAACATAAAACATGTTAAATACTCCAGAATGAATAGTATTTGGCATAATACCGAGCAGTTCGATGGAGGTATGAAGAGGATATGAGATACAAGTACCATTCTCCTATCCCTGTCTTGGGGCTTATATTACAGAAAACATAGTGTAGCACAAGGCTAACTGTGATATACACTTGTACTGCACCATAAACCTGAAACAAAAGCTATTTTCTCTATATAGATTACCACACATAGCAGCATGTGTGTAGAGAACCTAGGATAACCCCAAAAGTCAGACAACATGGCCTACAGAATTCTCCAAGGCCAATGGTATTGATGACTGGACAGACATTTTTCTTAACAAATTACTTAGACTATACAACAAACATTGTCCTATCAAAACGAAACAGATCACAAACAAATGGCTTGGTTGTCCATGGCTAACCAGCACCATTCTGAAATCCATTGACAAGAAACACCAATATGAAAAGCAATATAGACAGGGCTTAATACACAAAGACATTCTTAAACACTATTCATCAGTTCTCACCAAAGTAATAAAGAAAGCCAAACAACTATACTACTCCAGTAGATTCACAGACACTAGAGGAGATATAAAAAAGACCTGGAAAACACACTCAGATTCTAGGGACCCACAAACTGAAAAAAACCAAGAATATTGTCCTAACTAAACCTAATGAAACACCACTACATCCCACTGACACAGCTAACAAGATAAACGACTTCTTCTCAACCATAGGATCTAATCTCGCCAATAAAATCCCACATACTAATGCCCATGCCGGGGACTACCTAGATGGGAATTTCCCAAATTCCTTCTATCTTGCACCAACTGAGCCCTCGGAAGTCACCGAGATTATAAAGTCACTTAAAAACAACTCAGGGAATCTGTCTAATGTCCCACCATTACGTACAAGCGAGCGGCCCATATCCTTTCGCATGCTATTTCATTACTTTTTAACAAGTCACTAGAAACTAGCACCTTCCCAAAACTACTCAAGATGGCAAGGGTTACACCAATACATAAAGGTGGTGACCCTACAGACTTAAACAACTATAGGCCAATATCAAACTTACCATTGCTATCCAAAATCTTTGAGAAACTCGTGCACAGGAGACTATATTCATTTATAACAGCACAAAACATACTCAACCCCTGCCAATTTGGATTTAGGAAAAATAAAAGCACTAATGATGCAATCATAAAAATGCTAGATCTGCTTTACACAGCATTGGAAAATAAGGAATATCCACTAGGAATTTTTATTGACCTAAGAAAAACTTTTGACACAGTAGACCATGACATCCTACTCCACAAACTTGACCATTACGGTACAAGAGTCCATGCGCTTGCTTATTTCAAATCTTACCTTACTAACAGGTATCAGTATGTTACCATTAACCCTTTGAGGGTTTCGGCCGTACTAGTAAGTCTTACGCGCAGGGTTTTTTGACGTACTAGTACGCATAAATTCTAGCGCTGTCAAATCTCGCAGGAAAAGGCTGATAAGCCTAGATGTGAGAGAATGGGTCTGTGTGGTGGGTGTGTGCAGTAGGAAAAAAATCTGGGACCCAGTGGTGCATTGTGGGAATGCCATCATAGTACACAATGTCCACTGTGCCTAGCGGTAAGAAGTTCCTCACTCCTCAGCGAATTGGGACACTTTTGTTCCCCAGCGACAGTTCTAATACAGATGGAAGTGACTGAAGATGAGTTTCAAGGTTCTGGTGAGGTTTTGACCTAAACTAATGACCATAATATGGGTAATAGTGAGGAAAACCCAGACAACCCACAGCCTTCCACCTCTGGTGCTGGGCCGGCTTGTTCACGTTCAGCTGTACCAGAATCAAAGAGGAAACTTCTATTTTCCCAAATCCCAGACTAAGAAGTGAGCATTGGTGATGATAGTGATAGTGATTATGAACTACAAGCTCTTCAAACTTGTTCCAAGAATGGAGGAGGAGGAAGAGGAGGAGGAGGCAGAGGAGGAGGAGGCAGAGGAAGAAGAGGAGGAGGAAGAAGAGGAGGAAGAAGGGGAAGAAGAGGAGGGAGGAGGGGAGGGGAAGAAGAGGAGGAGGAGGGGAGGAGGAGGAGGAGAGAGCGAGGAGGAGAGAGAGAGGAGGAGGAGGAAGAAGAAGAGGAGGAGGAGGAAGAAGAGAGAAGAAGGAGGAGGAGGAGGAGGAAGAAAGAATAATACGTAATGATAACAATAATACATAATAATAATAATACATAATAATAATAATACGTAATAATAATACTAATACGTAATAATAATAATAATATGTAATAATAAATGTTCACCCATGACAGTAACAAGATAAGGAGGAGATAACCATTCTGATAAGTGCTGACGTTTGATGAGGGTAAATGAGGGTGCAGCTGATACCAAAAGATTAGATGAACATCACCCTCCCTTTGTTTTTGCTGGTATACTAACATTTCTGTCTGTCTATTTGTCTGTCTGTCAAGCTCCCTGTCTATCTGTCTAGCTCTCTGTCTCAGAGAGCCACAAGACTGCGTCATCACTTTTACTCACATCTTCAAGCAGAGTACAGCACTTTGTCTGGGTTTCTTGGGTTATCCTAGGTAATTTATACTATGTATACTTGTATTTATGTGTACCTGTGAGACAGAGATAGACAGATATAAAGAGATAGAATGAGGGAGAAAGATAATTAGATAGAATGGAGGAGGGGAAGCAGCATCAGACCCCATTGTTTTGACAGGCGGGAGGGGGAGTGAGTAATGAGACAATATGTCATTTTGACAGCTGCCGACTCCTGGTAATTTACACTATGGAGGAGGAGGAGGAGGAGGAGAAGGAGAAGGAGGAAGAGTAGGGGGAAGAGGAAGAAGAGGAGGAGGACGAAGAGGAGGAGGAGGAAGAGGAATAAGAGGAAGAGGAATAGTAGGAAGATTGGGGGGGGAAGAGGAGGAAGAGGAAGAAGAGGAGGAGGAGGATGGAGGAGGAGGAGGAGGAAGAGTAGGAGGAAGAGGAGGAGGAAGAGGAGGAGGAGGAAGAGGAAGAGAGAGAGTAGGAGGAGGAGGAGAAGAGGAATAGTAGGAGGAAGATTAGGGGGAAGAGGAGGAAGAGGAAGAAGAGGAGGAGGAGGAGGAGGAAGAGGAGGAAGAGTAGGAGGAAGAGGAAGAGGAGAGGAGGAAGAGGAAGAGTAGGAGGAAGAGTAATAGTAGGAGGAAGATTAGGGGGAAGAGGAGGAAGAGGAAGAGGAGGAGGAGGAGGAGGAAGAGGAAGAGTAGGAGGAGGAAGAGGAAGAGTAGGAGGAAGAGGAGGAAGAGGAAGAGTATGAGAAGAGTAGGGGGAAGAGGAGGAAGAGTAGGGGGAAAAGGAGGAAGAGGAAGAAGAGAAGGAGGAGGAAGAGGAGGAGTAAGAAGAGGAAGAGTAGGAGGAAGAGGAAGAAGAGGAGGAGGAGGAGGAAGAGTAGGGGGAAGAGGAGGAAGAGGAAGAAGAGGAGAAGGATGAGGAAGAGGATGAGGAGGAAGAAGAGGAAGATGATGATGTAATAATATTTTTCCCTTGAAGCAAGAAAAAAAAAAAGTCCACCCCATGACAGTGACAAGATAAGGGGAGATAACATCTGATAAGAGATGACTTTTGATGAGTGTAAACGAGGGTGGAACTGATAAGAAAAGATTAGATGAACATCGCCCTCCCTTTGTTTCTGCTGGTACACTAACATTTCTGTCTGTATTTGTCTGTCAAGCTCCCTGTCTATCTGTCTGTCTGTCTGTCTAGCTCTCTGTCTCAGAGAGCCACAAGACTGCATCATCACTTTTACTCACATCTTCAAGCAGAGTATAGCACTTTGTCTGGATTTCTTGGGTTATCCTAGGTAATTTATACTACGTATACTTGTATTTATGTGTACCTGTGAGACAGAGATAGACAGACAGATAGAAAGAGAGAGACAGATTGAAAGAGATAGAATGAGGGAGAAAGATAAAACACCATTGTGTATGACACCATGTTTCAAAGAGTTCCACAAGCTGCAGAACTAATAGGAATATGTTCAGTGACTGTATATTGGTATATATATTATAGAACAATAATAATAAACAATGTTTTGTATTATTTGTTTTTGTAACAAGTTTTGTAAACATATATTGATAATTATGTTTGTGTGCTTATTGTTTTGTATACAACGAGTGTATATATGTACATTGCACCTTACTTTGGTCTCATAGGCCACATAAGTTATGTGAAAAAATAAAATAGTGAAAAAAACAACAAACCTTCAAATACAAGTAAACTAAAGTTTACCGGGTGAGCGGCAGTCGCCGCTGTTGCCATACGCAGCTAATTTTCTGCAAACTTCATGCCTCCATATCTCCGTAAGTATTGATGGTAAATTTTTTTTGTTTATCCTATAATGTTTAGAAAAAAAAACTATTTTTTCATAAGAAAAAATAATTTTTTTTTTTTTTAAATTTGGCCGACCCTGAGAACAAGTTTCTGAGAGGGCCTGTCGACCCTCAAACGGTTAAAGACACAGCATCAACAACACGGCCACTTGATACTGGAGTTCCGCAGGGAAGTGTCCTCGGTCCCCTGCTCTTCCTCATATACATCAATGATCTTCCAAACATATCCCAACACCTGAAACCCATTCTCTTTGCTGACGACACGACTTATGTCATCTCTCACCCTAATCTTGCCACCCTCAACACCATTGTTAATGAGGAGCTGATCAAAATATCGACTTGGATGACAGCCAATAAACTTACGCTTAACAATGACAAAACCTACTATATTATGTTTGGTAGCAGAGCAGGAGATGCACAAATTAACATTAAGATCGACAACACTCTAATTACCAGACATAAATGAGGGCAAATTCCTAGGCCTATACCTTGACAACAACCTGAATTTCAGCACCCATATCCAACACATAACCAAAAAGTATCCAAACAGTTGGGATCCTCTCCAAGATACGATACTACGTGCCGCAAAATGCCCTTCTCACACTATACCACTCACTTATTTATCCATACCTCACCTATGCTATTTGGGCTTGGGGATCAACTGCAGCAACACACCTAAAGCCAATAATAACCCAACAAAAAGCTGCAGTAAGAATAATCACAAAATCCCATCCCTGGCAACAAACCCCCCCACTCTTCATAGATCTAAACTTACTCCCTGTTCAGTACATCCACACTTACTACTGTGCAATCTACATCTACAGGACCTTAAACTCCAATATCAACCTTGACCTAAAACGCTTTCTTGATAGTTGTGACAGAACCCACAGGCATAACACCAGACACAAACATCTCTACGACATTCCCCATCTCCGACTAAACCTTTACAAAAATTCAATTTATGTCAAAGGCCCTAAAATCTGGAACACCCTACCTGAGAACTCTAGAACTGCAGACACATTCATCACCTTCAAAACTACCATTAGAAAAACATCTTATCTCCCTGATAAACCCATCAACTAACTACACGAATACCACCTGGTGGTTCACACTTACACTCACTCACCCATTTGACCATAAACAGAAATATTAATCTCAATCTTAAAATAATGAATCCTATGATACTCCAATACTGAAACTATGTACTGTGCCAAAACAAAAGCATTCACATTGCTAAACTCACAAACTAGCATTCAGTCACTTAGCCATAATACCAACTTACCTCATAATTTGTAATATTTTAAAATAAAGAATTAAACTAAGTCTGCCCGAAATGCCTAGCCATGCTAGGCGTTCTAGTGGTACACTCTGTAATCATTATTTAACTACATGTAAACCACACAACAACCAAATTCTGTAAACTCAACATTGTAATCTTTATAGAGAATAAACTTCGAATTTGAATTTGAACATGGCTTATTTCTAGTACCTGGCTTGGGTTAGCCATATATGATTTTTGGTAAATATTCGATTCCCAGCCAGGGTAGAAACACTGGGCGTTTCTTTACATCTGTTGTCAATGTTCACCCATCAGTAAATGGGTACCTGGGTGTTAGTCGACTGGTGTGGGTGTTATCCTGGGACACTGACCTAAACTGCTTGAAATACTTGGCATAACAAGTGGCTTTCTATATAGTAGTATGTCACTGATGTCAGCTATGTCTGTATCCCATGTACATGTACGTGTAGTAAATTATTATTATTATTATTATTATTATTATTATTAGTTATTATTTTCTCATTTGTTGGGTTATCTTACTGAAACTTGGGCAATGTATAATAGAAAGATACTTCTTAATGTACACCAAAAATGAAAGAAATCAGACAATGAATAGCGGAGTTCACTTCTCAGCCATTAGCAGCTGCTTAGTGGTATATTTTTGTATGGGTTTTATGGTTATATTCTCGTTTTTTCGGTCTCATTTGATAGAATGGAAAACATATTACAGAAATAGATATGATTTTGATTGCTTTCATGACGAAAAGTACCTTGAAATTATGCTTGCTGTAGCAGAAAAGTTCTATTCTTTAGCGATGCTCAAGTAAACAAATGACGTCACCGTCCAATACCTGTCCACCTGCCAGTCCAAATTCCAATACGCAGTCAAGAAGGGGTTGACATTATTTATACAATTACAATAATGCAGTAGTCTGCATAACAGTAAATCTTCTATTTTTTTGTGTGAATAAAAATTCCAAATGGTAAGCAAGAGTAATATAAGAGGCGCCTGGAGCCATGACTAATGAACATAGAAAATGTTATTTTAGTGCCAGAAATGTCTGCATTGTCTATTCTGGACCCTATTTTGAAATTGGCATCTGTGAAATTGGCCAAATTGCCAATTTCCGACCACTTTATTGGGTGGTTGAAATAGGTGAATGGGTGGTTTCTTGTACTCAGTCGACAGACTAGAAGTTTATTCAGGTACTATACACAAATACAGTTACATAGATTATCATACATAGCAGTGTATGTATAGAGAACCTAGGACAACCCAAAAAAGTCAAAGCGACTTATTTCCAGTACCTGGGCTTGCCATGATATTTAGTAAATATTGTTTTTTTTTCAGTTATTTGTTGGGCTTTCTCATTGAAACTTGGGCAATGTATGATGGAAAGATGCTTCTTAATGTACACCAAAAATAAAGACGGATGATGAATAAGGGAGTTCACTTCTCAGCCATTAGCCGCCTCTTTGTGGTATACAGTGATCCCTCGATAATCGTAGTTCTCGAGAATCATAGATTTCGGAAATCATAGGGATATTTTTGTATAAACATGGGCTCGCTATTCGTAGATTGACTCGCAAATAATAGTTCGTCCAGGACAGGTACACACAGCCCGAGCCGCCTCACACTCCTTTCCCAGCTAGTGTGCCATTGTTTATCAGTGAGTGAGGATGATCCCACGAGTTCATACGATACATTTCATAATATTCCATTCGTTTTAGTGTTTGCAACTGCTAAATAAGTCACCATGACTCCAAAGAAAGCTTTAAGTGCCAGCCCTTTGGTAAAGAATGTGAGAAATGCATATAATTTAAGAAAAAGTTTGTAGAAAAATATGAAGGTGGTGGTGGTAGAGTGGAAGCAGTTGTGATAGTGGTTGTGATGGTGGTTGATGGTGGTTGATGGTGGTAGTGATGGTGGTAGTGATGGTTGTAGCAGTTTTAATAGTGGTAATAGTTGTAATAGTAGTTGTAATACTGGTTCTTATGTTATTGAGGCAAGGACTTCGGGTAGTTTCAAATTTAGGTTGGATAAATATATGAGTGAGGGGTTGGATTTGACTTGCAGATGAGTGGATAGTTATCAAAGCTTATTTCTTGGGTAGCATTGAAAATTGGGTTGGGCAAATGTTTTGTTAGTGGGATGGATTGTAAAGGACCTGCCTAGTATGGGCCAACTGGCCTGCTGCAGTGATCCTCCGTTCTTATGTTCTTAAGGTGGTAGCATTGTAATAGTGTCAGAAGGTGGTAGTGGTGGTAGAGGGTGTCGTCTTTAGTGATTCAGCAATTCTACCAACTCCTCCAATGTTGTTAGAGTTATATAGGGCTACAGAAAACACCGGCGCCTCAGCTGCTGCTTCACCACCATTATGGACGGCTTACTCTCAGTGGCCCTTATATACCCAACAACAACACAACACCCCTCATGACATAATGACTTATTTTATTCATTCTAGAGTATATTCCATGTTTCTATGTTATTAATATTGTTTATTATGTCATATTAGTTGAATTGTTATAGATAAGTAAGCTGTAGAGTTGATATTACCGTCATATTCTCCAACAATAAACTTGCCATCCCTCCCTCACACAACATAATGGTATCTTGATTCAGAGGACATCTACATGACCTTCTTCACGACTTTTACAACTAGCCCATCAATTTGGGAAGGACCTACTTCCACTGGGGATTCCTGCCTACCATTGACTATACCCTCGTCTGCTACACGTCCCTATTCACTGACGCCTATATAAGCGCCGGTCTCCTTACCTGTGCTTCGTGATCGTGGTATCACCTGTGCCAGGCAAGCTTCCTTCCCCCCCCCCAAGATTCATTGATCATCAACGATCTTATCAAGACAGTCGCTCCTCACCTCAAGAAGTGTTCCTTCGATCCCCGTCGGGGAGGGGAACCTATAATCATCGTACCAGCGCCTGCCTTACTCCTTCATGATGCTTGCAAACCGTGTAAGGATCAAACCCAACAGTGGAGTAATAAATGACTACTAAACTTGCCCTTGCTGCCGCTGTAAAGACTTCCCTACAGGTTAAATTTACAGCCATCCACTCGACGAAAGATTCATCATCGTCTGTACTGACGATTATGAGGCCTCAAAGCTGATGGCCGACACCTCTATGAAAACCCTCAAAGACCGACAGTTCACCATCTCCCCTTCACCTTTTTTGCTGGCGAAACGTTCTGTTTTCGTCAAACGGCTGGACAAACTCGTCACTTCTTTATCGACTGAGGATCTCAAGACCTCTATCGAGGAACAAAATACCTGGGCATCGATTGAACATATCAGCAAAATCCCCAACGCCTCTACAATGATCAAGCTAACCTTCTCCAACATCGAGATGGCTACTAGAGCACTGTCTGACGGCCTAGCTATCTCCTACTATCATATCCAAGTCACAGAGCCCGAAAGTTTCGCCCACATCTCGCCATGTTGGACCTGCTACTCCTATCACTGCTCAACGCCTGACTGTCCTCCGAAAGGAAAGAAGTACTGCACAAACTGCGGTAAAGACGGCCATGACTTCAACGAATGTTGTACAACCACTACCTCTCCAACCTCAGTCTCGGCTGAGTGGTTGAGGGGAGTAGACGTGTGCTGGGGGGGATCTGGACCTACTAATTTGCAGGCCTACCCATTTCTCCTGACTGATAAGTCATCATTAAAACTCATACTGTTGGAAGACAGCTTCAGTGTAGTGAGAACTCTTATGTGTGAGTTGTGACTAGGGATATACCTAGTGAAACACTGGAAATAGTTTTCCATTTTGAGAAGGCCCTCACAGGCCTCTGCCTTTCATTTTACCTCAGCCTTTCGCCTCTATCAACATACAGGGTAGAGGTGAATTTTGCTAGTCCACTGCTACTCGCGCCTCTGAAAATGCTCATCCCTTTACCAACCTGAGGAATAACGACGAGTGTGCAGTCCTACGCGAGTTGGTAACCCAGGTGTGCACACACTGAAAATTCGTCTTTCATTCCAAGACACACGTGCTAGAACCTCTGCAAGTTTGGAGAGAGTAACTATTTGTACGAGTATTGCAGTGTTTGATAACTCTTGAGAAGTCTGCCTCAGTGACCTTGAGCGAGGCACTGCTTCACCTGCCTGAGACTTTCGCCCATACTGACTATGTGAAGAGAGGCGAATGTGCATGCTCAGTTACCCCTGCTGTTCTTCTGTATCCCCCAACTCTCCGCCTTTAAACTCAGCCGCTCGCCTCTATCAACGTGCAGTGTAGAGGTGTATTTTGCTGCTCCGCTGGTACTCAAATATCTAAGTTCCGCACAGCTAGTCACCTCTGCCTACCTGAGAAATAGGGACGAATCTCCCATCCTGCGTGAGTTGGTGATCCAGACCTGACTGTGCCGCTTGTACAAAATGTGTTATATCTCTAACTGAGGAAGATGACCTGTTGTTATTCTTCTATGCACCGAGTGTTTCTGGGAGGAATGCTGCATAGTTGGAACACAACAAGTGGTTAAAAACAATTTAGAGAGCATTGCAGTACCTGGTAACTCCTTTGGAGACGGCTTTTTAACTGTAACATGCCAGAGGTTCATCTATAAACATAGTAAGTTTGTGCTGATTTGTTTGTCCACAGTGAAAATTTGTCTGTCATTCCTAGACACGTGTGCTAGCTGTGTTAAGTGCTGTGGGTTTGGAGTAATTAACGAGTAGTGCAATATTGGTAACTCTCGAGATGACTGTGGCCCCGTGAATGACCTTGAAAATCGCACTGCGACCCGCAGGCCACAACACCCATATTGCCTGTGTCTAGCGAGGTGAATATCCCTTCCTTGTCCCTTCTATTCACAGGTATCCTTTAACCCATCGCCAGTGTGAAACTCCTGTCAGCTATGAGTATAGCTGATGGTGTTGAGTAGATGGTGATGACAGATTTGAAACGTATTTTAGTAAACAGGCTCGGAAAAAAGAACGAGGCTTCCAGAGAATGCTTGCTGAAAGCAATACAGTGGGCGCACACCCTCCCAAAGCTATCAGGTTAGATTTTCCTAACAACACTGATCAAGAGACCAAGTGTAACTGGTTTTTCGAAGCTAGTGTAGACAATCATGAGAAAACGATCAAGTTTGTCCACGATGAGGATAACTACGTCTTTGTGCCTAATGATTCAGCATTTATAGACAAACTTCTCACTAATGAATATGCCAACATCAAACTCCGAGCTACCCCACCAAGGGCACCTAAAGTGCTTATTGTCATCTACAACGTCAACAAGCACTTGAATCCTCAATATCTGGCGTCAGAGCATGTTGCAAGCCCTCGTCGACTTTCCAACGGTCTGATATTAGCTGAGTGGACTGGCCAGGGGACTCTGCCATGCTATATTCACTCCCGTGCAGCCCTCAACAGATGCTATTACAGTGCATTGTACAGACCTCAATGTTGATGTTACAAGTGTCAACGCTGGGGCCACATTGCCAGGAAATGCCCATCTAAGTCACACTGGTGTGCAGTGTGTGCCAACGCTCATCCTTCTGAACGGTGTTATGATATGATCAAACAGCAACAGACTGTTGCTAAACAATGTATCAATTGCAAGATCTCAGGAGTCACAGCAGCTCATGCTGACTGCAGTGCGAGGGCTGCCCGCATTGCAGCCAACCGCACTTCACTCTGTACCCCTCATTATGACCCCACAGGACTACCAGGTACCTTAAGTCTGAATACTGGCTCATGCCTGCCCTCAGACAATGGGGTTGAGCACCTCACCTGGGGAGCACGTCAACAGACCTCCATCACGTCGGCTATCAATACCAGCCTAGCTGAGTCAGCTGACAGTCAGCCAATGAGCTCAGCCGACCGGGACTTCACGTCTCCAGATGTTCCATGTCTTGCTCCTGTGGTATACAACCTAATGTCACGCATAAGGGTACTGGAAACACAACAATTTCTCCTGAAACAACAACTTGAACAACACAAGGAAAGATGTGTAGAGTGTACCAATAACAAGATTGTTACAATTTGTGAAAGCAAGTGTAAGGTTGCTGAACAAGGTGGTGGTGGTGTTCTTAATTACAGAAATGACGAATATAATACTTGTGTTGATAACTATAGTGAGCATCATAATGAAGGCAATGGTGTCTATGAAGTTAGTAATAGTGATGAGCGTAATATAAGTGGTGGTGCAGAGTGTGATGAGGTTAACCACTTTGACATTAATGTTGAATACAGTGGTGTTGGTGATGACAGTTATAGTGTTGCATGTAATGTTAGTGGAGGAGGGAATGCGAGTGGTGGTGTCACCTATCATACATTCACACATGAACAGCGTCGTGCTCTGTGTAAACAAAGACTCCCACGAGGCCTTACAACTGGAAGTGCACTTAAAAAACTCATGGACAAGGGTAACACTGTTGACATTGATAAGGTCTGCTATTTATATGAACAATTTTTTCATTATGCAGAGAAACTCAACAAGATCCCAGGACTACTATAATGGATCAAAAATCGTATAAACTTTCTATATTAAGCTGGAATATTGCATCACTTAGAAAAAGACTTCCTGACCTTCATCATAAAGTAACCACTGAACCCATTGATGTTGTGTGTCTACAAGAGTGCAGAGTCCCTGAAAAATCCCAACCTCTAAATTACCATCATTTGTTGCATATAACCTCAAATCTACTAACTCCTGTGTTTTGTATATTAAAAAATCACTTCCCCATCAACTTCTTGCACATAAGAAAACAGAGAGGCTACAATATCATGGTGTTAGGATTTATATAGGGAACTCTGCTCTCAATATATTTAACTTGTATGCTCCTGCTGGTAAGTTTAATTAATTGGAGCTCCCAACTTGCGCTCATTCTGAACTACTCTTATTATTGGTGATTACAATGCGAGACACAAAAGCATTGGAAACTCTCAGTTTGGTAATAGTAATGGCAATCAACTGCTGTCACTCATAAACAGTCATGATAATGTGCAAATTGTAGGTGACCTTGAACCCACACATATCTATGGAGGCGTCCTTGATCTGTGCCTGGGCTTCAACATTACTTCTGCCAGCTGTGAGTCTTCCACTGTAACAGATATAGCGTCTGATCATTTCCCTAGGCTAACCTCACTAGATATTGGTAATACTATCCTTCCTGGTGGGATATTCAAACGGAAACGTTTTAATGTTCCCACTGATCAGCATGATGACTTTGTTGCACATGTGACTGACTGGTATAATTCCTATGAGTGTTCCTCTGTAGAAACCTTAAACAATGACCTTGCGAGCAGTATTCAGAACTACTTAGAGCCACCACGGAAACCTCTTGGTACTCTAAACCCAACAAACTTCCATAATAATCATACCTCCTTCAAAAACCATACTTATTACAATGATTCTAAACTTCGTACACTGAAACGTACTGCTCGCAGACTAGGCCTTGCCTATAGAAAACATCGTACCCCCGGAATGCTGACGCTCTTCCAAACTGCCAGAGAGCGTATGACAGAGCTGCGGCAGACTGGGAAAAATTTGTCAACGGTCTTAATGCTCACACCCAACTTAGCCGGGCATGGAGGGACATAAATAGAATTAAGGGTAACAGAACTGGGCAGATCACGCACCCTCATCCCTTGCATAGAGCGAATGAGTTAGTGTTTGGGCTGCTACATCTAGCTATGACAGTCTTCCCAGTACCACACAGGCAAAATTAAATGACAAATATGATGCAAGGGAGAGACTTGTTTGCTTTATGATCAGCAAGGCAGATGACTGCAACATTCCTTTCACTAATTATGAAATTGATGCAGCACTAACTAAGGGCAACTCCACGTCGCCTGGTGAGGATGGTATTACTTACAACATACTCGGATCTAAACAGCTATTGGAGGATAGATGGGCTAATGAGAGCATAGGCAATGGGGTCGAAGAGGTATGGGGTAGGTTTAAAAATGTAGTGTTAGAGTGTTCAGCAGAAGTTTGTGGTTACAGGAAAGTGGGTGCGGGAGGGAAGAGGAGCGATTGGTGGAATGATGATGTAAAGAGAGTAGTAAGGGAGAAAAAGTTAGCATATGAGAAGTTTTTACAAAGTAGAAGTGATGCAAGGAGGGAAAAAGTATATGGAGAAAAAGAGAGGTTAAGAGAGTGGTGAAGCAATGTAAAAAGAGAACAATAGAGAGGGGGTGAGATGTTATCAACAAATTTTTTTGAAAATAAGAAAAAGTTTTGGAGTGAGATTAACAAGTTAAGAAAGCCTAGAGAACAAATGGATTTCTCATTAAAAATAGGAGAGGAGTGTTATTAAATGGAGAGTTAGAGGTATTGGGAAGAGGGAGGGAATATTGTGAGGAATTTTTTAAATGTTGATGAAAAATAGGGAAGCTGTGATTTCGTGTATAGGGCAAGGAGGAATAACATCTTGTAGAGTGAGAAGAGCCAGTTGTGAGTGTGGGGGAAGTTCGTGAGGTAGTAGGCAAAATGAAAGGGGGTAAGGCAGCTGGGATTGATGGGATAAAGATAGAAATGCTAAAAGCAGGTGGGGATATAGTTTTGGAGTGGTTGGTGCAATTATTTAATAACTGTATGGAAGAGGGTAAGGTACCTAGGGATTGGCAGAGAGCATGCATAGTTCCTTTGTATAAAGGCAAAGGGGATAAAAGAGAGTGCAAAAATTATAGGGGGATAAGTCTGCTGAGTTATTTATTATTTTTTTTATTATCACACCGGCCGATTCCCACCAAGGCAGGGTGGCCCGAAAAAGAAAAACTTTCACCATCATTCACTCCATCACTGTCTTGCCAGAAGGGTGCTTTACACTACAGTTTTTAAACTGCAACATTAACACCCCTCCTTCAGAGTGCAGGCACTGTACTTCCCATCTCCAGGACTCAAGTCCGGCCTGCCGGTTTCCCTGAATCCCTTCATAAATGTTACTTTGCTCACACTCCAACAGCACGTCAAGTATTAAAAACCATTTGTCTCCATTCACTCCTATCAAACACCTCACCATGCCTGCTGGAAGTCCAAGCCCCCCCGCACACAAAACCTCCTTTACCCCCCCCTCCAACCCTTTCCCAGGCCGACCCCTACCCCGCCTTCCTTCCAACAGACTGATACACTCTTGAAGTCATTCCCGTTTCGCCCATTCTCTCTACATGTCCGAACCACCTCAACAACCCTTCCTCAGCCCTCTGGACAACAAATTTTTTTGGGAATCCCGCACCTCCTCCTAACTTCCAAACTACGAATTCTCTGCATTATATTCACACCACACATTGCCCTCAGACATGACATCTCCACTGCCTCCAGCCTTCTCCTCGCTGCAACATTCATCACCCACGCTTCACACCCATATAAGAGCGTTGGTAAAACTATACTCTCATACATTCCCCTCTTTGCCTCCAAGGACAAAGTTCTTTGTCTCCACAGACTCCTAAGTGCACCACTCACTCTTTTTCCCTCATCAATTCTATGATTCACCTCATCTTTCATAGACCCATCCGCTGACACGTCCACTCCCAAATATCTGAATACGTTCACCTCCTCCATACTCTCTCCCTCCAATCTGATATTCAATCTTTCATCACCTAATCTTTTTGTTATCCTCATAACCTTACTCTTTCCTGTATTCACCTTTAATTTTCTTCTTTTGCACACCCTACCAAATTCATCCACCAATCTCTGCAACTTCTCTTCAGAATCTCCCAAGAGCACAGTGTCATCAGCAAAGAGCAGCTGTGACAACTCCCACTTTGTGTGTGATTCTTTATCTTTTAACTCCACGCCTCTTGCCAAGACCCTCGCATTTACTTCTCTTACAACCCCATCTATAAATATATTAAACAACCACGGTGACATCACACATCCTTGTCTAAGGCCTACTTTTACTGGGAAAAAATTTCCCTCTTTCCTACATACTCTAACTTGAGCCTCACTATCCTCGTAAAAACTCTTCACTGCTTTCAGTAACCTACCTCCTACACCATACACTTGCAACATCTGCCACATTGCCCCCCTATCCACCCTGTCATACGCCTTTTCCAAATCCATAAATGCCACAAAGACCTCTTTAGCCTTATCTAAATACTGTTCACTTATATGTTTCACTGTAAACACCTGGTCCACACACCCCCTACCTTTCCTAAAGCCTCCTTGTTCATCTGCTATCCTATTCTCCGTCTTACTCTTAATTCTTTCAATTATAACTCTACCATACACTTTACCAGGTACACTCAACAGACTTATCCCCCTATAATTTTTGCACTCTCTTTTATCCCCTTTGCCTTTATACAAAGGAACTATGCATGCTCTCTGCCAATCCCTAGGTACCTTACCCTCTTCCATACATTTATTAAATAATTGCACCAACCACTCCAAAACTATATCCCCACCTGCTTTTAACATTTCTATCTTTATCCCATCAATCCCGGCTGCCTTACCCCCTTTCATTTTACCTACTGCCTCACGAACTTCCCCCACACTCACAACTGGCTCTTCCTCACTCCTACAAGATGTTATTCCTCCTTGCCCTATACACGAAATCACAGCTTCCCTATCTTCATCAACATTTAACAATTCCTCAAAATATTCCTTCCATCTTCCCAATACCTCTAACTCTCCATTTAATAACTCTCCTCTCCTATTTTTAACTGACAAATCCATTTGTTCTCTAGGCTTTCTTAACTTGTTAATCTCACTCCAAAACTTTTTCTTATTTTCAACAAAATTTGTTGATAACATCTCACCCACTCTCTCATTTGCTCTCTTTTTACATTGCTTCACCACTCTCTTAACTTCTCTCTTTTTCTCCATATACTCTTCCCTCCTTGCATCACTTCTACTTTGTAAAAACTTCTCATATGCTAACTTTTTCTCCCTTACTACTCTCTTTACATCATCATTCCACCAATCGCTCCTCTTCCCTCCTGCACCCACTTTCCTGTAACCACAAACTTCTGCTGAACACTCTAACACTACATTTTTAAACCTACCCCATACCTCTTCGACCCCATTGCCTATGCTCTCATTAGCCCATCTATCCTCCAATAGCTGTTTATATCTTACCCTAACTGCCTCCTCTTTTAGTTTATAAACCTTCACCTCTCTCTTCCCTGATGCTTCTATTCTCCTTGTATCCCATCTACCTTTTACTCTCAGTGTAGCTACAACTAGAAAGTGATCTGATATATCTGTGGCCCCTCTATAAACATGAACATCCTGAAGTCTACTCAACAGTCTTTTATCTACCAATACATAATCCAACAAACTACTGTCATTTCGCCCTACATCATATCGTGTATACTTATTTATCCTCTTTTTCTTAAAATATGTATTACCTATAACTAAGTCTGCTGAGTATACCTGGTAAAGTGTATGGTAGAGTTATTATTGGAAGAATTAAGAGTAAGACGGAGAATAGGATAGCAGATGAACAAGGAGGCTTTAGGAAAGGTAGGGGGTGTGTGGACCAGGTGTTCACAGTGAAACATATAAGTGAACAGTATTTAGATAAGGCTAAAGAGGTCTTTGTGGCATTTATGGATTTGGAAAAGGCGTATGACAGGGTGGATAGGGGGGGCAATGTGGCAGATGTTGCAAGTGTATGGTGTAGGAGGTAGGTTACTGAAAGCAGTGAAGAGTTTTTACGAGGATAGTGAGGCTCAAGTTAGAGTATGTAGGAAAGAGGGAAATTATTTCCCAGTAAAAGTAGGCCTTAGACAAGGATGTGTGATGTCACCGTGGTTGTTTAATATATTTATAAATGGGGTTGTAAGAGAAGTAAATGCGAGGGTCTTGACAAGAGGCGTGGAGTTAAAAGATAAAGAATCACACACAAAGTGGGAGTTGTCACAGCTGCTCTTTGCTGATGACACTGTGCTCTTGGGAGATTCTGAAGAGAAGTTGCAGAGATTGGTGGATGAATTTGGTAGGGTATGCAAAAGAAGAAAATTAAAGGTGAATACAGGAAAGAGTAAGGTTATGAGGATAACAAAAAGATTAGGTGATGAAAGATTGAATATCAGATTGGAGGGAGAGAGTATGGAGGAGGTGAATGTATTCAGATATTTGGGAGTGGACGTGTCAGCGGATGGGTCTATGAAAGATGAGGTGAATCATAGAATTGATGAGGGAAAAAGAGTGAGTGGTGCACTTAGGAGTCTGTGGAGACAAAGAACTTTGTCCTTGGAGGCAAAGAGGGGAATGTATGAGAGTATAGTTTTACCAACGCTCTTATATAGTGTGAAGCATGGGTGATGAATGTTGCAGCGAGGAGAAGGCTGGAGGCAGTGGAGATGTCATGTCTGAGGGCAATGTGTGGTGTGAATATAATGCAGAGAATTCGTAGTTTGGAAGTTAGGAGGAGGTGCGGGATTACCAAAACTGTTGTCCAGAGGGCTGAGGAAGGGTTGTTGAGGTGGTTCGGACATGTAGAGAGAATGGAGCGAAACAGAATGACTTCAAGAGTGTATCAGTCTGTAGTGGAAGGAAGGCGGGGTAGGGGTCGGCCTAGGAAAGGTTGGAGAGAGGGGGTAAAGGAGGTTTTGTGTGCGAGGGGCTTGGACTTCCAGCAGGTATGCATGAGCGTGTTTGATAGGAGTGAATGGAGACAAATGGTTTTTAATACTTGACGTGCTGTTGGAGTGTGAGCAAAGTAACATTTATGAAGGGGTTCAGGGAAACCGGCAGGCCAGACTTGAGTCCTGGAGATGGGAAGTACAGTGCCTGCACTCTGAAGGAGGGGTGTTAATGTTGCAGTTTAAAAACTGTAGTGTAAAGCACCCTTCTGGCAAGACAGTGATGGAGTGAATGATGGTGAAAGTTTTTCTTTTTCGGGCCACCCTGCCTTGGTGGGAATCGGCCAGTGTGATAATAAAAAAATAAATACTCGGATTGCTGTGTCGAGTACCAGGTAATCCATTACTTGAATTATATAACATGAGCTATGTAACTGGGGAGCTCCCTCAATCTTGGACCAACAGCCTCATCATTCCAATTCCTAAACCCAATCATCAAAATGCATTTTGCCCAATATCTCTTACTAGCTGCTTGTGTAAAACATTTGAGAGAATGATTCTTAATAGTCTCATGTACAGAATCAAACAATTTTTGTCTCCCCGGTTACATGGTTTCATGCATGGAAGGAGCGTGCATCATTGCATAGCCACCTTTCTCACCCTGCACACTGACAGCTCATACACTACCTTCCTTGAACTTAAATCCGCTTTCGATGTAGCCAACCAACGAGTAATCGTTAGTGAACTTGCCAGAATGGATGTTGGAGGATGGCTTCTCCGCTGGATTAAAGGCTACCTGTCCAACAGAAAATCGTCTGTGTTGTTCCAGGGACATAGAAGTGTAACTAAAGACTTTGAATTAGGAACCCCACAGGGAGGTGTGCTCAGTCCCACACTGTTCAATATTCTAATTAATGCATTATTTAATGCTATGCCTAGTCAGCCCCATCATTATGTGATTAGTTTTGCTGATGATATAATGATTCACACCACCGGATTCTCCAACACCCAAAACATTCTTAATCATGTACTAGCCTCGTGTCAGGACCTGGGGTTGATAATCTCTACTGATAAAACAAAGATACTCAATATTCATCCTCCTTGACAGAGAGGCACAGTTCATCAGATCCAATCGCATGATGGGTCTCTTCTAGAATATGTAAGGAGATACAGGTATCTAGGCTTTGAGGTTCCACTACTTGGACCTGTTGTAACAAGACTTTGTTGCCAATACAAAGAAAGACTAAGAGCACTTAGAGTTGTGGCTGGGTTTCACCTCGGGTATGGAGCTAATGTTAAAATTGTGAAAATGATGTATCTTGCTTATATTAGATCATTGGTTGATTATGCTGTGCCACTACTTGCTCTTGTGTCTGACTGGAAGCTTGGTGGGCTGGAAAAACTGCAGAACAAAGCAATGAGGATCATTTTAGGATGCCCTCGTACTGCCAAAATTTTAAATATGCAAAAAGAACTTGATATTCCAAGCATCAGAGATCGTGTTACTGAAAGAAATACAGTGGACCCCCGAATACCGCACGCATCGCATACCGTACAATCCGCATGCCGCTCGCTTTTTTCGCAAAAATTTTGCCTCGCATACCGCCCAAAAACCCGCTCACCGCTCTTCGTCCGAGACGCGTCCAATGTGCGGCTTGAGCCACGCTCACATGTTCCGCTGGTGGCATTGTTTACCAGCCAGCCTCCGCAGTAACATCCAAGCATACAATCAGAACATTTCGCATTATTACAGTGTTTTTGGTGATTTTTTCTGGAAAATAAGTGACCATAGGCCCCAAGAAAGCTTCTAGTGCCAACCCTACAGCAATAAGGGTGAGAATTACTATAGAGATGAAGAAAAAGATCATTGATAAGTATGAAAGTGGAGTGCGTGTCTCCGAGCTGGCCAGGTTGTATAATAAACCCCAATCAACCATCGCTACTATTGGTGGTACAGCTGCTGCTGCTGCTGTACCACCGTCAGCTGCTGCTGCTGCTGTAGTACCGTCTGCTGCTGCTGTAGCATCGTCTGCTGCTGCTGTAGCATCGTCTGCTGCTGCTGTAGCATCGTCTGCTGCTGCTGTAGCATCGTCTGCTGCTGCTGTAGCATCGTCTGCTGCTGCTGTAGCATCGTCTGCTGCTGCTGTAGCATCGTCTGCTGCTGCTGTAGCATCGTCTGCTGCTGCTGTAGCATCGTCTGCTGCTGCTGTAGCATCGTCTGCTGCTGCTGTAGCATCGTCTGCTGCTGCTGTAGCATCGTCTGCTGCTGCTGTAGCATCGTCTGCTGCTGCTGTAGCATCGTCTGCTGCTGCTGTAGCATCGTCTGCTGCTGCTGTAGCATCGTCTGCTGCTGCTGTAGCATCGTCTGCTGCTGCTGTAGCATCGTCTGCTGCTGCTGTAGCATCGTCTGCTGCTGCTGTAGCATCGTCTGCTGCTGCTGTAGCATCGTCTGTTGCTGCTGTAGCGTCGTCTGTTGCTGCTGTAGCGTCGTCTGCTGCTGCTGTAGCGTCGTCTGTTGCTGCTGTAGCATCGTCTGTTGCTGCTGTAGCATCATCTGTTGCTGCTGTAGCATCGTCTGCTGCTGTTGTACCACCGTCAGCTGCTGCTGCTGCTGCTGTAGCACCGTTGTTGGTGTGGCTTATTGAGAATACCAAGAAACAATTAACCCCAGAGGATTTGCCACCCAGGATAACCCAAAAAAGTCAGTGTCATCGAAGACTGTCTAACTTATTTCCATTGGGGTCCTTAATCTTGTCTCTCAGGATGCAACCCACACCAGTCGACTAACACCCAGGTGAACAGGGAAAAATGCCTGGAACTAGTGCTCATATTGGTGAATTTAAAGCCAGCAAAGGTTGGTTTGAGAGATTTAAGAATCGTAGTGGCATACACAGTGTGATAAGGCCTGTTCTGGAAGAAAATGCCAAACAGGACCTACAGTACTCAGGAGAAAAAGGCACTCCCAGGACACAGTGTCTCATCAGTCATTGCTGCATCTTCAATAAAGGTAAGTGTCATTTATTCTTCATTTAGTAGAGTAGTACATGCAAAATATATATTGTGCATGTACTACTCTACTATTGTGCATGTATCCTTCTCTTTGTGTGTAGGAAAATGTATATTTCATGTGGTAAAATTTTTTTTTTCATACTTTTGGGTGTCTTGCACAGATTAATTTGATTTCCATTATTTCTTATGGGGAAAATTCATTCGCATACCGAACATTTCGCATAACAATCAGCCCTCTTGCACGGATTAAAGTCGCTATGCGGGGGTCCACTGTATCCTAATTGGGGTTAATATGCTCAGGCAAGCCCATTCAAACCCCTGCACAGAAGCCCTCCAAACTTTCCTCAGCACTGGTGAACACTCCTCCAGATGGATTGAAAAAACTGGAACCGACCTCCGCATGAATCAGATACATGATCTACGTCAAGTAAGGCAACAGCGGCACTTCTCCGCTCCATGGAATAATACACCATTCCAAACAACCATTCCTCCATTTCCCCCCAAACTACTTCTTAAATCACAACCAAAACTTTGCCTTGAAGCCAAACATGATACCTTAAGCTGAATGGATAACTTAGTCACACAGCACACACTCTCGCAAATTATTTACGTTAATGGTTCTGTTCACCAATCCACTGGTGCAGCTGGTAGTGCTGCTGTTGTCGTACAGAGTGATGGCTCTCAAAGAAATTGGAGCATGCATCAATAATTGGGCCTCTACCCTTCAAACAGAACTGTTTGCCATACTCCTTGCACTGAAATCCATCCATGTATCTAAGATAGACAGTTTATAACAAAAAAAGGCACAATACCGTGACTGGAACGATACACAAATAACCCGCACATAAAAGAGAGAAGCTTACGACGAAGTTTCGGTCCGACTTGGACCATTGACAGTCACACTAACCAGAAGTGGAGCAGGACGGCTTTATATAGGCAGGAAGAGGTGGGGGTAGTAGTAGTAGTAGTACAAGAATGGTATATAATACCGAGAAAGTGAAATTAAGACATATGCGCAACACCCGGGCATGCCTATCGTAGACGTTTCGCCATCCAGCCAGCCACTGGATGGCAAAACGTCCACAACAAAGACAACCAGACGCCGCACCAGACAAGTTACGACGACCGAAACGTCGTCGTAAGCTTCTCTCTTTTATGTGCGGGTTATTTGTGTATTGACAGTTTAATTGTAACTGATTCTCTGTCATCCATAAATGCTCTCAACTCATTAAGCATAAATTGTGGCATGCTTGTGTCAGAAGCCAGACAGATCTTTTTCCTTGAGTGAGGTTTGTAGTCTCTGGCCCCCTAGACTGTACTCCATCTGTGGTCTTCTTTGCCCTTCCCCAATCTTCGTGACTTTGCACTTTGTGGGATTGAACTCCAGGAGCCAATTGCTGGACCATGTCTGCAGCCTGTCCAGATCCCTTTGTAGTTCTGCCTGGTCTTTGATCGAGTGAATTCTTCTCATCAATTTTACATCATCTGCAAACAGGGACACCTACGAGTCTATTCCTTCCGTCATGTCGTTCACAAATACCAGTAACAGCACTGGTCCTGAGACTGACCCCTGTGGGACCCCGCTAGTCACAGGTGCCTACTCTGACACCTCGCCACGTACCATGACTTGCTGCTGTCTTCCTGACAAGTATTTCCTGATCCATTGTAGTGTCTTCCCTGTTATCCCTGCTTGGTCCTCCAGTTTTTGCACCAATCTCTTGTGAGGAACTGTGTCAAACGCCTTCTTGCAGTCTAGGAAAACGCAATCAACCCACCCCTCTCTCTCTTGTCTTACTGCTGTCACAATGTCATAGAACTCCAGTAAGGTTGTGACACAGGATTTCCCATCCCTGAAACCATGTTGGCTGCTGTTGGTGAGATCATTTCTTTTTAGGTGTTCCACCACTCTTCTCCTGATAACCTTCTCCATGATTTTGCATACTATACATGTCAGTGACACTGGTCTGTAGTTTAGTGCTTCATGTCTGTCTCCTTTTCTAAAGATTGGGACTACATTTGCTGTCTTCCATGCCTCAGGCAATCTCCCTGTTTCAATAGATGCATTGAATATTTTTGTTAGGGGTATACATAGTGCCTCTGCTCCCTCTCTCAGGACCCATGGGGAGATGTTACCTGGCCCCATTGCCTTTGAGGTATCTAGCTCACTCAGAAGCCTCTTCACTTCTTCCTCGGTTGTGTGCACCGTGTCCAGCACTTGGTGGCGTGCCCCACCTCTCCGTCCTTCTGGAGCCCCTTCTGTCTCCTCTGTGAACACTTCTTTGAATCTCTTGTTGAGTTCCTCACATACTTCTCGGTCATTTCTTGTTGTCTCTCCTCCTTCCTTCCTTAGCCTGATTACCTGGTCCTTGACTGTTGTTTTCCTCCTGATGTGGCTGTATAACAGTTTCGGGTATGATTTGGCTTTCGCTGCTATGTCGTTTTCATATTGTCTTTGAGCTTCCCTTCTTATCTGTGCATATTCGTTTCTGGCTCTACGACTGCTCTCCTTATTCTCCTGGGTCCTTTGTCTTCTATATTTCTTCCATTCCCTAGCACACTTGGTTTTTGCCTCCCTGCACCTTTGGGTGAACCATGGGCTCGTCCTGGCTTTTTCATTATTCCTGTTACCCTTGGGTACAAACCTCTCTTCAGCCTCCTTGCATATTGTTGCTACATATTCCATCATCTCATTAACTGGCTTCCCTGCCAGTTCTCTGTCCCACTGAACCCTGTTCAGGAAGTCCTCATTCCCGTGTAGTCCCCTTTCTTGTAGTTTGGCTTCATTCATCCTGGCCTTCCTGCTTCTCCCTCCACTTGTAACTCTACTGTGTATTGGAAACTTAAAACATGATTGCCATATGAGAGACCCAAGGGGTCTCTCATATGTGATGTCCTCAATATCTGCACTACTCAAGGTGAATACTAAGTCCAGTCTCTCTCTTGTAGTGTCCCTTACGTGTTGGTACATGAAGTTTTCCAGTACCACCTCCATCATCTTAGCCCTCCATGTATCTTGGCCCCCATGTGGCTACAAGTTCTCCCAATCGATCTCCTTGTGGTTAAAGTCACCCATGATCAGGAGCTTTGTCCTGCATGCATGAGCTCTTCTGGCCACTGCAGCAAGTGTGTCGACCATCGCTCTATTGCTCTCGTCGTACTCTTGCCTTGGCCTCCTGCTGTTCTGTGGTGGGTTATATATCACTGCTATTACCACCTTGGGACCTCCAGAGTGAAGCATTCCCGTTATGTAATCACTTTCTTCTCCGCAGTCTCCTCTCTCCAGCTCATCAAAATTCCATCGGTTTTTGATCAGTAATGCCACTCCTCCCCCCCCCCCCCCCTGTTCCCTCTGTCTTTCCTCAGAATCTGGTATCCCATTGGAAAGATGGCATCTGTTATCAAACCTGTAAGCTTGGTTTCTGTGAGAGCTATGATGTCCGGTGATGCCTCTGACTCTTTCGTGCCACTTCTCCCACTTATTTGTTATTCCATCAGCGTTTGTGAACCATACCTTCAGTTTCCTTTCCAACACTGTGGTTTGGGGGGCCTGTGAGGGTGGGAGACCTGGTAGCATACTGTGGGATTCTATAGCTCGGTGTTGGGTGGAAGCTGTGGGTATGGGCTGTAGTGTGTGTTGGGATGGTGTGATAGGTTGTGGGGTTCTGAGGATAGTTGTGTGTGTGTTTGCCCTTGCTGCTCTGTTCTGCTCTGACTGACCTCTGCTGGTTCTATCCTTGTCTCCTTTCCTAGCTCCTTTCGCTTTTTTGTCCTCTCCCTCAGCTGCTGTCGCTCTGTGTTCTGTCACTGTCTAGGAACACCTTTGTACTCTTCTGAGCATTTCAACTGTGGTTTCTCTTGGAGGATCCTGTTCCGCACTGTTTCCATCCTGAGAATCAGCTTGATCAGTCGGTTTCTCCCCTTCGAGTACCCCCCTATTCTCTGAAAATTTACAACCTCGTCCATCTCTTCTTCACCAATTTCCATTATGATTTTTCTCAATCTCCTTTCTTTCTTCCTGCCGTCTTTCAGTGTGCGTCCTTTCCTCTCTCTCCTGAAGCCCATGGATAAACACTGATTTTGCTCTTTCTTCCTCCCATTGCCTCACCCTCTGTGACTCTGGATCCTGCCTGTATGTGGTCATTTTCTCCCTTGATTTTTCCAGTGGCTCTTGATAGCATGGTTGTGCCTCAGCATTTGACCTATCTCCCTCTCCATCTGCACCCAGCTGAACTTCCCTTTCACTCCTTGGCGCTTCTTGGCAGGCTGATATGACCTTAGCATAATTCATTACTCCTTCCTTCCTGTTCGGCCTCTCAGCTTCATATGCTATGTCTTCTCTTGTCACTGCCCCTGTAACTCGCTTCAGCCTATTAATCTGAACTTCTAGGGCCCTAGTCCTGGCTACTGCAGTTTCGACTTGTGCCTTCCACTTCTTTGTCTCCTTCTCCAACCACTTTTCCAATTTCACAGATCTCTTTCTCCATTTTTTCAGAAAGCTCTCCTAATTTTCTCTCCCACTCTTGTTCCATCCTTTTCCTCTGATCCTCCATCCATTCCTCCCTACAAGTACCATTGTCATCTGATCCTCGATTCCTGTGAGTCCCCACCATTTTTTTTTTTTTTTAGTGAGAGAGAAAAGGGAAAGGTAGAATGAGAGAGGGGGAGAGTGAGAAGGGGGAGAGAGAGAGAGAGAGAGAGAGAGAGAGAGAGAGAGAGAGGCAGAGAGAGAGAAGGGAAGGTAGGAGAGAGGGGGAGAGTGAGAAGGAAAAAGGGAGAGAGAGAGAGAAGGGAAGGGTAGGAGAGGGGGAGAGTGAGAAGGGAAAAATAGATGGTCGGTTCACAGGAAGGTGTGAAATCCTGTGTATGTGTGTGTGTGTTTGCGTGTGTACTACAGCTCACAAGTGCTTGTTCCTGTGTGTGTGTGTGTGTGTGTGTGTGTGTGTGTGTGTGTGCGCATGTGTGTGTGTGTGTGTACTCACCTAGCTGAGGTTGCAGGGGTCGAGTCCAAGCTCCTGGCCCCGCCTCTTCACTGGTCGCCACTAAGTCACTCTCCCTGAACCATGAGCTTTATCGTACCTCTGCTTAAAGCTATGTATGGATCCTGCCTCCACTACATCTCTTCCCAAACTATTCTACTTCCTGACTACTCTGTGGCTGAAGAAATACTTCCTAACATCCCTTTGATTCATCTGAGTCTTCAACTTCCAATTGTGACCTCTTGTGTCTGTGTCCCTTCTCTGGAACATCCCGTCTTTGTCCACCTTGTCTATTCCGCGCAGTATTTTATATGTCGTTATCATGTCTCCCCTGACCCTCCTGTCCTCCAGTGCCGTCAGGCCGATTTCCCTCAACCTTTCTTCATAGGACAATCCCCGTAGCTCTGGGACTAGTCTTGTTGCAAACCTTTGCACTTTCTCTAATTTCTTGACGTGCTTGACTAGGTGTGGATTCCAAACTGGTGCTGCATACTCCAGTATGGGCCTGACGTAAATGGTATACAGAGTCTTAAACGAATCCTTACTGAGGTATCGGAACGTTATCCATAGGTTTGCCAGGCGCCCGTATGCTGCAGCAGTTATCTGATTGATGTGCGCCTCAGGAGATATGCTCGGTGTTATACTCACCCCAGATCTTTTTCCTTGAGCGAGGTTTGCAGTCTTCGGCCATCTAAACTATATCGTGTCTGCAGTGTGTGTCTGTGTGTCTGTGTGTGTGTCTCTGTGTGTCTCTGTGTGTCTGTGTGTCTGTGTGTCTCTGTGTGTGTGTCTGTGTGTCTCTGTGTGTGTGTCTCTGTGTGTGTGTCTGTGTGTGTGTGTGTGTGTGTGTGTCTGTGTGTGTGTGTCTGTGTGTGTGTGTGTGTCTGTGTGTGTGTGTGTGTCTGTGTGTGTGTGTGTGTCTCAGTGTGTCTGTGTCTCAGTGTGTCTGCGTGTGTGTGTGTCTGTGTGTGTGTGTGTGTCTCAGTGTGTCTGTGTCTCAGTGTGTGTGTCTCTGTGTCTCAGTGTCTGTGTCTCAGTGTGTGTGTCTCTGTGTGTGTGTGTCTCTGTGTGTGTGTGTGTCTGTGTGTGTGTGTCTCAGTGTGTCTGTGTCTCTGTGTGTCTGTGTGTGTGTGTGTGTCTGTGTGTGTGTGTCTGTGTGTGTGTGTGTGTGTCTGTGTGTGTGTCTGTGTCTCAGTGTGTCTGTCTCAGTGTGTGTGTGTGTCTCAGTGTGTGTGTGTCTCAGTGTGTGTGTGTCTCAGTGTGTGTGTCTCTGTGTGTCTGTGTCTCAGTGTGTGTGTCTCTGTGTGTCTGTGTCTCAGTGTGTGTGTCTCTGTGTGTCTGTGTCTCAGTGTGTGTGTCTCTGTGTGTCTGTGTCTCAGTGTGTGTGTGTCTGTGCGTCTGTGTCTCAGTGTGTGTGTGTCTGTGTGTCTGTGTCTCTGTGTGTCTGTGTGTGTGTGTGTCTGTGTGTGTGTGTCTCTGTGTGTGTGTGTCTCTGTGTGTGTGTGTCTGTGTGTGTGTGTCTCTGTGTGTGTGTGTCTCTGTGTGTGTGTGTCTCTGTGTGTGTGTGTCTCTGTGTGTGTGTGTCTCTGTGTGTGTGTGTCTCTGTGTGTGTGTGTCTCTGTGTGTGTGTGTCTCTGTGTGTGTGTGTCTCTGTGTGTGTGTGTCTCTGTGTGTGTGTCTCTGTGTGTGTGTCTGTGTGTCTGTGTGTCTGTGTGTCTGTGTGTCTGTGTGTCTGTGTGTCTGTGTGTCTCTGTGCGCGCCTCTCTGTGTGCGCCTCTCTGTGCGCGCCTCTCTGTGCGCGCCTCTCTGTGCGTGCCTCTCTGTGCGCGCCTCTCTGTGCGCGCCTCTCTGTGCGCGCCTCTCTTGTGCGCGCCTCTCTGTGCGCGCCTCTCTGTGCGCGCCTCTCTGTGCGCGCCTCTCTGTGCGCGCCTCTCTGTGCGCGCCTCTCTGTGCGCGCCTCTCTGTGTGCGCCTCTCTGTGCGCGCCTCTCTGTGCGCGCCTCTGTGCGCGCCTCTCTGTGCGCGCGCCTCTGTGCGCACGCCTCTGTGCGCGCCTCTCTGTGCGCGCCTCTCTGTGCGCGCCTTTCTGTGCGCGCCTCTCTGTGCGCGCCTCTCTGTGCGCGCCTCTCTGTGCGCGCCTCTCTGTGCGCGCCTCTCTGTGCGCGCCTCTCTGTGCGCGCCTCTCTGTGCGTGCCTCTCTGTGCGCGCCTCTCTGTGCGCGTCTCTCTGTGCGCGCGTCTGTGTCTCTGTGTGCGTGTGTCTCTGTGTGCGTGTGTCTCTGTGTGCGTGTGTCTCTGTGTGTGTGTGTCTCTGTGCGTGTGTCTCTGTGTGCGTGTGTCTCTGTGTGCGTGTGTCTGTGTGCGTGTGTCTGTGTGCGTGTGTGTGCGTGTGTGTGCGTGTGTCTCTGTGTGCGTGTGTCTGTGTGCGTGTGTCTGTGTGCGTGTGTCTCTGTGTGCGTGTGTCTGTGTGCGTGTGTCTGTGTGCGTGTCTCTCTGTGTGCCTGTGTCTCTGTGTGCATGTGTCTCTGTGTGCGTGTGTCTCTGTGTGCGTGTGTCTCTGTGTGCGTGTGTCTCTGTGTGCGTGTGTCTCTGTGTGCGTGTGTCTCTGTGTGCGTGTGTCTCTGTGTGCGTGTGTCTCTGTGTGCGTTGTCTCTGTGTGCGTGTGTCTCTGTGTGCGTGTGTCTCTTGTGCGTGTGTCTCTGTGTGCGTGTCTCTAGTGTGTGTCTCTCTGTGTGTGTGTCTGTTGTGTCTCATGTGTGTGTGTCTCTGTGTGTCTGTGTCTCAGTGTGTGTGTTCTGTGTGTGGCCAGTGTGTGTGTGTCTTGTCGTGTTCTCTGTGTGTCTCTCTGTGGTGTTCTCTCTGTGTTGTCTCTCTGTGTGTGTCTCTGTGTGTGTGTGTCTCCTGTGTGTGTGTGTCTCTGTGTGTGTGTGTCTCTGTGTGTGTTTGTCTGTCTGTCTGTCTGTCTCTGTGTAACAATGCAATATTTGCACAATAACTCATTACAGTGTGACGGGTGTGGAAGTGTGAATGTCATTAACTATAATTTTGTTCATGATGTACCCTGTTAAACGTAAGTAACCATTCTTACAGGATTCATTACCTTTGTAACTAGTGAGTTCATTACCTTTGTACCTAGTTCAGCTATCAAAACTTTGGGGCCCAGTCCCTGGACCCATTACGTACCTCTGTAATCTGTAAATACCTTTGTAACTTGTCATGATTGTGACTAGACCTACCTGGAGTTCATTACCTTTGTAAATTTTAAGTTCATTACCTTTGTAAATTGTGGGTTCATTACCTCTAACTTGCTCAGCTATCAAAACTTTGGAGTCCAGTCCCTGGACCAATTATGTACCTCTGTAATCTTTTGACTACCACCCACAGGATGGGTATGGGGTGCATAATAAACATATTGAACTAAACTAAAACTGTGTGTGTGTGTGTGTGTGTGTGTGTGTGTGTGTGTGTGTGTGTGTGTGTGTGTGTGTGTGTGTGTGTGTGTGTGTGTGTGTGTGTGTGTGTGTGTGTGTGCGCGCGCGCGCACGCGTGCTTGTGTGTATGCATATATTTGTACGCTCGTGTGCATATGTCTGTGCGTGCGCCCTCGTGTGTGTATGTGTGCGCGTGTGCTCGTGTGGGTGTATGACCCACTTAATATTTGTATTTATAACTCATTACAACTGTGACCAGGTGTGGACTTATCAGTGGCTCATTACTTTGTAATATGTTCATGACTGTAACCATGTATAAGAGTGAGGCTGATTCATTACCTTTGTAACTTGCCATGATTGTGACCAGATCTACCTGGAGTTCATTACCTTCGTAACTAGTTCAGCTATCATAACTTTGGGGTCCAGTTCCTGGACCCATTATGTACCTTTGTAATCTTCTGACTACCACCCACAGGATGGGTATGGGGTGCATAATAAAGATATTAAACTAACTAACTAAAACTCTCCTACCTGCCTCAACTGCAAGGGTACTCGCCACACCCTTGCAGCAAAATGCCCTTTACGTAAAGATGTCCTGTCTAAGAAAATCATTGAAGAAACCAAGAAGAACAACCCTAAATCGCCAACATACGCTGCCATTGCAAAAATTCAATTAGATACCACTGAACTCCTTCAAGCTACACAACAATCATCTCCCAGTCAGTCCCTCTCTACTCTTCCTGATGCTGCTCCATCCAAGATGCTATACTGTATGATGTATGCACACTCACTAATGCTGCAAACCCTGGCTCATTCAACACAACAATCGATGAACTGTTTCGCCTTAACAACATGCCAAACTTCAACTTTCCAGACTCGCCACCATCACAAGACCTCCTCAAGCTAATTCCAGACATTGTTAACTTCACCTCAACCCCTGGCCCTACTCGTATCTCTGACCAAGACTACTCCAGAACCAACACCACCGTCTACTGCCACCTTTCACCACCCACCACCAGCCCAACAAACCACAACTGACCAACACTCCCTGCCTCCTCTCAACACAGTCACAGAAGACGAAATAGAACCAGAACATTATGAACAACCCTCGGACGACGACGAAGTAGTAGTCGAAGAAGTAACCGAAGAAGAAACCCAAGGCAATCGTTACCTAAGCCAAGCCTTTAATGGGTCTCTAACCTTCTACACCACCCCCAATCTCCCAACGGAAATGAGCGCAGCTGATATGCTCCACTTAATGAAAGAGGGAGCTGTTAAGTACACCTGCACCAAACCTCACCAAATTCCTTTTGAAAATGCACTATCTTACCTCGTGACGAATCTGAACTTCTCCAACCTCAGAATGCAACTATTCCACATGTCCAAGAGAGACTTCAAAAGACTCTAGAGTGGCTCCATCACCAGTGAAGTGTAGCCAAACACACAACACACTTCCGCAACACATAACGTGAGCCTCCTGACACCTGACGTCCAAACCAGCTCTTCACCTCAGCCTGAAGCGTAGTAATAATGTTGGTAGAATTACTGACAATATGTAAAGTAAAAGGACACAAGTGCAACTAATGTGACATTTTATTGTGGCAACGTTTCGCTCCCCAGGAGCTTTGTCAAGCCGATACAAACAGTATATGTGTATGTATAATGTTCGCCAAGACCAGGGTCCTGGCACGGGTCTTAATCTTGAGATGACCCTTCTCTGGCTCCTGAAGGAGAATTGATTCTTCACTGTTGCAGCATGTGCTGCTCAAGCCCTGTTCTGGACAGTTCAGCTAGTGTGCCTCATAAGCGACTGATGTTACTCCATCTCAGCTGTTTCCTGAGCTGGGGACTGGGCTCTGTCCGCTCTGATAATCTGCAGATTCATGGCATCCACTGTTTCCCTGCTCTGTCAGTAAGCACACCCTCAGGAGTGTGCTGACCATCTGCCGGAACATGCTCTGTTGTTCCGTGGAGGTGATTGTGTTGCAGATAATATCCGTGAATGCCTTGAATGTTAAGAGATCCTCTCTGTCGAGGGCCTGCGTTGTTGGTGGGTTCGAAGCAGTGGATATTATCTGGGCTGTTGTAATCTGTGGGGACTGCTGAGGGTTGTATTTCTTCACTGTGCCCACCATGGCCTGTTGCTGTATGCCAAGTTGTGTACCCGGCATCTGCTGGTGAGGTGCAGCCACAGCCTGCATAGTGGCTGTGCCTGGCAAGGAGGCCGGTGGGGGCTCGTGTAGTGCCGTCTGCTGATTGCGTTCCCCAGATGTTTCCTGTTGGCGCCGCTTGTTCCTCATGTTTTTTGTTTCTTCGTTGCGGTAGTGGGGGAGGATGCTCCTGTTCATGACGCCTGGCTGAGTCTTCAAGGGTCGGAAATTCCTGGGTATTGAGTTGGGTTGCCTGATGAGTTCTGCAATATGGCAGGATTCTCTGCACCCATCATCTGCTGAGGGTGATGCTTTGCCGTAGCCTGCTGTCTCGTCGTTGGTGTCTTCCAGGTCTCACGAATTCTAGTGAGCCTCTCAGAGCATCGAGGGTTCCAGGCATGGTGTTTCTGCCTGCAATTCGGGTATCGTGGAGTGGGTGGCGATGCATTCTTCAGCTTGGCGATGCATTCCTCGGTAGGGTGGGGCTGGCTGCAGACACAGCAGATTACAGTGGACCCCCGCATAACGATGGCATCACATAGCGATTTTTCCGCATACCGCTTACTTTTATCGCAAAATTTTTGCCGTGCATACCGATTAAAAACCCGCTCACCGATTTTCGTCCGAGACGCGTCCAATGTGCCCTCAGCCAGCCTCACATGTGCCGCCCGTCCCATTGTTTACCAGCCAGCCTCCGCGGTAACATCCAAGCATACACTCGGAATATTTCGTATTATTACAGTGTTTTCGGTGCTGTTTCTGGAAAATAAGTGACCATGGGCCCCAAGAAAGCTTCTAGTGCCAACCCTGTGTAAAAAGGGTGAGAATTAGTATGGAAATTAAGAAAGATTTTGAAGGGTTTGGGCTAACCCTGAGAAGCCTATGCCAGTTGTGGAATCCATTGTGCCTACTCAAAGATTAAGGAAATGTGTGCACAGTGGGTTGAACTGCAAACCTTTATGGATGAAAATCACCCTGACACAGCTGTTGCAAGCTGTGCTGGTGACTATTTCAATGACAACGTTTGGGCCCATTTTAGACAAATCGTAAAGGAACGGGAGGTACAGAGCTCTATGGACAGATTTGTTGTGCGACAGAGGTCCAGTGACTCTCAAGCTGGTCCTAGTGGCATTAAAAGAAGAAGGGAAGTAACCCCGGAAAAGGACTTGCTACTTCAAGTCGTAATGGAAGGGGATTCCCCTTCTAAACAGTAAGAAGATAATGCTCTCCCCTCCTCCCATCCCATCAATCATCACCAGATCTTCAATAAAAGTAAGTGTCATGTAAGTGTGCATGCCTTTTTCAGTTTGTGTGTATTAAAATTAATATTTCATGTGGTAAAAAAAAATTTTTTTCATACTTTTGGGTGTCTTGCACGGATTAATTTTATTTCCATTATTTCTTATGGGGAAAATTCATTCACATAACGATTATTTCGCATAACAATTACCCCTCTTGCACGGATTAAAATCGTTAACCGGGGGTCCACTGTACTCTGTTCGGACACAGTGCACCCAGGTGTCCGTAACGCTGGCACTTGAAACAGAGAACTGGTTCTGCCGTGAAGGTCCTGACATCGTACCTGCCCCAAGAACCGAGGTCCAGCTGGGATGGCAGTGGTCCTACATGCTGAATGAGGACCTGCCGGGTTGGTGCGTTACCTGCCGATTTTGCCTCGAGACACTGAGCTGACACGACACTGGGGTGAGCTGCTACTGCCTCGATGGGCATCATCAGCGGGTATCGCATCACTACACCCTTGGTGACCTTCTGCCGAGAATCCAGTTCCTCCAGGGTGAAGGAGCGGTCTGTCTCCATGACTTTCTTCAAGGTGATATGCATTTCCCTGTTGATAGGAGTCAGTATTGGTTCTCCCCTCAGGTCAAACCATATCTTGAACATCAGTTTGTGCCATGTTTCCAAGTGTGTAACCATGCCATAGTGGGTTTTGTGTTCCCCATAAGCCTTTACCTTGAATCTGGAAGGTGATTTGAGCTGGTTTACCTGCTCCTTGGAGGGACGGCATGTCTTACTGTTCACATTGATCCATCCTTCCATATTCTCTGGCTGCATGGTTAGGCTTGTCAGAACTGGAGACTTTTCCTCTGATGACACTGAGTGGTCTCGCAACTTCTTCGCTAGGATCGCGCCCCACATTTCTAAATCCGAGTCGTCCATTTCTAAATCCGAGTCATCCGTCATGTCCCTGGAACATCGTGACCTCTTCCTTTCAGCAGAAGCCATGTGTCTGTCCACGTGGTGCTGGGATCTCGACACCCGCCTCAATGAACACATTTACGCATGTAGGAACGATAACTTGAACAACGCCTGTGTACAACACCGAAATTCCTCCATTCATCTCATGAAATTCAGGGACGCCCAATTAGTGATAAAAAAAAAAAACTAATTTCCACAGACGCAAGTGCCTCGAATCAGCACCGATCGCTGTTTTGAATACAATTAAACAAAACAATGGCAGCTTCACCATCTCTTTAGTCTTAGCGAGAATCCTCCTGAAAACAGTAAAACCTGCCATCTCATAGTCTCTCCTGTTAAACTACACAATGCACATTACAGAGTGAACACTGAAACAGGCCTTCTCTATCCAGTCTATATTTGTCCAACCTACTTTAATGTTACCCAAGTAATAGCTTTTATATCCTTTTACTCATGTACGAATTAATTGCTCTACCATATTGTATTACAACTACTTTTGTCACTACTACTACTACCACCACCACTAGTGAAAATCGAAATGGTACCTCACTAGTATTGCACCTCACTCTGAGCCTTTACATACCCTCTGTGTCCATATACTGTTTGTATTGGCTTGACAAAGCTCCTGGAGAGTGAAACGTTGCCACAATAAAATGTCACATTAGTTGCACTTGTGTCCTTTTACTTTACAGCCTGAAGCATATCAGCCAGCGAGCACTATCTGCAGTCTGCTCTCTCCTCTATGCCATCAACATGCCCTCTCTACACTGCCTCGCAGTGCCACGCAGCTGGGTTTAAGAACATAAGAACATAAGAAAGGGGGAACACTGCAGCAGGCCTGTTGGCCCATACTAGGCACGTCCTTTACAATTCATCCCACTAACAAAACATTTGCCCAACCCAATTTTCAATGCCACCCAAGAAATAAGCTCTGATGTGCAAGTCCCACTCAAATCCAACCCCTCCCACTCATGTACTTATCCAACCTAAATTTGAAACTACCCAAAGTCCTAGCCTCAATAACCCAACTAGGTAGACTGTTCCACTCATCAACTACCCTATTTCCAAACCAATACTTTCCTGTGTCCTTTCTAAATCTAAACTTATCCAATTTAAATCCATTACTGCGGGTTCTCTCTTGGAGAGATATCCTCAAGACCTTATTAATATCCCCTTCATTAATACCTATCTTCCACTCATACACTTCGATCAGGTCTCCCCTCATTCTTCGTCTAACAAGTGAATGTAACTTAAGAGTCTTCAATCTTTCTTCGTAAGGAAGATTTCTAATGCTATGTATTAATTTAGTCATCCTACGCTGAATGTTTTCTAACGAATTTATGTCCATTCTGTAATATGGACACCAGAATTGAGCTGCATAATCTAGGTGAGGCCTTACTAATGATGTATAAAGCTGCAGTATGACCTCTGGACTTCTGTTGCTTACACTTCTTGATATAAATCCCAGTAATCTATTTGCCTTATTACAGACGCTTAGGCATTGCTGTCTTGGCTTAAGGTTGCTGCTCACCATAACCCCCAAGTCCTTTTCGCAATCTGTATGGCTAAGTTCTACATCATTTAACTTGTAAGTGCTAGGGTTATGGACACTCCCGAGCTTCAGAACCTTGCATTTATCTACATTGAACTGCATCTGCCACTTTTCTGACCAAGAATAGAGTTTGTTTAAATCCTCCTGAAGTTCCCTAACATCTACGTTTGAATCAATTATCCTACCTATCTTTGCGTCATCGGCAAATTTGCTCATATCGCTAGTAATTCCCTCATCAAGATCATTGATATATATTATAAACAACAACGGGCCTAAGACTGATCCCTGTGGAATGCCACTTGTTACTAATCCCCACTCGGATTTAACCCCATTTATGGACACTCTCTGCTTCCTGTCTGTGAGCCATGACTCGATCCACGGGAGTACTTTTCCCCCAATGCCATGAGCTGCCACTTTCTTTAACAGTCTTTGGTGTGGAACTCAATCAAAAGCCTTACTAAAATCTAAGTAAATAATATCAAATTCTTTATCGCGGTCAACAGCCTCAAAAGCTTTACTGAAGAAAGTTAATAAATTAGCTAGACAAGACCGGCCTCTTGTGAATCCATGCTGAGTATCATTAATCAAGCTATGCTTATCGAGATGGCTTCTTATAATCTCAGCTATAATTGACTCTAGTAATCTGCCTACAATTGAGGTCAGGCTTATTGGGCGGTAAGTTGACGGTAACGACTTGTTCCCTGTTTTGAAAATAGGAATTACATTAGCCATCTTCCACACATCAGACACTACACCTGTTTGAAGAGATAAATTAAAAATATTAGTTAATGGTTCACAGAGTTCCATTTTGCATTCCTTAACCCGTTCAGGGTCGCTCCCGTAGATCTACGGCTTTACGTTCAGGGTCCAAACCGTAGATCTATGCCAATATTCTAGGGTGTCAAATTTAGCGCAAGAAGGCTGGTAGGCCTACATCAGAAAGAATGGGTCTGGGTGGTCAGTGTGCACACCATAGAAAAAATCTGGACGCCCGCATGGCATTGTGGGAACGCCGGCAAAGTAGCTTTGTTCATTGTGCCTGGCGGCAAGGAAGCTCTCACTCCCCACTCACTCTCTGGGTGAATTCTGACTCTCCTCTTCACAACTTACAGTTCTAAGACTGATGGAAGTGGAGCTGAAGACGAATTCTATGGTTTTGAACCATATGGTGCCTTTGTGCCATATGGTACAATGGTACCATATGGTACAATGGTGCCATGTCATACAATGGTATATGGTACAATGGAATCATATGGTACAATGGTACCATATGGTACAATGTACCATATAGTACAATGTACCATATAGTACAATGTACCATATAGTACAATGTACCATATAGTACAATGTACCATATAGTACATTGTACCATATAGTACAGGGTACAGGGACCCTAATGGATACAAGTCTGACTTTTTTGGGTTATCCTAGGTTCTCCAAACATATGCTGCTAAGTATGATATTCTACGTAACTTTATTTGTGTATAACTAAATAAACTTACTTATGATGCCACATGCACTTAAGTAAGTTTATTCAGGTGTACATAAATACAATTACATAGATTATCATACATAGCAGCATACGTATAAAATCCTAGGAAAACCCAAAAAAGTCAGGGTGACTTATTTCCATAGTTATCCCTGTATCTGTACCATATGGCGTCCTGTACTGTATGGTACCCTGTGCCATATGGTACCCTGTACCATATGGTACCCTGCATCATATGTTATCCTGTACTGCATGGTACCCTATACCATATAGTACAATGTACCATATGGTACCCTGTAACATATGATAGCGTGTACCATATGGTCAGTAGGTGTTGGTGGCATGAGACACCAGCCAAGACTGAGTGGTGACACAAACTAGCTACTGACTCCACAGTTTCCGAGACAAAGTGCTTTGTCATCCACCTCAAGGAACGCGTCAGGTTCCTGTACACTTGTAAATATATAATAGAACATAACTAATATATAACATTTTTGCATATTTTTGTTGTAAACAACTATTGTAAACAAAATAATGAAAATATTAGTGTGTTTGTGTTGAATACAACAGTACCATATGGTACAATGAACCATATGGTATTGTACTGTATGGTACCATTACACCATATGGTACCGTAAGGTACCATTGCACCATATGGTACCGTAAGGTACCATTGCACCATATGGTACCGTAAGGTACCATTGCACCATATGGTACCATAAGGTACCATTGCACCATATGGTACCATAAGGTACCATTGAACCATATGGTACCGTAAGGTTACCATTGAAACCAATATGGTACAGTAAGGTACCATTGAACCATATGGTACCGTAAGGTACCATTGAACCATATGGTACCGTAAGGTACCATTGAACCATATGGTACCGTAAGGTACCATTGAACAATATGATACCGTAAGGTACCATTGAACCATATGGTACCGTAAGGTACCATTGAACCATATGGTACCGTAAGGTACCATTGAACCATATGGTACCGTAAGGTACCATTGAACCATATGGTACCGTAAGGTACCATTGAACCATATGGTACCGTAAGGTACCATTGAACCGTATGGTACCGTAAGGTACCATTGAACCGTATGGTACCGTAAGGTACCATTGAACCGTATGGTACCGTAAGGTACCATTGAACCGTATGGTACCGTAAGGTACCATTGAACCGTATGGTACCGTAAGGTACCATTGAACCGTATGGTACCTTAAGGTACCATTGAACCGTTGGTACTTAAGGTACCATTGAACCTATGGTACCGTAAGGTACCATTGCACCATATGGCACCGTAAGGTACCATTGCACCATATGGTACCACAAGGTACCATTGCACCATATGGTACCACAAGGTACCATTGCACCATATGGCACCACAAGGTACCATTGCACCATATGGTACCACAAGGTACCATTGCACCATATGGTCCAAAGACCATTGCACCATATGGTACCATTGCACCATATGGTACCATTGCACCATATGGTACCATTGCACCATATGGTACCATTGCACCATATGGTACCATTGCACCATATGGTACCATTGCACCATATGGTACCATTGCACCATATGGTACCATTGCACCATATGGTACCATTGCACCATATGGTACCACAAGGTACCATTGCACCATATGGTACCATTGCACCATATGGTACCACAAGGTACCATTGCACCATATGGTACCATTTTGCCATAAGGTACCATTGCACCATAAGGTACCATTGCACCATATGGTACCATTGCACCATATGGTACCATTGCACCATATGGTACCATTGCACCATATGGTACCATTGTATATAGTACCATTGCACCAAATGGTACCATTGCACCATATGGTACCATTGTGTCATATGGTACCATTGCATATGGTACCATTGCATCATATGGTACCATTGTATCACATGGTACCATTGTATCATATGGTACCATTGTATCATATGGTACCATTGTATCATATGGTATCATTGTATCATATGGTACCATTGTATCATATGGTAACATTGTATCATATGGTACCATTGTATCATATACCATTGTATCATATGGTACCATTGTACCAAATGGCACCATTGTATCATATGGTACCATTTGGTACTTGATATTGGTACCATTGTATCATATGGTACCATTGTACCAAATGGTACCATTGTATCATGTGCCATTGTACCATATGGTACCATTGCACCCTATAGCACCATTGTACCATATGGTACTAAATGGTACCGTTGTATTCAACACAATAACCGCACTAATATTTTCATCATTTTGTTTACAATAAACTTGTAAACAAGTTTTGTAAGCAATATAATGATAAACAAATTAGTGCAGTTATTGTGTTGAATACAATGAGTGTACACTTATACAATATACATTATACTGGTCTAACAGGCCACAAATGTTACTAGAAAAAGAAAAAAATTAGAGAAGAAAAAAGTATAAAAAACCTAAAATAAATAAATGGGATTTTGCGGAAGTCACTGATGTTGCCGCCACCCGGTCATTTTGTGTCAACTTCCCGCCGCTGTATCTCGGTAAGTACTGATCAGAAATTTTTTTTTTTTTCTTATTACCTTCACAAAAATATACTCTTTAATTCTGTAAGAAAATTTTTTTTTTTTTTTCAAAATTTCTTGGACACTGGAGCACAACTTCAGATTTTGGCCTTGGACCCTGAAGGGGTTAAGAATCCTTGAAAAAACCTCATCAGGACCCGGCGACTTATTTTGCTTCAGTCTATCTGCTTCACAACCATTTCACTAGTGACTGTGATGTTACATAATTTATCTTCTAGCCCACTATAAAAATTAATTACTGGAATATTGTTAGTGCCTTCCTGTGTAAAAACCGAGAGAAAATAATTTAAAATCGAGCACATTTCATTCTCTTTGTCAGTAAGATGCCCATAGTTATTTTTAAGGGGACCTATCTTATCTCTAACTTTTGTTCTATAGACCTGGAAAAAACTTTTTGGGTTAGTTTTAGAATCCCTAGCAATTTTAATTTCATAGTCCCTTTTAGCTTTTCTTATCCCCTTTTTAATGTCCCTCTTAATGTCAATATAATGATTCATAAGATGACCCTCACCTCTTTTGATATGCCTATAAATTCCTTTCTTACGCCCTAGTAGATATTTCAGCCTATTATTCATCCATTTTGGGTCATTTCTGTTTGATCTAATTTCTTTATATGGGATAAACGTTCTTTGAGCAGCATGTATAGTGTTCAGAAAACTGTCATACTGATAGCTCTCTTCGTTACCCCAGTCAACAGATAAGTGTTCTCTAAGCCCACCGTAATCTGCTAAGCGAAAATCTGGGACTGTTACTGAGTTATCCCTACTATCATACTTCCATTCAATGCTAAATGTAATTGATTTGTGGTCACTAGTACCGAGTTCCTCTGAAATAACTAAATTCTTAACAAGGGATTCATTGTTTGCCAGAACTAAGTCAAGCAGGTTATTACCCCTTGTAGGTTCTGTCACAAACTGCTTCAAAAAACAATCCTGAACTACTTCTAAGAAGTCGTATGATTCTAAATTCCCAGTGAAGAAATTCCAATCAATATGACTAAAGTTAAAGTCTCCTAGAATTACTACATTATCGTGCCCTGTGGCCCTAACAATTTCCTCCCATAGTAGTCTCCCCTGGTCCCTATCTAAGTTTGGGAGATGGTATATCACACCTAAAATCAGTTTTTCATGCCCCTCTGAAAATTCTATCCAAACAGACTCTGTATGTGTTACTTCAGACTTAATACCCGTTTTTATGCAACAGTTCAAGCGATCTCGGACATACAATGCCTGGTGGCCTAGTGGTTAACGCTCTCGCTTCACACGGTGAGGGCCTGGGTTCGATTCCCAGCCAGAGTAGAAACATTGGACGTGTTTCTTTCCACCTGTTGTCTATGTTCCCCATCAGTAAAATGGGTACCTGGGTGTTAGTCGACTGGTGTGGGTCGCATCCTGGGACACTGACCTAAGGAGGCCTGGTCACAGACCAGGCTGCGGGGGCGTTGACCCCCGGAACTCTCTCCAGATAAACTCCAGATAAACCCCACCCCCCTTTCCGATACTTCTATCTACTTGGAACTATTTAAAACCTTGAATGTGACATTCCGCAGGCATGTCCCAATTTTTCATATTGAACCATGTCTCAGTTAAGGCAAATACATCAATGTTGCCTGCACTAGCAACTAGTCTCAACTCGTCCATCTTATTCCTAGCACTACGACTGTTTGTGTAATATATACTTAAGGACCCTCCTTTCTCTTTACCCTTCCTGCTCCTTTCCATTAATCCGCTAAACCTATTACTGTCCTTGTCAATTAGTGCCACTGGCTTTCCAATATCCCACCTCATTTTGCCTATTACTAGTTCTCCTAGTACTCATATTACTACACTGCGACTTCACTGTTTTCCCGCCAGAACCCATACCACTAACTATTCCTAGTTTAACCCTTTGAGGGTTTCGGCCGTACTAGTATGGCTTATGACCCAGGGTTTTTGACGTACTAGTATGCCTAAATTCTAGCGCCCTCAAATCTAGTAGGAGAAAGCTGGTAGGCCTACACATGAAAGAATGGGTCTATGTGGTCAGTGTGCACAGTATAAAAAAAATCCTGCAGCGCACAGTGCATAATGAGAAAAATAAACTGACCGTTTTTTTGGAATAAAACTAAATTTGCACTGTATTTTCGTATGGTATTTATTGTTGTATTATAGTTTTCTTGATCTCATTTTATAGAATGGAAGACATATTACAGAAATTGAGATGATTGTGACTGGTTTTACAATGAAAAGTACCTTGAAATTGAGCTCAAAGTAGCAGAAATGTTCGATTTTTACCAAAGTTCAAAAGTAAACAAATCATGCCAAGCATCCAATACACGTCAACTGGTGAGTCTAATATTCTTTTGCAAGTGCGCCAATATTATTTATACCATTTTTTACACTAATGCAGTAGTCTCCATAACAGTAAATCTTCTATTTTTTGTGAGAATAAAAATTCAAAGTGGAAAGCAAAAGAATGTAAGAGGGGCCTTGAGACGTGACTAATGACCAAAGGAAATGTCATTTTAGTGCCAGGAATGTCTTTCTTGTTTATTCTGGACCCTATTTGGAAATTGGTATCTTTTGAAATTTGTGTGAAATTGGCAAAATTGCTAAATTCTGACCACTCTACTGGATAGTTGAAATTGGTAAATGGATGGTTTCTTGCACTGATTCGATAGAAAAAAATGTTGTTCTAGCGAAATATTCATGTTTTTTGTTGACTAGTGCAGTGGAATTGGCAGAAAATGGGGCTCAAAGGGGCAAAATCGCCGATGCATAAACATCGCCGAGACTGCTAACTTTGCGAGAGCATAATTCCGTAAGTTTTCCATCAAATTTCATAATTTTGGTGTCATTATGATCGGGAAAAGATTCTCTGTCTTTTCATAAGAAAAGATTTTTTTTTTCTAAATTTAGCCGACCCTGAGAATGAGTCTCAGAGAGGGCCTGTCGACCCTCGAAGGGTTAAAGGCCAAACAGTTCCCTCCACTGCGTTGGCCAGTGCTCCCACCCCAGACCTAGACAAGTGAACCCCACCCCTGGCATACATGTCATTTCTGTCATAGAAGAGGTCCCAGTTGTCAATGACTTACCACATTTTCCCTACAGTATTTGTCCAGCCAGCAATTGACACCAATTGCTCTGGACAACCATTCATTTCCAACTCCTCTCCTTGGCAAAATACCACATATGACAGGGTTCCCACCCTTACTCCTAATTATCTCTATTGCTGACCTATACCTGCTAATCAGGTCCTCACTCCTACATCTGCCAACATCGTTGCCTCCAGCACTGAGACAGATAATAGGATTGCTCCCATTACCTCTCATGATGCCATCCAGATGGCTAACAATATCCTTCATCCCAGCCCCAGGAAAACACTCTCTGCCTCCTACTCCTATCCTTCAAGCAGAATGCCCTGTCCAAGTACCTAATCTGGCTATCCCCAACAACAACGTTTTTACCTTCCTTGGCGACGTCTGTCGTGATGTTCCCAGTAGTTGACTCACATTCGTTAGGTAGCACTACACCTTCACTTGTGGAATTCGTCAAGACTTTCTCGATGGTTTTCGTTGGGGTTTCTAGGGATGTCTCACTCACGTCAGCCAATGCTTCCTTGGTGCTCGTTGTGACATTCCCAGTAGAACACCCACATTCGTCAGGTAGCACCGAAAATGGGTTGGAAGTTTCCACAGTAGTCTTCTGGGTCCTCGTTGTTTCTGCCTCTCCAACAGTCTTCTTGATCCTCAGCTTGGTTCCATGTTGCCCGGCCACTGACCAAGCTCCCCTCTTAACCTGGGGACTCACAACAGGAGGATTGCTTCGAATCCTCTTGTTCTCATCCGTTAATCGCCGAATCTCCTGCTTAGCACCCCTAAGCTCTTCTTTCAGCTGCTGGTAAAGGCAATATAAACACAAATGCAGTATAATGTGATCCTTTATTGACTACGTTTCGCCCACACAGTGGGCTTTTTCAAGTCACAAACAGAACTACCTGGGGTGGAAGGAACGCGAGTATTTATAGTCCGGCTGAGGTCAGGTGAAGAATGCTGCATCTGATGATGTACCGAGTGGGGTTAGCTTGGAAAGGAGATTGGATAAGTTTGTGAGCAGACCTTCTACAGTGTTCTTATGTGGGATAGCGATGAAGAAGTTTCTTGGCAAGTGGTTCAGCTATGTTATAGAAGCCACTATTCTGGTTGAAGTTGTCGGATATAGAAATGAGTGATGATTCCAGGATTCTTCGTATTGAGTGTTGTCTTCTGTGGCGATAAGTCTTGAGTTTCTGTAGTTTATCAAGTGTTGTGTGAATTACGGTGTTGTACGCAGGCATTCCTTGTGTCGTCAGACCTGCTTGCGTATTGGTGTTCTGAAATACGTGTTTGGAGGTCCCTTGATGTTTCGCCCACGTATAACTTGTTGCAGTCATTACAAGGGATTATGTATACCCCTGCAGAGGATGGAGGCTTGTCCTGCCTACTACTGTGATGTCCTTGATGGTCGTGGTTGTGGAGGTAGATACTTGGAATGATGTTTTGGCAAAAATGTTGGAAACATGTTTGGCAATGGAGTTGGTGGGACCTCCAAACACGTATTTCAGAACACCAATACGCAAGCAGGTCTGACGACACAAGGAATGCCTGCGTACAACACCGTAATTCACACAACCACTTGATAAACTACAGAAACTCAAGACTTATCGCCACAGAAGACAACACTCAATACCGAAGAATCCTGGAATCATCACTCATTTCTATATCCGACAACTTCAACCAGAATAGTGGCTTCTATAACATAGCTGAACCACTTGCCAAGAAACTTCTTCATCGCTATCCCACATAAGAACACTGTAGAAGGTCTGCTCACAACTTATCCAATCTCCTTTCCAAGCTACCCAAGTTTTTAGACTCTATAACCCCACTCGGTACATCATCAGATGCAGCATTCTTCACCTGACCTCAGCCGGACTATAAATACTCGCGTTCCTTCCACCCCAGGTAGTTCTGTTTGTGACTTGAAAAAGCCCACTGTGTGGGCGAAACGTAGTCAATAAAGGATCACATTATACTGCATTTGTGTTTATATTGCCATTGTGTCGGTATTTTATACCATTTATTTCCATCGTGTCAAACACTGCAGTAGAAATGGATCCTTCACACAGAGAATACCTGGACCTTCTTCTAAAAGCTTACTCACTTCGCAACAGACACAATTTTCTTCGTGATTGCGTCCAAGAAATGGTCTTACCAAGATCTACTCCTCCTCAAATTGCCAACATCAAACCACCTTTCTCCGCTACAGCTCGGACCTACCTTGAAGAGTGTGCAGATGACTTAAACAATGCTACAAAGGAAGCTTTCCTCCAAGCCAGAACACTAGGCACAGCACTCCGGGGCAACATGAACAGACGCACCGCCGAAATCATTCGCAGCAGAGTTACTACAGCGAATGTTCAACAGAAGATCAGACTTACTAGGAAACTACAAACTCTCTGGATAATAGTAATTGGAAAAGTTTAGGAAGACCTGAAATTATTCAAAATCTTTCATCTCGTCCACTGTCAACCACAGAAACTGAAGCCCTCAGCTTAGGCCTCAAATTCGCAACAGGAATTACGAAACCAAAACAAGACCTCAATTTCATCGCCAAAAACTACAGACACAATGACTCCGACTTCCAAAAAGGCTATCTTCAAGGCATCATCTCAGCAGCCATCTCAACACGCAGCTCCCCAGTCATACCTCGACGTTACATAAATGCACTCAAAGGTTTAGCAGAAGACACGACCATCAGGGTCACCACCGCTGATAAAGGAGGTGGTGTTGTTACATGAACACTGACGATTACAGAACAAAATGCTCAATCTACTTAATGACCCAGATACCTACAAACCTCTCACAACTAACCAAGTGGACAACCTTACTAAAACTTTTCTTCAAAGGACTCGCCGCATTCTGAGGGGCTCAGAACAAGGGAAGAAACTGCTGCACACCATGCCCAGCAACCCCAGACCTGCCAGAATGTACGGCCTGCCAAAGACTCACAAGCCTGGTATCCCACTGAGGCCCATATCCTCGGGAATAGGCAGTGCTCCCCACCAGCTCTCAGGAATTCTCGCCAAACACCTCTCTAAACTCTTGGGCACTATCAGTCCAGCACATCTCAAACACTCAGGTGATCTTCTCAATCGCATTCGCAACATCAACATCAGGAACAAGAAACTTTCCAGCCTTGACGTGACTTCCCTATTCACCAAAGTACCTACTACACAAGCCATCGATCTCTTGCGCAGAAAAATTGACGATTCACTTGATCTTCCCATTCCAGCCAGCGATTTCATCGACCTTGTTGAACTATGTGTTGGCTTAACGTGTTTCTCTTTCGAAAATCACCTCTTTCAGCAGACTTTTGGACTACCCATGGGTTCGCCACTCAGTGCAGTCCTGGCGAACCTATACATGGAACATCTAGAAGCCGAACGTTTCTCCACACATTATTCCTTCGTCTGTCACCTGGCTCCGTTATGTTGACGACATTCTCCTCATAACTCCTAAACGCTTCAACGTTCAAGCTCTCCAAGACAAGCTCAACCAGGTCGAGCCTTCAATCCAGTTCACACTTGAAGAAGAAGTCGACAACACTCTTCCTTTCCTTGATGTCCTGCTCTGCAAAGCTGACCACGAACTTCGATTTAAAGTCTATCAAAAACCCACCAACCAAAACGATCTTCTCCACTTCTACTCTCACCACGACACCAAAACCAAACGTGGTGTAATTATAGGCTTCTTCCTGCGTGCACTCAGAATCTGCAGCAACGAGTTCCTTGAGGAAGAATGCACTATAATTGAACAAATATTTTCTAAACTCCACTATCCTCGTCACTTCATCAGAGACTGCAGACGGCGAGCATTAAACATCTTCAACACACCCAGAGAAGACACTGCCGAGAAGAGATACATAGTCCTTCCCACCAACTCCATTGCCAAACATGTTTCCAACATTTTTTGCCAAAACATCATTCCAAGTATCTACCTCCACAACCACGACCATCAAGGACATCACCAGTAGTAGGCAGGACAAGCCTCCATCCTCTGCAGGGTATACATAATCCCTTGTAATGACTGCAACAAGTTATACGTGGGCGAAACATCAAGGGACCTCCAAACACGTATTTCAGAACACCAATACGCAAGCAGGTCTGACGACACAAGGAATGCCTGCGTACAACACCGTAATTCACACAACCACTTGATAAACTAAGAAACTCAAGACTTATCGCCACAGAAGACAACACTCAATACCGAAGAATCCTGGAATCATCACTCATTCTATATCCGACAACTTCAACCAGAATAGTGGCTTCTATAACATAGCTGAACCACTTGCCAAGAAACTTCTTCATCGCTATCCCACATAAGAACACTGTAGAAGGTCTGCTCACAAACTTATCCAATCTCCTTTCCAAGCTACCCAAGTTTTTAGACTCTATAACCCCACTCGGTACATCATCAGATGCAGCATTCTTCACCTGACCTCAGCCGGACTATAAATACTCGCGTTCCTTCCACCCCAGGTAGTTCTGTTTGTGACTTGAAAAAGCCCACTGTGTGGGCGAAACGTAGTCAATAAAGGATCACATTATACTGCATTTGTGTTTATACTGCCATTGTGTCGGTATTTTATACCATTTATTTCCAGCTGCTGGTAAAGTTGCTCAAGAGAGGGCATCCTTGTTCAGATTCACAGAGCACACAAACAGGTCTTCACAGAGCTAAGTACGCGTCACCACATGAGTGAGAGGGGTTGGATTTGAATGAGACTTGCATATCAGAGCTTATTTCTTGGGTAGCATTGAAAATTGGGTTGGGCAAATGCTTTGTTAGTGGGATGAATTGTAAAGGACCTGCCTAGTATGGGCCAACAGGCCTGCTGCAGTGTTCCTCCTTTCTTATGTTCTCTGATATGCAAGTCCCACTCAAATCCAACCCCTCTCACTCATGTATTTATCCAACCTATCCTCCTTATGGAGGGGGATTCCCCTTCCAAACAATAACCTCTCTTCCCTCTCTCCTCCCTCTCTTCCATTCATCAACAACAACAGTCTTCAATAAAGGTAACTGTCATGTTGAATGTTCATTCTTTTGTGCATGTAAATCTATCTTTAAGGTAAAAAAAAATTTTTGTTGATACTTCTGGGTGTCAGGAACGGATTAGTTGTATTTACATTATTTCTTATGGGGAAAATCGATTCGAAAATCGTAGATTTTGATAATAGTAACACCTCCAGGAATGGATTAATTACAAAAAACGAGGGACCACTGTATTTTCATATGGTCTTTATGGTTGTATTCTTGTTTTTTTGGTCTCGTTTGATAGAATGGAACATATATTACAGAAATAGACATGATTTTGATTGCTTTCATGATGAAAAGTACCCTGAAATTGAGCTCAAAGAAGCGGATATGTTCAATTTTTGCCGATGTTCAATGAACTTTGTGTAAGTCAAGTTGGTTAATTTTATTAAGTGTACAGTAGGGCCCCACTTATATGGTAGGTTAGGTTCCAGGCTACCGCTGTAAAGCGGAAATCACCATAAAGTGGAACACCTTTTTTTTTTTTTCTTATAAATGCATACAAATATTAGATAACAAGTTTACACTAACATATATTAAGTTAAAAATAGAACTAGGCATCAAAAAACAATAAAAAAGTACAATACACACATAGTGCACTCATTACTTACCTTAAAATATTTATAGTCTTAATCTAGGGTGAGATGGGTAGTATTTATTGTAAGAAATCAAGTGTGGTATGTATGGTAGTCAGCCGGGCTGCCATACCAGGCCAACCCACCTACACATAATATTCTGTTACATTTAAGCATCCCAGAGTGATAAAATGCATACACAGTTTACTCATTACTTACCTTAAAATTTTTGCATTTAAAAGTAGGGTCGGATAAATAAACGAGATAAAATAATTAAAGGAGAGAGAGAGAGGGGAAGAGAGAAAAGGAGAGAGAGAGAATGAGTACACGAAAAGGGGAAAGGGTGCAGAGTTATGTAAAAAAACCAGGCGAAGAAAGGGTTTTGTAAAGTGACATGTCGGGTTTGTGTACAAGTTACATTGTGTAAAGTTGCTTACATTATACGGTAAAAATAAATAAAGAACACCATCCCTTCTCATGTAACACCATTTTTAGAAGAAATGACGCTCCGATGAAGGCAAGGAAAAATAAGCATTCTTGCAACATCAGCTTTTTGGGAAAAATCGCCCTTTAAACCCATTTGTGAGGCTGGGTTCTGACCTCAGGGCTCGGTGTCAACAAACTTGCCAGGGTAGGTTTAATACTGGGGAACCCAGAAAAAATTTTCACAAAGCCTGTCTGACTTTTATGGGTTATCCTGGGTTCTCTACACTTTAACTTTTTTATGTATGATAATCTAGTAACTGATTTTTTTATACCGAGTAAACTTACTTATTACTAAAAAAGGAAAAAATTTTTAAAACAGTTACCCCCAGTAACACATTTTCTTTTTTTTAGACTGAAAAAATTTTATTCTTGCCGTCACTTGTACAATTTTACTGGTATGACATTTCTATTAGTTATTCTATTATGGGTGTATTTATCATCTTTTATTTTATTATTGGTTTATTTAAAATTTAAAAAAAAAATATCATGGATGGATTAATGAAAATGTACATTTTAATGTAATATAACATTTAATGAGACTCGCATTATCATCATCTTTCTAATAGGCATCATTTGTGCAAGTCGTCGAAACCCCCCTTCTTTTTTATGTTTTTTTACTCTCTGTGGGGGTAATTTATTCTTTATAGTTACATCTGTTTTTCAAATTTTGAAAAAATACATAGGGGGATAAATAAAAATATGTATTTTAAGTAATAACGACAAATGAAATCATGATTATTATTTATCTTTTACAAACACATCTTACTGATTTTTTAAAGGTACTGCATGCCAGCACAGTTGTAAGTTTATTTTTGGTACAGGATACATAAGTACATGTATAATTATCAGAGTAACCACCATCCAGACGACCCGCTGGGGAAAATCACCACCGACTTACAACTGTCTCTGGCAGCGGGGTGGGGTGGCCGTGAGCCCACCCCCTGTACAATATTTGACAATACTCGGGCGGAAAAAAGTGTCTGCAGGCAGCATCAGTTTGAGTAACCCTGTTTCCATCGCACATATAGTATTAATGTACTAACTGGACAGTAAATTTCACCATGGCCCCTAAAGGGAAGTCGAATCTTCACTGGAATTTTTGGCAAAAAAAGGCCTTACCTCGAACCTCTATTTGTTTTCACTGTTGCAATAAACCCGTCTGTCTGCCTGTTATCTGTCTGTATCTCTGTGGTGTTTTTTTAACTGTCTTTTCTACTATGGTTTTTGTCTTTCGTCTACCGGGGGGCCTTTTTTGTCTACCTGTGTCTTTTTGTTACCTGTGGTCTTTCTGTCTACCTGTTCTGGGTTTATGTTACCTGTGTGTTTTCACCTTTGGGGTTATCTTTCGTCTACCTGTGTGTCTGTCTTTGTGCTTGTCTTCTCAGAGCCCCTCATTAAGAGTGTACTTTGTCTTGAAACCCATATTAATAAGATTAAAAAAGTAAAAATCACCGAGGCACATTAAAGTTAAAAAAAGTTAATTAGGCCATTTTGCTTATCCATCTATGATTTTTTTTTTTCAAAAAAAAATAAAAACATGCTACATAACAATAAAAAAACAAATTGAGTGTTTTTGGTCGGTTGCATGAACAGGAATCGTTTTAGTCCAGGCTGGTAACAACAAGGCTTGTTTACATAACTCTGAAAATTCACATTCTCATTCCCCTCTCATTTATTCATTTAATCTTGTTTGTCACCTCTCACTCTACATTTAAAAATACAGATATTTTTAAAGGGAAATAAGAGTGGACATGCTTTATATTTAGCTTAATAATAATAATATTTTATATTTACATATGTATTTTTGTAATAATAAGATTATTAATATTATTATTTTAAATTTTGGGCACTGGAGCACAGACCACTGTATAGCACTTTGTTGGATTTTTTGGTTTTCCCCAGGTAATTTATAAATGATGATAACTTGACTACGTGTACCAGTGACAGAGAGAAGAAGATACAGAGAGAATACAAAGAGATACGAGAGAGATACAGAGAGAGATACAGAAGAGATACAAAAAGATAGAGGGAAATAAAAGAGAGCCAACGGGCACCAGTCACCAACTACCCCCACCCCTCCACCACCCACACACCCATCATCCAGCCACCCACCCTCATCCAGCCACCCCCCCCACCCATCCAGCCAGCCCGTCACCCACCCGGCCCAACCCCGGCCGGGGACCCGCCAGCCCCGCCGGATAATATTACACCGTTCCGAGTTTTTTCCTTTTCTTAGGGTAAGGGTTTCCAACATTTGGCGGATGACACTACTAGTGGTATTCTCCCATTCCACTGTGT
>NC_069414.1:3505666-3529180 GCF_026875155.1 Cherax quadricarinatus
TGCTACTTTGAGCTCTTTAAACCCTTTTGATGTTTGAAAGGCCCAATCCTGAAGTGTCTCCTGGTGTCACAAAATATTCGAAAAAAAAAATTATTTTTTCTTACGAAAATGTTAAGTTTATTTTTCTGATTGTTTTAGTCCAAAAAAAAATTTTTCCCATCAGTACTTACCCAGATATAGAGGCATCAAGTTTGCAGAAAATGAGCCATGTATGGCAACAGCGACGACTGCCGCTCGCCCAGTAAACTTTGGTTTACTTGTATTTGATGGTTTGTTGTTTTTTTCACTATTTTATTTTTTCACATAACTTATTCAAATTCAAATTCAAAGTTTATTCTCTATAAGGATTACAATGCTGAGTTTACAGAAATTTGGTTATTGTGTGGTTTACATGTAGTAAAATTGTGATTACAGAGTGTACCACTAGAACGCTTAGCATGGCTAGGCATTTCGGGCAGACTTAGTTTTATTCTTAATTGTAAAATATTACAAATTATGAGGTAAGTTGGTATTATGGCTAAGTGACTAAATACTAGTTTGTGAGTTTAGCAATGTGAATGCTTTTGTTTTGGCACAGTACATAGTTTCAGTATTGTAGTATCACAGGATTCATTATTTTAAGATTGAGATTAATATTTCTGTTTATGGTCAAATGAGTGAGTGAGTGCAAGTGTGAACCACCAGGTGGTATTGTTGTAGTTAGTTGACGGGGTTGTATCAGGGAGATAAGATGTTTTCTAATGGTAGTTTTGAAGGTGATGAATGTGTCTGCAGTTCTAGAGTTCTCAGGTAGGGTATTCCAGATTTTAGGGCCTTTGACATACATTGAATTTTTGTAAAGGTTTAGTCGGACACGGGGAATATCGTAGAGATGTTTGTGTCTGGTGTTATGCCTGTGGGTTCTGTCACAACTATCAAGAAAGCGTTATAGGTCAAGGTTGATATTAGAGTTTAAGGCCCTGTAGATGTAGATTGCACAGTAGTAAGTGTGGATGTACTGAACTGGGAGTAAGTTTAGGTCTATGAAGAGTGGGGGGGTGTGTTGCCAGGGATGGGATTTAGTGATTATTCTTACTGCAGCTTTTTGTTGGGTTATTATTGGCTTTAGGTGTGTTGCTGCAGTTGATCCCCAAGCATAAATAGCATAGGTGAGGTATGGATAAATGAGTGGTATAGTGTGAGAAGGGCATTTTGCGGCACGTAGTATTGTATCTTGGAGAGGATCCCAACCATTTTGGATACTTTTTTGGTTATATGCTGAATATGGGTGCTGAAAATACAGGTTGTTGTCAAGGTATAAGCCTAGGAAAATTGCCCCATTATTTCTGGTAATTAGAGTGTTGTCATCTTAATGTTAATTTGTGCATCTCCTGCTCTGCTACCAAACATAATATAGTAGGTTTTGTCAGTGTTAAGCGTAAGTTTATTGGCTGTCATCCAAGTCGATATTTAATCAGCTCCTCCTTCACAATGGTGTTGAGGGTGGCAAGATTAGGGTGAGAGATGACATAAGTCGTGTCATCAGCAAAGAGAATGGGTTTCAGGTGTTGGGATACGTTTGGAAGGTCATTGATGTATATGAGGAAGAGCAGGGGACCAAGGACACTTCCCTGCGGAACTCCAGTATCAAGTGGCCGTTGTTGCTGATGCTGTGTCTTTAATGGTGACGTACTGATACCTATTAGTAATGTGAGATTTGAAATAAGCAAGCGCATGGCCTCTTATACCGTAATGATCAAGTTTGTGGAGTATAGGATGTCGTGGTCTACTGTGTCAAAAGCTTTTCTTAGGTCAATAAAAATTCCTAGTGGATATTCCTTATTTTCCAATGCTGTGTAAAGCAGATCTAGCATTTTATGATTGCATCTTATTGCTTTTATTTTTCCTGAATCCAAATTGGCAGGGGTTGAGTAGTTTTGAGCCGTTTATAAATGAATACAGTCTCCTGTGCATGAGTTTCTCAAAGATTTTGGATAGCAATGGTAAGTTAGATATTGGCCTATAGTTGTTTAAGTCTGTAGGGTCACCACCTTTATGTATTGGTGTAAACCCTTGCCATCTTGAGTAGTTTCGGGAAGGTGCTAGTCTCTAGTGACTTGTTAAAAAGTAATGAAATAGCATGCGAAAAGGACATGGGCGCTCGCTTGTACAGTAATGGTGGGACATGAGACAGATTCCCCGAGTTATTTTTAAGTGACTTATAATCTCAGTGACTTCCGTGGGCTCAGTTGGTGCAAGATAGAAGGAATTAGGGAAATTCCCATCTAGGTAGTCCCCGGCATGGGCATTGGTATGTGGATTTTACTGGCGAGATTAGATCCTATGGTTGAGAAGAAGTCGTTTATCTTGTTAGCTGTGTCAGTGGGATGTAGTGGTGTTTCATTAGGTTTAGTTTAGGACAATATTCTTGGTTTTTTCTCAGTTTGTGGGTCCCTAGAATCTGAGAGGAGTGTTTTCCAGGTCTTTTTTATATTTCCTCTAGTGTCTGTGAATCTGCTGGAGTAGTATAGTTGTTTGGCTTTCTTTATTACTTTGGTGAGAGCTGATGAATAGTGTTTAAGAATATCTTTATGTATTAAGCCCTGTCTATATTGCTTTTCATATTGGTGTTTCTTGTCAATGGATTTCAGAATGGTGCTGGTTAGCCATGGGCAACCAAGCCGTTTGTTTGTGATCTGTTTTGTTTTTATAGGACAATGTTTGTTGTATAGTCTAAGTAATTTGTTAAGAAAAATGTCTGTCCAGTCATCAATACCATTGGCCTTGGAGAATTCTGTAGGCCAATCAACAGTCTCTAGGTCAGCTGTGAACTTCCTTACTGAGGCCTCGTCATGGAGTCTAAATGAGACTTTGTTGTATTCAAGTTGTGGTTTACTAATGTTTGTCAGGAGGAAGGTAGGGTAGTGGTCTGTAGTGCTATCTGTGATTATCCCTGATTTAAGGGGGGCTAGTATATTGGTCCATATGTGGTGTATTATGGTTGCACTTGTCTCAGTGAGCCTGGTTGGTTTAGTTATTGTTGGTATGAGAAGTGTGTTGTTCATATTGTTGATGAAATCAGTTACAGGCTGATCATCTAGTAACCCAAGGTTGATGTTGAAGTCTCCAGCTAAGAGAAGGTGGTGCTTATTCATTTGTCTGTTTGTTATTAGCGAGTTTAATTTCTCACTGAAATTTGGGATGTTTGTGTGAGGTATCCGGTAAATGGCACCGATTGTTATAGGCGTCTTAAGGTTTTTACAGTAAAATTAGCAAAAATGTATTCCCCATATTCATCACTAAAGCAAGTGGTGCTAAGACAAGATAATTGGTTAGAGTAATAGATTGCAATACCACCCCCAACTTGGTTTGGTCTGCAGTTGTGAATTGCTGTGTATCCTGGTAGAGGGTAGATATCTATTGTTATCTATTGTGTCCTGCTTAAGCCAGGTCTCAGTAAGAATAATGCAGGAGAAGGGTGTCTTTAGTGATTCAAGGAGTGCTAGGAGGTCATCATAGTGTTTGCTTAAGGACCTGATGTTGTAGTTAAGTACTGATAGACTTTTAGCGTTGTTTAGGATAGTGGTGGCTTGTGATGCTGTGTAATAAAGGCAGTTACTTTCCAATAGGTTTTGATTGGGTGTCAGATTATGGAGGTTTAGATCAGGGTCAACGTGATCAATCATCTTCTAGGTTTAAATTATGGTTATTTATATCCTGAGTTGTGTGTTGAGTTCTAGTACTGATATCTGTAGTGGTAGGAGGTTTGGACAAGTATATAGCTAGAGTATTTTGGTCATGTAGGGTATAGTCACTACTACACATAGTGAAGTTGATGTTGTCTATGTGTTGTGCTGGAATGAACTAAAGTACAACTAGGTATAAACTAGTAATATAAAAATACAAATTAAAAATAGAACAAGACTCTCACTTGTAATTGCACTAAGGTCTAATAATGACTTTTGTGGAGTCTGTGGCCTGTGAGACCAAAGTAAGGTGCAATGTACATACATACACAAGTTGTATACAACACAATAAGTACACAAACATAATTATCAATATATTGTTTACTAAACTTGTTTACAAAAAAATACAAAAAATTGTTTATTACTATTGTTCTGTAATATACAGTAGGGCCCCACTTATATGGCAGGTTAGGTTCCAGGCTACCGCCGTAAAGCGGAAACCGCCGTAAAGTGGAACACCCTTTTTTTTCCCTTATAAATGCATACAAACACTAGATAACAAGTTTACACTAACATATATTAAGTTAGCAATAGAAACAGGCATCAAAAAACAATAAAAAAGTACAATACACACATAGTGCACTCATTACTTACCTTAAAATATTTAGTCTTAATCTAGGGTGAGACAAATAGTATTTATTGTAAGAAATCAAGTGTGGTATGTATGGTAGTCAGCCAAGCTACCATACCAGACCACATAATATTCTATTACATTTAAGCATCCTAGAGCGATAAAATGCATATACAGTTTACTCATTACTTAACTTAAAATATTTGGATTCTTAATCTAGGGTGAGAGTTAGTTTAATATGTTTATTATGCACCCCATACCCATCCTGTGGGCGGTAGTCAAAAGATTACATAGGTACATAATTGGTCCAGGGACTGGACTCCAAAGTTTTGATAGCTGAGCAAGTTACAGAGGTAATGAACTCACAATTTACAAAGGTAATGAACTCACAATTTACAAAGGTAATGAACTCACAATTTACAAAGGTAATGAACTCCAGGTAGGTCTGGTCACAATCATGACAAGTTACAAAGGTATTTACAGATTACAGAGGTATGTAATGGGTCCAGGGACTGGGCCCCAAAGTTTTGATAGCTGAACTAGGTACAAAGGTAATGAGCTCACAAGTTACAAAGGTAATGAATTCTGTAAGAATGGTTACTTACGTTTATACATGGCTACAATCATAAACAAATTATAGTGTAATGAGCAATTCACACTTCCACACCCGGTCACAACTGTAATGAGTTATTGGTGCAAATATTGATTGTTGAGACCACACACACACACACACACACACACACACACACAAAAACACACACACACACACACACACACACACACAACACACACACACACACCACACACACACACTCTGACACACACACACTCACGACACACACACACACACTGACACACACACACACTGACACACACACACACTGACACACACACACACTGACACACACACACACTGACACACACACACACACACTGACACACACACACCACTGACACACACACACACACACTGACACACACACACACACTGACACACACACACACTGAAAACAACACAAAACCCCCCCTGACACACACACACACACAGAGCTAAGGGGAATGTCCTATGAAGAAAGATTAAGGGAAATCGGCCTGACGACACTGGAGGACAGGAGGGTCAGGGGAGACATGATAACGACATATAAAATACTGCGTGGAATAGACAAGGTGGACAAAGACAGGATGTTCCAGGGAGGGGACACAGAAACAAGAGGCCACAATTGGAAGTTAAAAGACACAAATGAGTCAGAGAGATAGTAGAAGTATTTCTTCAGTCATAGAGTTGTAAGGCAGTGGAATAGCCTAGAAAATGACGTAGTGGAGGCAGGAAACCATACACAGTTTTAAGACGAGGTTTGATAAAGCTCATGGAGCGGGAAGAGAGAGGGCCTAGTAGCAACCGGTGAAGAGGCGGGGCCAGGAGCTAGGACTCGACCCCTGCAACCACAAATAGGTGAGTACAAATAGGTGAGTACACACACACACACACCACACACCACACACACACACACACACACACACACACACACACACACACACACACACACACACACACACACACACAGAGTTTAGTTTAATATCTTTATTATGCACCCCCATACCCATCCTGTGGGCTGTAGTGAAAAAATTACAAAGGTACATAATGGGTCCAGTGACTGGACCCCAAAGTTATGGTAGCTGAACTAGTTACAAAGGTAATGAACTCCAGGTAGATCTGGTCACATCATGGCAAGTTACAGAGGTAATGAATCAGCCTCACTCCTATACATGGTTACAGTCATGAACAAATTACAAAGTAATGAACCACTGATACGTCCACACCTGGTCACAATTGTAATGAGTTATAAATACAAATATTAAGTGGATCATACACCCACACTAGCGCGCACGCACACATACACACATGAGGGCGCACGCACGGACATGGGGCACACGAGCGTACAAATATATGCATACACACAAGGACCACACACACACCCACCACACACACCCCCCAACACACCCACCCACACACCCCACACACACCCACACACACCCACACACACCCACACACACCCACACACAACCCCCACACACACCCACACACACCCACACACACACCCCCACACACCCACACTCACACATCCACACCCTCACACACACCCTCACACACACACCCTCACACACACACACACACACACACACACACACACACACACACACACACACACACACACACACACACACACACACACACATGGTAATGCATTATTTACAGCTAGCAAAGTCAGGGTATTTCTCCAGAATGGTCTGTAATATACCACTGTGGATAAAATACTTTGCAATTTTTTGAACTTTTCTGAGTGAGTTGTTTCTAAATTCATTAATTTGATCACACTCCAGTACATAATGATGCAAGGTGTGACAATAGACCATCTGGCGAAGTTTACATTTCGTTTGGTCTACATCTGGTGGTGGTGATTTAACCTGCCATAGATACTTGTAACCCAGCTGGAGCCGGGCAGTAGTGACATCCAAGAGTCTGCTTATCTTGTTGGATGCACCATAGACATGTGGCTCCTCCTGCATGATGGAATGATGATAGATGGACTGACTTGTGTCAGTCTCCCTAAGTCTTAAGTCAATAAAGTTCATTTGAAGTTCTTTTCGTATTATTGTTCTCAAACTGCTAACTGACAACCCAAGATTGTAATCTACCCCCTCTTTGAAAGCATGCAGCTTAGCCAATTTATCAGTTCTATCAAGCATCTGAAGACCAATGAGAGATGGAATCCACAACATGTGCACTCTGACTCCACTGTCCACAATCTTACCATACCTGTGTCTGGCTTCTGACACAAGCATGCCACAATTTATACTTAATGAGTTGAGAGCATTTATGGATGACAGAGAATCAGTTACAATTTAAAGTGTCAACCTTAGATACATGGACACATTGAGTGCAAGGAGTATGGCAAACAGTTCTGTTTGAAGGGTAGAGGCCCAGTTATTGATGCGTGCTCCAATTTTTTTAAGAGAGCCATTACTCTGCATGACAACAGCAGCACTACCAGCTGCACCAGTGGACTGGTGAACAGAACCATCAACGTAAATAATTTGTGAAATTGTGTTGTGTGTGACTAAGTTATCAATACAGCTTAAGGCATCATGTTTGGCTTCAAGACGAAGCTTTGGTTGTGATTTAAGAAGAGTTTTGGGGGGAAATGGAGGAATGGTAGTTTGGAATGGGGTAATATCCCATGGAGCAGGGAAATGTCTCTGTTGTCTAACTTGATATGGATCATGTAGCTGGTTCATGCGGAGGTCGGTTCCAGTTTTTTCGATCCATCTGGAAGGATGTTCACCAGTGCTGAGGAAAGTTTGGAGGGCTTCTGTGCAGGGGTTTGAATGGGCTAGCCTAAGCATATTGACCCAATAAGGATATTTCTTTCAGTAACACGATCTCTAATGCTTGGAATATTAAGTTCTTTCACATATTTAAAATTTTGGCAGTACGAGGGCATCCTAGGATGATCCTCATTGCTTCGTTTTGCAGTTTTTCCAGCCCTCCAAGCTTCCAGTCAGACACGAGTGCAAGTAGTGGCGCCGCATAATCAACCAATGATCTAATATAAGCAAGAAGCATCATTTTCACAATTTTAACATTAGCACCATACCTGGGTTGAAACCCAGCCACAACTCTAAGTGCTCTCAGCCTTTCTTTGTATTGGCGACAAAGTCTCATTACAACAGGTCCAAGTAGTGGAACCTCAAAGCCTAGATACCTGTATCTGCTTACATATTCTAGAAGAGACCCATCATGCAACTGGATCTGATGAACTGTGCCTCTCTGCCGAGGAGGACGTCTGTTGAGTATCTTTGTTTTATCCCCTGAGATTATTAACCCCAGGTCCTGACACGAGGCTAGTACATGATTAAGAATGTTTTGGGTGTTGGAGAACCCGGGTTTGGTGTGAATCATTATGTCATCAGCAAAACTAACCATATAATGATGGGGCTGGCTAGGCATGGCATTAAGTAAGGCATTAATCAAAATGTTGAAAAGGGTGGGACTAAGCACACCTCCCTGTGGGGTTCCTAATTCAAAATCTTTAGTTACACTTCTATGTCCCTGGAACAACACAGACGAATTTCTGTTGGACAGGTAACCTTTAATCCAGCGGAGAAGCCATCCTCCAACATCCATTCTGGCAAGTTCACTAATGATTACATGTCAGTTGGCTACATCAAAAGCGGATTTAAGGTCAAGGAAAGTAGTGTATGAGCTGTCAGTGTGCAGAGTGAGAAAGGTGGTAATGCAATGATGCACACTCCTTCCATGCATGAAGCCATGCAACCGGGGAGACAAGAATTGCTTAATTCTGTGCATAAGACGATTAAGAATCATCCTTTCGAATGTTTTACACAAGCAGCTAGTAAGAGATATTGGGCGAAATGAGTTTTGTTGATTGGGGTTCGGAATGGGAATAATGAGGCTATTGGTCCATGATTTAGGGAGCTCCCCAGTGACATAACTCATGGTATATAATTCAAGTAAAGGATTACCTGGTACTCGACACAGCAATCTGAGTATGTTGTAAGTAATACCATCCTCACCAGGCGACGTGGAGTTGCCCTTAGTGCTGCATCAAGTTCATAATTAGTGAAAGGAATGTTGCAGTCATCTGCCTTGCTGAGCATAAAGCAAACAAGTCTCTCCATTGCATCATATTTGTCCATTAATTTCGCCTGTGTGGTACTGGGAAGACTGTCATAGCTAGATGTAGCAGCCCAAGCACTGACTAACTCATTCGCCCTATGCAAGGGATGAGGGTGCGCGATCTGCCCAGTTCTGTTACCCTTAATTCTATTTGTCCCTCCATGCCCGGCTAAGTGGGGTGTGAGTATTGAGACCATTGGGCAAATTGTTCTCAGTCTGTTTGCCGCAGCTCTGTCATAACGCTCTCTGGCAGCAGCAAGGGCAGTTTGGAAGAGGCTCAGCATTTCAGGGGTACGATGGTTTCTATAGGCTAGGCCTAGTCTGCGAGCAGTACGTTTCAATGTTCGAAGTTTAGAATCATTGTAATAGGTATGGTTTTTATAAGACTTATGATTATTATGGAAGTCATTTGGATTTAGAGTAGTAGGAGGTTTCAGAGGCAGCTCTAAGAAGTTCTGAATACTGCTCACAAGGTCATTGTTAAAAGTCTCGACAGAGGTACACTCATAGGAATTATACCAGTCAGTCACATGTGCAACAAGTCATCATGTTGATCAGGGGAAACATTAAGACGTTTCCGTTTGAATATCCCACCAGGGAGGATAGTATTACCAATATCTAGAGAGGTTAGTCTTGGGAAATGATCAGACGCTATATCTGTTACAATGGAAGACTCACAGCTGCCAGAAGTAATGTTGAAGCCAAGACACAGATCAAGGACACCTCCATAGATACGTGGGGGTTCAAGGTCACCTACAATTTGGACATTATCATGACTGTTTAAGAGTGACAACAGTTGATTGCCATTACGATTACCAAACTGAGAGTTTCCAATACTTTTGTGTCTTGCATTATAATCACCAATAATGAGAGTAGGTTCAGACTGAGCACAAGTTGGGAGCTCCAAGTAATTAAACTTATCAGCAGGAGCGCACAAGTTAAATATGTTGAGAGCAGAGTTCCCAATATAAATCCTAGCACCGTGATATTGTAGCCCCTCTGTTTTCTTATGTGCAAGAAGTTGATGGGGAAGTGATTTTTTAATATATAGAACACAAGAATTAGTAGATTTGAGATTATATGCAACAAATGATGGCAATTTAGGGGGTTGGGATTTTTCAGGGACTCTGCACTCTTGTAGACACACAATATCAATGGATTCAGTGGTTACTTTATGATGCAGGTCAGAAAATCTTTTTCTAAGTGACGCAATATTCCAACTTAAAATGGATAGTTTATACGAGTTTGGTTCCATTATAAAAGCCCAGGGATAGAATTCAATTTCTCAGCAAAATGAAAAAACTTATTAAATAACAAACAGACATAATCAATATCAATATCATCAGTATTATTCTTATCCATGAGTCTCCTAAGTGCACTTCCATTAGTGAGACCTCTTGGGAGTCTTTGTACACAGAGGGCACAGCGCTCTTTGTCTGTGAATGTATGGATCGTGACACTATCCCTAGCACTCCTCTCCGCTTTTATTACACTCATCACTATCATCACATGTATCACTTCACTCATCATTATGACCAGTGATACATACACCATTATCAACAACTGGGTCATCTCCACACTCAGTATCTATCAATACATTACACTCATCAATTTGACTATCATGATGGTCTTCACTGCCCTTATCATCTTCACTGTGATTGTAAACACCACTATCAGATTCATCATTTTTGTAATTATTAACACCACTATAATCAGTTTGTTCATCATCACCACACTCATTTTCATAATGGCTGACTATCTGTGGGTTCTCTCTCTCTGTTGCAACCTCTGTAAGTTTTTCCTCGTGGTGCTCAAGTTGTTGTTTCAAACACCATTGTTGCTTCTCCAGTACTGTTATGCGCAGTTGCATGTTGTGTACCACCCCAGCAAGACTAGCTTCATCTGGAGGTATGAAGTCCCGGTCAGCTGAGCCAGGTGGCTGACTGACAGCTGACTCAGCCAGACAGGTGGTGTCAACACCAGCAGCATTACTAGTGTTGATAGCAGATGTGATCGTGCTCTGTTGATGTACTCCCAGAGTGACTCGCTCAACCATATTGTCTGAAATCAGGCATGGGTCAGTATTCAGACATGAAGTATCTGGTAGGCCTACTGCCTCATCATGGGGGGTGATGGGTGAGGCAGGAGCCCTGCGGCTGGCGATGTGAGCAGCTTTCGCTCTGAAGTCAGCATGAGCAGCTGTGACTCCTGGAGTATCACAATTGATACATTGTAATGCAACAGTCTGGTGTTTCTTGATCATATCATAGCACTGGTGAGAAGGATGGGCCTTGGCCCCACACTGCACACCAGTGTGACTTAGATGGCATTTCCAAGCAATGGTGACCCAGCGTGACACTTGTAGCATCTACGGTGAGGTGGTTTGTTTCAAAGCTATTTTGTAACTCCTGTTAAGCGCTGCACGAGAGTAGATATATGATGGTGGAGTCCCTTGGCCAATCCACTCGGCCAATATCAGATCATTTGGAAGTCGACAAGGGTTTGCAACTAGATCTGACAACAGGAATTTAGGATCCATGTACTATTGACATTGTGGATAACAATAAACACTTTAGGTGATCTTGGTGGGGCAGCTTGGAGTTGGGTGTTATCATAGGGTGAGACAAGTAGTATTTATTGTAAGAAATCAAGTGTGGTATGTATGGCAGTCAGCCGGTCTACCATACCAGGCCAACCCACCCACACATACTATTCTATGATATTTAAGCATCCCAGAGCGATAAAATGTATATACAGTTCACTCATTAAATTACCTTAAAATATTTTGTAGTCTTAATGTAGGGACAGGAGTAAGTAAATGAGATAAAACGAATAAATGAGAGAGAGAAAGAATGAGTGCATGAGAGAGGACAGGCGCTGAGTTATGTAAACAAACCAGGCGAACTTAAGTTTTGTAAACAAAAAAAGTGCTCACGTCTGGTTTGTGTACAAGTTACATTGTGTACAAGTTGTCTCTACATTGATACAGTAGAATAAATAAAGAAGAACACTCCCATTCTCATGGAACATCATTTTGAGAAGAAATGATACTCTGAGTGAAAGCAATGGAAATAAGTCACTCTGACTTTTTTTGGTTATCCTGGGTTCTCTACACATATGTTATGTATGATAATCTATGTAACTGTTTTTGTGTATACCTGAACAAACTTACATACGAAAGGAATAATTTTCTACAGTTACCCCCAGTAACACATTTTCTCTTATGTTAGATTAGAGAAAATGTTATTCTTGCCGTCACTTGTACAAGTTATCTGGCTACCACATCTCATATTTATGTTTATTTATTCTATTGTGGGGTGTATTTATCATCTTTTTATGTTATGTATCGTGTTTATTATATAATTTTGAAAAAGATATCATGGATGGATTAATGAATGTGTATATTAACGTAATATACGACAACTACCACATCTCACATTTATGTTTATTTATTCTACTGTGGGGTGTATTTATCATATTTATGTTATGTATCATGTTTATTATATAATTTTGAAAGAGATATCATGGATGGATTAATGAAAATGTGTATATTAACGTAATATGCGACATTTAACCCCTTCAGGGTCCAAGGCCAAAATCTGAAGTGGTGCTCCAGTGTCCAAGAAATTTTGAAAAAAAAAAAAAGAAATTATTTTTCTTAAAGAATTAAAGAGCATATTTTTGTGAAGGTAATAAGACAAAAAAAAAAATTTTGATCAGTACTTACCGAGATACAGTGCCAAGAAGTTTGTCAAAAATGATGTGGTGGCGGCAACATCGACGAATTCCACATACGCGCATTACATTATTTTGCGGTTTTTACATTTTTTTCTTTTCTTTTCCAATTTTTTTCTATTCCTACTAACATTTGGGGCCTGAGAGACCAATACTGTATATAATGTATATATATAAACTCACTGTATTGAACACAATAACCGCACTAAAGTTATTGTTTACCACTGTTGTTTATTACAATAAACATGCACAAATCTTGTATAATACTAATGTTCTATCATATATTTACATATTTACAATCACTGGACATGGTTTTAGAACTGCTGGAGCTTGTGGAACTCCTTGAAACAAGGCACCATGCACAGAGGCACCTTACATTCCTCACACATAAACCGAGTGTCTTTGCGTCTTTGTTGCCGTCGTTTTGTTTGTGCACAGACGATGCATCTCTTCTGAGCAAATTTCTTTTGAGTTGAAGGAAGTTGTATTATGAAATGATCACCTTCCCTCCTCAAACGCTTGGGTATATCCTGAGTAATTCGAGGACCTTGTTGTATAGCAGGTGTTCTTACCTGGTACTTCATTATGAGTTGTCTGACAACAAACAAAATTCACCATACGGTGGTCTGTTCCAGTCTTTATTTGTACATATTATATGCATTGAGCATTGAAATGTCCATGAGATGGAAGAAAAGTTTCATGTACCACTTGTAACTCTTACGAACACAGTCAACAAAACCAATCTGCATGTCACATTTGTCAACCAAGTGCATGTTTTGTGTATAATCAATCACTGTCACTGGTTTTCGAATACGTTCATTAGTCACTTGATCAACTTTGCCACTGTCTTGCATTTCATTACGGTGATGGTTTGTCAACAATGTGACATCTCGTTTGTCATGCCACCGTAATGCCATGATGTCATTGGCAGTAAACACCTGCACGTCATCAACACGACGACACCCTGCGTTGAGCCGTTCCTGGGCATATGTTTACGATTAGAACGCACTGTGCCACACCCCATCTTTCTTGTTCATCAATCGCATGAAATCACTGAGTAATAGGCTTGTGTACCAGTTATGTCGGTAATATAATGTATGGCCCCTTACCAAAGATAATTGCCATCTTGATTTCTCACTACTTCACCTGAGATACTCGATAACATTCTTGGTCTCTTTCAATGTTTACTAGCCCGTGTATAATACAACAATAATCCAACACCAGCAACTGTTTCACAATCACAGAGTACAAACAGATTTTATACAAAAGCGTTCCTCTTGCTCGGTATATACTGCTTGAATGACAGTCCTACCTTTGCGAACAAAATCAAAGACTCGTACAATTAAAAGATTCTTGAATCAGATAAAAGTATATGCTACTTTTGTTTTTGAGATACAGAAAACATTTTCTAATCTTGTATAACCTGTCACATCTGTCAGCCTGGTTTTGTCAGAGCGAAGTGCAACAACATACGTAGCGAAGTAAGATAAAACCTGTTCACTGGTATGATTTCACTGAAACCGGGGTAGAAATTAGCCGATCTGTGACCAGTAATCTTTTATATTAAGCTTATACACATGAGCAATAAGCATTATTGTTTATGCAAAAAGCAAATATCATTTTCTGCAACAGTTGTCTCTTTTCCACCTGTGTAGTATTGACTGTGGTGATATGATCGTAATTGCCATGGTGGGTACGCAAAAATACTTATGACTTTCCCTGACAATAGTTTTCCGTCAATGGCTGGTCAAAGGAGAATAATTCAAAGAATTCCGAGTTCATTGGCCGTGGTTCCAAGGGTCAAGTAGATAGAATTCCACTTTTGAGAGTCATCAAAGTGTGAGGCTTGGGAAAAAATTGGGATTTTGCTGCCAAACCGACATACGTTTAGCTGGTGTATACTAGGCACATCATAAGCGGTCTTTAGGTTGTGCGGTCGGTTGTGGTTTGTGGTGGCTGGTGGCTGACCTCCGCTTTGTCCTATGAAAACTGACAAGTCAGCAGCGTGTTCCCAGCGTGGTCTGGTGAGTCACGCATGGCGGTGCCACTACCATCACCACTAACCCCCAATTCCACATATAGCTGTCTGGTCCTATCCCTGCCCAAAGATGTAGCCACTCAATCCTCACTTTCACTTGCCTAAACCCACTGGTTGTAGGGCCACGGGACTGTACTCTTGTCCCCTCGGGCACAGCATAGGGTGCACCTTAAAAAAACCCAAGCGCATGCGGCGGGCGAACATACTGACGCTTCACTTTGAATTGATTCCTCACTATACCTACTCGAATGACGTCGAGCACAATAAAATCACAAATCCATGTCATATCATCATCATTACTAAAGTCGAGGCCTGGCCATGAGAAATATAAAGTTTTCACTTGCGTTGAGGAACAACCGGACCATGAGTCACGAGTGCCCACACCACAGTAGCAAGGTTGAGGATCGTCAAGGTTTTCTGCAGTCTAAACGATAATCCTGGTCATTCTTTTGGTCACAACCTGATCAAGAGCCTTAGAATTTGTCTTTATTTTCACCTTTTCGGCCTTTATCGACCCACTTCTCATCACTGTCTGAACTACAGATAGGAGAGGAGAGTCCCCGAATTTTCCGGGGAGTGAGAGCTTGACTTGTGACGAGGCATAGTGAACAAGGGTAGACTGAGCCGGCGTTCCCCACAATGCTATGCGGGCGCCTAGATAGTTTTTGTTTATGCGCACACACCCACCATGCAGACCCGTTATCCTCACCATGTAGGCCTATGAGTTTTTGCGCTAAATTTGACGGCGCTAAATAATTTGGCATAGATCTACGGTTGAACAACTCAACGGGAGCCGTAGATCTATGGGACGGACCCTGATAGGGATAAATGAGACCTCATAGTATTATCATTACTAATATTACGTCTGGAAGACAATAATACACTCTTACTGATTTAATGTGAACCTGCATGCCAGCACAGTGTGTTAGTTATTTAGGTACAGGTAAACATTAAGTATAATTATCAGAGTATATATAAAAATACAGAAATAACTTTTAAAAACACCTTGAAATTTTTGGAGTTCACAAGACAAAATGGAGAGACTTGTGCTTACGGATCTCACAGAGAAGTAAACACACCGGGGGGCAGGGTGGGGCGCGTTGACCGTATTAGAAAGTCAGGTGGGGGGAGCCGTATGCGAGTTTGGTCATAATTTTAAATGACCATCATTAGCGGAAACCTTTAAAGCGAAACGCCGTAAGGCGGCTGGGCCCTACATGTATAATACCAATATACAGTCCACTTTACATATTCTATAGAATTCTGCAGCTAGTGTAACTCTTTGAAACAAGGTGTCATACACAAGGGTGCATCATCAAGGTTGTTTAACACTCCTCAGCACATAAACCAAGTGTGTGGTGTCATTTTTTGTGGAAATTCTTTTTTTAAGTTGCAAAGACAACACCGTGTCGACGGCAGTTTCCTTCAACGTATTAAGCAGGCAGTTGTGTTAGTTGTAGTTATCCTAGGTAAATGGTCATGTGTCATCATTCCTTCCTGCATTCCTTTCCTTCCTTCCTGCATTTCCTTTTTCCTTCCGTCCTGCATTCCTCCTACCTCCCTCATTCCTTCGTCTTTCCTTACTATCATTTTGCCTTCCTTTGATCCGTCCTTTAGCCTTCATTCTGCTTCCATTCTTCTTCCTTTCTTGGTATCTGTCATATATATACAGCATATATTTCACTAGATACCTTTCATATAACGGCTATAAGCTTCATTCATTCAGCAAGCTTTCTTGTTGGTGTGTGTGAGTGTAGTGTGGCTTATAATTGTTTTCGAGCCAGGAGTCGGCGAGCTGTCCAAAATGACATATACTCATTCCTCACTCCCCCTCCCGCCGTCAAAACAATGGGTCAGATGCTGCTTCCCCTCCGATTCTATCTAAGTATCTTTCTCCCACTATTCTATATCTTTCAATCTGTTCTAACTCTGTCTCACAGTACACACAAATCAAGTATACAATATGTAAATTAACCTAGGATAACCCAAAAAATCCAGACAAAAGTGCTATACTCTGCTGAAGATGTGATTAAACGTGATGATGACAGTCTTGTGGGCTCTCTGAACAGAGAGCTTATACCGATAGACAGGGAGCTTCGGCAGACAGACAATATAGACAGACAGAAATGTTTGTGTGACCAGCAAAAACAAAGTAGAGGGGGATATGTCCATCTAATCTTTTCTTATCAGCTGCACCCACCCTCCCACCGCTCGTTTACGCTCATCAAAGGTCAGCTCTTTTATTTATTTTATTTATTTATTTACAGTAATTGATGTAAATCTAAGTTTACTCCCCTTATCTTGTCACTGTCATGAGGGTGAAATGTTTTTCATGTGCTTCAAGGAACATATTATGTACATATTATTATTATTAGTTATGTATTGAGAGTTGTGTTCTTCTTTTTCGTTCTTTTCTTTTTTTGCTTTTCTTCTTTCCCTCCTCTTCCCCCTCCTTCTGTCCTCCGTCCTCCTCCTCCTCCAGTCCTCCTCCCGACTCCCTACTCTTCCCTCCTCGCCTCCTCCGCGCGCGGGAGCCGAGGCCCGTCCGTGGGGGCTCCGTTGTCCTCCGGCCCTGGCCGGTGCGTGCTGCGTCCGAATCCTCCCGCCTCCTTCCTCCCTCCTCCTTCCTCCTCCCTCCTCCACTCCTCCTCCCTCCATTGCGTATGTCCTCAAACTCCTCGAAATCAATTAAGTGATCTTCCACTGACACTTCCCTGTGTGTAGAGGCATCACTTGGGAAGAGAAAAGGTCCCAGATTTGCTGGGGAGTCGCAAAGTCTTACCAGCTAGACATGCTGAAAAAGAGACGACTGAAACTGGCATACCCACAGTGCACCACTGGCTCCAAGCTGCATCGCACGGATTTTTTTTATATGGTGCACACTTGACCTTGATACCCATTCTCTCACATGTGGGCCTACCAGCTTCCTTTCTCCTGCTTGATTGAATCCCGCTAGAATTTGTAATGCGTATTGGATTACTCAAACATCGGTATCCCCCAATGAGTATATATTACGACCGCGACATTCAAGGGGTTAAGGTACTTTTCATTGTGAAACCAGTCAAAATAATCTCAATTTCATAATATGGCTTCCTTCTATAAAAATGAGACCAGGAAAACTAGAATATAACATAAATAGCCATAGCGAAAATATACTGCAAAACCGGCTATTTTACAACCAAAAACACAGTCGGTAGTTTTTTTCTTCTCATGCACTCTGTGCTGGGCAGGTTTTTTTGTTTATACCGTGCACACTGACCACATAGACCCATTCTTTCATAAGTTAGGTCCTACCACCCGCTTTCCTCTGCTCTAATTTGAAAGTGCTAGAATTTATGCAAGACTAGTACGGCACCAACCTGGCGTGCAAGCCGTACTAGTATTGGCACTAACCTTAAAAGGGGTTCACAGGTGTAGAGAAGTAAGTTACGTGAATAAAGCGATAAAAAAATGACAAGACAGTAACTCTCCAGTGTTGTTGGATGTGGTATATCCTCTGAACATATACGCCGGCCTGCTATCTCACCACTACCCTAAACCTCTGCCAGCATCTCCTCCATCAGAACTAACTAATTAAACAATAACTCCTCCAAGGAAACAGTGTAAAAAAAAAATTGTAAATAAAAAAATGTAAAATTGGATTAAATATAAATTGAATTTTTATGAAGAGCCTCAAAAATTGATTAACACAAGCCTATCCGATGTTTATCCTGACCCAAATGACTTGAACAGGCGATAAATGAAAGCCCATCACACTGCCCCAGGGCCAGACTCATGGAATTCCTGTGTTCCATCAAGAACAGCAAGAACCCCTATCACTAGCCTTCATTCCATCCTATGGAGAGGAAGCAGGACACGGGGGTCTCCCACAGTTACTAAAAAACAACAAGAACGTAGCCCCACTCCCAACAAAGGGGGCAGTAAGACAACAGCAAAGAACTACAGACCAAAGCACTAACATCCCCATATCATAAAAATCTTTGAAAGGGTCCTAAGAAGCAAGATCACCACCCATAATAGAAACCCATCGTACAACAACCCAGGGCAACATGGTTTAAGAACAGGTCGCTCCTGTCTCAACTATTGTATCACTACGTCAAGGCCTAAATGCACTAGAAGACAAAAAAAGAATGCGATGAAAACATATATACAGACTTTGCAAAAGCCTGTCGAAAAAGTGGTTGACATGCGTATTATCGCACAAAATGCGCGCTAAAGGATCTAACAGGAAAAGTCGTCGATGGATCTATAATTTCCTCACTAACAGAAACCCAGAGAGTAGTCCGTCAACAGAGTAAAGTCCGAGCGCTACGGTGAAAACTCTGTTCCTTTCCACAAGCACATTAACTAGCTCCCATTCTTGTTCCTCAACCTCATATCCGACATAGACAAGGATGTCAGCCAACAGCAGCACCATGTCATCCTTTGCAGATGACAGCCCCGAATCTGCATGACAGGTCTTCCATTGCAGACTGACTCCAAGGCTTCCAGGCGGACATCAACCCCATCTTTCATGGGCTGCAGAAAACAATATGAAAGTTCAAAGATGAGAAAAGTTCCATTGCTCAATATGGAAACAACGAGGGAAATTAAATCTTCATCAGAGTACAAAACAGTTACTGGCCACAAAATAGAGCGAAACCACCACGTCCAAAGACCTGGAGTGATCATGTCGTGAGAACTTCCCAGCTCAGGACCATAACATTGTATCAATCGTATCTGCTAGAAAAATGATCAGGATGGATAATGAGAACCTTCAAAACTAGGGCGGGCCAAGCCCATGATTGACACTTCTACAGGTCGCTTGTTCTATCTAGGCTGGAATATTGCTGCACACTAACAGCACTCTTTCAAGGCAGAGAAATTGCTGACCTAGAAAATGTACAGAAGGAACCTTCACGGCAACGCATACGAGATAAAACACCTCAATTACTGAGCAGCGCTTGAGGTTCCTAAACCTGTATTCCCTGAATGCATGCGGGAGAGCTACATGAATATATACACCTTAAAATCCTAAGGGACTATTACCGAATTGCACACGAAAATTCACTACTCACAAACGAAAGCAAAATACTTGCAGACGATGCAACATCCCCCCATGAAAAGCAGGGGTGTCACTAGCACGTTAAGAGACCATACAGTAAGTGTCAGGGGCCCCGAGACTGTTCAACTGCCTCCCAGCATACATAAGGGGGATTACCAACAACCCCTGGCAGTCTTCAAGCTGGCACTGGACAAGCACCTACAGTCGGTTCCTGACGCAGCCGGGCTGTGGCTCGTACGTTGATTGCGTTCATCCACCACAAACAGCCTGTTGATCAGGCTCTGATCCACCATGTAGGCCTGGTCACAGAACCGGGCCGGCGGGGGCGCTGACCCCTGGAACTCCTCATCCAGGTAAACTCCAGTTAATAACGATAAATAAATTAAGTGTACTATAAAAGGAACCCCAAGAGCGATACGCAATCACTGGACTTTTTTGGGCTATCCCTATGTACCTATACAAATGGACTGCTATGTATGATAATCTATAGTAATAATGTGATTTGTGTATACATGAAAAACTTACTATATTGTAAAATTAAAAAGTAAATATTTCTTTCTTTATATAACATACATTGTTTAATGTGATGGTGATGGTGCAAAATCCTCCACCGTCACCAACTTGCTGCTCTCAATGGCGTCGCCTTAAACCCTTAAACGGTCCCCAACGTAAATAACCGTTCTCTTGCATACAGTGCCCCGAATATTTGAAAAAAAAAAAAAGTTTTTTTTATAGAAAAAAGAGTTCAGGTCGTCCAATCACAAGTCCTAGGCATCACTGGGACATTGTAGTGTGCCGATTTACTGAATTTTCGGATTCCGGAGTGGTTAGGGTAAGAATACAGTAGGGGCCCTGCTTTACGGCAATTCCGCTAATAGTTTTGTCAAATATGGACCAAGACTTTGGCTATTCGGCTCCCCCCACCTGACATTCTAATTCGGCAACCGCGCGTTCCACAAAAGATTGTTTACATTCCTCTGAATCCAAGCACACAGTCTCTCTCCATAAAAGTCTGGAAACCAACAAAATTTTCTAAGTGTTTTGGTTATTAAAAGTTATTTACATATTTTAATAAAATACGACCTACAATCCTGACACTTCGACCATGCCTTGGAACCGACCACCGTTAAAAGCAAAATGGACGCAAAGTTCGAACCTTTGAAAATTGCCGTCATATGGGTAGGGCATATGTCAAAACCTTTCCTATATAAACTACCTGCATAATACTGTAATGTAATGTACAATCATTATTTCATTCTTTTTACCATAATTTACTTCTATTGTTGTTTTTTTTTTATTATCACACTGGCCGATTCCCACCAAGGCAGGGTGGCCCGAAAAAAAAAAACTTTCACCATCATTCACTCCATTCACTATATTGTTGTATTTTAATTATTTATGTACTGTATATAATGTATACATGGTAGTGATATGTATTGTAAATTTTACATCGCATACAGTATCATATGTTACTATTATCTTTATGTATTGTCGACACAGTGGAATGGGAGAATACCACTAGTAGTGTCATCCTGCCAGATGTTGTGTAACTATACCCTAGTAAAGAGAAACAACTCTGGAACATGTGTAATATGTATCCGGCTGGCTGGCTGGGTGGCCGGGTCTGTGGTTGGCCGGGTGGGTGGCTGGCTGGCTGGATGGATGGGTGGGTGGCTGGATGGGTGGGTGGCTGGATGATGGGTGTGTGGGTGGCTGGATGGTGGGTGGGTAGTTGGCTGACTGGCTGACCGAATGTGGCTCTCTTTGTATCTCTCTCTCTTCTGTATCTCTCTCTGTATCTCTCTCTGTATCTCTCTCTGTATCTCTCTCTGTATCTCTCTCTGTATCTCTCTCTCTCTCTGTCACTGGTACACGTAGTCAAGTTATCATACATATTATAAATTACCTAGGATAACCCAAAAAATCCAGACAAAGTGCTATACAGTGGATCTGTGCTCCAGTGCCCTAAATTAATAATAATATTAATAATCATTATTATTACAAAAATACATATGTACTAATATAAATATTATTATTATTAAGCTATAATATAATAGTCATGTCCACTCATTACTTACCTTAAAATATCTGTAGTTTTAATGTAGAGTGAGAGGTGAGCAAACAAGATTAAATGAATAAATGAGAGAGAGAATGAGAATGTAGAATGTTCAGAGTTATGTAAACAAGCCTTGTTGTTACCAGCCTGGACTGAACGATTCCTGTTCACTGTCAAGCCGACCAGAAAAACATCTCATATTTGTTAATTTATATGTTATGTAGCATGTTTATTATATAATTTTGAAAAAAAAAAATCATAGATGGATTAAGCAAAATGCCTATATTAACGTTTTATACACATTTAATGTGCCTCAGTGATTATTACTGTTGTTATCATTATTAATATGGCGTCTTCAAGACTAAGTACACTCTTAATGAGTGGCTCTGAGACAGACAAGCAGACAAAGACAGACACACAGGTAGACAGAAAGATACACACACAGGTAGACAGACACACAGGTAGACATAAACCCAGACACAGGTAGACAGAAAGACACACAGGTAGACAGAAAGACACAGGTAGACAGAAAGGCACACACAGGTAGACAGAAAGACAGACACACTAGTAGACAGACAGATAAACAGACACACAGACACAGAGATACAGACAGATATACAGGCAGACAGACAGGTTTATGTGCAACAGTGAAAACAAATAGAGAGTTCGAGAGTAAGAGCCTTTCTTGCCACAATCTCCAGTGCAAGATTCAGACTTCACCTTAGGGGCCATGGTGAAATTTACTGTCCAGTTAGTACAGTTAATACTATATGATGCTGATAGGACAGGGTTACTCAAACTGATGCTGCCTGCATGACACATTGCCGCCGCGATGTATTGTCAAATATTGTACAGCGGTGTGCATCAGCTGGCCCAGCCCAGCCAGCTGCCAGATGCACAGTTGTAAGTCGAGTGGATGTATGTCGAGCAGGTCGTTACTCGGATGGTAGGTTGTACTCTGATAATTATACATGTACTTATGTATACCTGTACCTAAATAAACTTACATACTGTGCTGGCATGCAGATACACATTTAAAATCAGTAAGATGTGTGTTATGTAATGATAATAATCATTCGATTCTCATTATATGTCGTATATTACGTTAATATACATATTTTCATTAATCCATCTATGATATTTTTTCAAAATTATGTAATAAACATGATGCATAACATATAAAGATGATAAATACACCCCACAGTAGAGTAAATAAACATAAATACGAGATGTGGTTGCAGACGACTTGCACAAATGATGCCATATTTAGAAATGATGATGATAATCGCCGAGTCTCATTAAATGTCGTATATTACATTAATATGTACATTTTCATTAATCCATCCATGATATTTTTTTTTTAAATTATATAATAAACACAATACATAACATATAAAGATGATAAATACACCCATAATAGAATAAACATAAATATGAAATGTTTATAGCCAGATAAAATTGTACAAGTGACGGCAAGAATAAAATTTTTCTAGTCTAACATAAAAGAAAATGTGTTACTGGGGGTAACTGTTGAAATTTTTTCCTTTGTATGTATATAAGTAAGTTTACTAGGTATACACAAATCAGTTACTGTTATCATACTAACAGTTATGTGTAGAGAACCCAGGATAACCCATAAAAGTCAG
>NC_069414.1:3529680-3637657 GCF_026875155.1 Cherax quadricarinatus
AGAGACTGCAGACGGCGAGCATTAAAAATCTTCAACACCCCCAGAGAAGACATGCGAGAAGGGAGAACTGTCCCCCCCACCACTCCTTCCCAAAAATTTTTTTCCCAAAACATTTTTCCCAAAAACACTTTCCCAAAGTATTACCTCCCAACCACGCCATCAGGCATCCCCGGTAGGCAGGCAACCCCATCCTTGCGGGGTATAATAATCCCTTGTAATGCGCAACAAGTTATACGTGGGCGAAACACAAGGGACCCCAAACAGTATTTCGAACACCAATACGCAAGAGGTCTGAGACAAAAGGAATGCCTGCGTAAACACCGAAATTCCACAACCATTTTGAAAAATAAAGAAACTCAAGACTTATCGCCACAGAAGAAAAACAAAATACCGAAGAATCCTGGATCATCACTCATTTCTATATCCGACAATTCAACCGGGGAATATGGTTTATAACATGCTGAACATTGCCAAGAAACTTCTTATCGTATCCCACATAAAAACACGTAGAAGGTCTGCTCACAAACTTTCCAATTCCTTTCAAGTCCCCAAATTTTTTTAAACTCTATAACCCCCTCGGTAATCTCAGATGCGCTTTCTTACTGACCCACCCGGACTAAAAAAAACTCGCGTTCCTTCCCCCCCGGGGTAGTTCTGTTTGTGACTTGAAAAAGCCCTGTGTGGGCGAAAGTAGTCAATAAAGGATCACTTTATATGCTTTTTTTTTTATCTGCATTGTGTCGGTATTTTTACCATTTTTTTCCCAGCTGGGGTTTTAAATTGCTAAAGAGGGGCTCCTTTTTTCAGATTCACAGAGCAAAAAAAAAACAGGTCTTCACAGAGAAAAGTAGCGTCACCACTGAGTGAGGGGGGTTGGTTTTGAATGAGACTTGCATATCAGAGTTATTTCTTGGGTTAGCATTGAAAATTGGTTGGGCAAAGTTTGTTGTGGGAGGAATTTAAGGACCTGCCTAGTTGGGCCAACAGGCCTCTGCAGGTTCCTCCTTTCTTTTGTTCTTGTATGAAGTCCACTCAAATCCAACCCTCTCACTCATGTTTTTTATCCAATTTTCCCTCCTTATGGAGGGGGACCCCTTCCAAAAAAATAACCTCTCTTCCCTCTCTCCTCCCTCTTTTCCCTTTTCATAAAACAAAAAAGTTTCAAAAAAGGGTAACTGTCTGTTGAATTTTCATTCTTTTGTGCATGTAAATTATCTTTAAGGTAAAAAAAAATTTTTTTTGTTTACTTCGGGGTGTCGGAACGGATTAGTTGTATTTAATTTTTTTATGGGGAAAATCGATTCGAAAATCGTAGATTTTGATAAGTAACACCTCCGGAATGGATTAATTACAAAAAAAAAGGGGACCACTGTTTTTTATATGGTCTTTATGGTTGTTTCTTGTTTTTTTTTTCTCGTTTGTAGAATGGAACATATATTACAGAAAAAGACATGATTTTGATGCTTTCATGATGAAAAGTACCGAAATGGCAAAAAGGGATATGTTAATTTTTGCCGATGTTTAATGAACTTTTTGAAGTCAAGTTTGGTTAATTTTATTAAAGGGAAATAGGGCCCCACTTATATGGGAGGGTTTGGTCCAGGTCCGCCTTTTTAAAACGGAAATCCCATAAAGTGGAACACCTTTTTTTTTTTTTTTTTAAAGCTACAAAAATTAGATAAAAGTTTACATAACATATTTAAGTTAAAAATGAAATAGGATCAAAAAACAATAAAAAGTACAATACCACTTTGTGCCTCATTTTTACCTTAAAATATTTTTAGTCTTAATCTAGGGTGAGTGGGGAGTATTTTTGAAGAAATAAAGGGTGGTATGTATGGTGTCAGCCCGGGCTGCCATACCAGGCCAACCCACCTAAAATAATTTTGTTCATTTAAGCATTCCCCGAGTGATAAAAAGCATACACGTTTATCATTATTACCTTAAAATATTTGCAAATCTTAAAGTAGGGGGCAGGAGTGAATAAAGAGATAAAATGAATAATATGAGAGGAAGAGGGAGAGAGAGAGGGAGAGAGAGAGAGAGAGAGAGAATGAGTACACGAGAGAGGACAGGTGCAGAGTTATGTAAACAAACCAGGCGAACGTAAGTTTTGTAAAGTGTACATGTCTGGTTTGTGTACAAGTTACATTGTGTACAAGTTGTCTCTACATTGATACGGTAGAATAAATAAAGAACACCACTCCCTTTCTCATGTAACACCATTTTTAGAAGAAATGACGCTCCGAGTGAAGGCAATGGAAATAAGTCATTCTTGCAACATCAGTCATTTATGGAAATCTGTCCTATAACCCACTTGTGAGGCTGAGGTTCTGACCTCAGGGCTCGGTGTCAACAGAACTTGCCAGGGTAGGTAACTCACATGGAGGCAGCCCAGACAAATTTTCACAAAGTCACTGTCTGACTTTTATGGGTTATCCTAGGTTCTCTACACATATACTGTTATGTATGATAATCTATGTAACTGTATTTGTGTATACCTGAGTAAACTTACTTATATACATACAAAAGGAATAAATTTCAACAGTTACCCCCAGTAACACATTTTCTCTTATGTTAGACTAGAAAAAATTTTATTCTTGCCGTCACTTGTACAAGTTATCTGGCTATGACATTTCATATTTATGTTTATTCTATTATGAGGTGTATTTATCATCTTTATATGTTATGTATTGTGTTTATTATATAATTTAAAAAAAAAATATCATGGATGGATTAATGAAAATGTACATATTAATGTAATATACGACATTTAATGAGACTCGGCGATTATCATCATCATTTCTAATATGGCATCATTTGTGCAAGTCGTCTGCAACCACATCTCGTATTTATGTTTATTTACTCTACTGTGGGGTGTATTTATCATCTTTATATGTTATGCATCATGTTTATTACATAATTTTGAAAAAATATCATAGATGGATTAATGAAAATATGTATATTAACGTAATATACGACATATAATGAGAATCGATGATTATTATTATCATTACATAACACACTCTTACTGATTTTAATGTGTATCTGCATGCCAGCACAGTATGTAAGTTTATTTAGGTACAGGTATACATAAGTACATGTATAATTATCAGAGTACACCTACCATCCGAGTAACGACCTGCTCGACATACATCCACTCGACTTACAACTGTGCATCTGGCAGCTGGGCTGGGCTGGGCCAGCTGATGCACACCGCTGTACAATATTTGACAATACTCGCGGCGGCAATGTGTCATGCAGGCAGCATCAGTTTGAGTAACCCTGTCCTATCAGCATCATATAGTATTAACTGTACTAACTGGACAGTAAATTTCACCATGGCCCCTAAGGTGAAGTCTGAATCTTGCACTGGAGATTGTGGCAAGAAAGGCTCTTACTCTCGAACTCTCTATTTGTTTTCACTGTTGCACATAAACCTGTCTGTCTGCCTGTATATCTGTCTGTATCTCTGTGTCTGTGTGTCTGTTTATCTGTCTGTCTACTAGTGTGTCTGTCTTTCTGTCTACCTGTGTGTGCCTTTCTGTCTACCTGTGTCTTTCTGTCTACCTGTGTGTCTTTCTGTCTACCTGTGTCTGGGTTTATGTCTACCTGTGTGTCTGTCTACCTGTGTGTGTATCTTTCTGTCTACCTGTGTGTCTGTCTTTGTCTGCTTGTCTGTCTCAGAGCCACTCATTAAGAGTGTACTTAGTCTTGAAGACGCCATATTAATAATGATAATAACAGTAATAATCACCGAGGCACATTAAATGTGTATAAAACGTTAATATAGGCATTTTGCTTAATCCATCTATGATTTTTTTTTTTCAAAATTATATAATAAACATGCTACATAACATATAAATTAACAAATATGAGATGTTTTTCTGGTCGGCTTGACAGTGAACAGGAATCGTTCATGTCCAGGCTGGTAACAACAAGGCTTGTTTACATAACTCGTGAACATTCTACATTCTCATTCTCTCTCTCATTTATTCATTTAATCTTGTTTGCTCACCTCTCACTCTACATTAAAACTACAGATATTTTAAGGTAAGTAATGAGTGGACATGACTATTATATTATAGCTTAATAATAATAATATTTATATTAGTACATATGTATTTTTGTAATAATAATGATTATTAATATTATTATTAATTTAGGGCACTGGAGCACAGATCCACTGTATAGCACTTTGTCTGGATTTTTTGGGTTATCCTAGGTAATTTATAATATGTATGATAACTTGACTACGTGTACCAGTGACAGAGAGAGAGAGAGATACAGAGAGAGATACAGAGAGAGATACAGAGAGAGATACAGAGAGAGATACAGAGAGAGATACAGAGAGAGATACAGAGAGAGAGATACAAAGAGAGCCACATTCGGTCAGCCAGTCAGCCAACTACCCACCCACCCATCCAGCCACCCACACACCCATCATCCAGCCACCCACCCATCATCCAGCCACCCACCCACCCATCCAGCCAGCCAGTCACCCACCCGGCCAACCACGGACCCGGCGACCCAGCCAGCCAGCCGGATACATATTACACACGTTCCAGAGTTGTTTCTCTTTACTTAGGGTATAGGTTACACAACATTCTGGCAGGATGACACTACTAGTGGTATTCTCCCATTCCACTGTGTCGACAATACATAAAGATAATAGTAACATATGATACTGTATGCGATGTAAAATTTACAATACATTTCACTACCATGTATACATTATATACAGTACATAAATAATTAAAATACAACAATATAGTGAATGGAGTGAATGATGGTGAAAGTTTTTCTTTTTCGGGCCACCCTGCCTTGGTGGGAATCGGCCAGTGTGATAATAAAAAAAAAAAACAATAGAAGTAAATTATGGTAAAAAGAATGAAATAATGATTGTACATTACATTACAGTATTATGCAGGTAGTTTATATAGGAAAGTTTTGACATTATGCCCTACCCAATATGTCGGCAATTTTCAAAGGTTCGACTTGCGTCCATTTTGACTTATAACCGGTTGGTCGGAACCAAGCTTGGTCGTAAGTCAGATAGTAGGTGTTTATATATAAAATATGAAATAACTTTTAAAAACACTTAAAATTTTGTTGTTTCCAGATATAATGGAGAGACTTAGTGCTTGGATCTCAGAGAATGTAAACAAACTTTGTGGAGCGCGGTGACCGAATTAGAAAGTCAGGTGGGGGGAGCCGAATAGCAAGTTTTGGTCATAATTTGAAAAGACTATTAGCGGAATGCCGTAAAGCAGGGCCCTACTGTATTCTAACCTAACCACTCCGTAATCCGGAAAAGTCAGTAATCCGGCACACTACAAGTCCCAGTGATGCCAGACTTGTGATGGACGACCTGTACTCTTTTTTCTATAAAAAAAAACTTTTTTTTTTTTTCAAAATATTCGGGGCACTGTGCAAGAGAACGTATATATACGTTGGGACCGTTTAAGGGTTAAGGGCCGCCATTGAGAGCAGCCATGTTGGTGACGGTGGAGGATTTTGCCACCATCACCATCACACTTAAACAATGTATGTAATATATAAGAAAGAAATATTTACATTTTAATTTATACAAAAGTAAGTTTTTCAGGTATACACAAATACAGTTACATAGATTATCATACATAGCAGCATATGTATAAGGTACATAGGATAGCCCAAAAAAGTCAGTGACTTGCGTATCTCCATTGGGGTCCTTTTATATTTACACTTAATATATTTACTTTTATTACCTGGAGTTTACCTGGAGAGAGTTCCAGGGGTCAACGCCCCCACGGCCCGGTCTGTGACCAGGCCTCCTGGTGGATCAGAGCCTGATCAACCAGGCTGTTGCTGTTGGCTGCACGCAAACCAACGTACGAGCCACAGCCCGGCTGGTCAGGAACCGACTTTAGGTGCTTGTCCAGTGCCAGCTTGAAGACTGCCAGGGGTCTGTTGGTAATCCCCCTTATGTATGCTGGGAGGCAGTTGAACAGTCTCGGGCCCCTGACACTTACTGTATGGTCTCTTAACGTGCTAGTGACACCCCTGCTTTTCATTGGGGGGATGTTGCATCGTCTGCCAAGTCTTTTGCTTTCGTAGTGAGTGATTTTCGTGTGCAAGTTCGGTACTAGTCCCTCTAGGATTTTCCAGGTGTATTTATTTATTTATTTATTTATTTAAAAATTTGTGCACACATACAGAGGTACAAAAAATACAGAAAAGAGCAGTATGCCAAAGCCACTTATACTATGCATAGCATTACGGGCTGGCTTAAAATTAACTTAAGATGAACTAAGCAATGATGACATCGGTGATAAAACTTTAATGTAAACAGATTACTATAAAGCACAAGTGAGTATTACAAAGACAGGTCATATGGTTGTATGCATTGTTGTACATTCAGTAGAATGGATTTATTCTGTTAGGTAGTGTATTTAAAAAATAATAAAGTTAGATTGGGTTTTAGGTTTAACATTTATGTGATATAATTGTGAGAAATATTTAAGATATACAATTTATAAGGTTCAGTTATTCAGTATTTATTTGGTTTTGGGTGAGTAAGTGATCTTTGAGAAGAGACTTGAATTTATAAACAGGTAGTGTTTCTTTTATATTTACAGGTAATGAGTTCCAGATTTTAGGGCCTTTTATGTGCATTGAGTTTTTGCATAGTGTGAGATGGACACGAGGAACATCAAAGAGTGATCTGTGCCTTGTGTTATGGTCATGTGTTCTGTTGAGGTTGGCAAGGAGATGTTTGAGGGGAGGGTTAATATCAGAGTTAAGTGTTCTATGTATGTAATAGGTGCAGTAATAAGTATGAATGTTTTGTATGGTGAATAGGTTTAGTGTATTGAATATTGGTGGAGTGTGCTGCCTATAGTGAGAATTTGTTATCATTCTAACTGAAAAACTCTAAATCATGTATCTCTCCCGCCTGCATTCCAGGGAATACAGGTTTAGGAACCTCAAGCGCTCCCAGTAATTGAGGTGTTTTATCTCCGTTATGCGTGCCGTGAAGGTTCTCTGTACATTTTCTAGGTCAGCAATTTCACCTGCCTTGAAAGGTGCTGTTAGTGTGCAGCAATATTCCAGCCTAGATAGAACAAGTGACCTGAAGAGTGTCATCATGGGCTTGGCCTCCCTAGTTTTGAAGGTTCTCATTATCCATCCTGTCATTTTTCTAGCAGATGCGATTGATACAATGTTATGGTCCTTGAAGGTGAGATCCTCCGACATGATCACTCCAGGTCTTTGACGTTGGTGTTTCGCTCTATTTTGTGGCCAGAACTTGTTTTGTACTCTGATGAAGATTTAATTTCCTCGTGTTTACCATATCTGAGCAATGGAAATTTCTCATCATTGAACTTCATATTGTTTTCTGCAGCCCACTGAAAAAATTTGGTTGATGTCCGCCTGGAGCCTTGCAGTGTCTGCAATGGAAGACACTGTCATGCGGATTCGGGTGTCATCTGCAAAGGAAGACATGGTGCTGTGGCTGACATCCTTGTCTATGTCGGATATGAGGATGAGGAACAAGATGGGAGCGAGTACTGTGCCTTGTGGAACAGAGCTTTTCACCATAGCTGCCTCGGACTTTACTCTGTTGACGACTACTCTCTGTGTTCTGTTAGTGAGGAAATTATAGATCCATCGACCGACATTTCCTGTTATTCCTTTAGCACGCATTTTGTGCGCTATTACGCCATGGTCACACTTGTCGAAGGCTTTTGCAAAGTCTGTATATATTACATCTGCATTCTTTTTGTCTTCTAGTGCATTTAGGACCTTGACGTAGTGATCCAATAGTTGAGACAGGAGCGACCTGTTCTAAACCCATGTTGCCCTGGGTTGTGTAACTGATGGGTTTCTATATGGGTGGTGATCTTGCTTCTTAGGACCCTTTCAAAGATTTTTATGATATGGGATGTTAGTGCTATTGGTCTGTAGTTCTTTGCTGTTGCTTTACTGCCCCCTTTGTGGAGTGGGGCTATGTCTGTTGTTTTTAGTAACTGTGGGACGACCCCCGTGTCCTTGCTCCCTCTCCATAGGATGGAAAAGGCTCGTGATAGGGGCTTCTTGCAGTTCTTGATGAACACGGAATTCCATGAGTCTGGCCCTGGGGCAGAGTGCATGGGCATGTCATTTATCGCCTGTTCAAAGTCATTTGGCGTCAGGATAACATCGGATAGGCTTGTGTTAATCAAATTTTGTGGCTCTCTCATAAAAAATTCAATTTTATATTTACAATTTTACATTTTATATTTACAATTTTATATTTACACTTACCTTGGAGGAGTTATTAGTTTAATTAGTTAGTCTGATGGAGGAGATGCTGGCAGAGGTTTAGGGTAGTGGAAGATAGCAGGCCGGCGTATGTTCAGCGGATATACACACATCCAACAACACTGGAGAGTTACTGTCGTGTCATTTTTTTATCGCTTACTCACTTAACTTACTTGCTACACTGTTAACCCTTTTAAGGTTAGTGCCATACTAGTACGGCTTGCACGCCAGGGTTGGTGCCGTACTAGTATGCATAAATTCTAGCACCTTCAAATCTAGACAGAGAAAGCTGGTAGGCCTACATATGAAAGAATGGGTCTATGTGGTCAGTGTGCACGGTATAAACAAAAAACCTGCAGCACACAGTGCATGAGAAGAAAAAAAACTCCGACTGTGTTTTTGGTTTAAAATAGCGGCTTTGCAGTATATTTTCGTATGCTATTTATGGTTCTATTCTAGTTTTCCTGGTCTCATTTTATAGAATGGAAGCCATATTATGGAAATTGAGATTATTTTGACTGGTTTCACAATGAAAAGTACCTTAACCCCTTGACTGTCGCGGTCGTATATATACATCATAGGAGATACCGTGTTTGACGTATCTATACGCATAAATTCTAGCGGATTCAAATCAAGCAGGAGAAAGCTGGTAGGCCCACATGTGAGAGAATGGGTCTCCATGGTCAGTGTGCACCATATAAAAAAAATCGTGGAGCCAGTGGTGCACTGTGGGAATGCCATTTCAGTCGTCCTTTTTCAGCATGTCTAGCGGTAAGAAATATGCGACTCCCCAGCAAATCTGGGACTTTTCTCTTCCCAAGTGATGCTCTAACACACAGGGAAGTGTCAGTGAAGATCAACTTCATGATTTCGAGGAGTTTGAGACCAAAAGCAATGGAGGAGGAGGAGGAGGAGGAGGAGGAGGAGGAAGGAGGAGGAGGAAGGAGGAGGGAGGAGGAGGAGGAAGGAGGAGGGAGGAGGAAGGAGGAGGGAGGAGGAGGGAGGAGGGAGGAGGGAGGAGGGAGGAGGGAGGAGGGAGGAGGAAGGAGGAGGGAGGAGGGAGGAGGAGGGAGGAAGAAGGAGGGAGGGAAGAGGAGGAAGAAGAAAAAGAAAAAAAGAAAAAGAAAGAAAAAGAAGAATACATAATAATAATAATAATAATAATATGTAATAATATGTTCCCTTGAAGCATGAAAAACATTTCACCCATGACAGTGACAAGATAAGGGGAGATAACATCTGATTACATCAAATTACTAAATAAATAAATAAAATAAATAAAAGAGCTGACCTTTGATGAGCGTAAACGAGGGTGGAGGGAGGGTGCAGCTGATAAGAAAAGATTAGATGACCATCCCCCTCACTTTGTTTTTGCTGGTACACAAACATTTCTGTCTGTCTATTTGTCTGTCTGCCAAGCTCCCTGTCTATCGGTCTAGCTCTCTGTCTCAGAGAGCCACAAGACTGTCATCATCACGTTTACTCACATCTTCAAGCAGAGTATAGCACTTTGTCTGGATTTTTTGGGTTATCCTAGGTAATTTACACTACGTATACTTGTATTTGTGTGTACCTGTGAGACAGAGATAGACAGGTTGAAAGAGATAGAATGTGGGAGAAAGATAATTAGATAGAATGGAGGGGAAGCAGCATCGGGCCCCCAATTGTTTTTGACAGGGGGGAGGGGGGGGTGGGGTAATGAATAATTTTCTTTTGCAGCTGCCGACTCCGGGCTCAAAAAAAATTATAAGCCACACACCCCACACACAAAAAAGACAAGCTTGCTGAATAAAGGGTAATGAGTTATATGAAGTTTTCTAGTGACTATATATGTGTATATATTTTGACAGAAACCAAAAGGGAAAAAATTGGAAGGCAGGAATGAAGGAAGGACGGATAAAAGGGAAAGGGAAAAAAAGGAAAGGGAAAGACGAAGGAATGGGGGAAGGTAAAAAAGGGGAATGAAGGAAGGAAGGAAAAGGAATGCAGGAAGGAAGGGGGGGAAATGCAGGAAGGAATGAGGGACACATGCCCCATTTACCCTGGATAACTACCCCAACAAAATGCCGGGCTAATACTTTTAAAAAAAAAAACTGCTCAGACAAGGGGTTGTCTTTGCACAAAAAAAAAAAAATTCCAAAAAAATGAAACACACACGGTTTTATGTGTGAGGAGTGTAAAACACCCTTTTGTGTTTGACACCCTTGTGATGACACCATTTTTTCAAAAGTTACACAAGCTCAGAATTCTAAGAAAATTCCCAGTAAACTGTATATTGGTATATACAGTGGGGCCCCCCCGTTTTTAGGCGTTTCGTTTTTAAGGCGTTCCGCTAATATGGTCATTTAAAATTATGCCCAAAAAACTCGCTAAAAAAGGGGCCCCCCCCCTAACTTTCTAATACGGTCACCGCCCCCCCCCACCGGGTTTGGGGGTTTTACATTCTCTTGTGGGGACCCGGGAAGCCCCAAAGTCTCTCCATTTTGTCGGGAAACTCCAAAATTTCAAGTGTTTTTAAAAAGTTATTTCATTTTTTAAAATAAACCTAATAATTATATTTAAATTTTAAAACCTGAAAACCCAAAAAAATTAAAAACAACACACTGGCGGGAATGCGGGTTCACATTAAAATCATTTAAGAGTGTCTTTTGTCTCCGCCCGTCTATTAGTAATTTAAAAATAATCGAGTCCATTTACCCTTTCAGGGTCCGCCCCAAAGATCTTGGCTTCACGTTGAGTGTTAAAACCCGTAGATCTATCCCAAAAAATTCTAGGGGGCCCGTCAAATTTAGCGAAAAAAAACGCTCTTGGGCCACATGTGAAAAAACGGGTCTGCAGGGTTTGGGTGTGCGCCATAAAAAAAAAAATCTAGGCCCCCGAAATTGCATTTTGGGAACGCCGGCTCATTTAAACCCTTGTTCACCATGCCTCGCAAAAAGTCAGCTCTCACCCCCCGGGAAAAAAATTTGGGACTCTCCTTTTTCCTATCGATATTTTCGGGAAGTAGGGAAGTGGAAATAAAAAACAAATTCAAACCGGCTTTGATCATTTAAAGTGACAAAAAAAAAATGCCGGGAAAATCGATAATAGGGGCGGGAAAACCTTGACAAACCTCAACCTTTACCTGGGGTGGGGGGCACTCGTGACTCATGGCCCGGTTGTTCCTCAACGCAAAAAGAAAACTAATATTTTTTCAGGGCCAGGCCTCTGCCCTTTATTTAATATGATGATGGTGACATGGATTTTTTTTATTTTATTGTGCTCAAACAAATATTGAGTGGGGGATATGAGGAATCAAAATTCCCCAGTAAAGGTCGTATTTTTCGCCGCCGTTTCGCTCGGGTGGTTTGTTCCCTATCCCTGTGCCCGGGGACAGAGTACACCCCGGGGCCCCTTCACCATTTTTTAGGCAGTGATGTGGGGAAATGATGTGGCAACCTTGGCATGGATAGCCCAACAGGCACCCGTGGATGGGGGTTAGTGGTGATGGTAGTGGCCCGCCATCGTAAATCCCCCAGCCCCACTGGGACCCACGCTGCTGACTTGTCATTAAGGACAAAGGGGGAGCGTCAGCCACCAGCCCCCCACAACCACAACCACCCCACAACCAGCCTATAATGTCCATATCCAACCAGAAAACCCTATTTTAGGGGGGGCAGAAAAAATCCCAAAATTTTTTTCCCCAAGGGCCCTCACCACTTTGATACTCTCAAAGGGGAAATTCTATCTACTTGTCCCCGGGGAAACCAGGGCCAAGGGAACGGGAATTCTTTGAATTATTTTTTGGGACCACCAAATTGACGGAAACTTTTCCCCCAGGGAAAGTAAAAAAGTTTTTGATAAAACCAGGGGAAAAATACGTTTCATACCCACCAAGTCAATACTACCCCCAGGGGGAAAAGGAGACAATTTTGCAAAAAATTTTATTTGTTTTTTGCAACAATAATGCTTTTTCCTCATGTTATAAGCATAATATAAAAGCATTTTGGCCACCCGATGGCTAATTTCTAAAACCCCGGGCTTCATGAAATCCCTACCATTTAACAGGTTTAAACTTACTCTTACGTATGTTGCACTTCTCTGGACAAAACCAGGCCTGACAGAATTTAAGGTTAAAACAAAATTAGAAATGTTTTCATGTATCTCAAAAAAAAAGTTCAGCAAAACTTTTATCCATTCAAGAATCTTTTAATTGACGGGGTCTTTGATTTTTTTCAAAGGTAGAATGTCCAAATTTAAGCCGGGATATACCCAGCAAGAGGAAAAAGCTTTTGGGATAAAAAATGTTTGTACTCTGTGATTGTGACAGTGGGCCCGGTGTTGGGTATTGTTGATACACGGGTAGTAAAAAAATTGAAAGATTTCCAAGATGTTATTTGAGTATCTCGGGGGACGTTTGTGAGAAACAAATTTGGGACCTTATCTTGGTAAGGGGGATACATTAAAATAAAAACCCATAAATGGTACACAACCTATTTTCTCCCGTGTTTCATTCGAGTGAACAAAAAAAGATGGGGTGTGGGCCCCGTGCTTCTTTAATTTGTAAACCCTATGCCCCCGGCTCAAACGCAGGTGCTCGTGGTGAGACTTTCAGGTGTTTTTTGCCAATTTACATCATGGCTTTTCGGTTTGGGATGACAAAGAGATGTTTACATTGTTGACAACCATTCACCGTAATTTAAATGCAAAAACAGTGGCAAAGTTTTCAAGGGGAATAATGAACGAAAAAGAAAACCAGTGACAGTGATTGTTTTTTCACAAAAAAATGCACTTGGTTACCAAAATTTACATGCAGATTGGTTTTGTTGATGTGTTCGTAAGAGTTACAATGGTACATTTAAACTTTTCTTTTCCCCTCATGGACATTTCAATTGGGCCAATTTCATAAAAAAATGTTTCCAATAAAGACTGGCAAAAACCACCGTTGGGGGAATTTTTTTTTTGTTGGGCAGACAATCATAATGAAAATACCAGGTTTAAAAAACACCTCTATAAACAAGGCCTCGAAATTTCCAGGATATAAACCCCAACTTTTTTAGGAGGGGGGAAAGGTTGGAAACCCTTTCATAATACAACTTCCTTTAAATCAAAAAAAATTTGCTCAGAAGAGATCATCGTCTGTGCACAAACAAAACGACGGGAACAAAGACGGGAAAACAAAATCGGTTTTTGTGTGAGGAATGTAAAGGGGCCTCTGTGCAGGTGCCCTTTTTTCAAGGAGTTCCACAAGCCCAGCAGTTCTAAAAAACCCTGTCCAGTGGGTTGTAAAAATGTAAATATATTTATAGAACATTAAATTATACAAGATTTGTGCATGTTTTTGTAAAAAACAACAGTGGTAAACAATAAATTTTTGCGGTTATTTTGTTCAATCAGTGAGGTTTAAAATATTACATTTTATACGTATTGGGCCCCCAGGCCCCAAAAAGTTAGTAGGAAAAAGAAAAAAAAAAGGAAAAGAAAAGAAAAAAAAAAGTAAAAACCCCCAAAAAAATGAAAAGCGCTATTGGGGGAAATTTGTCTTTTTGGCCCCCACCAAAATCATTTTTGACAAACTCTTGGCATGTAACTCGGTAAGTACTGATCAAAATTTTTTTTTTTTTTTTATTACCTTTACAAAAAAAAATGCTCTTTAATTCTTTAAGAAAAAAAATTTCTTTTTTTTTTTTTTCAAAAATTTTTTGGACACTGGGGGACCACTTCAGAAATTTTTGGGCCCGGGCCCCGGGAAGGGGGGAAATGTCCATTTACGTTTAAAATTTTCCCCATTTTCATTAATCCAACCCCGATTCTCTTTCAAAAATTTTATAATAAAAAATACATAACATAAATATGATAAATACACCCCCCATAGAATAAATTTAAAAATAAATGTGGTGTTGGGAGTTTTTCGTATATTACGTTAATAACACATTCATTTTAAACCCCTCCATGATATCTTTTTAAAATTATTAATAAACCGATAATAAATAAAAAAAATGATAAATTTCACCCCCCAATAAATAAATAAACATAAAAAATGAGGTTAACCAGATAACTTGTACAAATGACGGCAAGAATAACATTTTTTTCTATTTTAACTTTAAAGAAAATGTGTTACTGGGGGTAACTGTAGAAAATTTATTCCTTTCGTATGTAAGTTTGTTCAGGTATACACAAAAACAGTTACATAGATTATCATACATAACATATGTGTAGAGAACCCAGGATAACCAAAAAAAGTCAGAGTGACTTATTTCCATTGCTTTCACTCAGAGTATCATTTCTTCTCAAAATGATGTTCCATGAGAATGGGAGTGTTCTTCTTTATTTATTCTACTGTATCAATGTAGAGACAACTTGTACACAATGTAACTTGTACACAAACCAGACGTGAGCACTTTTTTTGTTTACAAAACTTAAGTTCGCCTGGTTTTGTTTACATAACTCAGCGCCTGTCCTCTCTCATGCACTCATTCTTTCTCTCTCTCATTTATTCGTTTTATCTCATTTACTTACTCCTGTCCCTACATTAAGACTACAAATATTTTAAGGTAAGTAATGAGTGAACTGTATATACATTTTATCGCTCTGGGATGCTTAAATATCATAGAATAGTATGTGTGGGTGGGTTGGCCTGGTATGGTAGACCGGCTGACTGCCATACATACCACACTTGATTTCTTACAATAAATACTACTTGTCTCACCCTATGATAACACCCAACTCCAAGCTGCCCCACCAAGATCACCTAAAGTGCTTATTGTTATCCACAATGTCAATAAGTACATGGATCCTAAATTCCTGTTGTCAGATCTAGTTGCAAACCCTTGTCGACTTCCAAATGATCTGATATTGGCCGAGTGGATTGGCCAAGGGACTCCACCATCATATATCTACTCTCGTGCAGCGCTTAACAGGAGTTACAAAATAGCTTTGTACAAACCACCTCACCGTAGATGCTACAAGTGTCAGCGCTGGGGTCACATTGCTTGGAAATGCCCATCTAAGTCACACTGGTGTGCAGTGTGTGTGCCAAGGCCCATCCTTCTCACCAGTGCTATGATATGATCAAGAAACACCAGACTGTTGCATTACAATGTATCAATTGTGATACTCCAGGAGTCACAGCTGCTCATGCTGACTTCAGAGCGAAAGCTGCTCACATCGCCAGCCGCAGGGCTCCTGCCTCACCCATCACCCCCCATGATGAGGCAGTAGGCCTACCAGATACTTCATGTCTGAATACTGACCCATGCCTGATTTCAGACAATATGGTTGAGCGAGTCACTCTGGGAGTACATCAACAGAGCACGATCACATCTGCTATCAACACTAGTAATGCTGCTGGTGTTGACACCACCTGTCTGGCTGAGTCAGCTGTCAGTCAGCCACCTGGCTCAGCTGACCGGGACTTCATACCTCCAGATGAAGCTAGTCTTGCTGGGGTGGTACACAACATGCAACTGCGCATAACAGTACTGGAGAAGCAACAATGGTGTTTGAAACAACAACTTGAGCACCACGAGGAAAAACTTACAGAGGTTGCAACAGAGAGAGAGAACCCACAGATAGTCAGCCATTATGAAAATGAGTGTGGTGATGATGAAACAAACTGATTATAGTGGTGTTAATAATTACAAAAATGATGAATCTGATAGTGGTGTTTACAATCACAGTGAAGATGATAAGGGCAGTGAAGACCATCATGATAGTCAAATTGATGAGTGTAATGTATTGATAGATACTGAGTGTGGAGATGACCCAGTTGTTGATAATGGTGTATGTATCACTGGTCATAATGATGAGTGAAGTGATACATGTGATGATAGTGATGAGTGTAATAAAAGCGGAGAGGAGTGCTAGGGATAGTGTCACGATCCATACATTCACAGACAAAGAGCGCTGTGCCCTCTGTGTACAAAGACTCCCAAGAGGTCTCACTAATGGAAGTGCACTTAGGAGACTCATGGATAAGAATAATACTGATGATATTGATATTGATTATGTCTGTTTGTTATTTATAAGTTTTTTCATTTTGCTGAGAAATTGAATTCTATCCCTGGGCTTTTATAATGGAACCAAATCGTATAAACTATCCATTTTAAGTTGGAATATTGCGTCACTTAGAAAAAGATTTTCTGACCTGCATCATAAAGTAACCACTGAATCCATTGATATTGTGTGTCTACAAGAGTGCAGAGTCCCTGAAAAATCCCAACCCCCTAAATTGCATCATTTGTGCATATAATCTCAAATCTACTAATTCTTGTGTTCTATATATTAAAAAATCACTTCCCCATCAACTTCTTGCACATAAGAAAACAGAGGGGCTACAGTATCACGGTGCTAGGATTTATATTGGGAAACTCTGTCTCCAACATATTTAACTTGTGCGCTCCTGCTGATAAGTTTAATTACTTGGAGCTCCCAACTTGTGCTCAGTCTGAACCTACTCTCATTATTGGTGATTATAATGCAAGACACAAAAGTATTGGAAACTCTCAGTTTGGTAATCGTAATGGCAATCAACTGTTGTCACTCTTAAACAGTCATATTAATGTCCAAATTGTAGGTGACCTTGAACCCCCACGTATCTATGGAGGTGTCCTTGATCTGTGTCTTGGCTTCAACATTACTTCTGGCAGCTGTGAGTCTTCCATTGTAACAGATATAGCGTCTTGATCATTTCCCAAGACTAACCTCTCTAGATATTGGTAATACTATCCTCCCTGGTGGGATATTCAAACGGAAACGTCTTATGTTTCCCCTGATCAACATGATGACTTGTTGGCACATGTGACTGACTGGTATAATTCCTATGAGTGTACCTCTGTCGAGACTTTTAACAATGACCTTGTGAGCAGTATTCAGAACTTCTTAGAGCTGCCTCTGAAACCTCCTACTACTCTAAATCCAAATGACTTCCATAATAATCATAAGTCTTATAAAAACCATACCTATTACAATGATTCTAAACTTCGAACATTGAAACGTACTGCTCGCAGACTAGGCCTAGCCTATAGAAACCATCGTACCCCTGAAATGCTGAGCCTCTTCCAAACTGCCCTTGCTGCTGCCAGAGAGCGTATGACAGAGCTGCGGCAAACAGACTGAGAACAATTTGTCAATGGTCTCAATACTCACACCCCACTTAGCCGGGCATGGAGGGACAAATAGAATTAAGGGTAAACAGAACTGGGCAGATCGCGCACCCTCATCCCTTGCATAGGGCGAATGAGTTAGTCAGTGCTTGGGCTGCTACATCTAGCTATGACAGTCTTCCCAGTACCACACAGGCGAAATTAATGGACAAATATGATGCAATGGAGAGACTTGTTTGCTTTATGCTCAGCAAGGCAGATGACTGCAACATTCCTTTCACTAATTATGAACTTGATGCAGCACTAAGGGCAACTCCACGTCGCCTGGTGAGGATGGTATTACTTACAACATACTCAGATTGCTGTGTCGAGTACCAGGTAATCCTTTACTTGAATTATATACCATGAGTTATGTCACTGGGGAGCTCCCTAAATCATGGACCAATAGCCTCATTATTCCCATTCCGAACCCCAATCAACAAAACTCATTTCGCCCAATATCTCTTACTAGCTGCTTGTGTAAAACATTCGAAAGGATGATTCTTAATCGTCTTATGCACAGAATTAAGCAATTCTTGTCTCCCCGGTTGCATGGCTTCATGCATGGAAGGAGTGTGCATCATTGCATTACCACCTTTCTCACTCTGCACACTGACAGCTCATACACTACTTTCCTTGACCTTAAATCCGCTTTTGATGTAGCCAACTGACATGTAATCATTAGTGAACTTGCCAGAATGGATGTTGGAGGATGGCTTCTCCGCTGGATTAAAGGTTACCTGTCCAACAGAAATTCGTCTGTGTTGTTCCAGGGACATAGAAGTGTAACTAAAGATTTTGAATTAGGAACCCCACAGGGAGGTGTGCTTAGTCCCACCCTTTTCAACATTTTGATTAATGCCTTACTTAATGCCATGCCTAGCCAGCCCCATCATTATATGGTTAGTTTTGCTGATGACATAATGATTCACACCACCGGATTCTCCAACACCCAAAACATTCTTAATCATGTACTAGCCTCGTGTCAGGACCTGGGGTTAATAATCTCAGGGGATAAAACAAAGATACTCAACAGATGTCCTCCTCGGCAGAGAGGCACAGTTCATCAGATCCAGTTGCATGATGGGTCTCTTCTAGAATATGTAAGCAGATACAGGTATCTAGGCTTTGAGGTTCCACTACTTGGACCTGTTGTAATGAGACTTTGTCGCCAATACAAAGAAAGGCTGAGAGCACTTAAGAGTTGTGGCTGGGTTTCAACCCAGGTATGGTGCTAATGTTAAAATTGTGAAAATGATGCTTCTTGCTTATATTAGATCATTGGTTGATTATGCGGCGCCACTACTTGCACTCGTGTCTGACTGGAAGCTTGGAGGGCTGGAAAAACTGCAAAACGAAGCAATGAGGATCATCCTAGGATGCCCTCGTACTGCCAAAATTTTAAATATGTGGAAAGAACTTAATATTCCAAGCATTAGAGATCGTGTTACTGAAAGAAATATCCTTATTGGGGTCAATATGCTTAGGCTAGCCCATTCAAACCCCTGCACAGAAGCCCTCCAAACTTTCCTCAGCACTGGTGAACATCCTTCCAGATGGATCGAAAAACTGGAACCGACCTCCGCATGAACCAGCTACATGATCCATATCAAGTTAGACAACAGAGACATTTCCTGCTCCATGGGATATTACCCCATTCCAAACTACCATTCCTCCATTTCCCCCCAAAACTCTTCTTAAATCACAACCAAAGCTTCGTCTTGAAGCCAAACATGATGCCTTAAGCTGTATTGATAACTTAGTCACACACAACACAATTTCACAAATTATTTACGTTGATGGTTCTGTTCACCAGTCCACTGGTGCAGCTGGTAGTGCTGCTGTTGTCATGCAGAGTAATGGCTCTCTTAAAAAAATTGGAGCACGCATCAATAACTGGGCCTCTACCCTTCAAACAGAACTGTTTGCCATACTCCTTGCACTCAAATGTGTCCATGTATCTAAGGTTGACACTTTAATTGTAACTGATTCTCTGTCATCCATAAATGCTCTCAACTCATTAAGTATAAATTGTGGCATGCTTGTGTCAGAAGCCAGACACAGGTATGGTAAGATTGTGGACAGTGGAGTCAGAGTGCACATGTTGTGGATTCCATCTCTCATTGGTCTTCAGATGCATGATAGAACTGATAAATTGGCTAAGCTGCATGCTTTCAAAGAGGGGGTAGATTACAATCTTGGGTTGTCAGTTAGCAGTTTGAGAACAATAATACGAAAAGAACTTCAAATGAACTTTATTGACTTAAGACTTAGGGAGACTGACACAAGTCAGTCCATCTATCATCATTCCATCATGCAGGAGGAGCCACATGTCTATGGTGCATCCAACAAGATAAGCAGACTCTTGGATGTCACTACTGCCCGGCTCCAGCTGGGTTACAAGTATCTATGGCAGGTTAAATCACCACCACCAGATGTAGACCAAACGAAATTGTAAACTTCGCCAGATGTCTATTGTCACACCTTGCATCATTATGTACTGGAGTGTGATCAAATTAATGAATTTAGAAACAACTCACTCAGAAAAGTTCAAAAAATTGCAAAGTATTTTATCCACAGTGGTATATTACAGACCATTCTGGAGAAATACCCTGACTTTGCTAGCTGTAAATAATGCATTACCATGTGTGTGTGTGTGTGTGTGTGTGTGTGTGTGTGTGTGTGTGTGTGTGTGTGTGTGGGTGTGTGTGTGTGTGAGGTGGTGTGTGTGTGTGAGGGTGTGTGTGTGAGGGTGTGTGTGAGGGTGTGGATGTGTGAGTGTGGGTGTGTGTGTGGGTGTGGTGTGGGTGTGTGTGTGGGTGTGTGTGTGGGTGTGTGTGTGGGTGTGTGTGGGTGTGTGTGGGTGTGTGTGGGTGTGTGTGGGTGTGTGTGGGTGTGTGTGGGTGTGTGTGGGTGTGTGTGTGGGGTGTGTGTGTGTGTGTGTGTGTCCTTGTGTGTATGCATATATTTGTACGCTCGTGTGCACATGTCCGTGCGTGCGCCCTCATGTGTGTATGTGTGCGCGCGCGCTAGTGTGGGTGTATGATCCACTTAATATTTGTATTTATAACTCATTACAATTGTGACCAGGTGTGGACGTATCAGTGGTTCATTACTTTGTAATTTGTTCATGACTGTAACCATGTATAGGAGTGAGGCTGATTCATTACCTCTGTAACTTGCCATGATTGTGACCAGATCTACCTGGAGTTCATTACCTTTGTAACTAGTTCAGCTACCATAACTTTGGGGTCCAGTCACTGGACCCATTATGTACCTTTGTAATTTTTTCACTACAGCCCACAGGATGGGTATGGGGGTGCATAATAAAGATATTAAACTAAACTCTGTGTGTGTGTGTGTGTGTGTGTGTGTGTGTGTGTGTGTGTGTGGTGTGTGTGTGTGTGTGTGTGTGTGTTGTGTGTTAAACTAAAGTGTGTGTGTGTGTGTACTCACCTATTTGTACTCACCTATTTGTGGTTGCAGGGGTCGAGTCCTAGCTCCTGGCCCCGCCTCTTCACCGGTTGCTACTAGGCCCTCTCTCTCCCCGCTCCATGAGCTTTATCAAACCTCGTCTTAAAACTGTGTATGGTTCCTGCCTCCACTACGTCATTTTCTAGGCTATTCCACTGCCTTACAACTCTATGACTGAAGAAATACTTCCTACTATCTCTCTGACTCATTTGTGTCTTCAACTTCCAATTGTGGCCTCTTGTTTCTGTGTCCCCTCCCTGGAACATCCTGTCTTTGTCCACCTTGTCTATTTCCACGCAGTATTTTATATGTCGTTATCATGTCTCCCCTGACCCTCCTGTCCTCCAGTGTCGTCAGGCCGATTTCCCTTAATCTTTCTTCATAGGACATTCCCCTTAGCTCTGTGTGTGTTGTGTGTGTCAGTGTGTGTGTGTCAGTGTGTGTGGTGTCAGTGTGTTGTGTGTCAGTGGTGTGTGTGTCAGTGTGTGTGTGTGTGTCAGTGTGTGTGTGTGTGTGTCAGTGTGTGTGTGTGTGTCAGTGTGTGTGTGTGTGTGTTCAGTGTGTTGTGTGTGTCAGTGTGTGTGTGTGTCAGTGTGTGTGTGTGTCAGTGTGTGTGTGTGTCAGTGTGTGTGTGGTCAGTGTGTTGTGTGTCAGTGTGTGTGTGTCAGTGTGTGTGTCAGTGTGTGTGGTCAGAGTGTGTGGTGTGTGTGTGTGTGTGTGTGTGTGTGTGGTGTGTGTGTGTGTGTGTGTGTGTGTGTGGTTGTGTGTGTGTGTTGTGTTTGTCTCAACAATCAATATTTGCACCAATAACTCATTTACAGTTGTGACCGGGTGTGGAAGTGTGAATTGCTCATTACACTATAATTTGTTTATGATTGTAGCCATGTATAAACGTAAGTAACCATTCTTACAGAATTCATTACCTTTGTAACTTGTGAGCTCATTACCTTTGTACCTAGTTCAGCTATCAAAACTTTGGGGGCCCAGTCCCTGGACCCATTACATACCTCTGTAATCTGTAAATACCTTTGTAACTTGTCATGATTGTGACCAGACCTACCTGGAGTTCATTACCTTTGTAAATTGTGAGTTCATTACCTTTGTAAATTGTGAGTTCATTACCTTTGTAAATTGTGAGTTCATTACCTCTGTAACTTGCTCAACTATCAAAACTTTGGAGTCCAGTCCCTGGACCAATTATGTACCTCTGTAATCTTTTGACTACCGCCCACAGGATGGGTATGGGGTGCATAATAAACATATTAAACTAACTCTCACCCTAGATTAAAGAATCCAAATATTTTAAGGTAAGTAATGAGTAAACTGTATATGCATTTTATCGCTCTAGGATGCTTAAATGTAATAGAATATTATGTGGCCTGGTATGGTACCTTGGCTGACTACCATACATACCACACTTGATTTCTTACAATAAATACTATTTGTCTCACCCTAGATTAAGACTAAATATTTTAAGGTAAGTAATGAGTGCACTATGTGTGTATTGTACTTTTTTATTGTTTTTTGATGCCTGTTTCTATTGCTAACTTAATATATGTTAGTGTAAACTTGTTATCTAGTGTTTGTATGCATTTATAAGGGAAAAAAAAGGGTGTTCCACTTTACGGCGGTTTCCGCTTTACGGCGGTAGCCTGGAACCTAACCTGCCATATAAGTGGGGCCCTACTGTATATTACAGAACAATAGTAATAAACAATTTTTTGTATTTTTTTGTAAACAAGTTTAGTAAACAATATATTGATAATTATGTTTGTGTACTTATTGTGTTGTATACAACTTGTGTATGTATGTACATTGCACCTTACTTTGGTCTCACAGGCCACAGACTCCACAAAAGTCATTATTAGACCTTAGTGCAATTACAAGTGAGAGTCTTGTTCTATTTTTAATTTGTATTTTTATATTACTAGTTTATACCTAGTTGTACTTTAGTTCATTCCAGAACAACACATAGACAACTTCAACTTCACTATGTTGTGTAGTGACTATACCCTACATCGACCCAAAATACTCTAGTTATGTATACTTGTCCAAACCCTCCTAACACATTACAGATATCAGTACTAGGAACTTCAAACACACAATCTCGAGATATAAATAACCATAATTTAAAACCTAGAAGATGATCTTGTCACGTTTGGACCCTGATCCTTAAAACCTCCTTATATCGACACCAATCAAACCTATTGGAAAGTAACTGCCTTTATTATCCCACCAGCATCCAAAGCCACACCACTATCGCTAAAAACCGCTAAAAAGGTCCTATCATTACTTAAAAACTACAACATACAGGGTCCTTAAGCAAAAACACACTTTATGAATGACCGCCTAGCACTACTTTTTGAATTTCACTAAAGACACCCTTCTCCTGCATTATTTCTTAACTGAAGATCCTTGGCTTAAGCAAGGAACAATTAGAAACAATTAGATATCTCCCTTCTACCAGGATACACAAGCAATTCAACAACTGAGGGGGGACCCAAAAACCAAGTTGGGGGTGGTATTTGCAATTCTATTTTATCTATAACCAATTATCTGTCTTAGCACCACTTGCTTTGCTTAGTGATTGAAATTGGGGAATGGGGAATTAATTTTTGCTATTTTACTGTTTTTAAAATTACCTTAATAGAGCCTATAAACAATCGGTGCCATTTACCGGTTACCTCACACAAACATCCCAATTTCAAGTGAGAGAAGAAATTAAACTCGCGAAATAACAAACAGACCAACATGAATAAAGCCACCACACATCTCTTTAGCTGGAGGACTTTCAACATTCAAAACTTGGGTTACTAGATGATTCAGCCTGTAACTGATTTCATTCAACCAATATGAACAACCACACTTTCTACATACCAACAATAACTAAACCTACCAGGTTTTCCACTGAGGGAACAAGTGCAACATAATACAACCACAATATGGACCCAATATACTAGGCCACCCTTAAATTCAGGGGATAGTCACAGTAGCACTACAGACATACCCTACCTTCTTCCTCCTGACAAACATTGTTATAACCACCAACTTGAATACAAACAAAGTCTCATTTAGACTCCATGACCGAGGCCTCAGTAAGGAAGTTCACAAGCTGACCTAGGACTGTTCAGATTGGCCTACAGAATTCTTCCAAGGCCAATGTTATTGAAGACTGAGACAGACAGTTTTTATTAACAAATTTACTTAGGGACTATTACAACAAACTAGTCCTTATATAAATACAAACACAGATCACAAACAAACGGCCTTGGTTGCCCTTGGCTAAACCAGGCCATGTGAAACTGAAATCCATTGACAAGAAACACAATATGAAAGCATTTTTAGACAGGGCTGAATACTTTAAAGAATTCTTAAACATATTTTCATCAGCTTCACCAAAGTTAATAAAGAAAGCCAAACAAACTATTTCTATCTACTCAGCGGATTTCAAAGGGACACTTATAAGAGGAAATATAAAAAAAAGACCTGGAAAACCCACTCTTCTTCAGATTTCAGTGGACCCACAAAAAATACTGAGTGAAACCACAGAATATTTGTTTCCTAACTTTTTTTAATTTAAAACCCCTAATGGAAACACCCATACATTACCCTCTGACACAGCTAACAAGATAAAAAATAAAACGACTTTCTTCTTCAACATTGAATCTAATCTCGCCAGTAAAAATCCCACATTACCAATGCCCCTGCCGGGGGAAACTTACTATGATGGGGAATTTTCCCCTATTTCCTTTCTATTTCTTGCACCAACTTGAGCCCACGGAGTTTCATGAGGATTATTAATTTAAAAGTCACTTAAAATATAACTGGGGGAATCTGTTCTCATTGTTTCCCACCCATTTTTACTGTTTAACAAGCGAGCGGGCCCAATGTTCCTTTTCACATTTTGCTATTTCATTACTTTTTAAAACAAGTCCACTAGGACAGTAGCCACCTTTTTCCCGAAAACTTTACTGTTTCAAGGAGGCAAGGGTTTACACCCAATACATTAAACGGTGGTGACCCTACCAGACTTCTTTTTAAACAACTAAAAATTTAGGCCAATTTTCTAACCTTACCATTGCTATCCAAAATCTTTGAGAAAAACTTCATGCACAGGAGGCTGTATTATTTATAACGGCTTTCAAAAAACATCAACTTCAACCCATGCCAATTTGGATTCAGGAAAATAAAAGCATTCAATTGATGCCAATTTAAAAAATGCTTAGATCTGCTTTTAACAGCATCTGGAAAATAGGAATATTTGCCACGAGGGGAATAGGAATTTTTTATTTGGGGACCTAAGAAAGTTTTGACACAGTTAGACCAACGACATCCTACTCCACAAACTTGATTTTTTTTCATTACGGTATAAAGAGGCCATGCGCTTGGCTTATTTTTTCAAAATCTTCATTACTAATAGGTATTCAGTACGTCACCAATTAAAGACACAGCATTCAGGGCATCAGCAACCACGGCACCACTTTGGATACTGGGAGTTTCCGCAGGGAAGTGTACTTGGTTTTTCCCCTTGCTCTTTTCCTTCATATACATCAATTGGACCTCTCCAACGTATTCCCAACACCTGAAACCCATTCTTCTCTTTGTGATGGACACGGACTTTTACCCTGTCATCTTTCTCACCCTAATCTTTCCGCCAACCTCAAACACCATTGTGGAAGGAGGAGGGAGGTGATTAAAAATTATCGTACTGGATTGAAAGCCAATAAACTTGTCGCTTAACAATGACAAAAACATACTTTATATTATTGTTTGTGCAGGAGCTGGAGATTTGCACAAATTAACATTTAAGATTGACAACAACTCTAATTACCAGGAAATTAATGGGGGGCAATTTTTTTCCTAGGCTTATACCTTGGACAAAACAACCTTGAATTTCAGCACCCCATTATTCAGGCTTTATAACCAAAAAAGTATCCAAAAGGTTGGGATCCTCTCCCAAGATTAACAATTTTTTTATACGTTGCCGCCAAATGGCCCTTTTTCTCACCCATCTAGTTACCAACTCACTTTATTTATTCCATTTTACCTCACCTATTTGCTATTTATGCATGGGGATTCAACTTTGCAAGCAACACACCTAAAGCCAATAATTTAACCCACAACCCAATAAAGCTGCCTGTAAGTATAATCACTAAAATTCCCATTCCCTGGAACCACCACCCCCCACTCCTTCATAGACCTAAACTTAACTTCCCAGTTATCAGTACATCAAAATTATACTACTGTGCAATCTACATTTCTTAAGGGACTTAAACTCTTATATCAACCTTGACCTATAAACGTTCTTGATAGTTTTGTGACAGAAACCCACAGGCATAACACCAGGGACACAAAACCATTCCTCTAGTTTATTCCCCGTCTGTCCCGGACTAAACCTTTTTCAAAAATTTCAATGTTTTGTCAAAAGGCCCTAAAATCGGAATTACCCTACCTGAGAAAAACTCTAGAACTGCAGGAGGGGGTGTGTGGTTACACCATTTCTTCACCTTCAAAAACTACCATTAGGAAAAAATTCTTTATCTCCCTGATTTGATTTTACACCCACTGTTTCAAATAAACTACACGGAATAACCACCCTGGTGGTTCACACTTTCGCAACTAACTTCATTTCATTTGACCATAAACAGGGAAATATTAATCTCAATCTTAAATAAGAATCCTGTGATTACACAATTACTGAAACTATGTACTCCTCGTGCCAAAACAAAAAAGGCCATTCACATTGCTAAACTCACAAACTAGTATTTAGTTCACTTAGGCCATAAATTTTACCAACTTACCTCATTAATTTATTTTTTGTTTTATTATTTTTACAATTTAAGAATAAAAAACTAAATTTCTTGCCCGAATTGGCCTAGCATGCTAAGCGTTCTAGTGGTACACTTCTGTAATCACATATTTTTACTACATTTGTTAAAACCACCAATAACCAAATTTCTTTGTTAAACTTTCAGCATTGTTTAATCCTTTATAGAGAATAAACTTTGAATTTGAATTTGGAATAAGTTATTGTGAAAAAATTAAAATAGTTGAAAAAAAAAACAACAACATTCAAAATTTACAAGTAAACCAAAAGTTTTACTGGCGAGCGGCAGTTCGTTCGCTACTGTTGGCCATACATGGATCATTTCTGCCCAAACTTGATGCCTCTATATCTGGGTTAAGTTTTACTGATGGGGGAAAATTTTTTTTTTTTTGGACTTAAAAAACAATCAGAAAAATAAAACTTAACATTTTCGTATGAAAAAAATAATTTTTTTTTTCGTTTAAATTTTGTGGACACCAGGGACACTTCAGGATTGGGCTTTTTCAAAACCAGTCAAAGGGGTTTAAAATTGAGCTTCAAAGTAGCAGAAAATTTGTTTTGATTTTTTTGCCAATCTTCAAAGGTCAAACAAATTTCATGGCCCACATTGTCCAATAACCACTTTCAACTGGTGAATTAATTCGCTTTCACAGTGCATAATATTATTTATTACTATTTCTTATTGCCATTTCTTACACGAATTAGCTGTATCTTGCTTAACATTAAAAATTCTATTTTTTGTGAGAATAGAAAATCACAAAGGGAAAGCAAAAGAAAATGCAACGGAGGCCTTTCGGGGGACATGAGTAAGAACAGGAAATGTTATTTTAGTGCCAGGAAATTTCTGTCTTGTTTATTCTGGGCCCTATTTGGAAAATTGGCATCTTTTTTTGAAATTTGTGTGAAATTGGCAAATTTTGCCAATTTTTCTGACCACATCCCCTCATCCCCCTATTGGATAGTGAAAATTGGTAAATGGGTGGTTTTCTTTGTTGTTACTCGTTTTCAGTAGAAAAAAAAAATGGGAGTTCTATAGCAAAATAGTTATGTGCAAGGAAAGGTTATAAACTACCGACAATAGGGAAAGTTAAAGGACACATGTGCAACATCTGGATTATTCTTCTTATTGTTAGTAGGGGACGTTTTCCGCAATTCCAGTGGGCTTTATTTCAATTACAGATTCTAGGTCATAATAGGAAGGAACAGTTAGAACTATATACAAAAGATGAGGTAATTTAAGTCCCTCGGCCTTGGATTTAGTGTCTACAGAATCGTGGTGGAGGGAAGAGTTGGAGCAAAGGCAAGAAAGACTTGGCGCTTTTTTATAGGCGTTCAGTGAATTGGGACGGTCAAGCAGGACGGGGCCCAGTCACTGGTAGGCGGGATTCCAGTGGAAGTAGGTTCCTTCCCAAAGAGATGGGTTAGTTTTGCAGGCAGCGTGAAAGAAGGTCTTGTAGTTTTGTCCTTCCTTGAAACCAAAAGGATTCCATGGATGTTGCAGTGTCTAGACATGTTGTTTGCAACGAAAGTTATAAAATATACGGGGACAATATGATTTTTTAAAGCCACTGGGATTGGCGGAAAACGTCTTACTACATAAAGATATCCAGCAGATGTTGCACATGTGTTCTTAACTTTTTCCAAAATAGTTATGATTTTTGTCGACTAGTTACATTTGGAATTGGCTGGTGAAATATTAGGGCTCAAAGTGGGCAAAAATTGCCGATGTGTAAACATCGTCGGAGGACCGCTAACACTCGCAAGGAGCTTAAACTTCCCTAAGTTTTCCCAATTCCAAATTTCTTACTTTTTGGTGTATTATGAACGGGGAAAAATATTTCTCTATCATTTTCACAAAAAAAAAATTTCCAAAAATTCTTCCCGACTCTGAGAACAAAAGTTTAGGAGAGGCCCCTCTGCGACCCTGAAAAGGGTTATTTCTTTTTACACTTTTATAGCTTGCTAGCACTATCTTAGGGCCTTTTCATACCTTTTTTTCCTGCTTTTAGTATGTTAATATCGTTAGGAATCATTGCAGAAGGCAAATTCTTTCCCCTCTTTCTTCCTCCTTTCCCAACTTCGGGGCCACTTTCACGGTGTTTTTTTCTTGTAGTTTTGTTATCTTTCCTTCAGGGCTGGCACTAGAAGGGACTCTTCTGGGCATCAGGTTGGCTTATTTAGTGGATTTTACAAAAACACTAAAAAAACACTGGAATAATAGAATTATATATTGCAGGTGCATGTGGAAATCAAACGATGACAACTGGCTCTGTACACGGAGTCTGGATGTGGGCTGGGCCCAACTTAGGTTAGAGCCAATTTTTTTTTATCCGCCAAAAGAGCGCTCGTGAGTCATTTTGGCATTAGTCGATGCCGCCGTTTGGTTGAGGGTTCCACTGTACTTATGTGTATCTGTACCTAAATATTACTTACCCACCCACTGCGCTTGTGCATGCAAGGTACACATTAAAATCACTAAGAGTGTGTCTTTCTTTTGAATGCCATTATTAATAATTAATTAAAATACAGGGGGACTTCCGTTATTCATAATCCGTTCCAGACAGTGACTTAAACCGAATACTGACGCTTGCGCAATTACTTTTTTCCTTGTTAAGAAAATAACGTTAAATCCATTAATTCTTGTTTTTCCAGGACACCCAAAGTATTACAAAAAATTATTTTTATTAATTAAATATTAAAACATTTAGAAAGGAGGGATCAACTGCAGCAGGTCTGTTTTGGCCCATACTAGGTAGGTCCTTGCACCAAAATCAACCCACTCTCTATCCGACTAAATGTTCTACCCAAAGATTTAAAGCTCTGATTTAATTCTATTTTCTCTTGGTGGGTTGGCCCCCCCCACCCAACCACCCCCTCCCCCACTCAAATTTCCCAAAATTCCCTCACTTGTGTATTTTATCCAAACCTTTAAGTTTGAAAACTTACCCAAGGTTTTTAAAACTTTGATAATCCCTATTAGGCTGACCATTGTTTTCCACTCATTCATTTCTTACCGGGATTGGGATTCTACCCTATTACCAAACCAAATACTTTCGAAATCTAAATTGTCTTAATTTAAATCCATTATTGCGGCCGTTTTCACAAGGGATATCCTCAAAATTATTTATTATCCCCTTTTTGTTAATAACCCATCTTCCACTTACACACTTTGATCATTGTTCTCCCCTCATTCTCGCCTTTACAATGTGAATTGTTTAGTTTAAGGAGTCTTCACAATCTTTGTTTTTCTTTTCTTACACTCTTTACGCGAATGTTTTTTTTACCGAATTTATATCAATTCTGTAATGGGAGGGACAGATGAGTTGTTACTCAGGTTGAGGGCCTTTTTAACTCAATTGATGTATAAAAGCTGTAAAATAACTGCTGGACTTTCTTGTTTGTTTACATTTCTAGTCATTAAACTTTTCCCAGTAATCTTTTTGCTTATTACGTACGCTTTAGGCACTGCTTGTCTTGGTTTTAAAGGATTGCTGCTTACCATTAACCCCAAGTTCCTTTTCGCAATTTGTATGGGCTAAGTTCTACATATTATTTAAACTTAAAAGTGCATTAGGGTTTATGGGACACTTCCCGGAGCTTTCAGAACCTTGGCATTTATTCATTTCATTTGATGCATCTTGCAACTTATTTCTGGACCAAGATGATAGAGTTTGTCTTAAAATTCATCCTTTGAAGTTTCCCTAAACATCTACGTTTGAATTCAATTATCTTTACTTATCTTTGTGTTTTCATCGGACGAATTTGCTCATATTCACTAGTAATTCTTTTCATTCAAGATACATTGGTATTATATTATAAAAAACAAAAACGGGGACCAAGACTATCCCTGTGGACACGACCACTTGTTTACCGATCCCACTGGATTTAACCCATTTATGGACCAATCTCTGCTTTCCTGTCTGTTGAGCCATGATTCGATCCACAAGAGCACCCTTCCCCCAATAGCCATTTGAGCTGGCTACTTTTTTCAACAGTTCTTTTGGTTGCGGGAACTTATTTCAAATGCCCTTACTAAATTCTAAGATAAACAATATACAAATCTTTATCGTTAGTCTACAGCCTCAAAAGCTTTCTGAAGAAGTTAATATATAATTAGTTAGGACAAGGGATGGCCCTTCTTGTCGATCCATTGCTGGAGTATCATTTATTCAAGCTATTGATTATCGAGATTGGGCTTTTTCTTTTTATAATCTCAGCTATAATTGGACTTAGTAATTTGGCCTACAATTGAGGTCAGGGCTTTATTGGGCGGGTACCATTCTTACAAGATTGATGGATGAACACAATTCGGACTCCAGTGCTGAGGGACTGATTACCTCCATTTACTTCCTCCTCTCCTTAACGCCTTCCTCTTTGTTGATTCAAAATTTCTAGGACACAGGTGGCAACTTTGGGTTTTATTTTAATTGGTTTATTTTTTTTCTTCTCTTTATTTTTAATATCTTTTTATTGGAGGAAAAGTTTTCGCCACACAGTGGGCTTCATCAGGGGTTCCATACGTAGGGAGAAACTTGAAGAAAAACCAGGGAGGGAGAATGGACGTAATTCTATCCTCAACCTTGAGTCGATGTGTTCAGTCCATTTCAATGCTTGAGTATTGGATTGATGAAATGAAGCCACTGTGTGGCGAAACGTTTTCCTTTGAGTAAAGATTTTATTATGTGCATAACGTGTCTCAATCTTTCGACTTGTCGTTCGGTTTTTTTTTCAAAACATTTCATTCAACTTATGTTCTTTTTGTTCAAAGGACCCCTTATAATTTCCCGCTTCTTATTAATTACCCAACTTCCCCACTTATACACCTCGGAATCATGTCTGGGAAAATAGGGGTATAACTTGATGCGTAACAGTCTGCTTAGTAGGGGCATTGAAAGCTAAAACCTTGGAGTAGTTTCAAATTTAGGTTGGCACATAACATGCTATTTTGAGTGAGAGGGGTTGGATTTTTGAGTGGGGACTTTGCATATGATTGGATAGGTTTAAACAGTGCTTTTATTTCTTGGGTGGCATTGAAAAAATAGGTTGGGCAAATATTTTGTTAGTGGGGGGTGGGGGTGGGTTGGATTTGTAAAGGACTTTGCCTAGTTATGGGGCCACAAGGCCTTTGCTGCAGTGTTCCTCCTTTTCTATGTTTTTTTTTTTCTTTATGTTTTAAATTTCCCAGTGATCTGTTTGCTTTATTACCATATGGCTTTTAGTCCACTGTTAGTCTTGGGTTTAAGGGCTTGCTGCTTCCATAACCCCCAAATTCTTTTGCCATTTTGTACGGGTAAGTTCGACATATTAAATTAAAAAAAAAAAAAAAAAAAAAAAAAAAAAAAAATCAAAATATTGAGTGTGCGGGGTAAAAAATAGATCTATGTTTGGCAGTTTAACCCGTAAACGGTCCAAAGTGCAATACTTTTTTACCGCTTGTCCCCCAAATTTAAATATGTTTTATTTTTCCTGCCTTCAAATTTGGCACGATTGGCCTGAGATGCCTTGTCAGCATAGAATGGGTCCTAACACTCGGTGTGCGTGGTATTAAAAAATCTGGGACCACTTAGTACCTTGTGGGAGCACCAGTTCACTAGAGAAAACAGTGCAGCAAACACCTGGGATTCACTGATGTCATGTAGTATTAACACTCCCATTTTAAGAGGAAAGTGATTTTGACCCTGAGTTTAGTGGCTTTGAGGTGGATGTGGCCAAAAGTGGTCGAGGAAATATAAAAAAAACCTTGATAATAACCCATGTGCAATATTTGTGTAACACCCTTTCAGAATGTCTTATAACCAATGCTCTAAGTAAAGAGAAACAATTCTGGCTGGCTGCCTGATTGGCAGGCTAGCTGGCTGTCTAGCCAGCTGCATGGTGGCCAGCTGTGTGGCTTGCTGACTGCTGTGGCAGCCTGGCTCTATCTCAATTTGTCTGTCTGTATCTATGTCTGTGTCTCTGTCTATCTTTGTCTCTGTTTATCTTTGTCTTTGTCTATCTTGTCTCTATCTTTGTCTATCTTTGTCTCTATTTTGAGCAGCATGCCAAAGCCACTTGTATGCATAGCATTATGGGCTGGCTTAAAATTAACTTAAGTTTACAAAACAATATTAATCAGTGATAAAACATTATTGTAAACAGGTAACAATAAAGCACAAATGAGTATTACAAAGACAGGTCATATGGTTGCATGCATTGCTGTACATTCAGTCGAATGAAGTAATTTCGTTAGGTAGAAAATTAAAAATAACAAAGTTAGTTTGGGTCTTGGGTTAACATTTATTGATATAATTTGAAGAACTTTAAGTAATACAATTTATAGGTTCAGTTTTTCAGTATTAATTTGGTTTTGGGTGAGTAATTTGATTTTGAGAAGAGATTTGAATTTATAAAAGGTAGGTTTCTTTTATATTTACAGGTAATGAATCCAGATTTTAGGGTCTTTTATGTATTGATTTTTGCATACGTGAGTTGGGACACGAGGAACATCAAAGAGTGATCGTGCCTTGTGTTATTGGTCATGTGTTCTTTGGGGTTTGGGCAAGGGATTTTGAGGGGAGGGTTAATATCAAAGTTAAGTGTTCAAAGTAAATAGGTGCAGTAATAAGTATGGATGGTTTGTATGGTGAGTAGTTAGGTTTGAATATTGGTGGAGTGGCTGCTGTAAGGGAATTTGTTATCATCTGACTGGCCTTTGTTGGGAATAGTGATCTGAGAGATTAATTGTTGTGAAGCCCATGCACAAATTCCATAGGTGAGAAATAGGGTAAATAAGAGTGGATAATGGGCCGGAGGGTGGATGGGAACATAGTACCGTATCTTTGATGTATGCCTACGGTCTTGGAAATTTTCTTGAAATTTGTTGTAAAATGTGTATGAAATTTGAGTCTATTATCAAGGTTTGGATTCTAGAATTTCCTTTTTACTTTGTGATATAAATCGTTTATCATTATGTTAAGAGGGACATCTGTAGCTCTGTTACCAAACTGAACGAAGTAGGTTTTGTCAATGTTTAGTGTAAGTTTGTTAGTCCTCACCCAGGTAGATATTTTCTGTAATTCGGTATTTACAGTATTGGTAGCGTGACTAGGCTCAGGTGAGAGAAGACGTATGTAGTGTCATCTGCAAATAGTGTGGGTTTGAGTAATTGCAAAGCATTTGGTAGTCATTTATGTATAGGAGAAAAAAAGAGGGCCAAGGACACTTCCCTGTGGGACACCAACTGTAATTGGTTGTGCGGAAGAGTTTGCCCCCATTTGCGTACACATATTGGCTTCTGTTGCTGAGGTATGACTTGAGGTAGTTGAGGGAGTGCCCTCTTATACCATAGTGTGACAATTTTATGGGAGCAAGTCATGGTCAACTGTATCAAAAGCTTTACGTAAGTCAATGAAGATCCCCAGTGGGACTTTTTTCTCTATTGCAGTGTATACATGTTCTAGCTGTGTTATAATAGCATCATTAGTATTTTTTTTAGGCCTGAATCCAAATTGGCAGGGTTGGGGTATGTTTTGGGAGATGAGGTAGGAGTAGATTCATTTATGAATTAATTTTTCGAGATTTTTGAGAGAGGGTGTAAGTTGGATATTGGCCTAAAGTTATTCAACTTGTTTTTGGGCTCCTCCCTTTTTTTGGATCGGGGGGACCCTTGCTATTTTGAGAACTGTAGGGAAGGTGGAGGATTCGCTGGATTTGTTAGAGAGTGTTGCAATGATTGGTGATAGCACTTGTGACACTTTTTTGTATATAAAGAGTGGTAAGGTATTTAAATCTCCTGCCTTGTTTTTTAGTGCGTTGATAATAAGGGAGACTTCGTATGGGTTAGTCGGAGCTAGGAACAGTGTGTTCGGGTAGTTGCCAGTGAGGTAGTCATTTAGTGAGGTATCTGAGCTTGAGATTTTATTGGCAAGGTTTTGTCCTACAGTGGAGAAGAAATCATTGAGTCTGTGTGCTGTTTGTTGGTGGGAGTTGGGGTTCATCTGATTTTGCTAATTTTATTTCGCTATTTCGTGATATCTTTTTTGTTCCTAGAATTTCTGATAGGGTTTTCCAGGTCTTTTTTATATCACCTCGTTTAAATTGGATAATCTGTTCTCATAATACAATTTTTTTGCCCTTCTTATCAGGCTGGTAGGATTTTACGAGTTTAAAGTTTGTCTGGTCTCTGGTTATGTGACCCATTTGTACTGTTTTTCATAGCGGTGTTTTGTATTTATGATTTGAGAATGCTGGGTGTTAGCCAGGGACTGTTCATTTTCTTAGCTGTCATCTGTTTAGTTTTTTAGGGCAGTGCTTGTTATAAGGTATTGGGTCTTTTTTAGAAAAAATTTTTAATACATTTTATCAATACTGTATAGATTTCTAGCTCAGTGTGCCCGTCAATGTTTTTTACTGCTGTTGTGAAGTTATTAATGGCTGCCCCATTGTGAAGTCTGAAGGTGACTTTAGTAGTGTCTTGGGGTATTTTTTCCAAGAGTTGTTATGAGGAAAGTAGGGTAGTGGTTGTGGTATTATCTGTAATTAGCCTGATTTTAAATGGGATATGGTGTTGGGCCAGATGTGGTCAAGTAGGGAAAAATAGTCTCTGTAACTCTTGGAGGTTTTGTTACTGTTGATAGCAACATGCAGTTACTCTTGTGTTTGTGAATTCAGTAACCATGTGGGTCCTGGTTTGCACGAGATTTATTATTGAAGTCACCTGAGAGTAGCAACGTGATCTTTGTTCATGCGGGCTTCAATTATCATACTTCCTAGGTTTTGGGACTAAAATTGGCTAATATTTTGACTGTGGAACTCTGTAGGATGTTATCAATGTGGAGAGGTTTTGTAGGTATTTGGGATTTGAATTTAGCTATTATATATTCCCCATGTTCATCCCTTGTGCAAAGTATTTGTGATACATTCTAGTTGGATGAGTATGTAGATAGCTGTGCCACCCCCTGTTGTCTGACCTCAGTTGTGTATGGCTGTGTAACCGGATTGGCAGAGGACATCTGTAGTTTCAGGTTTAAGCCAGTTTTCAGTTAGTGTTTTAGGACAAATGGCAGCAAGAGGAATTTAGTATGCTATGAGGTCATCGGAATGATTGCTTAAAGTTGATATTGTAGTTAAAGACAATTATGTTTTTTTGGCTCTGAGGAGTGCCTTTGATTGTTCTGCTGATGTAGTAATTACAGTTAATGTTTGATTCATTTATGTCATTAAATAAGAGGTTTGTAGGTTCAGGATGCAATGCTTGTAATCATAAGGATTTGTAGTGAACTATAGTTAGAATTAGTATAAAACAAGTTAAATAGTTCTAAAAGCCTAAGAAATAGCACTGAATTATTTAACAATGTAAAAATAATGAGCTAAGAGTAGTTTTTTTTTTTTAAGCTAAAATAAAGGGACAAATAAAAGGGACTTAAAAAATAATTATGTGGTGAACAAATAAAGTGATGATCATTTAATGGAGCTTGGGAATATGATAGTAACTAGTAGTAATTTTAGGTAAATTCTTTAAAGTTAGAATTAGGGATAACATAAAAGGAAACTAATGGTAAGTTGGTTGTGGGGTTGAACAATAAAGTGGTAATCAAATAAATGAGCTTTGAATAATAATGGCCAAATTGGGAAACTTATTTGCTCACTTTAAAACTTGAGAATAGCACCTTGATTATTTTAACAATGTTGAAATATATGGACTAGGCTAAGTTTATATAAGCTAAAATAAGAAGGGAGAATAATATATAAGTGACGTAAAATTAAGTAATGGTAAACTAAGTTAAATGGACTGATATTCACTATGAAATATATTGGTTTAAGGAGTAAGATCTATTTGTAATATTAAATAAGTTGAGCAGTTTACTGCACTATAAAGTAAAAAATTATGAGGTAGTTGGTATCTAGCTAGCATAAGATAGTTTTGGGACTTGAAAAAAAGTAATTGGAATATACACTAACGCAAAAAATAAAAGGTGACTAAACAATAGTGGAAACCAAAATTAAAGGACAGGTAAGAACAATAATAATTTAAATTTTGGAGAAGATTTGACTTGTAACAAAAAATTATGAGAATTAAAGCAGTAAAAAAGAAGTTAAAGTATTGGGGGTAGTTGGCATTAGTTATGATGAAAAAAAAAAAACAAAATGCCCCAAAAATAGAAAACGTACATATATGCACCAACGTATAAGTTTAACCCCTTTCAGGGTCAAGGCCAAAATCTGAAGTCAGCCCAGTGTCCAAGAAATTTTGAAAAAAAAAAATTTTATTTTTTCTTGCAGAATTAAGACATATTTTGTGAAGGAAATAAAAAAAAAAAAAATAGAATTGATCATTACTTCCCGAGATACTTTGGGGCGGCAAATCGACAAATTTCCCAATACGCGTATTATTTTTTTTTGTGTTTTAGTTTTTTTTTCTTTTTTTTAATTTTTTTTTTTTCCCTACTAACTTTTGGGGGCCTGAAGCCCAAAACGTATATAATTGAATATATTATCACTGTATTGAACACAATAACCGCACAAATTATTATCATATTATTGTTTACCACTGTTGTTTATTAAATAAACTGCAAAAAAATTTTGTATAATACAAATGTTCTATCAATATTTACATATTTACAATCACGGGCAGGTTTTTTAGAATGTGGGAGCTTGGGGAAACTCCTTGAAAAAGGCACCATGCACAAGGCCCCTTAAATTTTCCTCAAACATTAACGAGTGTTTTGCGTTTTTGTTGCCGTCGTTTTTTTGTGACAGACAATGCATCTTTTTGAGCAAATTTCTTTTGAGTTGAAGGAAGTTTTAATGAAATGATACCTTTCTCCTCAAACGCTTGGGATATTGTGATAAAATTCGGGACCTGTTGTATTGAGGTTTTTCCTGGTCTTCATTATGATTTGTTGACAAACGACAAAAAAAAATTCCCCATTGGGGGGCTGTTACAGTCTTATTTGGTACATATTTATGCATTCAGCATTAAAATGTCCATGAGATGGAAAAAAAGTTTCTTTTCCCCACTTGTAACTCTTCGAACACATTCAACAAAAACCAATCTGCATGTCACACTTGCAACCAAAGCGATTTTTTGTGTAAAAATAATCACTGACACTGGTTTTCAAATGGTTCTTTAGTCACTGATCAACTTTGCCACGTTTTGCATTTCATTACTGTGAAGGTTTTTAAAAGTGACATCTCGTTTTTTCATCCCACCGTAATGCCTGATGCTTTGGGCAGTAAACACCTGCACGTATCCCACAAAAACACCTGCGTTGAGCCTGGGCATATTTTAACGATTAAAAACGCACTGTCCCACCAAAATCTGTTTTTATCGCATGAAATCAGAGAAAGGGGGCTTTGTACAGTTATCGGTAATAATTATGGCCCTTCCCAAGATGGGGTCCATCTTGTTTTCACTAGTCCCTGATATCCCCAATAACATTTTGGGATCTTTCAATGTTTTACTAACCGTGTTTGTACAAAAAATATCCAAACCAGGCCAAATGTCAAAATTTCACAGAGTAAAAACAATTTTATACCAAAGGGGTTTCCCTCGCTCGGTATATATGCAAATGACGCTACCTTTGACAAAATAAAAGCCTGTCAATTACAAGATTCTTAAATGGATAAAAGATATCCTAAACTTTTTTTTTGAGAACATGAAAACATTTCAAATCTTGTATAACCTGTCATTCTGTCAGGCCTTTTTTGCAGAGAAGTGAAACTACGTAACAGAAGTAAACCTGTTCACGGGTATTATTTCCTAAAGGTGGGGACAAATTAGCCGATCTTGGACCAGATGCTTTTATTTATCTTATAACGTGAGGCATAAGCATTATTTTTGCAAAAAGCAAACTTTCTGCAACAGTCGTCTCTTTCCACCCGGTTTTCTTGACGTGGTGATAAGATGTATTTGCCCTGGTGACTGAAAAAACTATTACTTTTCCCCGCAAAAATTTCCATCATGGTGGGCAAAGAAAAATTAAAGAATTCCGTTCATTGGGCCCTGGGTTTTCCCAAGGGGACAGGAGGTGAATTCCCCTTTGAAGTCATCAAAGTGGGGGGGCTGGGAACAAAATTTGGGGTTTTGCTGCCCAACCCCAGATACGGTTTTTTGGTGGGTACTGGCAATAGGTGGGTTTTAGGGGTTGTGGCGGGCTGGGGGTTGACGCTCCCCTTTGTCCTTGAACGACGGGTTCAGCGCGTGGGTCCCCCCGTGGGACAGTTGGGCACGCATGGGGTGCCAAAACCACCACCAGCCCCCAACAATCCCTGATGCCCCGGGCCCAACCAGCCAAGTGTAGCCCATCTCCCTCACTATCACAAACCCAAAAGGGGGTAGGGCCACGGGGGGTACTCCGGGATGTACTCGGGGTTACTCCTCCCCTGGGACAGCTAGGGTACACTACCCAGCGCATGCGGCGGCGAACAACCCCCGGGTTCACTGGGAATTTTTCCTAATACACTACCGAAGAGTCGAGCGCAATAAAAAAACAATCCAGTCAGAATCATCGTCATTACGAAGTCAGGGGTGGCCACGGGAAAAATTTTTGTTTTTTCTTCGTTTTTGGGAAAAACCCCCCCTGAGCACAGGGGCCCACAAGAGGTAGAAAAGGGCGGGACGTCGGGTTTTCTGCAAATTATCGATATCCTGGGCTTTTTTTCGGCACTAACTTATCAAAGCCGTAGAATTTGTCTTCATTTCCACCCCCAGTGTCGAACTATCAGCAGGAAGGGAGAGTCCCAATTTTCGGGGGAGTGAGAGTGACTTGCGACGAGGCTTGGTGAACAAGGGGGGCGAGCCGGGGTTTCCCCCAATGCTATGCGGCGCCTAGATTTTTTGTTTTGGCGCACACCCATGGCACGAAACCACTCTCCATTGTAGGCTATGAGCGCTTTTGCGTAAATTTTACGGCGCTAGAATTTTGGCATAGATTACGGGTTTGGACATCACCGAAAAGCGTAGATCTACGGGACGGACCCTGAAAGGGTTTTAAGGGGCCCTTTTCAATGTTACAGAAATGCCCCTTTTCTAGGAAGGGAGAGAAATTTGTTCATTTGAGTAGTCTTGTTTTTCCTGTTATGTTTCCTTACTATTTTTTTCCCCTTCGCATGAAACCGATTTATTTTTTTTTCCCTTTTAAATTTTTTCGCCTGAAAGAAGGTTTTGACGTTTTCTTGTTAGACACTCATTTTTTGCACACTCCCTTTTTAATTTTTAATTGCTGATTTAAATTTGGTCCTTTTTTTACGTATAGTGAAAATCGGGGGCATTTAAATGTGTTTACTTCCTGGTTTTCCCAGCAAACTGTTTCTTTTATTTCATTGTTTGTACGAGATTGTACTGGTTCGATTATCCCATAGCAGTTTTTTTGCATGTACTTGGGTTATGTCATGGGAATGTTTTGGGGCTGTTTATTATAACTGCAAAACAGACAACTTATCTTGTTCTTTTTGTCGTTTGGAAATCAGGTATTCATTTTGTCAGTGTGATGTTTTATTCCAGCTTTGATTGCCCTTTACCTTCATATTTTTTGTTGTTATTTTTTAGTGTGACTGGCTATAGCTGCTTTCAGAGTATTTTGGTGTGTCAACACTTCCCGATGTAATCTTCTCTTTAAGGGTTTTTTGGACTTTTCCGAGGTTTGGGTTTTTTGGGTTTCGCGCTCGAGGGTTCTTTGAAACTTTGATTTCGTTTTCTAGAGCAACCCTTTTAGTCCTTGTATTGTCAGGAATAATATACCGAGTTTCAGGGTAATCTTTTGAAGGGAGGGGTTGGGGGGGAGCAGCCTGTTTTTTGTTGTTGTTTCCCCGGGGGCGGTGGTGAGGGGGATGTACACCCGGGGCCGCTGGGTAGACAATTGGTTTAGGGTCCTTGTGTTGTTTTTTATTACTGATGTTGTTTCTTTTTGCAATATCCCTTTCAAATATCCTAAGTGATACTGTTGCAATGGGGGAGAGGGCTTGTTTTCTCGGAGCTTGGTTTTGTGGTTGTTGGCAGAGGGGAGTGTTTGGGTTACCCCGGCTGTTTCCTTAGATTTCTAATTTTGTCAAGATTTGGTTTCTTCTTATTTCTTGGGTCATTTTGTGGTTTTCGTGGGTTCATGTAGTTGTACTTTCACTTAGGCCATCACAAGTTTTTATAAGCGATGTTTTTTTTGTCTGTCTTTCCGTCTGTCCCTTTCCGTCTTTTTTTTTTTTTTTTTTTTTTTTTTTTTTTACCACACAGGGTTTGACAAGGTTAAGGATCCCTAGCTTTATTGGCAAGCTAAGAGCTGTTACCTACATCAGCTCATTTGAAAGATTTTTTTGTTATGAGACATACAAGTAGGGAACAGGATGAAGTTGGAGCCTTCTGTGGGCCAGCATTTTCATTTGATCAACTGACTATCTCGTTGACATCATTATGCTGTACGAATGTGTTCCATACTCGAGTCATCCTGGGTATGTATGATCTCAGATGGAGTGATGTTCTGGAGAAGGGTACAGCCAGAGTGAAGTTGCTGCTTTCTCCCCCGTCTTGTGGCATAAAAGCTTTTTTCAGCTGTCTTCGAAGTGGATCCAAGTGTGTATTTTGACAATATTGGCCTTGTACATAACAGTAAGGTCACCCACATCCCTCCTATGTTGAAGGCTCTGCTGAATGACAGATCTATCAAGGATGGGTCCCGGCGAGAGATGAGAGTCTTGCTCTGTTCTCTACTCTGTCAAGCAGTCGCAGATGAGAGGGGGGGCAGGCAAACCAAGAAAGTGGAGCATACTCAAGGTGTGAGCGTACTTGTGCTCGTACAGGATCTTGCAACCCCACTGTCAAGCAGATGCGAGATACGGCGAAGTGCTGTAAACTTCCTGGCTCCCTTGTTTGCAAGATTTACAAAAATGTTCTTCATGGTTAGTTTGGAGTCAAATTTCACCCAAGAATATCAACTTCTTCTCCAGGTGCCAACACCCTCCCATTCATCCTTACTACTGCACCAGCATTACCATCATGGTCCCTAGAGACGATCTCATTTGCGTTTTCTCAGGTGCAAATGTTACTTGCCATCTATTTCCCAAGCTGATATGGCTCTCAGCTGGTGATTGATGTAGCTTAGAGCAGCTGGCAATTTTTTCTCTTGGGTAAGTGAATGTCAGTGTCCAGTCGTCTGCATATGCATGTGATTCTGGGATGAGATGAAGAAGGTCGTTGAAGTAGACATTCCATAACAATGACCCAGGACGCTTCCTTGTGGAATGCTTGCCCAATAGGATGTTTTTGCTGATCCGTTCCATTGAAACTACACTTAGAGATCTATCATGAAGGTAATCACTGAGGAGACATAGATAGAGCCTGCAATTTCCCCAGTGCTTGAAGTTTTGCTAAGAGGCCCTGGTGCCACCCGGTCGAAAGCGCCGCAATGTCAGTGCTACCACACAGCTGACTTTGGATTCATCCAGTGACTGGTTGCCACCTAGTGGAGGTTTAACAACAGATCAGCAGCAGGGGTAACCTTTCCTGAGCCTTTATTGATGATCACAAAGTGTGAGTGGTAGTCAAAAAACTCTGTCATTTGTCTGAGTTTTATTGTCTAAAGGATCTTACCGTGATTGACAGGGTGACATCGGTCTGTATTTTCTGATTTCTGCTCTGCTCTTCTTTTTGTGAACAGGGACTACATCTGCCTCTTTTCCCTAGAGAGGGCCATTTACACTGCACTAGGCAGTGCTGAAAGATGCGAGTTAGAGGTGCTGCAGCTGGTCTGCACATCTCTAAACAATCTTGGGCTCAACTTGTCTGGGCCACAGCCTTTTCTTGGTCAAGCGATTTAAGAAGGAAATGCACCTCCTCCTGCCTTATTGTCACCACTGACGTTTTGACAGTTCTTGCAGCTAGCCAAAGGGGGGTCCCTTGCTGGATCAGGAACTTGCATTTTGGTATCAAAGTGTTCAGCAAAGAGGTCCACCTTCTCTTGTCTACTAGTTGAGGTGGTCCCATCCTGTCGATTTAGAGGTGGAATGAGTTCATCAGGCAGATAACCTTTTCTGTCCTTGACCAGGGACCAACCAGGTTTTGGAGCCTACCCTACCTGATGCTAGCTTTTTTTAGTGTCAACCTCCCATTTTAGCAATGGCCCACTTTTGAACGTCACCCATATGCCTACAGGCTTTCGTGTGCAAGCTCTGTTATAGGTGGTAGATGTCTCTTATACCTTCGCCATGCTTTGTACTTAGCAGTAGCAGCCTTCTACAACGAAAAGCCCAAAAAAAGGCTTATCTGTAGGCTTCGTCACATATTGCCGGCGAGGAATGGTTTTTCTTGTTGTAGATTAAGGATGTGTCCAGTGAAGGCTTTCACTTGGTTGTCAACATCCCCTTGGGAAGAGCATTCCAATCGGTGGTGGCGAGCTCAGAGCAAAGGGCTGGCCAATTACCTCTTTCCCATAGCCCGGTTGTGCGTTTGGACTCCTCACCTCGTTCTGTTGGAATCTTAAGTGTCGTAAAAACAGCCTTGTGGTCAGACAATCCAACGTAGCCGAGGGGTTGACAAGTGACTATGCCTTCTGTCAGATCACTTTACTAGTTTAAGGGGAGGAGCCAGAGATATGAGTAGGGGAAAATCAAAAAAGTTTCTCATGTCAAACACTGCAAGAAGGTCATCCAAGTCCCTCTGTATAAGGTGCTGGTTGAGGTCACCAACAATTATAATATGTTGACTGTGTTGTAGCAGAAGGGAGTCAATATTTTCCATTAGGAAGTTGATGGGGTCTGCATGTTGCCACTGAGGAAATGTACATTGCACATGCTAGTACAGAGGTACTAGTGTTTATACAGAGCTTGAAGAACACATTTCAAGATGTGTAGGGGTGGCAACCCTCAATGTGCTGGGCATGAACATTTTAGAGAAACACACAGCAACACCTCCCTTTCCCTTGCCTGTCTTTCTCATCCATGAGGTGTAGCCAGCAATTCTTGCAAAATTTTCTGGAGTCCTGTCATCCAAAATGTTTCAACAAAAACTATTTATGTCAGGACGTCGAGTGTTCACAAAACTACGTGTGAGCTCTCCAACATTAGTAATGAAACCTCTAATGTTGGCCGACAGGATGCTGATAGACTGGCTCCTCATGATGAAGTGGTCAGCTTGAGGTGGTGGTGGTGTAGGGAATGTAAGGTGCCTGCCCTTGAGAGAGGTAGGGTACTGAGGCAGCTGCAGGGATGTAGGTCTGTGGTCTTGTATAAGGCACAATACCACCTGCTGGGCTGGGATCCGTCTCTCTCTCCGTCTCTCTCTCTCTCTCTCTCTCTCTCTCTCTCCCCCGTCCTCTCTCTCCGTCTCTCTCTGTCTCTGTCTAACTCTGTCACTCTATCTCTGGTCATCTCGTCTCTGTCATACTCTGCCCTCTGTCTATCTCTGTCTCTACTCTGTCTCTTCCTGTCTCTATCTCTGGTCTCAAATCTCAGTCTCAACTCTGTCTCTATCTCTGTCTCTCTATCTCTGTCTCTATCTCTGTCTCTATCTCTGTCCTCTATCTCTGTCTCTACTCTTCTCTGTCTATCTCTGTCTCTGTCTATCTCTGTCTTCTATCTCTGTCTCTGTCTATCTCTGTCTGTCTGTCTGTCTCTATCTCTGTCTCTCTGTCTCTGTCTCTCTGTCTCTGTCTCTCTGTCTCTGTCTCTCTGTCTCTGTCTCTCTGTCTCTGTCTATCTGTCTCTGTCTATCTGTCTCTGTCTATCTGTCTCTGTCTATCTGTCTCTGTCTATCTGTCTCTGTCTATCTGTCTCTATCTGTCTCGTCTCTATCTGTCTCTGTCTCTATCTGTCTCTGTCTCTGTCTGTCTCTGTCTATCTGTCTCTGTCTATCTGTCTCTGTCTATCTGTCTCTGTCTATCTGTCTCTGTCTCTGTCTGTCTCTGTCTGTCTCTGTCTCTATCTCTGTCTCTATCTCTGTCTATCTCTGTCTATCTCTGTCTATCTCTGTCTATCTCTGTCTCTGTCTATCTCTGTCTCTGTCTATCTCTGTCTCTGTCTATCTCTGTCTCTGTCTATCTCTGTCTCTGTCTATCTCTGTCTCTGTCTATCTCTGTCTCTATCTCTGTCTATCTCTCTGTCTATCTCTGTCTATCTCTGTCTCTATCTATCTCTGTCTCTGTCTATCTCTGTATGTGCTATCTCTTTGGTCTATCTCTGTAGTTCTATCTCTGTATGTGTCTATCTCTGTATGTGTCTATCTCTGTATGTGTCTATCTCTTTTATGTTGTCTATCTCTGTATGTGTCTATCTCTGTATGGTCTATCTCTGTAGTCTATCTCGTATGTTCTATCTCTGTATGTGTCTATCTCTGTATGTGTCTCTCTCTGTATGTGTCTCTCTCTGTATGTGTCTCTCCTGTATGTGTCTATCTCTGTATGTGTCTATCTCTGTATGTGTCTATCTCTGTATGTGTCTATCTCTGTATGTGTCTATCTCTGTATGTGTCTATCTCTGTATGTGTCTATCTCTGTATGTGTCTATCTCTGTATGTGTCTATCTCTGTATGTGTCTATCTCTGTATGTGTCTATCTCTGTCCATCTGTCTATCTCACAGGTACACAAATACAAGTATACATTGTGTAAATTACCTAGGATAACCCAAAAAATCCAGACAAAGTGCTATACTCTGCTTGAAGATGAGTAAACGTGATGACGCAGTCTTGTGGCTCTCTCTGAGACAAAGCTAGACGGATAGACAGACAGGGAGCTTGACAGACAAATAGACATGTTTGTGATCCAGCAAAAACAAAGCCAGGTCCTAATCTTTTCTCATCAAGTCTTATCACTGCACCCTCACGAATGCTCATCAAAGGTCGGCTCTTATCAAATGTTATCTCATCATGTCACTGTCAGAAGTGGACTTTGTTTTTCATGCTTCAAGGGAACTTATTATTTTATTATTATTACCTATTCTTCTTCTCCTCCTCCTCCTCATTATTATTATTATATACTTCCACCTATCCAAAACATTGCTGGGAACTATAAATACTCTGTATATATTCCAAGACAATAGTAAATGACCAAGGCAGGTGTAAATGTCCACTTGTCAGTGTGTTTGTGACAATGTGAGTATAATTTCAGTACCTAATACTAGTATCAAAACAAAGATTGGTTATGAAATGACAACTACTATAAATTGTAATTATCAGAACATAAAAATTACATAAAATATGAAAAATAGAAAAAAAAGGTATATTGGCAATACTTCTGCAAGCAGCAGAACTTTATGTTGCTGTAAATTTCACCCAGTGCCAACTTCTGGGCCTCATTTTTGGGCAAGTACTGCCCCAAAAAAAAATTTTTTTTCCAAAAACCTTAGAAAAAATTTTCTTTTTTTTTAAAAAAACAAAAAAAAAAAAAAAAGATATTTTTATTTTTCAAAATTTTCGGGGCACTGGGGAGTGAAGGTATATAGTTTGGACCATTTGGGGGTTAAAGGGGTTAATAGAAACAGTATCAGCCAAGACAAACCACCCCATTACAAATTTTTACTAATTGAAAAATTTTTAATTTTGTTACCTACTATTTTAAATCAAATTACGGGGACGGGAAATTTTTCCCAGTTACCTAACTATTATACTTTTCAAAAAGGTTATTAACTTTTTCAGGGTCCAAGGCCAAATTTCGATGCACAAAGTGCCCAAGAATTTTAAAAAAATAATTTTATTTTTTCGTACTTTTTTTTTTCTTATGAAAAAAAAAAGTCGAAATTCAAACGGAAAATTGAAAAAAATTATGCTCTCGCGAATTTTGATGGTCAGGATTTTTTAGGGATGGCGATTTTCCCCGACTGACCCCCCTTTTTGGCCCAATTTTTTTTCTCCCCGTAACCCAAATTCATAGTATTTTTTCTATTCATCGTTTGAGCACAAGAAATCCCCAAAGTAAAAGTTTCAACTAAAAAACTAAAGTGTTTGGGAAAATTGGTAATTTGGAAAAATTTAATGAAAAGTTCAAAAATATTCAAATTTCAAATAGGGTCCAGAATCATAAGAACATAAGAACATAAGAAAGGAGGAAATTGCGGAGGCCTGCTGGGCCCTACTAGGCAGGCCCCTTTACAATTCTCCCACAAACAAAACTTTTCCCCAACCAATTTTAACCCACCAAGAAATAAGTTCTGAGTGAAAGTCCCCCCAAAATTCCCCCCCTCCCACTCATGTACTTACCCAAACCCTAGTTTTGAAACTCCCAAAAAGCCCCAGCCTCAAAACCCAAATGGTAGCTGTTTATGTCCATTTTGTATACGGAGACCAGAATGAGCTGATAATCTGGGTGGGGCCCTTTATAATGATGTTAAAGTGCAGTTGACCTCGGGACTTCTTTTTGCTTACACTTCTTGTATAAATCCCATTTATCTATTTCCCTTATTACTTTACGTTTTGGCATTGCTGTTTGGTTTAAGGTTGCTCTCCCATAACCCCCAAGCCTTTTCGCAAACTGTATGGCAAGTCTACATCATTTAAATTATAATACTGAGTTTTGGGCAAATCCCAATTTTAGAATTGCATTTTATCTACATTGAACTGGGATTGCCACTTTTTGACCAAGAATTTGGTTTGTTTAAATCCCCTGAAGTTCCCCCAAATCTACGTTGAATCAATTACCTACCTATTTTTTTCTCGGGAATTTTATATCTTTTTTCCCCCATCAAGCATTGATATATATTTAAACAAACAACGGGGCCCAGACTGATCCTGGGAACCCACTTGTTTCAGAACCCCCCTCGGATTTAAACCCCTTTTGGCACACCTGCTTCCTGTCAGTGACCATGACTCGATCCACGAGAGCACTTTTCCCCCAATGCCATGAGGGTCACCCTTTTTTTAAAAGTCTAGGTGGAACTTATCCCAAACCTTATAAAATCTAAGTAATAATTTCAAATTCTTTATTTGGCAACAGCCTCAAAAACTTTACTGAAGAAAGTTAAAAAATTTGTTAGCAAGACCCGGCCCTTTGGGAATCCATGCGAGTATAATTTAAACAACTATGCTTTCGGTGGCTTTTTAATCTCAGCTATAAATTGGTTCTAGTAATTTTCCTACAATTGAGGTCAGGCTTTTGGGCGGGAAAATTTCGGTAACGACTTGTCCCCTGTTTTAAAAGTAGGAGTTACATTAGCCATCTTCCACACATCAGACACTACACTTGTTTGAAGAGATAAATTAAAAATATTAGTTAATGGTTCACAGAGTTCCATTTTGCATTCCTTAAGAACCCTTGAAAAAACCTCATCAGGACCCGGCGACTTATTTTGCTTCAGTCTGTATCTGCTTCACAACCATCTCACTAGTGACTGTGATGTTACATAATTTATCTTCTTCTAGCCCACTGTAAAAATAAATTACTGGAATATTGTTAGTGTCTTCCTGTGTAAAAACTGAGAAAATAATTATTTAAAATCAAGCACATTTCATTCTCTTTGTCAGTAAGGTGCCCATAGTTATTTTTAAGGGGACCTATCTTATCTCTAACTTTTGTTCTATAGACCTGGAAAAAACTTTTTGGGTTAGTTTTAGAATCCCTAGCAACTTTATTTCAAAGTCCCTTTTAGCTTTTCTTATCCCCTTTTTAATGTCCCTCTTAATGTCAATATACTGATTCATTAAGATGACCCTCCCCTCTTTTGATACGCCTATAAATTCCTTTCTTATGCCCTAGTAGATATATTGAGCCTATTATTCACCCATTTTGGGTCATTTCTATTTGATCTAATTTCTTTATATGGGATAAACGCTCTTTGAGCAGCATGTATAGTGTTCAGAAAACTGTCATATTGATAGCTCTCTTCGTTACCCCAGTCAACAGATGACAAGTGTTCTCTAAGCCCATCGTAATCTGCTAAGCGAAAATCTGGGACTGTTACTGAGTTATCGCTACTATCGTACTTCCATTCAATGCTAAATGTAATTGATTTGTGGTCGCTAGCACCCAGTTCTTCTGAAATTTCTAAATTATTAACAAGGGATTCATTGTTTGCCATAACTAAGTCAAGCAGGTTATTTCCCCTTGTAGGTTCTGTCACAAACTGCTTCAAAAAATAATCCTGAAATACTTCTAAGAAGTCGTATGATTCTAAATTCCCAGTCAAGAAATTCCAATCAACATGACTAAAGTTAAAGTCTCCTAGAATTACTACATTATCGTGCCTTGTGGCCTTAACAATTTCCGCCCATAGTAGTTTCCCTTGGTCCCTATCTAAGTTTGGGGGACGGTTTTTCATGCCCCTCTGAAAATTCTATCCAAACAGACTCTGTATGTGTTACTTCAGACTTAATACCCGTTTTTATGCAACAGTTCAAGCGATCTCGGACATACAATGCCACCCCACCCCCCGTCCCAATACTTCTATCTTCTTGGAACAATTTAAAACCCTGAATATGACATTCCGCAGGCATGTCCCGACTTTTTGAATTAAACCACGTCTCAGTTAAGGCAAATACATCAATGTTACCTACACTAGCAACTAATCTCAACTCGTCCATCTTATTCCTAGCACTACGGCAATTAGCATAATTTAAAAATTGAAAAGACTCTCCTTTCTCTTTACCCTTCCTGCTCATTTCTATTTTTCTACTAAACCTATTACTGTCCTTATCACCCAAGGTCCCTGGCTTTTCAATATCTATCTCGTCTTATTATAACTAGTTCCCCTAGAACTCGTAATATTACTACACTGGGACTTCACTGTTTTCCTGCCAAAACCCATACCACTAACTATTCCTAGTTTAAGTCCTAACTGCTCCCTCCACTGCAGTTGCCAGTGCTCCCACCCCACACCTAGATAAGTGAACCCCATCCCTAGCATACATGTCATTTCTGCCATAGAAGAGGTCCCAGTTGTCAATGAATGTTACCGCATTTTCCTTACAGTATTTGTCCAGCCAGCAATTGACACCAATGCCCCGGGACAACCATTCTTTTCCAACTCCCCCCCTTGGCAAAAAATACCACATATGAGGGTTCCCCACCCTTACTTCAAATTATTTTATTGCTGACCTATCCTGCTAATCAGGTCCTCACTCCTCTCTGCCAAATTTTGCCTCCAGCACTGAGACAGATAATGGATGCTCCCAAAATTTCCTTCCGATGTCATCCAACGGCTAAAATATCCTCCTCCCCCCCCAGCAAGCAAAAATCTTTTCCTATCCTGTCCTTCAAGCAGAAAAAAAAAACCCCCACCATATACCTAATTTTGGCTATCCCCCAAAAACAAAATTTTGTACCTTCCTAAATGTCTTTTGTCGGAGTTCCCAGTATCGACTCGCATTGTCGGGTTAGCACTGAGAATGTTTGGGGTTTCCCCAACGTTTTTCCCCGGCAGTCCTTTCTTCTTCATGTTTTACCTTTCCCTTCGTCTTTTGATGTCAATTCTTTCCCCGCTGTCCAGCCCCTGACCAGTTTCCCCTTTTTGCTGAGGCTAAAAAAGGAGGACTACTAGAATCTTTTTGTTTTCCTCGGGGCAGTCGCCGAATTTCCATTCGCCCCCCCTCAATTCTTCCCTTTAAAAGGGTTTGGTAAAGTTGCTCGATGGAGGGCACTTGCTTCAATTTTATAGAGCGCGCAAACAGGGCTTCACAGACAAGTACACGTCAACCTGCGCAAAAGCCAATCAATCGGGCTTCTGCGCAGCACTCCCCACGGCCAATAAACTGCGAAACTCAGGGATTTCGGAAAATTAAACTAACATTTCCTCTGTTCATTAGTTATGTTTTCAGGCTTTACCAATGAATTCCATTTTGATTTTTTATTCACATAATGAATTCTTATTCAAATCAAAAAATAGAAGATTTACTGTTATGCAATACTGTAATAATTGTATAAATAATATCACCACATTTGTGAACGTATATCAGACCCACCAACAGGTGTGTATTAGACGTGTGAGGTCATTTGTTTACTCTTGAACATCGGCAAAAATTTAACATTTCTGCTATTTTGAGCTCAGTTTCAACCCATTTCCATTATGAAAACCAATCAAAATCATCTCTATTTCTGTAATACATCTTCCATTCTATCAAATGAGACCAAGAAATCACAAATACAACTATAAAAAACATTNACGAAAAACACTGCAAAGTCGCTGTTTTAATAGAAAATTACGGTCTCAGTTTTTTCTCTCATTATGCAGCGTGTGCTGCAGAATTTGTTTTATGTGGTGCACATATACCACATAGATGTATTCTCTCATATCTAGGCCCAAATTTACCGCTCACAGCTTATCAGAGTGAACTGAGCTCATGGCGTATATGTACAGTTTAATGTATAGCCATAGATCTACGGCACGGATTCTGAAAGAGTTGAAATGTACTGCGCCATAACTTGTGTCAATATAGAGTAAGAATTAGGATTAGTCTGCCCGAAATGCCTAGGCATACTAGTGGCCTTCTTTGTAATTAATATTTTATAATATGTAAACCACACATTGTAAGCTTTGCAAGGAAATACTACAGTGGATCCTCAGCTAACGATGCCATCAGATAGCGATAATATTGGATACCGATGCGTTTTTGCGTAAAAACATTGGTTCGGCTAATGATGAAAATCGTAGTTAAGGACATTCATCCAAAACGTGTCCACGCGGCCTGGGCCACCCGCGGCCACCAGGCCACTATGTACAGCCAGTTTGCAATTGTTTATATGCCAGGGCGGACGATTCTACGCGTAAATGCGATACATTTTGTATTATTCCAGTGTTCTTAGTGCTTGTAACTGCTAAATAAGCCACCATGGGCCCAAAGAAAGCTTCTAGTGCCAACCCTGTGGTAAAAAGGGTAAGAAATACTATCGAATTGAAGAAAGAGATAATCGCAAAGTACGAAAGTGGAGTGCGTGCCTCCGAGCTTGCCAGTTTGTATAACAAACCCCAATCAACCATCGCTACTATCTTGGCCAACAGATAGACAATCAAGGAAGCTGTTGTTGCGAAAGGTGCAAATGTGCTTACAAAACAGAGATCGCAAATACTCGAAGATGTGGATAGACTGTTATTGGTGTGGATCAACGACAAACAATTATAAGAAGATAGTGTTTCATAGTCAGTCATATGTGAAAAGGCAAGAGAGTTGCATGATGATTTAAGAAAATGCCTGAAACTAGTGCTGATGTTAATGAATTTAAGACCAGCAAAGGTTGGTTTGAGAGATTTAAGAATCATAGTGGCATACACAATGTGATAAGGCATGGCAAGGCTGCCAGTTGTGACCAAAAAGTGGCTGAAAAATATGTGCAGGACTTTAAAGAGTACATAGAGGCTGAAAAATTAAAACCCCAACAAGTGTTCAATTGTGATGACACAGGCCTGTTTTGGAAGAAAATGTCAAACAGGACCTACATTACTCAGGAGGAAAAGGCACTCCCAGGACATAAGCCTATTTAAGACAGGCTAACTCATGTTTTGCAGTAATGCTAGTGGGGATTGCAAAGTGAAGCCTTTACTTGTGTATCACTCAATCTCCCAGTGTTCAAGAAAAACAGTGTCGTCAAGGCTAATGTGTGTGTGATGTGGAGGGCAAACAGTAAGGCATGGGTCACTAGGGACATTTTCCACGACTGGTTCTATCACGTGTTTGGCCCCCACTGTGAAAAATACATTCTGGAAAATAAATTGGACCTCAAGTGCCTCCTGGTATTAGAATAATGCTCCTGCTCATCCTCCAGACTTGGAAGAGTGAATTGTGGGGGAGTCGAGTTGCATAAAAGTTAAATTTTTGCCTCCTAACACCACTCCTCTCCTCCAGCCCATGGACCAGCAGGTCATTTCAAATTCCAAAAAACTGTACACCAAAGCAGTGTTTCAAAAGTGCTTTGAAGTGACCTCAAACACTGAACTGACCCTACGAGAGTTCTGGAAAGATCACTTCAGTATCCTCAGTTGCATAAACCTTATAGGTAAGGCTTGGGAGGGATTGACTTGCAAGACTTGGAACTCTGCTTGGAGAAAATTGTGGCCAGAATGTGTACAAGAGGAATTTTGAAGGGGTTGGGGCTAACCCTGAGGAGCCTATACCAGTTGAGGAATCTATTGTGTCATTGGGGAAGTCCATGGGGTTGGAGGTTAGTGGCGTGGAAGAGTTGCTGAAGGACGACGATGAAGAGCTAACCACTGATGAGCTGCAAGAGCATCTGCAACAGCAACAGACCACATCTGAAGATATTGCTTCAGAGGAGAGGGGAGAGAGATGGAGGAAGTTGCCTTCTTCAACAATTAACCCTTTCAGGGTTTCCGACGTACTAGTATGGCTTACACGCCAGGGTTATTGACGTACTAGTAGGAAGATAGTAGGTTGGTAGACAGCAACCACCCAGGGAAGTACTACCGTCCTGCCAGATGACTGTGAAACAGAAACCTGTAACTGTTTTGCATGATGGTAGGATTGCTGGTGTCTTTTTCTGTCTCATAAACACGCTAGATAACAGGGATATCTTGCTACTCCTACTTACACTTTGATCACACTTCACAGACACGCACGTGCATATTATATATACTACATACATCTAGGTTTTTCTCCTTTTTCTAAATAGCTCTTGTTCTTCTTCATTTCTTCTATTGTCAATGGAGAAGTGAAAAAATCTTTCCTCCGTAAGCCATGCGTGTCGTATGAGGCGACTAAAATGCCAGGAGTGATAGGCTAGTAACCCCTTCTCCTGTAGACATTTACTAAAAAAGAGAAGAAAAACTTTATAAAACTGGGATGCTTGAATGTGCGTGGATGTAGTGCGGATGACAAGAAACAGATGATTGCTGATGTTATGAATGAAAAGAAGTTGGATGTCCTGGCCCTAAGCGAAACAAAGCTGAAGGGGGTAGGGGAGTTTCGGTGGGGGTAAATAAATGGGATTAAATCTGGAGAATCTGAGAGAGTTAGAGCTAAGGAAGGGGTAGCAGTAATATTGAATGATCAGTTATGGAAGGGGAAAAGAGAATATGTGTAAATTCAAGGATTATGTGGATTAAAGTAAAGGTTGGATGCAAAAAGTGGGTCATAATAAGCATGCATGCACCTGGAGAAGAGAAGAATGTAGAGGAGAGAGAGAGATTTTGGGAGATGTTAAGTGAATGTATAGGAACCTTTGAACCAAGTGAGAGAGTAATTGTGGTAGGGGACCTGAATGCTAAAGTAGGAGAAACTTTTAGAGAGGGTGTGGTAGGCAAGTTTGGGGTGCCAGGTGTAAATGATAATGGGAGCCCTTTGATTGAACTTTGTATAGAAATGGGTTTAGTTATAGGTAATACATATTTTATGAAAAAGAGGATAAATAGGTATACAAGGCATGATGTAGGGCAAAATGACAGTAGTTTGTTGGATTATGTATTGGTAGATAAAAGACTGTTGAGTAGACTTCAGGATGTACATGTTTATAGAGGGGCCACAGATATATCAGATCACTTTTTAGTTGTAGCTACACAGAGTAAAAGGTAGATGGGATACAAGGAGAATAGAAGCATTAGGGAGGAGAGAGGTGAAGGTTTATAAACTATAAGAGGAGGCAGTTAGGGCAAGATATAAACAGCTATTGGAGGATAGATTGGCTAATGAGAGCATAGGCAATGGGGTCAAAGAGGTATGGGGTAGGTTTAAAAATGTAGTGTTAGTGTCTTCAGCAGAAGTTTGTGGTTACAAGAAAGTGGGTGCGGGAGGGAAGAGGAGCGATTGGTGGAATGATTATGTAAAGAGTAGTAAGGGATAAAAAGTTAGCATATGAGAAGTTTTTACAAAGTAGAAGTGATGTAAGGAGGGAAGAGTATATGGAGAAAAAGAGAGAGGTTAAGAGAGTGGTGAAGCAATGTAAAAAGAGAGCAAATGAGAGAGTGGGCAAGATGTTATCAACAAATTTTGTTGAAAATAATTAAGCTTTGTAGCGAGATTAACAAGTTAAGGAAGCCTAGAAAACAAATGGATTTGTCAGTTAAAAATAGGAGAGGAGAGTTATTAAGTGGAGAGTTAGAGGTATTGGGAAGATGGAAGGAATATTTTGAGAAATTGTTAAATGTTGATGAAGATAGGTGTATAGGGAAAGGAGGAATAACATCTTGTGGGAGTGAGGAACAGCCAGTTGTGAGTGTGGGGGAAGTTCGTGAGGCAGTAGGTAAAATGAAAGGGGGTTAAGGCAGCTGGGATTGATGGGATAAAGATAGAAATGTTAAAAGTAGGTGGAGATATAGTTTTGGAGTGGTTGGTGCTATTATTTAACCCCTTCAGGGTCCAAGGCCAAAATCTGAAGTGGTGCCCCAGTGTCCAAGAATTTAAAAAAAAAAAAAAAAATTATTTTTTCTTATGAAATAGTAGAGAATCTTTTTGTGAAGGTAATAAAACAAAAACTACGAAATTTGATGGAAAATTGACGAAATTATGCTCTCGCGATTTTTGACGTGTTGGTGATATTTACGAATCGGCGATTTTGCCGACTTTGACTCCCATTTTAGGCCAATTACATTATTCCAGTCGACAAAATTCTTAGCTATTTCACTAGTATGACTTCTATTCTATTGAGCACAAGAAATAGCCAAGTCAACTGTTTCAACTACAAAATAAAGTGATCGGAAATTGGTAATTTGGCCAATTTAACACAAAGTTCAAAATATTCCAATTTCAAAGTAGGGTCCAGAATAAACAATGTAGGTATTCCTGGCACTAAACTAACATTTCCTCTGTTCATTAGTTATGTTTTGAGGCTTTACAAATAAATTCCATTTTGATTTTTTATTCACACCAAAAAATAGAAGATTTACTGTTATGCAATATTGTAATAACTGTATAAATATCATCACATTTGTGAATGTATATTAGACCCACCAGCTGGCGTGTATTAGAGGTGTGAGGTTGTTTACTCTTGAACATCGGCAAAAATTTAACATTTCTGCTATTTTGAGCTCAGTTTCAACCCATTTCCAGTGCTAAAACCAATCAAAATCATCTCTATTTCTGTAATATGTTTTCCATTCTATCAAATGAGACCAAGAAATCGCAAATACAACTATAAAAACATACGAAAAAACACTGCAAAGTCGCTCGTTTTAATCGAAAATCATGGTCTCAGTTTTTTTCTCATATTATACACAGTGTGCTGCAGGATTTGTTTTATGTGGTGCACACATACCACATAGATGTATTCTCTCATATCTAGGCCCAAATGTACCACTCACAGTTTATCAGAGTGAGCTGAGCTCATGGCATAGATCTACGGTTTGGACCCTGAACGTAAAGCCGTAGATCTACGGGACGGACCCTGAAAGGGTTAATAAATGTATGGAAGAGGGTAAGGTACCTAGGGATTGGCAGAGAGCATGTGTAGTTCCTTAGTATAAAAGCAAAGGGGACAAAAGAGTGCAAAAATTATAGGGGGATAAGTCTGTTGAGTATACCTGGTAAAGTGTACAGTAGAGTTATTATTGAAAGAATTAAGAGTAAGACGGAGAATAGGATAGCAGATGAGCAAGGAGGCTTTAGGAAAGGTAGGGGGTGTATGGACCAGGTGTTTGCAGTGAAACATATAAGTGAACAGTATTTAGATAAGGCTAAAGAGGTTTTTGTGGCATTTATGGATTTGGAAAAGGCGTATGACAGGGTGGATAGGGGGGCAATGTGGCAGATGTTGCAGGTGTATGGTGTAGGAGGCAGGTTACTGAAAGCAGTGAAGAGTTTTTACGAGGTTAGTGAGGCTCAAGCTAGAGTATGTAGGAAAGAGGGAGATTATTTCCCAGTAAAAGTAGGCATTAGACAATGATGTGTGATGTCACCGTGTTTGTTTAATATATTTATAGATGGGGTTGTAAGAGAAGTAAATGCGAGGGTCTTGGCAAGAGGCATGGAGTTAAAAGATAAAAGAATCACACAAAGTGGGAGTTGTCACAGTTGCTCTTTGCTGATGACACTGCTCTTGGGAGATTCTGAAGAGAAATTGCAGAGGTTGGTGGATGAATTTGGTAGGGTATGCAAAAGAAGAAAATTAAAAGTGAATACAGGAAAGAGTAAGGTTATGAGGATAACAAACAGATTAGGTGATTAAAGATTGGATATCAAATTGGAAGGAGAGAGTATGGAGGAGGTGAATGTATTCAGATATTTGGGAGTGGACGTGTCAGCGGATGGGTCTATGAAAGATGAAGTGAATCATAGAATTGATGAGGGGAAAAGGGTGAGCGGTGCATTTAGCAGTCTGTGGAGACAAAGAACTTTGTCCTTGGAGGCAAAGAGGGGAATATATGAGAATATAGTTTTACCAACACTCTTATATGGGTGTGAAGCATGGGTGATGAATGTTGCAGCGAGGAGAAGGCTGGAGGCAGTGGATATGTCATGTCTGAGGGCAATGTGTGGTGTGAATATAATGCACAGAATTCGTAGTTTGGAAGTTAGGAGGAGGTGCGGGATTGCCAAAACTGTTGTCCAGAGGGCTGAGGAAGGGTTGCTGAGGTGGTTCGGACATGTAGAGAGAATGGAGCAAAACAGAATGACTTCAAGAGTGTATCAGTCTGTAGTGGAAGGAAGGCGGGGTAGGGGTCGGCCTAAGAAAGGTTGGAGGGAGGGGGTAAAGGAGGTTTTGTGTGCAAGAGGCTTGGACTTCCAGCGGGCATGCGTGAGCGTGTTTGATAGAAGTGAATGGAGACAAATGGTTTTTAATACTTGATGTGCTGTTGGAGTGTGAGCAAAGTAATATTTATGAAGGGATTCAGGGTAACCGGCAGGCCGGACTTTATTCCTGGAGATGGGAAGTACAGTACTGCACTCTGAAGGAGGGGTGTTAATGTTGCAGTTTAAAAAACTGTAGTGTAAAGCATCCTTCTGGCAAGACAGTGATGGAGTGAATGATGGTGAAAGTTTTTCTTTTTCGGGGCACCCTGCTTTGGTGGGAATCGGCCAGTGTGTTAATAATAAAGATAATAATAATACGCATAAATTCTAGCGCCTTCAAATCAAGCAGGAAAAGGCTGGTAGGCCTAGATGTGAGAGAATGAATGGGTGTGCGTGTGTGCAGTAGAAAAAAAATCTGGGACCTAGTGTGCATTGAGGGAATGCCATTTTAGTACACCTTGTTCACCATGCCTCGCAGTAAGAAACTCCTCACTGCTCGGCGAATTGGGACACTTTTGTTCCCCAGTGACAGTTCTAATACAGATGGAAGTGCCAGTGAAGAGGAGTTTCAACCTTTTGATGAGGTTGTGACCGAAACTAATGACCATAATACAGGTAATAGTGAGGAAAACCCAGACGACCCTCAGCCTTCCACCTCTGATGCTGGGCCATCTTGTTCACATTCAGTTGTACCAGAATGAAAGAGGAAACTCGTATTTTCCCATATTCCAGACTCAGATGTGAACATTGGTGATGATAGTGATTGTGAATATGAACTACAAGCTCTTGAAAACAGTTTCAGTAGCAATAGTGAAGTGGAATGTTCTCCAGTGAAGCATCAGTATATACGATGGTATATGCGCCCTGCTAGTGTGCCACATGCTATTCCAAGGGGAAGAAGAACATCTCTGAGTACATCCTATGGCTGTACAACAGGAACAAATAGTGAAAATGAAGATGATAGTGTTGCAACTGGGATGGAAAATGTGCATGATGGTGGTAGTGGTGGTGCCAGTTGTGAGGCACCAGCAGTGGGCCATGCTGCCACCGCTTCAGCTGATCTACAACTAAGGCCACCATCCCCCACCCACCCACCACACCAGCCCCTACAACCACAACTTCCACAACCACAACCACCTGTCAATATCCAGTACCCACCAGCAGACCGTACCTGGGATAGGCAGGAAGCTGACGATTTTGTTCCCAATCCTCTTCACTTTGATGAAACTCAAAGTGGAATATGGCCACCTTGTACACTTGGGAACAATGCCATTGAACTGAAATGTTTCGAGTTACTCTTTGAAGAACCCCTGATGGAAATTATTGTCAGGGAAAGCAACGGATACTTTGAGTACACCATGGCAAACAATACTTTCACCAAAATCATGCCTACACCAGTGGAAGGAGACAACCGTGGCTGAGATGTATCTTTTCTTTGCCACAATATTGCTTATGCCACATGTGTATAAGCACAGTGTCAAATCATACTGGTTAACAGACCGCCTGATTGCAACCCCAGGATTCAGTTATATAATGTGAGTGAATCAATTGTGCTACTATTACGTATGCTTCACTTCTCAGACAAAACCAGGCCTGACAGAAATGACAGGTTATATAAGATTAGGAATGTGTTTGTGTATCTGAAAGAAACTCAATATGTATTTTTATCCCTTCAGGAAGCTTGTTATTGACGAGTCTTCGATTCTGTTCAGAGGAAGACTCATTCAAGCAGTATATATCAAGGAAGAGGAAATGCTTTGGTATAAAGTTATTTGTGCTTTGTGACTGCTACAGTGGTCTTGTATTGGATATTATTGTGTACACTGGAAGTTATACATTGCAAAATACCAGGAAGTTAATGGGCATCTCTGGTGATGTGGTTAGAACAATGATGGAACCATATCTTGGTAAGGGGCATATATTATATACTGATAACTGGTACACAAGCCCCTCACTCAGTGATTTTTTGTGAGTGAACATGACAGATGTGTATGGCACAGTGTGTGCAAATCGTAACCTTATGCCCAGGTTTGATGCTGGCACTCGTAGAGGCGAGGTGCAGGCGTTTGCTTCCAATGACATGGCATTTCGGTGGCATGACAAACGAGATGTCACACTGTTGTCATCAGTTCACCCTAACGAAATAAATACTGGCAGGCAGAATAGAGACCAATGAACCCATTCTAAAACCTGTAGCTGTGATTGATTACACCTTCAATATGCACTCAGTGGACAAATGTGACATGCAGATTTGGTTTGCTGATTGTGTTTGCAAGAGTTATAAGTGGTACATAAAACTTTTTCCATACTCTGGACATTTCCATGCTCAATGCTTATAATATGTATAAGATGAGGATCAGAAACAAACCACCATATGGCAAATTTTGTTTGTCTGTTATCAGACAAATAGTATTCAAGTTCCAAGGAACAACACCTGCAATAGAAAACCGCCCACTAAATTATCAATGACTACATTCTTGTCTGAAGCATGGTGATCACTTCCTAATAAAACTGCCTGCTACTGCTTTCAAGAAAAAGGCTCAGAAGAGTTGTTACGTCTGTGTACATACATAAAAATGCCCACAACAATGCAGAGACACTCAATTTATGTGTGAGGAGTGTAAAACACCACTGTGCATGACACTGTGTTTCAAAGAGTTCCACAGGCTGCAGAACTTCTAGAAACATGTCCTGTGACTGTATGTGTATATAAAATGTAGAAAAATAGTAATAAACAACATTTTATGTTGTTCGTTTGTGTAAACAAGTTTTGTAAGCAATATAGTGACAACAGTGATTGTGCAGTTATTGTGTAGTATAGAAAAAGAAAAAACTTACAAAATAGTGCTCATATTGGTCTCAAAGGCCATAAGAGTTACTTTAAAAAAAATTAAAAAGTAATAGAAAAAAGTAGAAAGAGTAAATAAAAAATTACCGGGTAACTGGCAGTAGGTGATGATGCCACGTGTGGCTCATTTTCTGTCAACTTCACGCCTCCATACCTCGGTAAGTATTGATGGCAATTTTTTTTTTTTTAGCCTATAATGTTTAGAAAAAAAAAACTATCTCTTCATATTTTTTTTTTTTTTTTTTTTTTTTTTTTTTTTGGAAAATTTTTCAACCCTGAAAACAAGTCTGGGAGAGGGCCTGTTGACCCTGAAAGGGTTAAGGACATTTGTACAACGTGGACAAAGGTGCATGCTTTTATGGATGAACATCACCCTGACACAGCTGTTGCAAGCCATGCTGGTGACTTTTACAATGTTGTGTCCCATTTTAGGGAAATCTTAAAGACATGCCAGAAACAGAGCTCTATGGACAGATTTTTATTGTGACAGAGGTCCAGTGACTGTCAAGTTGTTCCCAGTGGCATTAAAAACAAAGAAGGGAAGTAACCCCGGAAAAGGATTTGCTACCTAAAGTCCTTATGGAAGGGGATTACCCTTCCAAACAATAATACACCTCCATCATCTCCCCTCCTCCCATCTTATCACTCATCAATAAATCTTCAATAAACATGTCATTTATTCTTCATGTATTTATTCTTCATGCATTTATTCTTCATGTCTCATTATTTCTTATGGGGAAAATTAAATCGGATAACGATAAAATCAGTTAAGGACAAGCTCTCTGGAACGGATTAAAATCGTTAACCGAGGGTTCACTGTAATCATTTCCATACGACTGTTTAGCGAGCCATTACCCAGACTAAGGGTCAACAATCCAAATCAATTCTTTATGAACATGACCCAAAATCTGGTCATCTCAAAAATCTCTGATATTATCCTAACACCACAAGACTTTGAAAAGGCAATAAATGACATGCCCATGCACTCTGCCCCAGGCCCAGTCTCATGGAACCCCGTGTTCATCAAGAACAGCAAGAAGCCCCTGTCATGTGCCTTCAGCATTCTATGTAGAGGGAACATGGACACAGGGGTCATCAAACACTCGCTAAAAACAAAAGACATAGCCCCAGTTGACAAAAATTGGCAGTAAAGCAATTGCAAAGAACTACAGACTAATTGCATTAACATCCCATATTATAAAAATCTTTGAAAGGATTCTAAGAAGCAAGACTGCCAACCACCTAGATACCCATTAATAATTACACAACCCAAATAAAATTTATTTCTTTGCAAGATTACATTGAGATTATGAAATTACAATAATGAGATGCAGTGCAAAGAGCCACTATCATGCCTAGGCATTATGGGCAGACTTAATGGCTTACAGATTATTTAATGCTAAATAAACTGATCATAATTTGTTTAAGTTGTACATCTTTTTTTTATTTATAGTTAACAGTAATTTTACTCTAATTACAATAGTTTCAATAATAAATATTGAAATTATATTATGGGAATATAACATTGAGAGTTGTTGAAAGTAGTTTACAGTATGAGAATGCTACAACTGGGTGAAAGGCAGTATTGTTTTGGGTAGGTATTTATACTACAATGTAGTGTTAATAACTTATGAACTTTGGGTGTCTAGATTTGAAGTTTTAAGATTTAGGTAATTGGGAGATTTTTGGTTAAGTTAAATATTAAATATTTAGTTCAGGGCAATTAGGTGGCTTTTGAGAAGAGCCTTAAATTGGTATTCAGACCTGGTTACTTTGGTATTTACTGGTAATGAATTCCAAATTTTGGGGCCCCTCTATGTGCACAGAGTTTTTACACAGTGAGATATGGACACAGGGTACATCAAAAAGAGATCTGTCTTGTGTTGTGCTCGTGTGTCCTGTTAAGGTTGGCGAGATGAAGTTTGAGTGGAGGGTTTATGTTTGAGTGTAGTGTTCTATATATGTAGTAGGCACATGAATAAATATGGATGTTCTTAACGGTGAGCAGTTTTAGACTTTTGAATATTGGTGGAGTATGCTGTCAGGAGTGGGAATTTATCATTCTGATAACCTAAAAACAGTATTGACCTACACCGAATTGTAGCATTCTCATACTGTAAACTACCTTTAGCAAATCACAATGTTGTATTCCCATAATATAATTACAATAATTACTTTCGAATCTATTGTCCATTGTTGACAGGAATATAACTGAATCATGCTTCATAAAAAGCATTTTTGAAAATATGAATATATCCTTTGGTTTATATAAATTAGATTCATTTATAACTAATAGAACTATTGTACAACTATGATAAATATCTTTAATGTTAAGTAGAGAGTAAGTCATTAAATAAAGTCGGCCCATAATGCCTAAGCATAATACAGGCTCTCTTTGCACTGCAACCCATTATTGTTTACCTGGAGTTTACCTGGAGAGAGTTCCGGGGGTCAACGCCCCCGCGGCCCGGTCTGTGACCAGGCCTCAATACATAACTGCAATGTATTACTTGCAAATAAATAAATAAATTTGAATTTGACTGCAGCCTTTTGCTGGGTTATTAGTGGTCTTGGGTGATTTAACCCCTAAATGGTCCTAACGCATATATACGTTCTTACCGCTAGCGCCCCAAACGTATATATACATTTTATTTTTCCTGCCTCCAAATTTGGCACGATTGGCCCGAGATGCCTGGTCAGCATAGAATGGGTCTTAACACTCGGTGTGCACCATATTAAAAAAAGTCTGGGACTACTTAGTACCTTGTAGGAGCACCAGTTAAATTGAGCGCCAGCTAGAGCAAACAGTGCAGCAAACACCAGGATTCACTGATGTCATGTTATATTAACACTTCCCTTTTAAGAGGAAAGTGATGTTAACCCAAGTTTAGGGTCTGTATCTATCTCTCTCCATCTATCTCTCTCCATCTATCTCTCTCCATCTATCTCTCTCTCTCCATCTATCTCTCTCTCTCCATCTATCATCTCTCTCCATCTATTCTTCTATCTCCTCTATCTATCTCTCTCATCTTTCTATCTCTTCATCTATCTATCTCTCTCCATCTCTATCTATCTCATCTATCTCTCTCTTCCTATCTATCTCTCTCATCTCCATCTATCTCTCATCTCTCCTATCTATCTCTCTATCTCTCATCTATCTCTCATCTATCCATCTATCTTCTCTCTCATCTATCTCTCATCATCTCCATCTATCTCTCTTCATCATCTATCTTCTCTCTCCATCTATCTCTCTTCTCCATCTTCTCTATCTCTCCATCTATCCTCTCTCATCTATCTCTCTCTCTCCATCTCTCTCTCTCTCTCATCTTCTCTCTCTCTCCATCTATACCCTCCTTCCGACATACTGATCCTGGTTCATTCGACGAATCCTCGTTATCCATAACTGTCCATAAGTCGCTTTCTCTGATTATCACATATATTTTTGTACATGCACTATTTATTTTTAAATGCTATTTTGTTTATTTCTGGTATCTATCTCTCTCACTTACTTTCTATGCTGATCTCTACTGCTATCTTATACTGTACCATTGATAACACTGTGTCAACACAACCTATTCCATGAAATCTTGCGCTAAAACATCAGTCGTAGCTCAGTCATCGTAATCATCTCTATCACTATCTCGTATCATCATGTAGTGTATCTTTCTCTATCTTCCTATCTCTATCATCTCTATCTATCTATCTCTATCTTTATCTCATCTAACTATCTCTATCTATCCTATCTTTCTATCATCTATCTCTATATCTATCTCTACTCTCTATCTATCTCTATCTATTAATTATCTCTATATCTCTAATCTATCATCTAGTCTATCTTAGTATCACTATCTCTATCTCATCTATCTCAATCTATCTATCACACTAATCAAATCATTCTGACTTCTCATCTCTCTACTCTCTCTTCATCTCTTTCTCTCTATCTCTCCATCATCTCATCTATTCTATCTATCCTATCATCTTATCTATTCATCTATCTCTTAATCTTCTATCTCTATCTCTATCTATTTTCATATCCTTCTATCTATCTCAATCATCTGTCTATAATCTTCATACTATCATAACTATTATCAACTAAATCTATTATCTAAATTATCTTATCCTATCCTATCTCTATCATCTCTGATCTATCCTATCTATGCTCTTCTATCTCTATATACTATCTCTACATCATCTATCTCTATCTATCTATCACTATCTTTCTATCTTCTATCTCTATACTCTACACTATCTATCTATCTCTATCAATAAAAATCTATTCTTCAAATATTCTCTCTCGATCTTATAATCTTCTACCATCTTATCTATCTCTATTATCTCTATCTAATTCATATTACTAGTCTAATATATATCTCATTCACTATTAACTCTCTCTATCTTTATCTATCCTACTTCTTCTCTATCTCATCTCTGTATCTTCTATCTATCTATTAGCTCTTCAATGATCTCTCTAGATCTCTCTCTCTATATCTTATCTCTCTATCTTAGTCTTCTCTCTGCTATCTCTCATCTATCAATAGGTCTTTCTCTATCTCTCTTATCTCATCTTATCTTTCTATCTCTCTATCTCTATCTCTCTGCTCTCCCATCTCTTCTATCTCTATCTCTCTCTCTGCTATCTCTACTATCTTCTCTCTCTCTCTCAATCTATTACGGGTTCCTCCGACTTAGCGTGAGTTCATTCAGGTAGATCTTGTCGTAATCGAAATGGTCCTAAGTGACACTTCCTCTTGGGAAACCAACTATATTGTTGTGGAATGATTTTCATTTGTTTATCTATTATTGTTCTCTATATCTTTGGTAGTTCATGTCCTCTTATCTCTACTTTTTTATCTTTAATGTCGAATTCTGCACTATACTCAAAGGTTTAGATAAACATGGATGTACACCAAAGCAATTTTCAGTTCTAAAACGGTCGTTATAGTCTGATGTCATCATAGCAGTCAGGCTTTACTACTGAATCAAGGCGGTTAAGTATGTTTGGTAGAGTGTATTTATCGTCATTCCAATTATATTTTTCACTCCATTTCAATCTGAGTAGTTATTCCTTCCATTTTATCTTCTGTCTGTGTCTTATGTATCAATTATTAACTAAGTACTAAACACAGATACACATACAATTATAATAGTAAATATAGGATAAAAAGATCATTACGTCGTTCAAGTCGAGCTCCTCTGTAGAGAACGGAGTGACTCATATTGGGAATGCAGACAGGTGGAGGATAGACTGGATAGTGTATAAATCCCCTTTCATTCCTACTTACGCTTACCTCGGTGGGCCTCTCATCAAATGTCATCCTCAAATAGCGGTGAACAGTGGTCATGTCATGTGTTTGTGAAATGGTTCAGTCATTTTTCAGTACACAATAAAAAAGCCGTGTCATGTAGAAAGATTGGTTATAAATTGTCCCAAGTCTAGCATAAAACCTCATGGTATGGGGCCATTAATTTTAAAAGGATGAGACAAAAAAAAGATGGCAACTTCTGAAGTGACATCGAGTGGTCTTTGAGCAGAGTACTTTGCATCAATCAGCAATGACCTAATTTTGGTATTAATACTGTACAACAACTGCTGATCAATAAAGAAAAAATATTAAATTGGGGCATGGGCGAAGAAGTATAATATGACATTTGGAGTTAAGGATGTTGATGATATAACAAACAAGGAAGAGAAGGAGAGATGAGTGAAGAACATGCAAGGAGAGCTGATTAGTGGAACATAGAGAAATTTATGATAGTAGGAATGGAAGAGATAAAATAAGAGATTCGAGCAGAATTGTAAGTGCAAGAGATGAGGCACGTCAAGGTGGATAGTAGATGAGCCTCGGAAGTCTGAAGAGAGGATGACGTTTAGTGATGTATGTAAGAGTGAGAACGAATTGGAGCCTGTTTCAAGAAGGAGAATAGGTTTTGTCAAGTATGAGGGAGGGCTGAGGAAGATGATCCGGAAAAAGGTAATGTTTTGCTGCAGAGTTGCAAGGAGAGATTGGAAAGACAGTGGTAGAAGCAGAAAAGTGACGGGAATTTGAGGAGAAAGGAAGAGACAGAGTGTTAAGTGAGGATCTAGAAGGAAATATTGATGGAAGTTTGAAGTAGCTGTAAAGATGCAGAGGAGGGAGGATGAGTAGGTCAATTGGAATGTAATGAGAGAGGAGGAGGCCAAGGACACTTCCTATGGGGACACCGACTGGACTGGTTGAGTGGAAGAGTTTGGCTCCATTTGTGTACACATATTGGTCTGTTAAATAAGGTATAGACTTTAGGTAGTTGAGGGAGTGCCCTCTTATACCATAGTGTGTTAATTTAATGTGCAGCAAATCATGGCCAACCATATCAAAAGCTTTACATAAATCAATGAAGATTCCCAGCAGGACTTCTTTCTTCTCAAGAGCAGTGTATATGTAGTTATGGGGGGGGGGGAGGCATTGAATAAAGCACATTGTGCTTTATTAGTCCTGAATCCAAACTGACGGGTTTAGTATGTTGTGCGAGACAAGGTAGGAATATATCTGTATGAATTAATTTTTCTAAGATTTCAGAGATCAGAGGGAGGTTAGATGTTACCTGTATTTTTTTGTACCTCTGTATGTATGTTCAAATTATTAAATAAATAAATAAATAAATAAATAAATAAATAAATAAAAAGATATTGGTCTACAGTTATTCAAGTCGATTTGACCACCTCCTTTGTGGATCGGGGTGACCCCTCACTATTTTGGGAATTGCTGGGAAGGTGGAGGATTTGATGGATTTGTTAACCCTTTCAGGGGTGGTGCCGTACTAGTACAGCTTACGCGTCAGGGTTGGTGCCGTACTAGTATGCGTAAATTCTAGCGGCCTCAAATTAAGCGGGAAAACAGCTGGTACGCCTAGATGTGAGAGAATGGGTCTCCATGGTCAGTGTGTGTGGTATAAAAAAATCAAGGGCCCAGTGGTGCATTGTGGGAAAGCCATTTTATTACACTTTGTTCACCATGTCTAGCACTAAGAAACTCCTCACTCCTCGGCTAAGTGGGGCTCTTTTTTTCCCAAGTGAGAGATCAAACACAGATGGAAGTGTCAGTGAAGATGAATTTCATGGTTTTGAGGAGTTTGTGATCGAAAGCAATGCCCAGGAAACGTGAAGGAAGGAAGAAGGAAGGAAGAAAGGAAGAGATGAGAGGAAGAAAGGAAGAGATGAGAGGAAGAAAGGAAGAGATGAGAGGAAGAAAGGAAGAGATGAGAGGAAGGAAGGAAGAGATGAGAGGAAGGAAGAGATGAGAGGAAGGAAGGAAGAGATGAGAGGAAGGAAGGAAGAGATGAGAGGAAGGAAGGAAGAGATGAGAGGAAGAAAGGAGGAAAGGAAGAGATGAGAAGAAGAAAGGAAGAGATGAGAGGAAGGAAGGAAGACAGGAAGAGATGAGAGGAAGAAAGAAAGGAAGACAGGAAGAGATGAGAGGAAAAAAGAAAGGAAGACAGGAAGAGATGAGAGGAAAAAGAAAGGAAGAAAGGAAGAGATGAGAGGAAGAAAGGAAGGAAGAAAGGAAGAGATGAGAGGAAGAAAGGAAGGAAGAAAGGAAGAGATGAGAGGAAGAAAGGAAGAGATGAGAGGAAGAAAGGAAGAGATGAGAGGAAGGAAGGAAGAGATGAGAGGAAGGAAGGAAGAGATGAGAGGAAGGAAGGAAGAGATGAGAGGAAGGAAGGAAGAGATGAGAGGAAGGAAGGAAGAGATGAGAGGAAGGAAGGAAGAGATGAGAGGAAGGAAGGAAGAGATGAGAGGAAGGAAGGAAGAGATGAGAGGAAGGAAGGAAGAGATGAGAGGAAGGAAGGAAGAGATGAGAGGAAGAGATGAGAGGAAGGAAGGAGGAAAAGAAGAGATGAGAGGAAGGAAGGAGGAAAGGAAGAGATGAGAAGAAGAAAGGAGGAAAGGAAGAGATGAGAAGAAGAAAGGAAGAGATGAGAGGAAGGAAGGAAGGAAGAGATGAGAGGAAGGAAGGAGGAAAGGAAGAGATGAGAGGAAGGAAGGAGGAAAGGAAGAGATGAGAGGAAGGAAGGAGGAAAGGAAGAGACGAGAGGAAGGAAGGAGGAAAGGAAGAGATGAGAGGAAGGAAGGAGGAAAGGAAGAGATGAGAGGAAGCAAGGAGGAAAGGAAGAGATGAGAGGAAGCAAGGAGGAAAAGAAGAGATGAGAGGAAGAAAGGAAGAGGAGAGGAAGAAAGGAGGAAAGGAAGAGACGAGAGGAAGGAAGGAAGGAAGAGACGAGAGGAAGGAAGGAAGGAAGAGACGAGAGGAAGGAAGGAAGAAAGGAAGAGACGAGAGGAAGGAAGAAAGGAAGAGACGAAAGGAAGAAAGAAAGGAAGAGACGAAAGGAAGAAAGGAAGAGACGAGAGGAAGGAAGGAAGGAAGAGACGAGAGGAAGGAAGGAAGAAAGGAAGAGACGAGAGGAAGGAAGGAAGAAAGGAAGAGACGAGAGGAAGGAAGAAAGGAAGAGACGAAAGGAAGAAAGAAAGGAAGAGACGAAAGGAAGAAAGGAAGAGACGAGAGGAAGGAAGGAAGAAAGGAAGAGACGAGAGGAAGGAAGGAAGAAAGGAAGAGACGAGAGGAAGGAAGGAAGAAAGGAAGAGATGAGAGGAAGGAAGGAGGAAAGGAAGAGATGAGAGGAAGGAAGGAGGAAAGGAAGAGATGAGAGGAAGGAAGGAGGAAAGGAAGAGATGAGAGGAAGGAAGGAGGAAAGGAAGATATGAGAGGAAAGAAGGAGGAAAAGAAGATATGAGAGGAAAGAAGGAGGAAAGGAAGAGATGAGAGGAAGGAAGGAGGAAAGGAAGAGATGAGAGGAAGGAAGGAGGAAAGGAAGAGATGAGAGGGAGGAAGGAGGAAAGGAAGAGATGAAAGGAAGGAAGAAAGGAAGAGATGAGAGGAAGGAAGAAAGGAAGAGATGAGAAAAAGAAGGGAAGTAAGGAGACCATGAACTTAGGATAACCCAAAAAATTCAGACAGTGACTTATTTCCATGTGGGTTGGTGGGGGGAGGAGAGGAAGCTGACAGGCAGTGATCGTGGTGAGTGATGGTGTAATTTGTCATTGTGACACTAATTATGCTGGTGACTCAGCATATTTACAAGTCCACCCCCACACAACAACTATGAGCTTTACAGAAGCTGTAGCAGTTCTGGGAAGTGCCCAGTGACTTTGTATGTGTATATATGTGACAGAAAAATAGTAATAAACATTTTTTATTGTTGGTCTGTGTAAACATGTTTTGTAAACAATATAATGACTGTGCGGTTATTGTGTAGCATACGAGTGAATATACATTCAATATACCTTATATTGATCTTGCAGGCCATAAAATTAATTGAATGAAGAAAAAAAGGAAGTAAGGAAGGAGGGAAGGTAGGAAGGAAGGAAGAAGGAAGGAAGAAGGAAGGAAGAAGGAAGGAAGGAAGAAGGAAGGAAGAAGGAAGGAAGAAGGAAGGAAGGAAGAAGGAAGGAAGGAAAGAGGAGGGAAGGTAGGTAGGAAGAGATGAGAGGATGGAAGGAAGGATGCAAGTAAAGAAGGAAGATAGGTTTGTGGGGAGGAAGGGATGTGTTGTGGAAGGCAGTGAGGTTGAGTGGTGGTATGATGCATCATTGTGACAAGACACAATGGTGACTCGGCATATTTACATATCCACTCACATATAAGCTTTCAGAACCTCTTGTAGTTATAGGAACCTATCCAGTGACTATGTATGTGTGTATGTGTGTATGTATGTATGTATGTGTATATATATATATATATATATATATATATATATATATATATATATATATATATATATATGATAGAAAAATAGTTATAAACATTTTTTATTGTTGGTTTGTGTAAACATTTTTTGTAAACAATTTAATGACAGCAAAGTTTGTGCTGTTATTGTGTAGAATACAATGAGTGAATATATACCCTAAGTCTTTATATTGGTCTCAGAGGCCATAAAAGTTACTTGAAAAAATAAAATACAGTGGACCCCCGCTTAACGATCACCTCCAAATGCGACAAATTATGTAAGTGTATTTATGTAAGTGCGTTTGTACGTGTATGTTTGGGGGTCTGAAATGGACTAATCTACTTTACAATATTCCTTATGGGAAAAAATTCGGTCAGTACTGGCACCTGAACATACTACTGGAATGAAAAAAGTTCGTTAACCGGGGGTCCACTGTACAGTGGAACCTCTATTTACGAGTGCATCCACGTGCGAGTTTTTCCAGATACAAGCAGCTGCTCGGTCGATTTTTCGCTTCCAGACGCGAGCAAAATTTCCAGATGCGAGCGGGCCTCAAGGGAGGTTAATTGACACTGGTGAGGGGGCTCTTGCTCTTGATCTAGGGAATTGGATCTCAGTTGTTTGTTGGAATATCTTATTGAAACTTGGGCAATGTATGATGAAAAGATGGTTCTTAACGTACACTAAAAATGAAAGAAATCAGACAATAAAAAACGGAGTTTACTTCTCAGCCATTAGCCTCCCCTTAGCGGTATATTTTCGTATGGTTTTAATGGTTGTATTCTCATTTTATTTGGTCTCATGTGATAGAATTTAAGACATACTACAAAAATAAATATGATTTTAATTGGTTTCACCTTGAAAAGTACCTTGAAATTGAGCTCAAAATAGCAGAAATGTTCGATTCTTTGGCGACATCAGTGGCAGACAATGTGAAGCAGCAGTGGCAGACAACGTGAAGCAGCAGTGGCAGACAACGTGAAGCAGCAGTGGCAGACAACGTGAAGCAGCAGTGGCAGACAACGTGAAGCAGCAGTGGCAGACAATAACAGCCTACGTGAGTATTTCTTACCTAATCCACGTGTCGAACTCCCACATGATAAAGCAGCAGTGGCAGACAACGTGAAGCAGCAGTGGCAGACAACGTGAAGCAGCAGTGGCAGACAACGTGAAGCAGCAGTGGCAGACAACGTGAAGCAGCAGTGGCAGACAACGTGAAGCAGCAGTGGCAGACAACGTGAAGCAGCAGTGGCAGACAACGTGAAGCAGCAGTGGCAGACAACGTGAAGCAGCAGTGGCAGACAACGTGAAGCAGCAGTGGCAGACAACGTGAAGCAGCAGTGGCAGACAACGTGAAGCAGCAGTGGCAGACAACGTGAACCAGCAGTGGCAGACAACGTGAAGCAGCAGTGGCAGACAACGTGAACCAGCAGTGGCAGACAACGTGAACCAGCAGTGGCAGACAACGTGAACCAGCAGTGGCAGACAACGTGAAGCAGCAGTGGCAGACAACGTGAAGCAGCAGTGGCAGACAACGTGAAGCAGCAGTGGCAGACATCGTGAGGCAGCAGTGGCAGACATCGTGAGGCAGCAGTGGCAGACATCGTGAGGCAGCAGTGGCAGACATCGTGAGGTAGCAGTGGCAGACATCGTGAGGTAGCAGTGGCAGACATCGTGAGGTAGCAGTGGCAGACATAGTGAGGTAGCAGTGGCAGACATCGTGAGGTAGCAGTGCCAGACATCATGAGGTAGCAGTGGCAGACATCATGAGGTAGCAGTGGCAGACATCATGAAGCAGCAGTGGCAGACATCATGAAGCAGCAGTGGCAGACATCATGAAGCAGCAGTGGCAGACATCATGAAGCAGCAGTGGCAGACATCATGAAGCAGCAGTGGCAGACATCATGAAGCAGCAGTGGCAGACATCATGAAGCAGCAGTGGCAGACATCATGAAGCAGCAGTGGCAGACATCATGAAGCAGCAGTGGCAGACATCATGAAGCAGCAGTGGCAGACATCATGAAGCAGCAGTGGCAGACATCATGAGGTAGCAGTGGCAGACATCATGAGGTAGCAGTGGCAGACATCATGAGGTAGCAGTGGCAGACATCATGAGGTAGCAGTGGCAGACATCATGAAGCAGCAGTGGCAGACATCATGAGGTAGCAGTGGCAGACAACATGAAGCAGCAGTGGCAGACATCATGAAGCAGCAGTGGCAGACATCATGAAGCAGCAGTGGCAGACATCATGAAGCAGCAGTGGCAGACATCATAAAGCAGTAGTGGCAGACATCATGAGGTAGCAGTGGCAGACATCATAAAGCAGCAGTGGCAGACATCATGAGGTAGCAGTGGCAGACAACATGAAGCAGCAGTGGCAGACATCATGAAGCAGCAGTGGCAGACATCATGAAGCAGCAGTGGCAGACATCATAAAGCAGTAGTGGCAGACATCATGAGGTAGCAGTGGCAGACATCATAAAGCAGCAGTGGCAGACATCATGAGGTAGCAGTGGCAGACATCATGAAGCAGCAGTGGCAGACATCATGAGGTAGCAGTGGCAGACAACATGAAGCAGCAGTGGCAAAGTGTAGCATTAAGAGTGTAGCAATTAAGTGTAGCAATTAAGTGTAGCATTAATAGTGTAGCATTTATAAGTCCCTGACGTTTTTGGGTTATCCTAGGTTCTCTACACATGTAGTCAGGAGCAGGAATGGCCACTGTGGTGGCCCTATAAACACCAACAACAACAATGGCTGCTGTCACCACCACTAGCCACATACCTAATAACATTTTATTCATTCTAGTGTACTTATCATGTTTCTATGTTATTAATATCGTTTATGTCACATTACATGAATTGTGACAGATAAATAAGCGGTAGAGTTGATACATGTATTAGGGAAATTATTAAAGTATTTTCTTGTGCCTGGAATTCCACTGGAACGAATTAATTCCATTTCAATTAATTTAACCCTTTCAGGGTCAGTGCCGTAGATCTACGGCTTTACATTGAGGGTCCAAACCGTAGATCTATGCCAAAATTCTAGCGGCGTCAAATTTAGCATGAGAAGGCTGGTAGGCCTACATCTGAGAGAATGGGTCAGGGTGGTCAGTGTGCACACTATAGAAAAAATCTGGACCCCCTTCATGGCATTGTGGGAATGCCGCCAAAGTAGCTTTGTTCATCGTGCCTGGTGGCAAGGAAGCTCTCACTCCCCACTAGCTCTCCAGGCGAATTCTGACTCTCCTCTTCACAACTTACAGTTCTAAGACTGATGGAAGTATAGCTGAAGAGGAATTACATGGTTTTGAACCATATGGTACCATTGTACCATGTGGTACATTGTACCATGTGGTACATTGTACCATATGGTACATATGGTACAGGGGTGTTTGGGGTGTTCAGGGAGGGGTAGTACCTCTGGCATGGGGGAGCTTGTCGTGCCCTTCTCGGGGCAGCTCACCAGCTTTTGGTCCCCACCTGACGCCCAGCTCACACTTGTGGCTCCAAGTAGCTGTTAGCATGCGACAGCAGCCACACCCCGGGCAACGGCTTCGACAGGCCGGCTAAACCAAGTGAGGGCAGCAGTCAGGTTATTGACCCCCGGTAAAATCAACTAGGGCTTGCCTACCTAAGCATGGGAAGACTGGCTCTGGCGGACCGCGCGGATGAAACCACTAGATTGGTTCAACGGGCAGAAAGGCAGTTCCAGCAAGGCGTTGTGGAGCGCTAAGGGCACGATGAGGCCCTAAGGACATCCTAGTCATCCACTGCATCCGATCCCATCTCCAGTCGTTTCGACTTTGTCTTGCCACTGGCCTCAGATGGCTCCGGACGAGAGTGTGAGGTCGACGCTGCGCAACTCTTCCTTACTTTAAACAAAGTCACAGCGCATGTCATCAGTCATCCTTTACCCCACCTCATCACCCAAGACCTGTGGCGGGGGGCGGCGGCGAAGCGACGGTGTGGGTACACTGGAAGTCGTACCGCAGACTGCAACAGGCGGCTGGATAGGGTCTTTCTTTCCGACAGAGCAGCGGTGGAGTTGGCGCCGTCTGAGGACTGAGCAGCCCTCTTCAGGAATGCACTGCTCACCCCCAGGCATGAGGAACGGACAGAAAAGGTGCCCCAAAAACATTGCCTGCCCACGAAACCCTGCCTTTACAGGGTTGGCGGGCCCCCTTTTTCATGCGGTCGAAACAAGAATATGCAGTCGAAATACAAGACACAAAGAAAAACAAGTTTACCCTTTAAACCCTTGCCCCTGGAATGCCCATGTTTCGACGGGGAGACTCAGACAGACCTCAGAGAGTACAGAAATCCACAAATAATGCCGTAGCATTGACATCATGCTAAGTGGGACTAGACTTGTGGGCGGGGGGAAAACTGCAAAAAGAGGGAAAGAAACCCTTCTTTTGTCCGGGCGAGGAGCCGAGGAGAGACGGAAGGGGGAGTTGGTTTTGTAGTGAAGTACCCCTCTTTGGGAAGTGGGGGCCCCACCAAAGGGTGAACGATCGCTTATGCAATGGACCCCCTTGTCCTGTGGACAAAAGTTTGCCATATGTCAGGCTTCCCCCCAATGCCCAACACAGAGGGGTTTAAAGGAAAAGTTTATGAAGACCTGAACCCCGTCTCACACTGCCCCCAGTGAGATAAGCTATCTCCTTGGCGCTTTAATGCGAGAGTGGTCGTGACGCCCCCCTGGGGGGGATGATGGAAAGCATGGGGTGGGAAGTTTGCAATAGAAAGGGGCCTGTGCTCTTCGCCCTGGCCGAACACGACCTTTTGATCACCAACACCGTTTCAGCCCCCTCCCCGCAACGGACACATGGATGCATGCGTTCAAACATGGCATCTCATTATTATGTCATCGTCGGGAAAGAGGGCAGGGGGTGTCGAGTCACGAAGGCCCATGTGGGGCGCGGAAGGGGGACGACCATGCCTATGTCTCGAAACTCAAGCCCCATGTCCGCCCAGGAAAGCCCTCAGGGTAAAAAACCCCCAAAATGCCTAAAACGCGGCAAGCTAAAGGCCACAAGCATGCAGCCCTTTGCAGAAATCCGGGAAAACCGCTTGGAGTCCGTCTGGGAGTTCAAAAGTGAAGCAGCATGGTCGCACTTGTGTACGTGTACAGAAGCATGGAGTGTCTGGGCCCCGGCCCCAGGAAGACAGGAGGGTTTCGAGAACATGCACAGAAATCCAGCAGCTGCTGGAAAAAAAAACGAAAGGCTACATGGCCCAATCAAGCCCCAAAAGTCCACAGCAAAGCAAGATGTATGAAAAAACATAGCGCAATACCCAGCGAAAAATGCGTGAAAGCAAGATTTGCCAAAGCAACAAAGCGTGAGATTCGGGCTTTGCGACAGAAATGTATAAAGAATTCTATGAGGGGCCTGAAGAAATCTAGGGCCCCAAAACCCCTCGGGACATACCATCCCAGAAAGGGGAAAACGCTGTCCAGAAAAGGGAAAATTCTAGAGAGATGGGCAAAAATTTTTGGACAGGTGTAAACCGCCATCCCCCATCAACGATGAAGTATCGAACGTCTCCCTCGATTCCGCCCAACGTGAGCTGAATGCCCCCCCACTTTGGAGGGGGACTCAGAAGCAATAGTCAACTTCAGTGGAAAAATCCTGGGTCTGAACCATCCCAGTAAGTCACAAAGAAGGCGGAATGGCAGGCAGAGAAACTTCCCAAACTTTCCCAGTTTGTTGGCAGTAGAGACATTTCCCTCAGGATTTTAAAAAGTGTTCCCATGTGATCTTAAAAAAAAAGGAAACGCCAGGCATGCGAAACCACCGTGGTATCTCCCTGTCCCATCGCAGGAAACCCCGGTGAGTTTATCAATTGGCTCAAAGAAATCTAAGCAAAGGGCTCCTACTGAAACCAGTGCAGCTTCGGAAAGATTGCGGGACTATCAACATGGGTTTGTGCTAGACGTACGGAGAAAGTCAGGAAAAGAACGCCAATTGTACTCCCCCTAGTCGATTTTACCCAAGGCTTCAACACTGTTAGTAGAGAGGGTTTGGAGAACATGGTAAAGTATGGCTGCCCAAAAAACGTTTATCGCCTCGTACGCCAATTCATGGAATGGGTGGCCGAGTCAAGAAAACGGAGGGGGAGTCTAAACCATTCCAGTCTCAAAGGAGTGAAACAAGGTGGTGCTTGCTCCCCCCCTGTTTGCCCGATGTTTCAGCCATGTTCAGAGCATTAGGGGGCAGCGGGTCGGGGATCAGGTACCCCAGATGGGTCGGGCTTCAATTGGGGTTCAAGCAAAAAACCAGGTGCAATGACACATCAATGACCCGTATTTGCTGATGACTGCCCTCAACGCTGCTTTTAGAAGCCGCTGCAGCACAGTGTTGCATTCCTTTTACGCCTGAAAACTTCGGGCTGACAAAACATTTTAAAAGAAAGACTGAAGGATGACCAGCCTGCTCCGGGGAAAAACGTATGTTGAGCGAACATCCCATGAACAGGGCAGGAAAGAAAGGTAGACAAATTTTCCCCACTCGGGTTCCCCCTTTCCCGAAACGTTGTCATCGTTTAGAGGTGAATGCCCGCTTGCCAAAACAGTGCACCTTCGGGAGGCTCCCAAGAATGTATGGAACCCAAGGGCATCCCACAGCACAAGATCAAGGTTACGAGCTAGTCCTCCCCACTTCTTTGGTGCGAAAACCCGGACTGTCTAAAATCACGCAAGAAGTTGAACCATTTTCACACCAGCTCAGAAAAATTCTTGGATCAAATGGCAAAAAAATAGTCCAGAACAGAAGTGCTGACTACGTGGCTGCTGATTCAATCCTATGCGGCTTCGTGGGCAGGTCCATTGTCGCATGCCCGACCTGGCTGCAAAGAAACCGTTTGGCGAACTGCAGAGGAAAGCGTTCAAGGAGGCAAAAGAAGCGTTAAGGACACCCTTTTAAGATGCTTGAAAATTTCAAATCACACACGATGTGGTAGTGTATCAGGAAGGAAAGATGGCGAGCAGTTGTCCAGAAAGGGGCAAAATCCTGCGAGGGAAGCAGAATCTCCTAGTGGAGCGCAAAAGGGAGGGAGGAAGCCAGGCCCTAGACCCCCCATGCCCCCAACCCCTTCCCTGTCCACACTGCCCGAGAACGTTTCCTGGCGGATTTGGCCTTTAAAGTCATTTGCGTACCCCCCATTTTGACCCCAGGATGATAGTGGTCCTCGTCGAAACGATGACAAACAAAAAAAATGGTACATTTACCCTAGGTACTTGTAATATGGGACATTGCCCCATGGTAAATTTTACCTTTTGGTAATTGTACCCTTTGGTACTTGTACCTATGGGACATTGACCATATGGACATTGTACCAATGGTCTTTACCCTATGGTACATTTACCCATATGGAACACTATACATATGGTACATTTACCCTATGGAAACTATACCCAAAGGGGACAGTGCAGGGGCCCTATGGAAATAAGCGTACCCCTTTTTTGGGTTATCCCAGGTTCCCAAACTAGCTGTAAGTTGGTTTTATGTAATTTTGTGTGACCTAAAAACTTATTATGATGCCCATTTGGGTTGAGTTGTTTATTTAGATTCAGAAATACAAATTCATGGATATTTTAAAAATAGCCGCATATGAAAAACCTGGATACCAATAAAGTCGGTGACTTATTTCCATGGGATCTTTGTATCTGTACCCTATGGTGTCCCGATGTATGTTACCCTGTACCACATGGACCCCGTACCATATGGCCCGTCCATATGGCCCCGTACCATAGGTACCCCCGTGCCACGGGGGCCCTGCACCCCTGGGGACCCTGCCCTAGGGTACCCCGCACCATAGGGTACCCTGACCAAGGGTACCCTGACCATAGGGTACCCCCGCCCATAGGGTACCCTGCCCCATAGGGTACCCTGCCCATTGGGTACCCCGCACCTTTGTTTTCCTGTCTGCATGGTCCCCATACCATATATACAATGTACTAAGGTACCCTGTAACTATGATCCATTACCATATGGTCAATAGGTGGCGTTTGTGGATGAGACACTAGCCAAAATGAGTGGGGACGCAAGCTGCTACGACCGCAGTTTTCCAAGACAAAGCCTTTGCTCACCTCAAGGAACATGTCGGTTCCTGTACTTTGTTAAAAATATATAGAAAATTACTTTAAAATACAAATTTTTGTATTTTTGTTGTAAACAAATTTGTAAACAAAATAATGATGAAAATGTAAGTGTGTTTATTGTGTTGAATACAACAGTACCATATGGTACCATTGCACCATATGGTACCATTGTATCATATGGTGTCATTGTACCATATGGTACCATTGTATCATATGGTGCCATTGTACTATATGGTACCACTGTATCATGTGCCATTGTACCATATTCTACCATATGGTACCATTGTACTATATGGTACCGTTGTATTCAACACAATAACCACACTAATATTTTCATCATTTTGTTTACAATAAACTTGTTCACAAGTTTTGTAAGCAATATAATGATAAACAAATTAGTGCAGTTATTGTGTTGAATACAATGAGTGTACACTTATACAATTTACAGTGGACCCCCGCATAACGATATTAATCCGTTCATGAGAGCTCATTGTTATGCGAAATTATCGTTATGCGAATGAATTTTCCCCATAAGAAATAATGGAAATCAAATTAATCCGTGCAAGACACCCAAAAGTATGAAAAAAAAAAATTTTACCACATGAAATATACATTTTCCTACACACAAAGAGAAGGATACATGCACAATAGTAGAGTAGTACATGCACAATATATATTGTGCATGTACTACTCTACTAAATGAAGAATAAATGACATTTACCTTTATTGAAGATGTAGCAATGACTGATGAGACACTGTGTCCTGGGAGTGCCTTTTCCTCCTGAGTACTGTAGGTCCTGTTTGGCATTTTCTTCCAGAACAGGCCTTATCACACTGTGTATGCCACTACAATTCTTAAATCTCTCAAACCAACCTTTGCTGGCTTTAAATTCACCAATATGAGCACTAGTTCCAGGCGTTTTTCCCTGTTCACCTGGGTGTTAGTCGACTGGTGTGGGTTGCATCCTGGGAGACAAGATTAAGGACCCCAATGGAAATAAGTTAGAGAGTCCTCGATGATGCACTGACTTTCTTGGGTTATCCTGGGTGGCTAACCCTCCGGGGTTGTTTCTCGGTAATTGTTTGATGTTAAGCCACACCAACAACACTCTCTCCACGTCTTCGAGTAATACAGCTGATGGTGGTGCAGCAACAACAACAGCTGTGGTGCAGCTGACCATGGTGCAGCAGCAGCTGTGGTACAGCTGCAGCTGTGGTGCAGCAGCAGCTGACTGGTCCAATTTATCAGCTGACCGTGGTGCAGCAGCAGCTGACTGTGGTACGATAGTATTTATCACCCTTTTTACCACAGGGTTGGCACTAGAAGCTTTCTTTGGGCCCATGGTGGCGTATTTAGCAGTTACAAGCACTATAAATAATGGAATAATACAAAATGTATCGAATGTATGCATGCAACCGGCCACCCTGGCTTGTAAACAATGACTGCAAGGCAGGCGCTCAGGCTGGACGGACAGGTTCGGGACGAGTCATGTTCAGAAACAGCTGACCGTGGCGCAGCAGCAGCTGACCGTGGGCCGCAGCAGCAGCTGACCGTGGCGCAGCAGCACCTGACCGTGGCGCAGCAGCACCTGACCGTGGCGCAGCAGCACCTGACCGTGGCGCAGCAGCACCTGACCGTGGCGCAGCAGCACCTGACCGTGGCGCAGCAGCACCTGACCGTGGCGCAGCAGCACTGACCGGGGCGCGCAGCAAGCACCTGACCGTGGGCGCAGCAGCACCTGACCGTGGCGCAGCAGCCCCTGACCGTGGCGCGCAGCACCTGACCTGGCGCAGCAGCACCTGACCGTGGGCAGCAGCACCTGACCGTGGCGCAGCAGCACCTGCCCGGGTGGCGCAGCAGCACCCTGACCGTGGCCCGCAGCAGCAGCTGACCGTGGCGCAGCAGCAGCTGACCGTGGCGCAGCAGCAGCTGACCGTGGTGCAGCAGCAGCTGACCGTGGTGCAGCAGCAGCTGACCGTGGTGCAGCAGCAGCTGACCGTGGTGCAGCAGCAGCTGCCCGTGGTGCAGCAGCAGCTGACCGTGGTGCAGCAGCAGCTGACCGTGGTGCAGCAGCAGCTGACCGTGGTGCAGCAGCAGCTGACCGTGGTGCAGCAGCAGCTGACCGTGGTGCAGCAGCAGCTGACCTTTGGTGCAGCAGCAGTGACCGTTGGTGGGGGCGCAGCAGCTGACCGTGGTGCAGCAGCAGCTGACGTGGTTGCAGCAGCAGCTGACCGTGGTGCAGCAGCAGCTGACGTGGTGCAGCAGCAGCTGACCGTGGTGCAGCAGCAGCTGACCGTGGTGCAGCAGCAGCTGACCGTGGTGCAGCAGCAGCTGACCGTGGTGCAGCAGCAGCTGACCGTGGTGCAGCAGCAGCGACCGGGGGTGCAGCAGCAGCTAAACCGTGGTGCAGCAGAAGCTGACCGGGGTTTGCGCAGCAGCTGACCGTGGTGCAGCAGCAGTGACCGTGGTGCAGCAGCAGCTGACCGTGGTGCAGCGCAGCTGACCGTGGTGCAGCAGCAGCTGCCCGTGGTCCCAGCAGCAGCTGACCGTGGTGCAGCAGCGTGACCGTGGTGCAGCAGCAGCTGACCGTGGTGCAGCAACAGCTGACCGTGGTGCAGCAACAGCTGACCTTTGGTGCAGCAACAGCTGACCGTGGTGCACCCAACAGCTGACCGTGGTGCAGCAACAGCTGGCTGGTCCAGCAACAGCTGGCTGGTCCAGCAACAGCTGGCTGGTCCAGCAACAGCTGGCTGGTCCAGCAACAGCTGGCTGGTCCAGCAACAGCTGGCTGATCCAGCAACAGTGGCTGATCCAGCAACAGCTGGCTAAATCCAGCAACAGCTGGCTGATCCAGCAACAGCTGGCTGACCCAGAAAACAGCTGGCTGACCCAGCAACAGCTGGCTGATCCAGCAACAGCTGGCTGATCCAGCAACAGCTGGTGATCCAGCAACAGCTGGCGATCCAGCAACAGCTGACTGATCCAGCAACAGCTGACTGATCCAGCAACAGCTGTACGTGGTGCGGGCAGCAGCTAACTGATCCAGCAACAGCTGACTGGTACAGCAACAGTGATCGTGGTGCAACAGCAGCTGACTGATTCAGCAACAGCTGACGGTCCAACAACAGCTGAACGTGGTGCAGCAGCAGCTGACTGATTCAGCAACAGCTGACTGGCCCAAAAAACAGTGATCGTGGTGCAGCAGCAGCTGACTGACCCAGCAACAGCTGACTGGTCCAAAAAACAGCTGATCGTGGTGCAGCAGCAGCTGACTGACCCAACAACAGCTGATCGTGGTGCAGAAGCAGCTGATGATCCGCAACAGCTGATCGAGGTGCAACAGCAGCTGACTGATCCAGCAACAGCTGCCCTGGTCAAGCAACAGCTGACCGTGGTGCAGCAGCAGCTGACTGGGGGTATGATAGTATTTCTCACCCTTTTTACCACTGGGTTAGCACTAGAGGCTTTCTTGGGGCCCATGGTCACTTTTTTTGCAGATGAAATCACCAAAAATGCTGTAATAATACGAATGTTCCGATTGTATGCTTGGATGTTCCCGCAGGGGTTTTGGTTTTGGTAAACAATGCCACCGGGGAACATGTGAAGCTGGTCAGGCCGCACATTAGAAGCGTCTCGGACGAATAGCAATTGAGCGAGTTTTTTAGCGGTATGCGAGGCAAAATTTTAGTGATAAAATGTATCGGTATGAGGATTTAACGTTATGTGATGCCAACGGTATGCGAGGGTCCACTGTACATTATACTGGTCTCACAGGCCACAAATGTTACTAGAAAAAGAAAAAAAAATTAGAAAAGAAAAAGGTATAAAAAATATAAAATAAAAAAAATGCGATTTTGCGGAAGTCACTGATGTTGCCGCCACCCGGTCATTTTGGGTTAACTTCCCGCCGCTGTATCTCGGTAAGTACTGAGATACATAAATATTTTTAATTCTTTAAGAAAAAATAATTTTTTTTTTTTTCAAAATTTCTTGGACACTAGGGCACCCCTTCAGATTTTGGCCTTGGACCCTGAAAGGGTTAAATAAGGAAAACTAACTCTGTAAACGAACAAATCCAGTTGCGAGCAAGGTCACAGAATGGATTAAACTCGTAAGTAGAGGTTCCACTGTATTGAAAAATAAAAGAAAAAGGTAGGAAAAAACAAAATATACTATTACCGGGTGACTGGCAGTCGGCGATGTTGCCATATGCAGTTCAATTTCTGTCAACTTCACACCTCCATATCTCCATAAGTATTGACAGCAAAATTTTTTTTTTGGCTTATAATACTCACAAAAAAAACTATCATTTCATAAGAAAAAAATTTTTTTCAAATTATTATTATAATAATAAGAAGCGTAAACCACAAGGGCTATACAGTGCTGCAGAGCAGGAAGGAAGCAAGGATATCAGGTGGCAAAAGGGAGAGGGATGATTAGTAGGTTATGGAGAACAGTGGGATAGTGGATAGTGCAGGAGTAGAGGGTAGCAAGAGATTGAGGTAGAAAGGGTTGGGGAGTAAATCAGTTGTCGAGAAGTCAATGAGAGAGTCAGGATTAAAGGAGGGTCCATCAGCAAGAAGGGAAGGTAGAGAGAGGTAGTAGAGCAGAGACGACACTGGAGGTAAATTCTGCGTGCTCGCTGATAGAGAGGGCAGTCTAACAGAATGTGGCTAACCGATACTGGAACCTGACACTTCTCACAGAGAGGAACAGGGTGCCTCTCCATGAGATACCCATGAGTAAGACGAGTCTGGCCAATGCGAAGATGGGAGAGAGTAGTCTCCCAACCTCGACAGTGATGACAAGATGATGGCCAGTAACCAATACTCGGCTTAATAGACTGAAGTTTGTTACCAAGCAGATTAGACCAACGTTGTTGTCAATGGGTGTGAAGGTGGGTAGCTATTACAGCAAAATAGTCCGTAAATGGAACACCTATATGAAATAGTAGGTCATGTACTGCTGACTGCACAGCAGTGTCTGCCTGTTCATTGCCCTGTATGTCAACATGACCAGGGACCCAACAAAAAACAATATCTTTATGCTTGGTAGAGATGCAGCGTAGCCAAAGTTGGATACGGAGAACTAGGGGGGCGAGCTGTATCAAATTTTCGTATAGCCTGTAAAGCACTAAAGGAGTCTGAGACAACCACAAATGATGACACAGGCATAGATGCAATATGGATAAGTGCTGCAAGAATGGCATACAATTCAGCTGTAAAAATGCTAGCCAAGGACAGTAAATGTCCTTGCACGACACTGTCCGGAAACGCTGCCACGAATCAGACACCATCAGAAGACTTAGAGCCACCTGTGTACACTGCGATGGCATGAGAATGAGAGCAGAAGTGGTCAAGAAAAAGAGAGCGGGAAGCTACCGTAGGCAGTTGGGCTTTTGCGCAAGGGAGTGAGAAAGAACAGACTCAAACAGCTGGAACTTCCCAGGGGGGCAGGGAAAAGTGAGATGCTACATGAACATAGAAAGGTGGTAACTGAAGGGAAGACAAGAGCAAATGTAGGCAAAGAGAAAAGGGACGGAGCAAACAGGGGCGACGAACAAATAAAGAATGTCTACTAACATCGGTGACTATTCTATATATGGAAAGATTACGGAGATCATGAGAGCGAACACAGTAGTGAAGGCAATGGGCATCATGGTGATTGGACAAGGATGGAATATTCGCTTCAGCATAGAGGCTCTCAACAGGGGTAGAGCGAAAAGCACCAAGGCATAAATGTAATCCCAGGTGATGGATGGGATTAAGGCTAGAGGGAGTAGCAGGAGAGGCCACTGACTAGATCTTGCCACCATAATCGAGTTTCGATAAAATGAGGGCTGAATGTAGGCAAAGGAGAGTTCGACGATCAGCTCCCCATGAAAGATGAGCAAGAGTTAACCCTTTCAGGGGCCAGAGGCCAAATTTCAAAGTGTGCACCAGTGCCCAAGAATTTTCAAAAAATTTTTTTTTTTTTCTTATGAAATGGTAGAGAATCTTTTTCTCAAGGTAATAAAACAAAAAGTACAAAATTTGATGGAAAACTGATGAAATTATGCTCTCGCAAATTTTGATGTGGCAGTGATATTTACGCATCGGCGATTTTGCCGACTTTGACTCCCATTTTAGGCCAATTACTTTATTCCAGTCGACCAAATTCTTAGCTATTTCACTAGTATTACTTTCATTCAATCGATTGAGCACAAGAATTCGCCAAGTCAACTGTTTCAACTACAAAATAAAGTGATCAGAAATTGGTAATTTGGCCAATTTAATGCAAAGTTCGAAATACTCCAATTTCAAAATAGGGTCCAGAATAAACAATGCAGGCATTCCTGGCACTAAACTAACATTTCCTCTGTTCATTAGTTATGTTTTCAGGCTTTAATAATGAATTTCATTTTGATTTTTTATTCACATAATGAATTTTTATTCAAACCAAAAAATAGAAGATTTACTGTTATGCAATATTGTAATAATTGTATAAATAATATCACCACATTTGTGGACGCATATTAGATCCATCAGCTGGTGTGTATTAGACGTGTGAGGTCATTTGTTTACTCTTGAACATCGGCAAAAATTTAACATTGCTGCTACTTTAAGCTCAGTTTCAAGCAATTTCCAGTACTAAAACCAATCAAAATCATATCTATTTCTGTAACGTATCTCCCATTCTATCAAATGAGACCAAAAAATCACAAATACAAATATAAAAAACATACAAAAAACACTGCAAAGTTGCTGTTTTAATCGAAAATTAGTCTCAGTTTTTTCTCTCGTGCACTATTTGCTGCAGGATTTGTTTTATCTGGTGCACACATACCACAGACATATTCTCTCATATCTAGGCCAAAATTTACTGCTCACAGCTTATCAGAGTAAGCTGAGCTCATGACGTAGATCTACGGTTTGGACCAACATGAAGCCGTAGATATACGGCACGGACCATTAAAGGGTTAAGAAGGTTCAACCAGCTGTGACAAGTGGCTTTCAGAAACCTGACCGCATCACGTTCAGGAATACATGAGCCACAGAGGCACAAAGGATGAGTGGAGATGATAGAGCATCTAGTGAAAGTAATTTGGCGAGTTTTAGTACTGAAAAATTTAAACCCATGCATGGTGGCCCAATTGGAAACACTGTCGACCACATGCTGGAGAGATGCTGTAATGAGGTGGCAGTCAGCGCCTGCACAAGCAATAGCGAAGCCATCAACATAGAGTGATGACCAAATATTAGATGGAAGAGAGGCCAAATCATTTATAGCATGGAGAAAAAGTGTTGTGCTCAGAACACATCCCTGGGGTAAACCTTCAGCTTCGACAAAGTCCAGGGAGAGCATATTATTAACCCGAACACGGAAATGTCTGTCAGTTAAGAAGTTCTTAAGGAAGGATGGTAGATTGCTTCGGAGGCCAAAATATTATACCTCCAAGTTGTGCCAAATGCCTTCTCAAGACCAAAAAATATGGCAATAACCGAGTGGTTATTTGCAAAGGCATTACGAACATACGTATCCAAGCATAGTAAGGGGTCTATGGTAGAATGGCCCTTACGAAAGCCATATTGACTAGTGGAGAGAGTGTTGTGTCTCTAGATACCACATTAAATGTCGGTTTACCAGACATTCCATCACTTAGCAAACTGCACTAGTAAGAGCAATGGGATGATAGTGGGAGGCATCATGTCCCGTAGTACCCGGTTTGCGGAAAGGGAGAACAATGGCAGATTTCCACAGCTTGGGAAGAACTCCTTGTGACCAAATAAGATTGAAGAGTTGTAAGAGGACTGTAAGGGCTGACTGATGTAAATGTTGTAACATCCGAATATGAATGCCATCAGGCCCAGCTGCCGATGATCGGCAAGCCCAGTGTTGCCTCCAGTTTCAGAAGTGTAAAAGGCACATTATGAGATTCTTCTTTGAAAGAAGAAAAGTAAAAAGATGCTAACTCTGGCAGACTTTGAGGAAAGAAACGAGGGGCATAGATAGAGCCTGAGAAATACGGACCAGATGATTCCCAATTTCAATGGCAACGTCAAGAGGGTTTGCTATATCAACACCAGCAACCTGCAGAACAGGAGCCGGGTCAGGAGAGTATTTACCACTCAGTCTTTGTACTTTTTCCAGACTGCACTCATAGAGGAACCCAAGGTGATGGTGGAAACATAATTTCGCCAGCAAGAGAGTTTAACCTCATGGATGACACGGCAAGCAACTGCTTGCTTCTGCTTAAAAACAAGAAGCCTCTCTGTGGTTCTATTGTACCGGTACCTGCCCCACACAGCGCATTTCAAACATACTGTCCGAGCACAAGCAGACCACCATGGCATGCACTTCTGAGAATGCCTGCTCGAGGTTTGGGGTATAGAATGAGAAGCTGCGGTTAAAACTGACGTCGAAAAGAGGTGTAAGAGCTCATCAATGGAGGATGAAGATGGAACCTCACTAAAAGCAGCGAGTTGCAAGTAAAGGTCCCAATTTGCTTGATCAAATTGCTAGCAAGGGCTATGGAGAGGTGGTGAATATGAAGTAAGAATGAAAGAAAAATGATCGCTGCCATGTAAGTCCGGTAGAACAGACCAGGTAAAGTCTAGTGCAGTGGAGGAAGAGCAGACTGAGAGATTGATGCCAGAGAGAGTATGAATATGAGGATCAAAATGGGTAGGGAGTACCCGTATTTAAAACATGGAGGGGGCGAGAAGCGAGAAAAGCCTCCAAATGAATGCCACGTGAGTCACAACGAGACCCCCCCAGAGGAAATGGTGGGCATTAAAAATCGCCAAGTAACAGAAGTGGTGGTAGTAAGGATGAAACAAGAAAGGCAAAATCTGGGATAGATAATGCCCGAGAAGGAGAGAGATACAAAGAACATGTTGTAAACCACTTATTCCAGTGGATACAGGCTGCAGTGTAATGCAGCGAGGTATGAACAAATAGTTGATGGTATGGAATATCATTGCGTAAAAGGTCCCATCAGAAAGAGGATTCGAAGAATACAATAAATTATAGCCTGAGATGGGTTGGAAAACAGCCGAGTGAAATTTTGGTTCTTTTAAGCAAACACCAACAGGGGAAAACCGGGAAAGCAACATCTGAAGCTCACCCTGATTACCCGAGGCCGCGGATATTCCACTGCAAATAGGCCATGATTGGCAACGAGGAAAATATCAGGAATCCTCAGGTAAGGGCACATACGGAAAAAGAGGGTTAGAAAAGTCTGTGTGGTGGTGGCATCAGAAAACGTTCAAGCAGCGAAGGAACGGAGCGTTGCAAAGAAAGGAGTTGTGGAGATGGAGGAGAGGGAAGAGAAGGAACAGGAGGTGGATCAGTGTCCATTTAAGGCATAGTTTCTGCAATATATTCTGAAATAGCTTCAAGTGCTTCTGAATTCAAAGACGTTGTATGGGAGACAATATTGGAGATAGAAGAAGGAGGGCGAGTAAAGACTGGGACAGTAATGGACTGTACCAAAGTAGGGGGGGGACGAAAGAGTGTAGGGAACTGGAGAAGTGTGGGAGGGGACTGAAGAGGCAGAAACCTGGGAGATGGCAGAAGAGGGAGAAACTTGTGAGGGGACAGGGGAGGAAGGCACAGTACAAGGAGGAGGGTGAACCTCCACACTTGTAATAGAGCCAGCGAGAGGGAAAGAATCAGGCACAGAGACTGCAAAGGTAAAATGTGGAGGTGGAAGAAGGGAAGGAGGGGGCCAAAGAAGATTTGAGCAATGGGGATTTTTTGGACTTCTGAGAAGTAGAGGGGAGATTGGTAGAAGGTGTCGTACGAGGTCTTGTTGATACCAGGGCTTGTGAGGGAGAACACGAAGATGTGAGAAAAGACTGAGGTGTTGAAATAGGGACGTCTGAGTCCAGGACAGCGAAAGAATTAGATACAGGAATGACTATGGGAGGGGTAACCACAGAGGAGGCTGCAGAAGATGGGACCCCAAAAGTGAGGGGACATTTTGAAACACGAGAATAAGAAACACAGGGTAGTCTCCCTTGGAGGAGATGAGAAACTGCCATAGCATAAGGGAGACCTTCTGCCTCTTTGAGGCAACGGATTTCTCGCTCATTTAAGTAGGCCTGGCAACAGCGAGAGTATGAAGGGCGAGCCTCATGATAATTAAGGCAAGAGAGAGGTCAACTGCAAGACGTATTAGAATGGTCATCGGCACCACGGACTGGGCATTCGGCTATAGATCTGCAATATTTCACTGGGTGACCATATCGCAAACAATTTCTACACTGTTTGTGGTGTGGTGTAGGGATTACCTTTCGAACTTGTAACCGATGTCCTGCTACATAAACAGAGGATGGGAGTTCACGGCTGTCAAAAGTTAATCAAGCCACACTGCAAGGGTATCGTCTCTGCCCGCAGGCAGGAAGGACATAAGTGTCTACCTTGAGGATTGGGAGATCTTGGAGTTCCAGCTGTTAGTGTGTGTTACTGCCACGTCTGGAAATTCTGTTGGACTACAGCATGGGGCAGAATGACAGTACCACTACAAGAATTGAGGGAACGATGTTTTTCGTTAGTGACAGGAATAGTATCGATATGTGAAAGAAGAGAAAGATCATGAGCTTGGGTAGCATTCTGGACAGTGATAATGCACGTACCACTCTTAAGAGCATTAAAGGAAAAATCTCTACCAACATGGCATAGGAGCACCTTGCCAATAATATGGTTGGAAAGATAGGCAATAGAGGAAGTCGGTCATAATGTAAAGAATTTAGTCCATTGTGCATTCCGAAACCGAGCGTGGAAAGGGAGTGCCTGACGTGTCGATCTTTTCTGAGTAGAACAAGAAGGTGGTGGAGTATCATCAGGTAACTGTCGTTGGCATTTAGGAGTGGGACTGGAGTTGGTCCGATGTGGAACGGGCTGGAGATTCAAAAATTGCCGCACCATAGAGGGAGAGGCTGGAAGCTTAGTCAAAGGAGAGCGGAGGTCACACAAATCGAAGGAGTCAGTCGAAACCCCGGTACCTGAAGCGGGTGATGAAACAGCACCAGCAAGAGGTACAGAGGCATCAGGAGTGTCCAAAGAGTGGTCAAAAAATGAGGCAGGGTCACAATGGGGTACGGTATCAAGAAGAGGCCCAGGGGTAGTAGGTTCATGGATTGGGTTTTCCATGGTTAGGTTACTTCTTTCTTTTTGTTTTTAAGAAAAACAAAAGAAAGAAAATAAAAATAAAAAAAAGAATAAAGAAAGGGGGTAATGGGGACGAATAGTTCCTAGGAGGAATGAAAGGGCTGGAAATCTCCCTCCACGCCTAAGGGGACCTCAGCACCGCAAGTAGCGCAGATGCAGCGTGGAACCCGTGCCATACCCAACCCATCATGTCAGTAAACTAGCAATCCGGGATAGCAACCTCACATCTGCCAAGCTACATCGGTGGACAAAAGAGAGGGCGGCCAGATATCCGCCACAAAGCATACCGCCTTTGGCCACCACCCCCAGAATCCGAAAGGCGGCCTCCAGAGATACACCCGTTGCCCGAAAGACACCCAAAGCCACCCCCAGGGAGACCGGAGATGGATTGGGACATCCCCAGGCAATCCAAATTCCATGGCAAACTACACCACTGCCAAGAACCTCAACAGAATGGGATGGACCCTGGTACTCTTCCCCCTACCTAGGAACTAGCATGCCTGTGGGAAGAATCCCAAAGGCCAAAAAGAGGAAGGGAATAAGGGAGGGATGGGGAGGAGGAGGAGGAAAGGAAAAAGAGAGGATGGGACAGGGGAGGGGGGATTGGGGGGTAATTAGGTTCGGTCTGAGGAAGGAGACCAACAGGTCTAATTCCTCAGACCAAGAGCCTCTTCACCACACCAAGGAGCCCCCATTGAAGAGGTTTTTTTTTCGAATATTTTTCAATCCTGAGAACAAGTTTGACCCTGAAAGGGTTAAAGAGTGTTGCAATAATTGGTGACAGTACTTGTGATCCTTTTTTGTACATAAAAGGTGGCAAGTTATTTATGTCCCCTGCTTTGTTTTTAAGGGTGTTGACGATGAGCAAGACTTCTGCTGGGTTGGTTGGGGCTAGGAATGGCGTATTCGGGAAAGTGCCAATGAGTTAGTCTGATGGACGGGCGTTTGAGCTTGGGATTTTGCTTGCTAGATTCTTTCCTATGGTAGATAAGAAAACATGGAGTCTGTTTGCTGTTTCAGTTGGTGGGAGTAGGGGCTTGTCTGATTTTGTTAATTTGATTTTGTTTTTGGATATCTTTTTAGTTCCTAGAATTTCAGATTTTCCAGATCTTTTTCATATCACCTTTTATGTTATGTAATCTGTTTTCATAATACAATTTTTTTGACTCCTATCAGGCTGGCAAGGACTGATGAGTAGCATTTAGAATGATTTCTGGTTATTTGACCCATTCTGTACTCTTTTTCATATAGGTGATTTGTGTTAATGGATTTAAGGGTGCTGGGTGCTAGCCAGGGACTGTTCAGTCTCTTAGCTGTGATCTCTAGTTTTTTTTTTTAGGGCAATACTTTTTTTTTTTTTTTAGAAAATTAATACATTCATTTGTATCCATTTACATTTCAAGCTCAATATGCCAGTCAACCCAGGGCAACACGAGTTTCGAGCAGGTCACTCTTGCCTGTCCCAGCTACTGGACCACTATAACAAGGTCCTGGATGCTGCAGAGGATAAACAAAATGCAGATGTAGTATACACAGACTTTGCAAAAGCCTTCGATAATGTTACTCTGCCTGCACTCCAACAGCACGTCAAGTCATAAAAAATATTTGTCTCCATTCACTCCTATCTAACAAGCTCATTCACGCTTGCTGGAAGTCCAAGCCCCTTGCACACAAAACCTCCTTTACCCCCTCCCTCCAAACTTTCCTAAGCCAACCCCTAACTCGCCTTCCCTCCACTACAGATTTATACGCTCTCGAAGTCATTCAATTTCATTCCATCCTCTCTACATGCCCAAACCATCTCAATAATTCCTCCTCAGCCCTCAGGATAATAGTTTTAGTAATCCCACACCTCTTCCTAATCTCCAAACTATGGTTTCTCTGCATCATATTCACACCACACATTACCCTCAGACATGACATCTCCACTGCTACCAGCTTTCTTGTTGCAACATTCACAACCCATGCCTCACATCCATACAAGAGCATTTGTATAACTAGTATACTGTTAATGCTTTATTAATTAAAGTTAGTTTTAAGTTTGTCCAAAATGCTTTGAATATAAAAGGGCTTTTGGCATGTACACCCTATTATATTCCTTTGTACAAACATGTATCATGCTGAAATAAAATATTATTATTATAATGAACTATCATATAGCAACACCATATCCCTCAATGATGAATATTGGTGAACATATATTCGCAAACTTCTCTGCAAAAAAAATTAAAAACCCTATAGGAGTTTGGGCAATGTACAGGATGCCTCGCACTAATATCTCAGCCTTAAGTGATAAACTAAAAACAGTGACTGCAGATACACAAATAAGCACCACATACTACTAGCAGGAGACTTCAACATCAACCTCGGCCTAACAGATGACCAACCTGTTGCTGATTTTATTAACAATATGAACAATACACTACTCACACTAGCAACTACAAAACCAACAAAATTAACCGAGACAAGTGCAACCATAATTCATCATATATGGACAAACATACTAGCCCCCCTTAAAGTGGGGATAATCATGGACAACACTACTGACCACTACCCAACTTTCTAACATTTTTAAGCAACCAATGGAATATAACAAGTTCTCCTTTCGACTCCATGATGAGGTTTCAGAATTTTCCAATGCTGCTGTTATCGACGAATGAATAGTTATATTTCTAAACAAAATTCAAAGACTCTGTAACAAACACTGTTCCATAAAAACTAACAGATCACCAATAAAAGACTAAGTTGCCCATGGCTTACTAACAGCATCCTAAGATCCATCAATATCAAACATCAATACGAGAAACTACAGAAGGAGCTTAATAACCAAGGAATTTATCACACACTACATGTCAGTCCTCACCAAAATTAATCAGAAAGTCCAAGCAACTATACTATTCTAATAGATTCACCGAAACTAGAGACATAAAAGAGACCTGAAAAACCCTCTCTCAGATCCTGGGCACCCACAAACCAAATAGAGCTAGTAATATTGTACTAGCTACAGCTTCTCCTCACTTAATGACAGAGTTCCATCCCTAAGACCACATTGTTAAATGAATTTGTCGCTAAGTGAGGAGCATACTATAATGGTCCAGAGTTTGTGTCAACCATCTTTAATATAGTTTTAATGTTACCTTTGCACCACTTATACAGGTCCGCTATCACAAATCCGGCAATCAGTTATTCGGTTCCTTCAGTTATTTGGCACTAATTTTGGCTAGCATAATTTCAAATTTCCAGGGTCGCCACACCAACCTGCTGGTACTGTTTGGTGGCGCATAAGTCATTCCAATTTCTTTTTCTCCATTTATTGTTTTAACCTGCTTACTTTTAGCCCTAGCCATGGTTCCAATGAATAAAAGAAATGCTCATTATGTAAAGCACCTACACAGTACATTATCCATTAAAGATAAGGTGGCTTTGAAGCCATTGAACTCAGTCTCATGAACTCAGTCTCATGAAGCAGGAGAATATGTTTTATTATTACGCTAATATCAACACTACAGCTTATTTGCCTATAACAATTGATCTTATATGACATAAGAAACAATATAAATAACATAAAACATGTTAAATACTCCAGAATGAATAATATTTGGCATAACACCGAGCAGTTCGACGGAGGTATGAAAAGGATATGGCATACAAATACCATTCTCCTATCCCTGTCTTGGGGGCTTATATTAGAGAAAATGGAGTGTAGCACAGGGCTAACTGTGATATACACTCGTACTCCACCATAAACATAAAACAAAAGTTATTTTCTCTTTATAGATTATCACACACAGCACCATATGTGTAGAGAACCTAGGATAACTCAAAAAAAGTCAATGTGGCTTATTTTTAGTACCTGGCTTGGGTTAGCCATATACGATTTTTGGTAAATATTCGACTCCCAGCCAGGGTAGAAACATTAGGCGTGATTCTTTACACCTGTTGTCTATGTTTACCCATCAGTAAATGGGTACCTAGGTGTTAGTCGACTAGTGTGGGTGTTATCCTGGGACACTGACCTAATTTTCTTGAAATACTCTGCATAACAAGCGGCTTTCTATATAGTAGTATGTCACTGATGTCAGCTAGGCCTGTATACCTCGTACATGAACGTGCAGTAAATAAAGATATTATTAGTATTATTATTATATTATTTTCTCAGTTGTTTGTTGGGTTATCTTATTCAAACTTGGGCAATGTATGATGGAAAGATACTTCACGTACACCAAAAATGAAAGAAATCAGACCATAAATAGCGGAGTTCATTCTCAGCCATTAGCAGCCACTTAGCGGTATATTTTAGTATGGTTGTTATGGTTATATTCTCATTTTTTCAGTCTCATTTGATAGAATGAAAGATAATTACAGAAATAGATATGATTTTGATTGCTTTCATGACGAAAAGTACCTTGAAATTGCGCTCAGAGTAGCGAAAATGTTCTATTCTTTAGCGAAGCTCAAGAGTAAACAATACCTGTCTGCCGGCCAGTCCAATACGGAGTCAAGAATGGCTTGACATTTATACAATTATTACAATAATGCAGAAGTCTGCATAACAGTAAATCTTCCATATTTTTTTTTTTTTTTTGTGAATAAAAATTCCAAATGAAAAGCAAGAGTAATATAAGAGGGGCCAGGAGCCGTGACTAATGAACAGAGAAAATGTTATTTTAGTGCCAGGAATGTCTGCATTGTTTATTCTGGATCCTATTTTGAAATTGGCATCTGTTGAAATTTGTGTGAAATCGGCCAAATTGCCAATTTCTGACCACTTTATTGGGTAGCAGAAATAAGTGAATGGGCAGTTTCTTGTACTCGGTTGACAGACTAGAAGTAAATAAGTTTATTCAGGTATACACAAATACAGTTACATAGATTATCATGCATAACAGTGTATGTATAGAGAACCTAGGATAACCCAGAAAAGTCAGACAAAGTGACTTATTTCCAGTACCTGGCTTGGGCTTGCCATATATGATTTTTGGTAAATATTTTTTTTCAAGGTTGTTTGTTGGGCTATCTCACTGAAACTTGGGCAATGTATGATGGAAAGATGCTTCTTAATGTACAACAAAAATAAAAAAGACGGACGATAAATAAGGGAGTTAACTTCTCAGCCATTAGCCACCTCTGCAGTATATTTTCGTATGGTTTTTATGGTTGTATTCTCATTTTTTGGACTCATTTGATAGAATGGAAGATATACAGTGGTCCCTCGCTTTTCGTAGTTTCTGGCAATCGTAAATTTCGCCAATCATAGGGGTATTTTCGTATAAACATGGACTCGCTATTCGTAAGTTGACTCGCGAGTCGTAATTGGTCCGGGACGTGTACCCACGGCGTGAGCCGGGGCAGCAGCCAGTCTGGCATTGTTTACCAGTGAGCGAAGGTCCCCTCACTTGCTCCAGCGAAATATTTCATAATATTCCATTTATTTTAGTGCTTGCAAGTACTAAATAAGCTACCATGGCTCCAAAGAAAGCTCCTAGTGCCAAGCCTGTGGTAAAGAAGGTGAGAAATATGATTGAATTTAAGAAAACCATCATTGAACAATATGAAAGTGGTACAAGTGTGGCCGAACTGGCCAGGATGTATAAGAAACCCTACACAACCTTATGTTCCATAGTGGCCAAGAAAAAGGAAATCAAGGATGCTGTTGTTGCAAAGGGGGTAACTATGCTGACAAAAATGAGATCACCAGTACTCAAAGAGGTTGAGAAGCTATTATTGGTGTGGATAAATGAGAAACAATTAGCAGGAGATACTCTTATGACTTCGATTATTTGTGAAAAGGCTAGGCAGTTGCATGACGATTTGGTAAAGAAATTGCCTGCAAACAGTGGTGATGAGAGTGAATTTAAGGCCAGCAAAGGCTGGTTTGAGAGATTTAAGAACTGTACTGGCATACACAGTGTGGTAAGGCATGGTGAGGCTGCCAGTTCAGACCACAAAGCGGCTGAAAAATATGTGCATGAATTCCAGGAGTACATGGAGGCTGAAGGACTGAAACCTGAACAAGTGTTCAATTGTGACAAAACAGGCCTCTTTTGGAAGAAAATGCCAAAGAGGACCTTCATTATACAAGAGGAAAAGGCAATGCCAGGACACAAACCTATGAAAGACAGGCTGACGCTAATGTTCTGTGCTAATGCTAGTGAGGATTTCAAAGCGAAGCCATTACTAGTGTACCATTCTGAAAATCCCAGAGTGTTCAGGAAAAACAATGTTATGAAGAGTAAATTGTGTGTGTTTTGGAAATCTAATAGTAACGCATGGGTCACGAGGGAAATTTTCGTCGAGTGGTTCAATGAAGTGTTCGGCCCTAGTGTGAAGGAGTATCTCCTAGAAAAGAAATTGGATCTCAAGTGCCTGCTAGTAATGGACAATGCACCTGCTCATCCTCTAAACTTGGATGACCTAATTTTCGAGGAGTTTGAGTTCATCACAGTAAAGTTCTTGCCCCCGAATACCACTCCTCTCCTCGAGCCCATGGACTAGCAGGTCTTTGCAAACTTTAAAAAACTCTACACAAAAGCAATGTTTCACAGGTGCTTGACTGTGACCACAGACACTCATTTGACCCTAAGGGAATTTTGGAGAGAACACTTCAGCATCCTCCATTGCATAACCCTTATAGGTATGGCTTGGGAGGGAGTGACTACCAGGACTTTGAACTCTGCCTGGAGAAAACTGGCCAGATTGTGTCGACAAGAGGGATTTTGAAGGGTTTGGGACTGACCCTGATGAGCCTATGTCTGTTGTAAAATCAATTGTGGCACTGGGGAGTTCCATGGGAGTTGGATGTGAGTTTGGAGGATGTGGAAGAATTGGTGGAAGACCACAACGAAGAGCTCACCACTGAGGAGCTGCAAGAGCTTCAGCAGGAAGAGCAACACATCGCAGCTCAGAATCTTGCTGCAGAGGAGGAGGAAGAGAGATGGAAGAAGGTGCCTTCTTCAGAAATTAAAGAGATTTTTTACTATGTGGGGTAAGATGCAAAGCTTTATGGAGAAACATCACCCTAACAAGATTGTTGCAAGCCATGTTGGCAACATGTACAGTGACAAAGTCTTGGGCCATTTTAGGGAAGTGTTAAAGAGATGCCAGAAACAGAGCTCTCTCCACAGTTATTTTGCGAGACAGGACTCCAGTGACTCTCAAGGTGGTCCTAGTGGCATTAAGAAACAGAGAAGACAAGCAACCCCAGAAAAGCAATTGGTACCCGAGTTGTTGCTGGAAGGGGATTTCCCTTCCAAACTATAAACAATCCACTCTCTCTTCTCCTCCAGTCTCCCATACACTAAGAAGAATCTCCAATAAAGGTAAGTGTTATGCTGTTAATGTTTCATTCATCATTTCCCATTGTATTATTTATGTACTACATGTATATTTCATGTAAAAAATTTTTTGGTTTTAATACTTCTGCGTGTCAGGAACGGATTAATTGTATTTACATTATGTATTTCTTATGGGGAAAACTGATTCGCAAATCGTAAATTTCGTTTATAGTAGCAGATCCAGGAACGGATTAATTACGAAAAACGAGGGACCACTGCATTACAGAAATAGACATGATTTTGATTGCTTTCATGACGAAAAGTACCTTGAAATTGAGCTCAAAGTAGCGGAAATGTTCGATTTTTGCCGATGTTCAATGAACTGTGCAAGTCAAGTTGTTTAATTTTATTGTGTGTATTCTAACCCAACCACTCTAATTCGGCAAACTCAGTAATCTGGCACACTACAGGTCCCAATGATGCCGGATTTGTGATGGAGAACCTGTAACATTTCTGGTATACTTTTAAGTGTTTATACAGTAGTGTACTGTATACTGAAATAAACAGAATACAAGAAATCAGCTCTAATATACATTATAAGAACATAAGAACATAAGAAAGGAGGAACACTGCAGCAGGCCTGTTGGCCCATACTAGGCAGGTCCTTTACAATTCATCCCACTAACAAACATTTGACCAACCCAATTTTCAATGCTACCCAAGAAATAAGCTCTGATGTGCAAGTCCCACTCAAATCCAACCCCTCCCACTCACGTACTTATCCAACCTAAATTTGAAACTACCCAAAGTCATAGCCTCAATAACCCAACTAGGTAGACTGTTCCACTCATCAACTACCTTATTTCCAAACCAATACTTTCCTATGTCCTTTCTAAATCTAAACTTATCTAATTTAAATCCATTACTGCGGGTTCTCTCTTGGAGAGATATCCTCAAGAGCTTGTTAATATCCCCTTTATTAATACCTATCTTCCACTTATACACTTCGATCAGGTCTCCCCTCATTCTTCGTCTAACAAGTGAATGTAACTTAAGAGTCTTCAATCTTTCTTCAAAAGGAAGATTTCTAATGCTATGTATTAATTTAGTCATCCTACGCTGAATGTTTTCTAACGAATTTATGTCCATTCTGTAATATGGAGACCAGAATTGAGCTGCATAATCTAGGTGAGGCCTTACTAATGATGTATAAAGCTGTAGTATGACCTCTGGACTTCTGTTGCTTACACTTCTTGATATAAATCCCAGTAATCTATTTGCCTTATTACGTACGCTTAGGCATTGCTGTCTTGGTTTAAGGTTGCTGCTTACCATAACCCCCAAGTCCTTTTCGCAATCTGTATGGTTAAGTTCTACATTATTTAACTTATAAGTGCTAGGGTTATGGACACTCCCGAGCTTCAGAACCTTGCATTTATCTACATTGAACTGCATCTGCCACTTTTCTGACCAAGAGTAGAGTTTGTCTACATCCTCCTGAAGTTCCCTATTTAGGTATGAATACTGGTCAGAGAGCCCGTTGTAAGCCTGAGGCATTGGTAAACAAGTACGTCACTAAGTGAGGAGAGGCTGTAAACCAAATGAATCAAAACTCCAGCCTATTCATACAGCTAACAAGTTGAATGACTTCTCAACCAGAGGATCAAATCTCACCAGTAAAATTCCAATTACCAATGCCCGAGCTAATGATTATCTGGATGGAAACTTCCCAACGTCCCTCTTACACCAACAGAGTCCATTAAAATGGTATAAAATACCGACAGGTTGTTAGGTAAGACACATATGCAACAGTTAGGTATCTTTATTACGAAACGTCAGGTCCCTCTCAAATTTGAGAGGGACCTGACCTCTCAACATCTGAGTTCTTACCTCTTCTAGTGACCTACGTCTCACCTCTTGGCGCTATATAAAGCTCCATCCTGTCACTTCATCTCCATATTGTTTTATACTATGGAACAATGCTCTTCTCCAGACTGAGGGACTGACCACCTCAAAACTTTAAGGGTGATGGACTGATTACATCGTCTTCAAGTATCTTCTGCTTCTATCAACTTTTCTGTACTCGACTGAAGAAGCCTACTGTGTAGGCGAAACGTTTCATAATAAAGATACCTAACTGTTGCATGTGTGTCTTACCTAACAACCAACAGAGTCCACTGAGGTTACCATGATTATTAACTAAAAAACAAACCAGGAAATGTAACCCAAGTACCATCACTACTGTACAAACGAGCAGCTCAAATCCTTTCACCCACCATTGCATTGCTCTTCAACAAATAACTAGAAACCAACAGTGTCCTGGCATCACTCAAAACAGCAAGGATTACACCAAAACACAAAGGTAGTGGCCCAACAGATAACAATTATAGGCCAACATTAAACTTGCCTTTACTTTTCAAAATTTTTGAGGAACTCATACACGAACCTTGGAAATAAATAAATAAATAAATAAATAAATAAATGGTTATACTCCTTCATAACATCACAAAGCATCCTTAACTAATGACCAAACAATAAAAATGCTAAACCTACTTTACACAGCACTGGAAAAAACAAATACCCACTTGGACTCTTCATCGATCTTAACCCTTTCAGGGTCGGCAGGGGCTCTCCTAAACTTATTCTCAGGGTTGGAAATTTTTCGGAAAAAAAAAAAAAAAATACGAAATGATAGAGAATCTTTTCCCCATTATAACAACACCGAAAGTATGAAATTTGATGGAAAACTTATGGAGTTCTGCTCTCGCGAAGTTAGCGGTCTCAACGATGTTCACGCATCAACGATTTCGCCCACTTTGAGCCCTATTTTCGGCCAATTCCAATGCACCAGTCGACAAAAATCATACATATTTTGCTAGAACTCAATTTTTTCTATCGAATGAGTACAAGAAACCACCCATTACCGATTTCCACTATCCAATAACGTGGTCAGAAATTGGCAATTTTCCCAATTTCGCACAAATTTCAAAAGATGCCAATTTCCAAATAGGGTCCAGAATAAACAAGACAGACATTTCTGGCACTAAAAAAACATTTCCTCTGTTCATTATTCATGTCCACAGACCTCTGTTAAATTTCTTTTGCTTTTCACTTCAAATTTTTATTCTCACAAAAAAATTGAAGATTTATGTTATATAGACTACTGCATTAGTGTAGAAATGGCGTAGAAATGGTATAAATAATATCAGGGCACTGGTGAAAGAATATTACACTCACCAGTTGACGTGTATTGGACACGTGGCATGATTTCTTTACCTTTGAACTTTGGCAAAAATTGAACATTTCTCCTACTTTGAGCTCAATTTCAAGGTACTTTTCATTTTGAAACCAATCAAAATCATTTCAATTTCCACAATATGTCTTCCATTCTATAAAATGAGTCCAAGAAAATTAAAATACAACACCATAAATAGCAAACAAAAATACATTGCAAAGTTGCTGTTTAAAACCAAAAACACAGTTGGAGTTTTTTCTCGTTATGCACTGTGTTTACCTGGAGTTTACCTGGAGAGAGTTCCGGGGGTCAATGCCCCCGCGGCCCGGTCTGTGACCAGGCCTCCTGGTGGATCAGAGCCTGATCAGCCAGGCTGTTACTGCTGGCTGCACGCAATCCAATGTACGAGCCACAGCCCGGCTGGTCAGGTACCGACTTTAGGTGCTTGTCGAGTGCCAGCTTGAAGACAGCCAGGGGTCTATTGGTAATCCCCCTTATGTATGCTGGGAGGCAGCTTAGTCTCAGGCCCCTGACACTTATTGTAATGTCTCTTAACATGCTAGTGACACCCCTGCTTTTCATTGGGGGCATGTTACATCGTCTGCCAAGTCTTTTGCTTTCATTGCGAGTGATTTTCGTGTGCAAGTTCGGTACTAGTCCCTCTAGGATTTTCCAGGTGTATATAATCGTGTATCTCTCCCACCTGCATTCCTGGGAATACAGGTTCAGGAACTTTAAGTACTCCCAGTAATTGAGGTGTTTTATCTCCGTTATGCGCGCTGTGAAGGTTCTCTGTACATTTTCTAGGTCAGCAATTTCACCTGCCTTGAAAGGCGCTGTTAGTGTGCAACAATATTGCAGCCTAGATAGAACAAGTGACCTGAAGAGTGTCATCATGGGCTTGGCATACCTAGTTTTGAAGGTTCTCATTATCCATCATGTCATTTTTCTAGCAGCTGCAATTGATATGTTATGGTCCTCGAAGGTGAGATCCTCCGACATGATCACTCCCAGGTCTTTGACGCTTGTTCTTCGCTCTGTTTTGTGGCCGGAATTTGTTTTGTACTCCGATGAAGTTTTGATTTCCTCATGTCTACCATATCGGAGTAATTGAAATTTCTCATCATTGAACTTCATATTGTTTTCTGCAGCCCACTAAAAGATTTGGTTGATGTCCGCCTGGAGCCTTGCAGTGTCTGCAATGGAAGACACTGTCATGCAGATTCGGGTATCACCTGCAAAGGAAGACATGGTGCTGTGGCTGACATCCTTGTCTATATCAGATATGAGGATGAGAAACAAGATGGGAGCGAGTACTGTGCCTTGTGGAACAGAGCTTTTCACCATAGCCGCCTCGGACTTTACTCTGTTGACTACTACTCTGTGTTCTGTTTGTGAGGAAATTATAGATCCATCTACCAACTTTTCCTGTTATTCCTCTAGCACGCATTTTGTGCGCTATTACGCCATGGTCGCACTTGTCGAAGGCTTTTGCAAAGTATGTATATATTACATCTGCATTCTTTTCGTCTTCTAGTGCATCTAGGACCTTGTCGTAGTGATCCAATAGTTGAGAGAGACAGGAGCGACCTGCTCTAAACCCATGTTGCCTTGGGTTGTGTAATTGATGGCTTTCTAGATGGGTGGCAATCTTGCTTCTTAGGACCCTTTCAAAGATTTTTATGATATGGGATGTTAGTGCTATCGGTCTGTAGTTCTTTGCTATTGTTATACTGCCCCCTTTGTGGAGTAGGGCTATGTCTGTTGTTTTTAGTAGCTGTGGGACGACCCCAGTGTCCATGCTCCCTCTCCATAGGATGGTAAAAGCTTGTGATAGGGGCTTCTTGCAGTTCTTGATGAACACTGAGTTTCATGAGACTGGCCCTGGGGCAGAGTGCATGGGCATGTCATTTATCAACTGTTCGAAGTCATTTGGTGTCAAGATAACATCGGATAGGCTTGTGTTAACCAAATTCTGGCTCTCCTCATAAAAAATTCATTTTGATCTTCGACTCGAAGTCTGGTTAGTGGCTCGCAAAAAACCGAGTCATATTGGGACTTAAAGTAGCTAAACTCATTTCCTTGCTGTAAACTTGCGAAGGACCCATCTGTTTAAGTGGGGGCCCAAAAACTGGACTTGTTCTCGACTTAGATTGGCATAGGAGAAGAAAATTTTTGGGTTTCTTTCGATTTAATTTATGGCTTATAGTTCTTCCAAAGATTCCTGACTCCTATAAGATTCCTTTAGCTTAAGTTTGATTTTGTTATTTCTCTGACCAGTTACCCCCATGCATTTCGTCGCCTGTAAAGGGAGCGCCTGTCTCTATTTTACATCTACTACTCCTTTTTCTTAAAGGAATAACCTTGAGCATACATCAAGTGCCACCGAGTTAATCTGTTCTAGGCAAATTTGGGGGGTCTGTGTTGCTTAGGTCAAATCTTCCCAGCTTTTTATGGGTTAGGACTTGGTTTTTATTGGTCCCACTAAGTTCTTATTATTGAAGTTGAATTTGGTGAAGGCTCCCTCATGACTAAACTCATTTTGTCGGTCTGGAGGCTCCGCGCATACATGTCCCGAACCTCGATTATTTTGCGATCTGGTACATTGTTTTGATTGGTGACATTTTATCAGATCAATCATTGTTTGTGAAGACAAAGGGCTAGTGTATTCTTGTCAAGAGGCTCTTATTATTTGCGGTTTAAGCTGAAAATTTTTGTGCAAAATTTAAAAGCCTCGTGTGTGTGTGAATTCTCGTAGAGCTGCCTCCTGGAGTTAAACACTGCAACAACATTTTTGCTATAAATTCCTCCCTTTAGGTGCCTTAAGTTGAAATCCCCAAGGAGCAAGATGTTGGGGACAGGAGCTGGCAGATTTTCTAGACAGTGGTCAACTTTTAACAGCTGTTCCTGGAATTGCTGGGACGTTGCATCCGGAGGCTTGTAGACTACTACAATGACTAGGTTTTGGTTCTCGATCTTTACTGCTAAAACTTCCACTACATCATTTGAGGCATTAAGCAGTTCTGTGCAAACAAGTGATTCTGCGATATACAGGCTAACCCCCCCCCCTTTTGCCTGTTCACTCTGTCGCATCTGTATAGGTTGTAACCTGGGATCCATATTTCGTTGTCCAAGTGCTGCAGGATTTTTTTGATACCGCACACACTGACCACAGACCCATTCTTTCATATATAAGCCTACCAGTTTTCTCTTGCTAGATCTGAAGGTGCTAGAATTTACGCATACTAGTACGGCACCAACCATGGCGTGCAAGCCATACTAGTAAAGGGTTAAGAAAGCTCCTGATACAGTAGATCACAGCATCCTGCTCCTCAAGCTTGATCATTACTGTATAAGAGGTCATGCATTTGCATTTATCAAGTCCTACCTTACTAATAGAAAGCAATATGTCTCTTAAAGATGCAACTTCCTCAACAAGCTCCCTGGACACTAGTGTACCACATGGTAGCATTCTTGGCCCCCTCCTTTTCCTTTTATACATTAACGATCTTCCAAGCACATCACAACAACTTACGCCATGACTTTTGTCATCTCCCACCCAAATCTAGCCTCACTCAACAATACTGTTAACGAAGAACTTGCAAAAATAGCAACCTGGTTGACTGTCAATAAACTTACACTTAATACCGACAAAATCTTTTACATCATGTTTGTGAGCAGAGCAGTGAGGTCCAATTAAACATTATGCTTAAAAACACTCTTATTGCTAGGCATAATTAGGGATAATAACTAGGTCTACCTGGAGTTCATTACTTTGGGGTCCAGTCCCTGGACCCATTATGTACCTTTGTAATCTTTTGACTACTGCCCACAGGATGGGTATGGGGTGCATAATAAAGATATTAAACTAACTAAACTCTGCACCCTGATAGCAACTTGAAATTCAACACCCACATCTAACACAGAAAGTTTCTAAAACAGTTGGCATCCTCTCAGCAATATGTTACTCTGTACCACAAACATCACTACTTACACTATACTATTCACTGATATACCCCTACCTCACCTATGCTATTTGTGCCTGGGGTTGCACAATGACAAATCACCTACAACAAATAATAACCTAACAAAAAACCACAGTGCAAATCATCACACACAATCCACTGCTAGACACACTCCCCCACTCTTCAAAGACAAAACATTCACATGTACTATTGTGCAACCTACATTTAGAGAACAATCAGTTCTAATATAAATCCCGACCTGAAACACTATCTTGACAGTCGCAATAGAACTCGGACACAACAGTAGGCACAAAAATCTCCGACATTCCCAGTGCCAGGGTCAATCTTTTCAAAAACTCATTGTACATAAAAGGGCCCAAAATCTGAAACACACTGCCAGCAAACTCCAGAACCACAGGCTCAGCTAGCATTTTTAAAACTACAGTTAAAAAATACCTTATCTCCTTTACCTATCCCAGTCCATCATAAATACATATGTAAAATCTATACATACATCTGCTCAATATCATGAACATAGGTAAAACTTTATAATCAATATATACTTACTCTCAATATCTCCATTCATCTCAAATATTCGTCACTATTGTGTCCGCCTAAGGTTAATAATCAAAATTGTATGTCTTCTCTACAAGACGTATTAAAGCCATATAGCATGACCTAATTGAATATTCAGTTCTCTTGTATTCATTGTAACTCCTCTAAAGACCATATGTGCTGTTATTGCCTTATTAACCTTAACTTAGTTTAAAATTTGCCCAGAATGCTCTGCATACTAAGGGGCTTTTGGCATGTACATCCAACTATTATATTCCTTTGTACAAACATGTACCATGTCAAAATAAAATATTATTATTACATTCAGGTCAACTTCAGATTTCTTTCATGAAATAGTAATGAACTGCGACCAAAGAATTTTGTTAATATTGCCCATACATTTATTGTGGTCGTCTAGCACATCACAGCCAAACAACAGCTAATACAGTTTTATCATGCACTTGGTCAATCATGGCAAATACAAAGATGTGCCAGTTGCATATCTACCAATAACAGAGTAAGGTTAAATTATGTTAGCTTATTTTACGTTGGATTTCAATATGTTAGGTTAAGCTTCTTACAATTTGGAAAAAATATAAAGTAACAAACCACCTTCATAGCATATACATCAAACTACAATTAATTGTTGAAATTCGACAAACAACAAATCTCAATTACTTGGAAAGTCACTGATTATGTAGTGCAGTAATTACCAGACAATTATTACACTTGACAATGTTAAAATTAGTATCACTACTTATTATTATTATTATTATTATTATTATTATTATTATTATTATTATTATTATCAAAAAAGCGCTAAACCTGCTTACAATAATGAAAACTTTTTTTTTTAAGTTTTCAGCAGGCGGCTACATGGCAAGTGACGTCACACCGCGCGCCCACAAGCTTTTTTTTGTTACAACTGATAAATTAAAGGTTGAAGGTTGACTAAGATGATGCTCACTATGGTAGCTACAAATAAATAATTAAAATGGGCAATTACGCAATGGAGCACACAAACAGTACCATTGTTTTAGAGTAATGAGTCATTTTATTAGTTGTTATACATTGTTACCTGGAGTTTACCTGGACCTCATAACCACTGTATACATAAGTATCTATAAAATATTTATAAACTGGACTGAATACCTTATAAGCAGTTTAAAAGGTAAAAAAAAAAATATTATTGTTGTTGACATTGAGTGAAGTCTGGCGCCGAAGTTTTAAAACTAAAATAAAAGTATTAACTGTTTATAACATTGAAGTTTGAGTGTTTATCTGCGGTAATATACTTTATATCCAGTTAAATGTTATTACACCTATTATTTGTTAAGTATGGTTGAGTGTGTGAGTGTAAACATTACCTACCTGACAGGAAGCAGCAGTTACTAAGTCTACTCTTGTCTTGCCCCTCAAGGAAGGTTCCTTGATGTTGGTGAGGGGCTCTTGATTTAGGGAATTGGATCTATAAACCATACCCCCGGCCGGGATTGAACCCGCGGTCATAGAGTCTCAAAACTCCAGTTCCCCGAATTAAGCCTGAATGCCTTCCACATCCCCCCACCCAGGCGGTGTATAATCCTCCGGGTTTAGCGCTTCCCCTTGATTATAATAATATAATAATAATACTCTTGTCTTGTTTTAAGTCTATCAATCCACTGTAGCTCACCTGACAAGCTTAAGCTTACTTAAGAAAGCTTTAGCTTGGTGTAGGATGGTAATAATATAAGAGTGACCTGGTCTCACCTCCACCACCACTAACATCATCACAGTTGCCACTTATAACTTTTAAAAGTCACTTCAGTTTCTGTCTAATAATAACATATTCATTTTCCCACTATAATCAACTTTGTCTATAATTACTATCGCATTTTATTCGTGTGTTTTCGTAAAGTGAAGTCTATGATCTTTCTTTAATTCATGGTATAACTGAACAAATAATTAAGAATAATTGTGTCACACCTCTATAATATTTAAGAGTTGTTAAGTAATATCATGAATTAAACAAAGTTGATAAACTTTAGTGAAACAGTAACTGTCACAGTAACCACTGCAAATAAAGGACACTAATGTAAGTCACTTCGACTTTTTTTTTTTTTTTTTTTTGGGGGGGGGGGTTATCCTGGGTTCTCTACACATATATATACTCTGTATAGTCCTTGTGGCTTAGCGCTTCTTTTTGATTATAATAATAATAATAATCTACACATATATATGATAATCTATGTGACTGTATTTGTGTGTACCTGAATAAACTTACTTATAGTAATTATGTATAATGTTGATTATAATGGAAGATGAACATGATATTAAGAGACAGAAAAACTCACGTCACTCTGTGTTCAACTCGACCCTAGAAGACGCTAACAAAAAAAAAAATCTATAATTTTCTGCGATAAACCTAAAGGAGTTAAGATTTAGTTACCAATGTTAAAAAACACAATATGAAGCATTGGTCCCACTAAACATTATAATGTTGATGAATGTACAGGTAGTAAATCCGTCACCCATCAACGAGTTAGTTTCATATGTTTATTATGCATCCAATACCCATCCTGTGGGCGGTAGTCAAAAGATTACAGAGGTACATAATTGGTCCAGGGACTGGACTCCAAAGTTTTGATAGCTGAGCAAGTTACAAAGGTAATGAACTAGATCTGGTCATAATCATGACCAAGTTACAAAGGTAATGAGCTCCAGGTAGAGCTAGTCACACTCATGAATAATTGCAAAGGTAATGAATCATAAACACATTAATCATGAGAATTTACAAAGGTAATGAGCTCCAGGTAGAGCTGGTCACATTCATGACAAGTTTCAAAGGTAATGAGCAACTTAATGTTTTAAATGTTCATTATTGACATGGTTGTATCACTACTGACACGGTTGTGTCACTATTCAATTCAATTCAAGTTTATTCTCTATAAGGGTTACAATGTGGGGATTACAGGTTTTGGGTATTGTGTGGTTTACATGTTATAGAATACTAATTACAGAGGAGGCCTCAGTCAAATTATGTTCCAAATAGGGAAATCAGATCAAACAAAAATTATCATAAATGGATGAACAATAGATTAAAATATCTGATTGGTCAAAAGAGAGGCATATATAGGCAAATCAAAAGAGGAGAGGGGCAATTAAGAAATCGATATATTCAGTTAAAGAGAGAAATAAAAAAGGGAATTAGAAAAGCAAAAAGAGATTATGAGGTTAAAGTTGCAAGAGAATCGAAGACTAACCCAAAAGGATTCTTTCAGGTATACAGAAGTAAGATCAGGGACAAGATAGGCCCACTCAAAAGTTCCTCGGGTCAGCTCACTGACAGATTTAGATTTTAGATTTTGCCACCGAAGTGGCTAGTTTATTGTGCACCCCATATCCATCCTGTGGACGGTAGCGCGAGAGCATATGGATACACAAAAGGCCTAGGAACTAGGCCCCAAAGGGTTAACAGGAATACATATGGATTTATATCTACATATCTATAGTTCACTTATCTGTTACAAGCAAATTTAGGAAATTTGCTTAGTATATCTGGTATCTTATTTTCATTAATAAGATATCTTGACATGTCACATAGGTTATTATACTGTCTGTCTCTGTAAATCCTCAATGGGGGACAATTAAGCACATAGTGTTCAAGAGAGTGACCATATGCCTGATCACATAATTTACATTAGTTTGATCAACATCTGTGTGTCTCCCCAAAATGCCAGAAGTACTTGTAACCAACCCAAGCCTGGCACTACAACATCAGTCAGTCTGTTCACATTGCAAGTTGCTCCATAAACTATTATC
>NC_069414.1:3638157-3650657 GCF_026875155.1 Cherax quadricarinatus
TAAAAAATAAAAGCACTATACGAGAAACACTAGACTTGTCTTCACTAACAATGATGATCTGATAAGAAATGTCACCACATCAAAAACAATGTACTCAGATCGCAAAATAATCGAGGTTCAGACATGTATGCGCGGAGCTCCAGACCGACATAATGAGATTAGTCATGAGGGAGCCTTCACCAAATTCAACTTCAATAATAAGAACTTAGTGGGACCAAGTAAACCAAGTCCTAACCGATAAAAGCTGGGAAGATAGACTAAGCAACACAGACCCCAACTTATGTCTAGAACAGATTAACTCGGTGGCACTTGATGTATGCTCAAGGCTTATTCCTTTAAGAAAAAGGAGGAGTAGATGTAAAATAAAGAGACAGGCGCTCCCTTTACGGGCGACGAAATGCATAGGGAGTAACTGGTCAGAGAAATAACAAACATCGAACTTAAGCTAAAGGAATCTTATAGGAGTCAGGAATCTTTGGAAGAACTATAAGCCATAAATTAAATGCGAAAGAAACCCAAAGTATTTCTTCTCCTATGCCAAATCTAAGTCGAGAGCAACGTCCAGTATTGGGCCCCTACTTAAACAAGATGGGTCCTTCGCAGATGACAGCAAGGAAATGAGTGAGCTACTTAAGTCCCAATATGACTCGGTTTTTAGCGAGCCACTAACCAGACTTCGAGTCGAAGATCAAAATGAATTTTTTATGAGAGAGCCACAGAATTTGGTTAACACAAGCCTATCCGATGTTATCCTGACACCAAATGACTTCGAACAGGCGATAAATGACATGCCCATGCACTCTGCCCCAGGGCCAGACTCATGAAACTCAGTGTTCATCAAGAACTGCAAGAAGCCCCTATCACAAGCTTTTACCATCCTATGGAGAGGGAGCATGGACACTGGGGTCGTCCCACAGCTACTAAAAACAACAGACATAGCCCTACTCCACAAAGGGGGCAGTATAACAATAGCAAAGAACTACAGACCGATAGCACTAACATCCCATATCATAAAAATCTTTGAAAGGGTCCTAAGAAGCAAGATTGCCACCCATCTAGAAAGCCATCAATTACACAACCCAAGGCAACATGGGTTTAGAGCAGGTCGCTCCTGTCTCTCAACTATTGGATCACTACGACAAGGTCCTAGATGCACTAGAAGACGAAAAGAATGCAGATGTAATATATACATACTTTGCAAAAGCCTTCGACAAGTGCGACCATGGCGTAATAGCGCACAAAATGCGTGCTAGAGGAATAACAGGAAAAGTTGGTAGATGGATCTGTAATTTCCTCACAAACAGAACAGAGTAGTAGTCAACAGAGTAAAGTCCGAGGCGGCTATGGTGAAAAGCTCTGTTCCACAAGGCACAGTACTCGCTCCCATCTTGTTTCTCATCCTCATATCTGATATAGACAAGGATGTCAGCCACAGCACCATGTCTTCCTTTGCAGGTGATACCCGAGTCTGCATGACAGTGTCTTCCATTGCAGACACTGCAAGGCTCCAGGCGGACATCAACCAAATCTTTTAGTGGGCTGCAGAAAACAATATGAAGTTCAATGATGAGAAATTTCAATTACTCCGATATGGTAGACACGAGGAAATCAAAACTTCATCGGGGGTACAAAACAAATTCCGGCCACAAAACAGAGCGAAGAACAAGCGTCAAAGACCTGGGAGTGATCATGTCGGAGGATCTCACCTTCGAGGACCATAACATTATATCGATTGCAGCTGGTAGAAAAATGACATGATGGATAATGAGAACCTTCAAAACTAGGTATGCCAAGCCCATGATGACACTCTTCAGGTCACTTGTTCTATCTAGGCTGCAATATTGTTGCACACTAACAGCGCCTTTCAAGGCAGGTGAAATTGCTGACCTAGAAAATGTACAGAGAACCTTCACAGCGCGCATAACGGAGATAAAACACCTCAATTACTGGGAGTACTTAAAGTTCCTGAACCTGTATTCCCAGGAATGCAGGCGGGAGAGATACACGATTATATACACCTGGAAAATCCTAGAGGGACTAGTACCGAACTTGCACACGAAAATCACTCGCAATGAAAGCAAAAGACTTGGCAGACGATGTAACATGCCCCCAATGAAAAGCAGGGGTGTCACTAGCATGTTAAGAGACATTACAATAAGTGTCAGGGGCCTGAGACTATTCAGCTGCCTCCCAGCATACATAAGGGGGATTACCAATAGACCCCTGGCTGTCTTCAAGCTGGCACTCGACAAGCACCTAAAGTCGGTACCTGACCAGCCGGGCTGTGGCTCGTACATTGGATTGCGTGCAGCCAGCAGTAACAGCCTGGCTGATCAGGCTCTGATCCACCAGGAGGCCTGGTCACAGACCGGGCCGCGGGGGCATTGACCCCCGGAACTCTCTCCAGGTAAACTCCAGGTAAACACAGTGCATAACGAGAAAAAAACTCCAACTGTGTTTTTGGTTTTAAACAGCAACTTTGCAATGTATTTTTGTTTGCTATTTATGGTTGTATTTTAATTTTCTTGGACTCATTTTATAGAATGGAAGACATATTGTGGAAATTGAGATGATTTTGATTGGTTTCAAAATGAAAAGTACCTTGAAATTGAGCTCAAAGTAGGAGAAATGTTCAATTTTTTCCAAAGTTCAAAGGTAAAGAAATCACGCCACGTGTCCAATACACGTCAACTGGTGAGTGTAATATTCTTTCGCCAGTGCCCTGATATTATTTATACCATTTCTACACCATTTCTACACTAATGCAGTAGTCTATATAACATAAATCTTCAATTTTTTGTGAGAATAAAAATTCGAAGTGAAAAGCAAAAGAAATTTAACAGAGGTCTGTGGACATGAATAATGAGCAGAGGAAATGTTTTTTAGTGCCAGAAATGTCTGTCTTGTTTATTCTGGACCCTATTTGGAAATTGGCATCTTTTGAAATTTGTGCGAAATTGGGAAAATTGCCAATTTCTGACCACGTTATTGGATAGTGGAAATCGGTAATGGGTGGTTTCTTGTACTCCTTCGATAGAAAAAATTGAGTTCTAGCAAAATATGTATGATTTTTGTCGACTGGTGCATTGGAATTGGCCGAAAATAGGGCTCAAAGTGGGCGAAATCGTTGATGCGTGAACATCGTTGAGACCGCTAACTTCGCGAGAGCAGAACTCCATAAGTTTTCCATCAAATTTCATACTTTCGGTGTTGTTATAATGGGGAAAAGATTCTCTATCATTTCGTATTTTTTTTTTTCTGAAAAATTTCCAACCCTGAGAATAAGTTTAGGAGAGCCCCTGCCGACCCTGAAAGGGTTAAGATCGATGAAGAGTCCAAGTGGGTATTTGTTTTTTCCAGTGCTGTGTAAAGTAGGTTTAGCATTTTTATTGTTTGGTCATTAGTTAAGGATGCTTTGTGATGTTATGAAGGACTATAACCATTCGTGTATGAGTTCCTCAAAAATTTTGAAAAGTAAAGGCAAGTTTAATGTTGGCCTATAATTGTTATCTGTTGGGCCACTACCTTTGTGTTTTGGTGTAATCCTTGCTGTTTTGAGTGATGCCAGGACACTGTTGGTTTCTAGTTATTTGTTGAAGAGCAATGCAATGGTGGGTGAAAGGATTTGAGCTGCTCGTTTGTACAGTAGTGATGGTACTTGGGTTACATTTCCTGGTTTGTTTTTTAGTTAATAATCATGGTAACCTCAGTGGACTCTGTTGGTTGTTAGGTAAGACACATATGCAACAGTTAGGTATCTTTATTATGAAACGTTTCGCCTACACAGTAGGCTTTTTTCAGTCGAGTACAGAAAAGTTGATAGAAGCAGAAGATACTTGAAGACGATGTAATCAGTCCATCACCCTTAAAGTTTTGAGGTGGTCAGTCCCTCAGTCTGGAGAAGAGCATTGTTCCATAGTATAAAACAATATGGAGATGAGTGACAGGATGGAGCTTTATATAGCGCCAAGGGGTGAGACGTAGGTCACTAGAAGGGTAAAACTAAATGCTTTTCCGCTGAGGGACTGACCATTTAAATTAAAAGGGTGTGGACTGATTACATGTCTTCAGTATCTTCGCTTTATCAATTTTTTGTACTCGCTGAAAAAGCTTGTGTAGGCGAAAGTTTCAAATAAAGATACCTAACTGTTGCTATGTGTCTTACCTAAAAAAACCTGTCGGTTTTTTACCTTTTTTATGGACTTGTTGGGAAAGAGGGCTTTGGGGAAAAAGTTTATCCAGATAATATTACCCGGGCATGGTAATTTAATTTACTGGGAGATTTGATCCTCTGGTTGGAAGTCATTCAACTTGTTACCTGTATGAATAGGTGGATTTTGATTCTTTTGGTTTCGCCTCCCCTCCTTAGGACGTACTTGTTTCCAAATCCCTCAGGCTTACAAGGGCTCTTGCCCAGTATTCATACCTAATAATTTTAAATTAGAGCTGTTTTCTTGTATTTGTTTATTTCTTTACAGTCATACAAAACACTTAAATGTATCCCAAATTTTACAGGTTCTCCATCACAAACCCGGCATCATTGGGCCCGGAGTGTGCCAAATTACTGAGTTCCCGAATTAGAGTGGTTGGGTTAAATACCAAAATAAAAAAAAAAACTTGTTTGCCCCCGTTATTAAAACATCGGCAAAAATAAAAATTTCCGTACTTTGGGCCCAAAATTTGCAAGGTACTTTTCGCATGAAAAGCAATCAAATCATGCTATTTCTGTAATGCGTGCCCCCTTTTTTTCGAAATTTAAACCGTTCCGGATTGCTACTAAAAACGAAATTTACGATTTGCGAATCTTTTTCCCCCATAAGAAATACATAATGAAAAATACAATTACCCGTTCCTGACAGCAAAAGTTTTAAAAAACCAAAAAATTTTTACATGAAATATCATTTTGTACATAAATAATACAATGGGAAATGATAAATGAAACTTTAAACGCAAAAATACTTACCTTTTATTGGAGTTCTTCTTAGGTAGGGAGACTGGAGGGAGGAGGGGGTTGTTTATAGTTGGGGGGGAAAACCCCCCGCAACAAATAGGTCCCAATTGCTTTTCTGGGGTTGCTTGTTTCCTTTTTCAATGCCACGGAACCTTGAGTCAGGGAGCCTGCTGCAAAATAATGTGGAGAGAGTTCTGTTTCTGGCTCTTTTTAACATTCCCTAAAAGGGCCCCAAGACTTTGTCACTTAATGTTTGCCACATGGTTTTGCAAACATTTTTTAGGGTGATGTTTCTCCTAATTTTTGCATCTTACCCCACATAGAAAAAAAATCTTTTAATTTCTGAAGAGGCACCTTTTTCCCATCTCTTTTCCCTCCCCCTTGCAGAAAGATTCTGACTGCGATTTTTTTGCTTTTCCCTTAAAGCTTTTGCAGTCAGGGGGAGCTCTTTTTGTGGTCTTCCCCCAATTCTTCCACATCCTAAAAATCACATCCACCCCCAGGGAACCCCCCAGTCCCAAAAATTGATTTTAAAACGAATAGGCTAAAGGGGTCATCCCAAACCCTTCAAAATCCCCTTGTACCAACTGGCCATTTTTTTCTCCGGTAGGTTCAAGCCCCTGGTTCATCCTCCCAAGCCAAACCTAAAAGGGGGTTATGCAAGGAGGATGGAATTTCTCTCCAAATTCCCCTTGGGTAATGAGTGCTGGGCACAGTAAAGCCCCTGTGAAACATTGCTTTTGTGAGATTTTTTTTAAAGTTTGCAAAACCTGCTTCCAGGGCCGAGGAGAGGAGGGGTTTTCGGGGCAAGAATTTTACGTGAGAACTCAACTCCTCAAAAATTAGGTACCCAATTTTAGAGGATGAGCGGGTGCTTGCCCATTTCAGACCATTTGAGATCCAATTTTTTTTCTAGGAGCCCCTTTCAATGGGCCGCATTCATTGAACCCCGACAAAAATTTCCCTCTGACCAGCGTTACATTGTTTCCAAAAACCAACAAAATTTACTTTCATAACATTTTTTTTCCTGAACCTTGGGTTTTTTGAATGGTACACTAGTAAAGGGCTTCGCTTGAAATCCCACTACATTGCACAAACATTAGCTCAGCCTTTTTTCATAGGTTTGTGTCTGGCATTCCCTTTTTTCCTCTGAAATGAAGGCCTTTTTGGCATTTTCTTAAAAAAAAGGCCTGTTTTGCACAATGACACTTGTTAGGTTTCAGCCCTTCACCTCCATTACTCCGGGAAATTCTGCACAATTTTTCCCCCCTTTGGGGTCTAAAATGGCAGCCTCCCCAGCCTTACCACCGTGTATGCCTACAGTTCTTAAATCTCTAACCCCGCCTTTGCTGGCCTTTAAATTCACCGCATCCCCACTATTTGGGGCAATTTTTTTTCCCCAATCGTCATGCAACTCCTGTTTTCACAATAATCGAAGTCAAAAGAGTATTCCTGCTAATTGTTTCTCATTTACCCACCCCAAAAACCCCCCACCCTTCGGTACGGTGTTCCATTTTTCGCATAGTTCCCCCCTTTTGCAAAAAACAGATCCTTTTGTTTTCTTTTCTGGCCATTGGGGAAACTAAGGTTGTGTGGGTTTCTTATACATCCGGGCCCATTTCGGCCAACTTGCCCAAATTTTTATTTTTTCAATGAGGTTTTTTTAAATTCAATCATTTTTCTCCCCTCTTCCCACGGCTTGGCAAGGAGCTTTTTTTGGGACCATGGTAGTTATTTAGTACTTGCAAGCACAAAAATAAAGGGAAATATTATGAAATATTTCGTGGAGAAGTGAGGGACCTTCGCTCATGGTAAACAATGCCGACTGGCTGCTGCCCCGGTTACGCCGGGGTAATGTCCCGGCCCAAATTCGACTCGCGGGTAATTTTCGAATAGCGAGTCCAGTTTTTTACGAAAATCCCCTATGATTGGCAAATTTTACGATTCCCAGGAACTACAAAAAGCGGGGCCCCATGTATTCTTCCATTCTATCAAATGAGTCCCAAAAAATGAAAATCACCAAAAAAACCTAAAAAATTACTGCAAGGTCTAAGGGTAAAGTTAACTCCCTTTTTTACGTCCGTCTTTTTTATTTTTTTTTCTTAAGAAGCATCTTTCCACAACATTGCCCAAGTTTCGTGGATAGCCCAAAAAAAAACCTTGAAAAAATATTTTCCAAAAAAATATATTGGAAGCCCAAGCCGGGTACGGAAAAGTACTTTGTCGACTTTTGGGGGTTTTCCCTAGGTTTTATACTTCCTGTTATGCTGAAATCTTGTTAACGTTTTTTGTGTATACCTTTTAAACTTATTTACTTCTAGTCTGTAACCGGAAAAGAAATGACTTATTTTTTACTCCCAAAAAAAAGGGTCGAAATGGCTTTTGGGCCCGTTTCCCCAAAATTTCCAGTTGCCAATTTCAAAATAACCCAGAATAACAATGCAGAACCCTGGCACAAAATAACATTTTCTTGTTCATTAGTCATGGCCCGGGCCCCCTTTTTTTACCTTGCTTTTCTTGGGGAATTTTTATTCAAAAAAAAAAAAAAAAATAGGGAAGATTTATTTATGCGCCTTCTCTTATTGTAATAATGTACAATGTCAGCCTTCTTGCCCGATTGGGGCCGGCAGACGGTATTGTTTCCCTTTGAGCTTCGCTAAAGAATAGAACATTTTCGCTACTCTGAGCGCAATTTCAGGTCTTTTCGTATGAAAGAAATCAAATCATTTTATTTCTGTAACTATTTTTCATTCTATCAAAGAGATAAAAAAAAGGGAAAAATAAACAAAACAACCTACAAAAAATACCGTAAGTGGCCGCAAAGGCTGAGAATGAACCCGTTTTATGGTCGATTTCTTTCATTTTTGGTGACGTGAAGTATCTTTCCATCATACATTGCCCAATTTGAAAAGAAACCCAACAAAAAATGAAAAAAAATATAATAAAAAATAAAAATAATATCTTTATTTACTGCACTTTTCATGTACGGGGTTAAAACACCCCTGTACATCAGTGACATACTACTATATAAAAAAGCCTTGTTATGCAGAGTATTTAAAAAAAATTTAGGTCAGGCCCCAGGATAAACCCACATTCGACTACAACCCTAGGTACCCATTTAGATGGATAAACAAGACAACAGGTGAAAAGAATCACCCCTATGTTTCTCCCGGCGGGGAGTCGAATATTACCAAAAATCGTTAGGCTAACCCACCCAGGTACTAAAAAATAAGCCACTGATTTTTTTGGTTATCCTGGTTCTCTACAAGGGTGTGTGTGTGAAAAATTTAAAGAGAAAATAACTTTGGTTTTATGTTTATGGGGGTACAGTGTATTCCTTAGCCCTGTGTACCCCATTTTTTTAAATATAAGCCCCCAAGACGGGATAAAATGGTATTTTATCCCTATCCTTTTCATACCCCCGTCGAACTGCCGGTGTTTTTCCAAATATTAATTCTGAGTTTTAAATGTTTTATGATTTATATTTTTCTTGTCAAAAGTCAATTGTTATAGGCAAATAAGCTGTAGTGTGGGTTAAAACGTAATTAAAAAAAAAATTCTCCTGCTTCATTTGCGAGTTCATGAGACTGGTTTAATGGCTTCAAGCCACCTTTTCTTTAAGGTAATGTCTGGTTGGGTTAAATGACTTTTTTTTTATTTATTGGAACCATGGCTAGGGGTAAAAAAAAGCAGGTTAAAAACAAAAAATGGGAAAAAGAAATTGGAATGCTTAGCGCCACCAAACAGTACCCGCAGGTTGGTGTGGGGACCCTGGAAATTTGAAATTATCAGCCAAAAATTTGTGCAAAAAATGAAGGAACCGAATAACGATTGCCGGATTTGTGAAGCGGACCCGTATAAGTGGTGAAAGGTAAAATTAAAACTAATTAAGATGGTTGACACAAAATCTGGCCATTTTAAATATGCTCCTCACTTAGCGACAAATTCATTTAACAAAGTGGTCTTAGGGGTGGAACCTGCATTAATGGGAGAGCTGTAGTTTTCAATTTTCTAGCTTATTTTTGGTTTGTGGGTGCCCCGGATCTGAGGAGGGTTTTTAGGTTTTTTTATGTCCTAGTTTTGGGGAATTTTGTAGTATAGTTGCTTGGATTTTTGATTAATTTTGGTGAGGACTGACATGTAGTGTGTGATAAATTCCTTGGGTTTTAATCCTTCTGATTCTTGTATTGATGTTTGATATTGATGGATTTAGGATGCTTTATAAGCCCTGGGAACTTTCTTTATTTGGGGACTGTTGTTTTTATGGAAAAGTTTTTGTTACAGAGTTTTGAATTTTGTTTTGAATTAACTATTTATTCGTCATAACAGCAGCATTTGGAAAATTCGAAACCCCATCAGGAGTCGAAAGGAGAAATTGTTATATTCCATTGGTTGCTTAAAAATGTTAGAAAGTTGGGTGTGGCGTAGTGTTGTCCTGATTATCCCCACTTTAAGGGGGTAGTTGTTTGTCCATATTGATGAATTTTGGTTGCCTTGTCCGGTTAATTTTTTTGGGTTTTTTATTTTTCTAGTGTGAGTGTGTATTGTTCATATTGTTAATAAAATCAGCAACGGTGGGCATCTGTTAGGGCCGGGTTGATGTTAAGTCTCCCCGCTAGTAGTATGTGGTTTCTTATTTTTGGGATTTCAGTCCTGTTTTATTTATCATAAAAGGGTAGATATTAGTGCGAGACACCCGTACATTTCCCCAAAATCCCAAAGGGTTTTTTATTTTTTTTGAAGAGAAGTTTGTGAATATATGTTCCCAAATTCATCTTGGGGGAAAGGTGTTGTATTGTGTTCATTATAATAATAATATTTTATTTTGATGATACATTTTGTACAAAGGAATTAATAGGGTTACATGCCAAAAGCCCTTTTTTATTCAAAGCATTTTGGAAAACTTTAAAAAAACTTTAATTAATAAAGCATTAACGTATACATTATACAAATGCTCTTGTAGGTGTGAGGCATGGGTTGTGAAAGTTCAACAAAGAAAGCTGGTAGAGTGGGGATGTCATGTCTGGGGGAAAAAGGGGGGTTAATTTTATGCAGGAAACCTAGTTTTGGGGTTAGGAAAGGTGTGGGGTTACTAAAACATTATCCCGAGGGCTGAGGAGGAATATTGGTGGTTTGGGCAGTAGGGGTGGAATGAAATTTAAAGACTTTGAGAGCGTATAAATTGTAGTGGAGGGGGGAGTTAGGGGTTGGTTAGAAAGTTTTGGGGGAGGGGGAAAGGGGGTTTTGTTGGGGGGGCTTTGGGTTCCGCAAGCGTGAATGAGTTGTTAAAGGGGGTGAATGGAGACAAATTTTTTTCCCATTGAGTGCTGTTGGAGTGCAGGAGAGTACATTACGAAAGGTTTTGCAAAGTCTGTGTAACTACATTGCATTTTTTTTACCTTGCAGCTCCAGGGCCTTGTTTTAAATGGTCCAGTAGCTGGGGCAGGCAAAGTGACCTTCGAACTCGTGTGCCCTGGGGGTTTACTGGCTTTGAGCTTGAAATGTAAATGGATACAAGAATGTTTAATTTTCTAAAAAAAAAAAAAAAGTATTGCCCCAAAAAAAAAAACTAGAGATCACAGCTAAGAAATGACAGTCCTGGCTAGCACCCAGCCCCTTAAATCCTTTAACACAAATACCATAGAAAAAGAGTACAGAAAGGAAAAACCAGAAACACAAATGCTACTATCGTCCTTTCCGCCCGTGGAGCCAAAAAAAAATTTTATTATGAAAAAAGTTACTAAATAAAAGGGGATATGAGAAAATCTGGGAAAACTGAAAACTGGAATAAAAAGAATCCAAAACAAAATCAAAATTTTAAAAAAATCAGACAAAACCCCTACTCCCACCAACTGAAACACAAACAGACTCCATGTTTCTTATCACCCTAGGAAAAATCTAGCAAGCAAAAAACCCAAATCAAACGCCGTCCATCAGATAACTCATTGGACTTTCCCGAAAACGACCTAGCCCCCAACCAACCCCGCAGAAGTCTGCTATGTCAAACCTTAAAAACAAAACAGGGGACATAAATAATTGCCACCTTTTATGTAAAAAAAGGATCACAAGTACTGTCACCAAATTTTTGCAAAAAAAACTTTTAAAAATTTTTTGGGTCAAACTTGTTCTCAGGGTTTAAAAATTTTGAAAAAAAAAAAATCTTTAATGGGGGGTCCTTGGCGTGGTGAAGAGGGGTCTTGGGCTGAGGGAATTTGACCTGTTGGTCTCCCTTTCCCCAGACCGAACCTAAACCCCCCAATCCCCCCCCCCCTGTTCCCCATCCTTTTTTTCCTTTCCCCCCCCCCCTCCCCCTCCCCCCCTTATTCGCTTCTATTTTTGGCCTTGGGTTTTTTTCCCCAGGGATGTAGTTCCTGGAGGGGGAAAAGTACAGGGTCCCTCCCTTCTGTTGAGGTTCTTGGCAGGGGTTAGTTTCCATGGAATTTGGATTGCCCGGGATATCCCAACCATCTCTGGTCTCCCGGGGGGGGCTTGGGTGTTTTGGGGAATGGGTGTATCCCGGGGCCGCCTTTTGGATTCGGGGGGGGGTGGCCAAAAAGGGGGTTGCTTTGTGGGGATATCCGGCCGCCCTTCCTTTTTTTCCCCCGATGAAACTTGGCAGATGTGAGGGTTTCTATCCCGGATTGGTATTTTCGACATGATGGGTTGGGGTTTGGGACGGGTTCCCCGTGCATCTGCGCTACTTGCGGTGCTGAGGGGTCCTCTTAGGGTGGAGGGGTTTCCAGCCCTTTATTCCTCCTAGGGGAAATATTCCCCCCCATTACCCCTTTCTTTTTTTTTTTTTTTATTTTTTTTTTTTTCTTTTTTTTTTTTTTAAAAACAAAAAAAAAGAAGTAACCCAAAGGAGAACCCAATCCATGAACCTGTACCCTGGGCCCCTTTTGATACCGACCCCATTGGACCCTGCCATTTTTTGAACCACTCTTTTGGACCCTCTGATGCCTGTACCTCTTGCTGGTGTGTTTTCACCCGCTCAGGTACCGGGGTTTCGACTACTCCTTCGTTTGTTGACCTCCCCTTCCCTTTTACTAAGCTCCCGCCCCTCCCTCTATGGTGCGGCAATTTTTTAATTCCAGCCGTTCCACATCGGACCCAACTCCAGTCCCACCCTAAAAGCCAACGAAAGTTACCTGATTATCCACCACCCTTTTTGTTCTATCAGAAAGATCGAACGTCATGCCTCCCTTCCACGCTCGGTTTTTGGAATGCACAAGGTAATTCTTTACATTTTTGACCGACCCTTTTTTTCCCATCTTTTCCAAACCAAAATTTTGGCAAGGTGCTCCTTTGCCATGTTTGGTAGAGTTTTTCCTTTAATGCCTTAAAAGTGGTGTGCATTATCACTGTCCAGAAAGCTACCCAAGCCCTGACTTTCCCTTTTTTACAATCGTATACCTGTCAAACGAAAAAAATCGTTCCCCCAATTCTTTTAGTGGATGCATTCTGCCCATGCTGTGTCCCAAAAAATTCCGCGTGGGAGTAACACACTCTAAAGCTGGACTCCAAGATTCCCCAAACCTAAGGTAACACT
>NC_069414.1:3655657-3657907 GCF_026875155.1 Cherax quadricarinatus
TACTGATGGGAAAAATTTTTTTTGGGGACTAAAACAATCAGAAAAATAAATTTAACATTTTCATAAGAAAAAATAATTTTTTTTTTTTTCGAATATTTTGCGACACCAGGAGCAACTTCAGGATTGGGCCCTTCGACAGTCAAAGAGTTAAATGGACACTGATCCACCTCCTGTTCCTTCTCTTCCCTCTCCTCCATCTCCACAACTCCTTTCTTTGCAACGCTCCGTTCCTTCGCTGCTTGAACGTTTTCCGATGCCACCACCACACAGACTTTTCTAACCCTCTTTTTCCGTATGTGCCCTTACCTGAGGATTCCTGATATTTTCCTCGTTGCCAATCATGGCCTATTTGCAGTGGAATATCTGCGGCCTCGGGTAATCAGGGTGAGCTTCAGATGTTGCTTTCCCGGTTTTCCCCTGTTGGTGTTTGCTTAAAAGAACCAAAATTTCACTGGCTGTTTTCCACCCATCTCAGGCTATAATTTATTGTATTCTTCGAATCCTCTTTCTGATGGGACCTTTTACGCAATGATATTCCATACCATCAACTATTTGTTCATACCTCGCTGCATTACACTGCAGCCTGTATCCACTGGAATAAGTGGTTTACAACATGTTCTTTGTATCTCTCTCCTTCTCGGGCATTATCTATCCCAGATTTTGCCTATCTTGTTTCATCCTTACTACCACCACTTCTGTTACTTGGCGATTTTTAACCCTTTGAGGGTTTTCGTCGTACTAGTACGTCTTACGCGTAGGGGTTTTTGACTTACTAGTACTCATAAATTCTAGCGCCCTCAAATCTAGTGGGAGAAAGCTGGTAGGCCTTCATATGAAAGAATGGGTCTATGTGGTCAGTGTGCACAGTCTAAAAAAATCCTGCAGCACACAGTGCATAATGAGAAAAAAAAAACTGACCATTTTTTTTGAATAAATCAGCGACTTTGCAGTGTATTTTCGTATGGTATTTATTGTTATATTCTAGTTTTCTTGGTATCATTTTATAGAATGGAAGACATATTACAGAAATTGAGATGATTTTGACTGGTTTTACAAAGAAAGGTGCTTGAAATTGAGCTCAAAGTAGCAGAAATGTTCGATTTTTACCAAACTTCAAAAGTAAAACAAATCGTGCCAAGCGTGCAATACATGTCAACTGGTGAGTCTAATATTCTTTCACAAGTGCACCAATAATATTTATACCATTTTTTACACTAATGCAGTAGTCTGCATAACAGTAAATCTTATATTTTTTGTGAAAATAAAAATTCAAAGTGGAAAGCAAAAGAATATAAGAGGGGCCTTGAGACATGACTAATGACTAGAGGAAATGTTATTTTAGTGCCAGGAATGTCTTTCTTGTTTATTCTGGACCCTATTCGGAAATTGGCATCTTTTGAAATTTGTGTGAAATTGGCAAAATTGCTAAATTCTGACCACTGTACTGGATAGTTGAATTTCATAAATGAGTGGTTTCTTGCACCCATTCGATAGAAAAAAATGGAAGTTCTAGCGAAATATTCATGTTTTTTGTCGACTAGTACAGTGAAATTGGCCGAAAATGGGGCTCAAAGTGGGCAAAATCGCCGATGCGTAAACATTGCCGAGACCGCTAACTTTGCGAGAACATAATTCCGTAAGTTTTCTATCAAATTTCAAACTTTTGGTGTCTTTATGATCGGGAAAAGATTCTCTATCTTTTCATAAGAGAAAATAATTTTTTTTTTTTTTAAATTTGGCCGACCCTGAGAACGAGTTTCGGAGAGGGCCTGTCGACCCTCAAAGGGTTAATGCCCACCATTTCCTCTGGGGGGGTCTCATTGTGACTCACGTGGCATTCATTTGGAGGCTTTTCTCGCTTCTCGCCCCCTCCATGTTTTAAATACGGGTACTCCCTACCCATTTTGATCCTCATATTCATACTCTCTCTGGCATCAATCTCTCAGTCTGCTCTTCCTCCACTGCACTAGACTTTACCTGGTCTGTTCTACCGGACTTACATGACAGCGATCATTTTTCATTCATTCTTACTTCATATTCACCACCTCTCCATAGCCCTCGCTAGCAATTTGATCAAGCAAATTGGGACCTTTACTCACAACTCGCTGCTTTTAGTGAGGTTCCATCTTCATCCTCCATTGATGAGCTCTTACACCTCTTCTCGACGTCAGTTTTAACCGCAGCTTCTATTCTATCCCCAAAACTCGAGCAGGGATTTCAGAAGTGCATGCCATGGTGGTCGGGGTAAGT
>NC_069414.1:3658407-3697156 GCF_026875155.1 Cherax quadricarinatus
CTGTCTCTTTATCTTCTCTCTATCTGTCTTGGTCTATCTGTCTCTGTCTATCTGTCTCTGTCTTCTGTCTCTGTTTTCTGCTCTGTCTGTTCTCTGTTTTCTGTCTCTGTCTTCTGTCTGTCTCTGTCTTTTGTCTTTCTGTCTCGTTTCTGTCTGTCTTCTCTGTCTCTTGTCTGTCTTGTCTTCTTCTGTCTGTCTCTGTCTATCTCTGTCTCTTCTACTCTGTCTCTGTCTATCTCTGTTATCTTTTTTCTCTGTTTTTATCTTTTGTCTTGTCTATCTCTGTTTGTCTATCTTGTTGTGTCTATTCTCTGTTATTTCTTCTTGTTTTTTTTTTTTTTTTTTATTTTTGTCTATTCTCTGTTTTGTCTATCTCTGTTATTTTGTCTATCTCTTTTATTGTCTATCTCTGTATTGTCTATCTCTTTTATTGTCTATCTCTGTATTGTCTATCTCTGTTTGTCTTCTCTGTTTGTCTTTCTCTGTATGTGTCTTCTATGTGTCTATTCTGTATGTGTCTATCTCTGTATGTGTCTATCTTGTTGTGTCTATCTCTGTATGTGTCTATCTCTGTATGTGTCTATCTCTGTATGTGTCTATCTCTGTATGTGTCTATCTCTGTATGTGTCTATCTCTGTATGTGTCTATCTCTGTATGTGTTATCTTGTCCATCTGTCTATCTCACAGGTACACAAATACAAGTATACATTGTGTAAATTACCTGGGATAACCCAAAAAATCCAGACAAAGTGCTATACTCTGCTTGAAGATGAGTAAACGTGATGACGCAGTCTTGTGGCTCTCTCTGAGACAAAGCTAGACGGATAGACAGACAGGGAGCTGACAGACAATAGACATTTTTGTGATCCAGCAAAAACAAAGCCAGGTCCTAATCTTTTCTCATCAAGTCTTTTCACTGCACCCTCACGAATGCTCATCAAAGGTCGGCTCTTATCAAATGTTATCTCATCATGTCACTGTCAGAAGTGGACTTTGTTTTTCATGCTTCAAGGGAACTTATTATTTTATTATTATTACCTATTTTCTTCTCCTCCTCCTCCTCATTATTATTATTATTTACTTCCACCTATCCAAAACATTGCTGGGAACTATAAATACTCTGTATATATTCCAAGACAATAGTAAATGACCAAGGCAGGTGTAAATGTCCACTTGTCAGTGTGTTTGTGACAATGTGAGTATAATTTCAGTACCTAATACTAGTATCAAAACAAAGATTGGTTATGAAATGACAACTACTATAAATTGTAATTATCAGAACATAAAAATTACATAAAATATGAAAAATAGAAAAAAAAGGTATATTGGCAATACTTCTGCAAGCAGCAGAACTTTATGTTGCTGTCACATGAGCATCCAGTGCCAACTTCTCGGCCTCATATCTTGGCAAGTACTGACCCTAAAAAAAATTTTTTTATCCTATAACACTTAGAAAAATGTGCTCTTTTTTTTCAAAAACAAAAAAAAAAAAAAAAGATATTTTTATTTTTCAAAATATTCGGGGCACTGGGGTAGTGAACGTGTATATACGTTTGGACCATTTATGGGTTAAGGGTTAATAGAAACAGTATCATGCCAAGACAAAACCATTCCCATTACTAAATTTACTAATTGTAAAATTATACGTTTTGTACTACCTCACTATTTTAAATCTAATTACTGTACAGGTAATCATTTCAGTTACCTAACTATTATATCAGTATTCAATAAGGTATATTAACTTTTTCAGGGTCCAAAGGCCAAATTTCGAAGTGCACACAAGTGTCCAAGAATTTTCAAAAAATAATTTTATTTTTTCGTACTTTTTGTTTTCTTATGAAAACAAAAAGTACGAAATTCGACGGAAAATTGACAAAATTATGCTCTCGCGAATTTTGATGTGTCAGCGATATTTACGCATTGGCGATTTTGCCGACTGACTCCCATTTTAGGCCAATTATATTACTCCCGTCAACCAAATTCACTAGTATTACTTCTATTCTATCGATTGAGCACAAGAAATCACCAAGTCAACTGTTTCAACTACAAACTAAAGTGATTGGAAATTGGTAATTTGGCCAATTTAATGCAAAGTTCAAAATATTCTAATTTCAAAATAGGGTCCAGAATACATAAGAACATAAGAACATAAGAAAGGAGGAACATTGCAGGAGGCCTGCTGGCCCATACTAGGCAGGTCCTTTACAATTCATCCCACTAACAAAACATTTGCCCAACCCAATTTTCAATGCCACCCAAGAAATAAGTTCTGATGTGAAAGTCCCACTCAAATCCAACCCCTCCCACTCATGTACTTATCCAACCTAGATTTGAAACTACCCAAAGTCCCAGCCTCAATAACCCAACTAGGTAGACTGTTTATGTCTATTTTGTAATACGGAGACCAGAACTGAGCTGCATAATCTAGGTGAGGCCTTACTAATGATGTATAAAGCTGCAGTATGACCTCTGGACTTCTGTTGCTTACACTTCTTGATATAAATCCCAGTAATCTATTTGCCTTATTACGTACGCTTAGGCATTGCTGTCTTGGTTTAAGGTTGCTGCTCACCATAACCCCAAGTCCTTTTCGCATCTGTATGGCTAGTTCTACATCATTTAACTTATAAGTACTAGAGTTTTTGGGCACTCCCAAGCTTCAAAACCTTGCATTTATCTACATTGAACTGCTCTGCCACTTTTCTGCCCAAGATTAGATTTGTTTAAATCCTCCTGAAGTTCCTTAACATCTACGTTTGAATCAATTATCCTACCTATCTTCGTGTCTCGGCGAATTTGCTCATATCACTAGTAATTCCCTCATCAAGATCATTGTTTATATATTATAAACAACAACGGGCCCAAGGGCTGATCCCTGTGGAACACCACTTGTTACAGATCCCCACTCGGATTTAACCCCATTTATGGACACACCTGCTTCCTGTCGGAGCCATGACTCGATCCACGAGAAACACTTTTCCCCCAAAGCCATGAGCTGCCACTTTCTTTAACAGTCTTGGTGCGGAAAATCTATCAAAAGCCTTTTCTAAAATCTAAGTAAAAAAAATATCAAATTCTTTTATTGTGGTCAACAGCCTCAAAAGCTTTACTGAAGAAAGTTAATAAATTAGTTAGACAAGACCGGCCTCTTGTGAATCCCCTGCTGAGTATCATTAATCAAGCTATGCTTATCGAGATGGTTCTTATTTTTCACTATAAATTTTTCTATAATTTGCCCCACAATTTAGGGCGGCTTATTGGGCGGTAATTTGGGGTAACGCTTGTCCCTTTTTAAAAGTAGGAGTTACATTCCCATCTTCCACACATCGACACTACACTTTTTGAAGAGATAAATTTAAAAAATATTGTTATGGTTCACAGATTTCCCATTTTGCATTCCTTAAGAACCCTTTGAAAAAAACCTCATCGGGCCCGGGGGCGACTTATTTTGCTTCAGTCGTATCTGTTTCAAAACTTTCCCCTTTGGATGTGATGTTACATAATTTATTTTTTCTAGCCACTGTAAAAAAAATTAGGGAATATTTTTAGTGTCTTCCTGTGTAAAAAACTGAAAAAAAATTTTTTAAAATCAAGCCATTTCTTTCTTTGTCATTTAAGGGTGCCCATAGTTTTTTTTTAAGGGGACCTATTTATCTCAATTTTTGTTCTATAGACCGGGAAAAAAAATTTTTTGGGTTAGTTTTTAGAATCCCTAGCAATTTTTAATTCAAGTCCCTTTTAGCTTTTCTATCCCCTTTTTAATGTCCCTCTTAAGTCATATACTGATTCTTAAATGCCCCTACCCTTTTGATAGCCTATAAATTCCTTTCTTATGCCCTAGTAGATATTTGAGCCTATTTTCACCCATTTTTGGGTTTTCTATTTATCAAATTTTTCTTTAATGGGATAAACGCTCTTTGAGCAGCATGTATAGTGTTAGAAAACGTCATTTTGATAGCTTCTTCGTTCCCCCAGTCAACGATGAAAAGTGTTCTCAAAGCCCTTTCGTAATCTGTAAGCGAAAATCTGGGATGTTACTGAGTTTCGCTATTGTATTCCATTCAATGTAAATGAAATTGATTTGTGGTCGCTAGCCCCCGTTCTTTGAAATTTTAAATTTTAACAAGGGATTTCATTTTTTGCCAAAACAAGTCAAGCAGGTTATTTCCCTTGTAGGTTCGTCAAAATGCTTCAAAAAATAATCCTTGAAATATTCTAAGAAGTCGTATGTTTCTAAATTCCCAGTCAAAAAAAATTCCAAATCAACTGATAAGTTTAAAGTCTCCTAGAATTTACTACTATCTGCCTTGTGGCCTTAACAATTTCCCCCCATTTAGTTTCCCCTTGGTCCCTATCTAAGTTTGGGGGACGGTTTTTCTCCCCTCGGGGAAAATTTTATCCAAACAGACTCTGTTGTGTTATTTCGGACTTAATACCCGTTTTTATGCAACAGTTCAAGCGATCTGGACATAAATGCCACCCCCCCCCCTCCAATACTTCTATTTCTTGGAAAAATTAAAAAAACCTGAATATGAATTCCGCAGGCATGTCCCGATTTTGAATTTAAAAACCACGTTCAGTTAAGGCAAATACTCAATGTTACCTACACTAGCAACTAATTCAAACTCGCCCCATCTTATTCCTGCACTAGGGAAATTAGCTTTAATAAAATTGAAAATTTCCCCTTTCTTTTTCCCTTCCTCCCCTTTTTCTATTTTTTAAAAATTATTACTGTCCTTTTTCACCCAAGGGTCCCTGGCTTTTAAATATCTTTTTTCTTATTATAACTATTTCCCCCTAGAAATGTAATATTACTACACGGGGACTTCCTTTTTTCCCTCCCAAAACCCTACCCTAATATTCCTAGTTTTAAATCCAACTGCTCCCCCCTGCAGTTGCCGGCCCCCCACCCCACACCTAGTAAATGAACCCCCTCCCAGCATAATGTCTTTCTCATAGAAGAGGTCCCAGTTGTCAATGAAGTTACCGCTTTTCCTTCGTATTTGTCCCGCCAGCAATTTACACCAATTGCCCTGGACAACCATTTTTTCCAACTCCCCCCCTTGCAAAATACCAATATGAGAGGGTTCCCCCCCTTAAATTCTAATTATTTCTATTGTGACCCATACCCGTAAATTTTAGGTCCTCACCAGTTTCCAAATAGTTGCCTCCGCATGAGCAGATAAAAAGGATTGCTCCCATTTCCCCTTTATATGTCATCCCGACGGCTAAAAATATCCTCCATCCCAACCCCCCGGCAAGCAAAATCTCTGTCTCCTACTCCCGTCTTCAAGCAGAACGCCCCATCCCTATACCTAATTGGCTATCCCCCAAAAACAACAATATTCGTACCTTCCTAAAGTCTTTCGTCGTGACGTTCCCAGTATCGACTCGCATTCGTGGGTGCACTGAAATGGATTGGATGTTTCCACAAAGTTTCCCCGGCAGTCTCTTTCTTCTTCATGTTTCTACCTTTCCATTGTCTTCTTGATGTCAACTTCTTTCCCTGTGTCCAGCCACTGACCGTTTCCCTTTTTGACCTGAGGGTCAAAACAGGAGGACTACACGAATCTTTTTTTTTTCCTCGGTCAGTCGCCCCAATTTCCATATTCGCCAACCCCAATTCTTCCTTAAGCGTTGGTTAAAGTTGCTCGATGGAGGGCATCTTGCTTCAATTCTAAGAGAGCGCGCAAAAAAGGTCTTCACAGAGCCAAGACCGTCAACACTGCGCAAAAGCCAAAATCAATCAGGAGCTATGCGCAGCCGTCCGCACGGCCCCATAGCGATGCGAAAACTGCAGGCATTTTTGGAAATTTAAAATAAAATTTCCTCTTTCATTAGTTATGTTTTCGGCTTTACCCAAAGAATTCCCTTTTTATTTTTTTTCACATAATGAATTCTTATTAAATCAAAAAAAAGAAAATTTCTGTTATGCAATACTGTAATAATTGTATAAATAAAATCACCAATTTGTGAACGTATATAGACCACCAACAGGTGTGTTTTTGACGTGTGAGGTCATTTGTTTACCCCTTTTAAAATCGGCAAAAAATTTTTAAAATTTTTGCTATTTGAGCTCAGTTTCAAACCCATTTCCATTATGAAAACCAATCAAAATCATCTCTATTTCTGTAATACATCTTCCATTTATCAAATGAGACCAAGAAACACAAATACAACTATAAAAAAAAATACGAAAAAAAACTGCAAAGTCGCTGTTTTAAAGAAAATTCGGTTCAGTTTTTTCTCTCATTTGCAGCGTGTGCTGCCCGAATTTGTTTTTGTGGGCACTTTACCACATAGATGTATTCTCTCTATTAGGCCCAAATTTCCCTCACAGTTATAGAGGAACTGAGTCTGGCGTTATGTACAGTTTAATGTATACCATAGATCTACGGCGGATTCTTTAAAGAGTTGAAATGTACTGCGCCTAACTTGTGTCAATATAGAGTAAGAATTAGATTAGTCTGCCCGAAATGCCTAGGCATACTAGTGGCCTTCTTTGTAATTAATATTTTATAATATGTAAACCACACATTGTAAGTTTTTGCAAGGAAATACTACAGTGGATCCTCAGCTAACGATGCCATCGGGATAGCGATAATATTGGATACCGATGCGTTTTTTGCTTTAAAAACCTTGGTTCGGCTAATGATGAAAATCGTAGTTAAGGGACATTCATCAAAAAGGGTGTCCACGCGGCCTGGGCCACCCGCGGCCACCAGGCCACTATGTACAGCCAGTTTGCAATTGTTTATATGCCAGGGCCCGGACGATTCTACGCGTAAATGCGTTTACATTTTGTTTTTATTCCAGTGTTCTTAGTGCTTGTAACTGCTAAAAAGCCACCATGGCCCCAAAGAAAGTTCTAGTGCCAACCCTGTGGTAAAAAGGGTAAGAAATACTATCGAATTGAAGAAAGAGATAATCGCAAAGTACGAAAGGGAGTGCGGCCTCCGAGCTGCCAGTTTATTTCAAACCCCAATCAACCATCGCTACTATCTTGGGGCCCAACAGATAGACAATCAAGGAAGCTGTTGTTGCGAAAGGTGCAAAAGTGCTTACAAAACAGAGATCGCAAATACTCGAAGATGTGGATAGGGCTGTTATTGGTGTGGATCAACGACAAACAATTATAAGAAGATAGTGTTTCATAGTCATCATATGTGGGAAAAAGCAAGAGAGTTGCATGATGATTTAAGAAAATGCCTGAAACTAGTGCTGATGTTAATGAATTTAAGACCAGCAAAGGTTGGTTTGGAGATTTAAGAATCATAGTGGGATTTCACAATGTGATAAGGGATGGCAAGGCTGCCAGTTGTGACCAAAAAGTGGCTGAAAAATATGTGCAGGACTTTAAAGAGTACATAGAGGCTGAAAAATTAAAACCCCAACAAGTGTTTCAATTGTGATGACACAGGCTGTTTTGGAAGAAAAATGTCAAACAGGACTACATTACTCAGAGGAAAAGGCACTCCCAGGACATAAGCCTATTTAAGACAGGCTAACTCATGTTTTGCAGTAATGCTAGTGGGGATTGCAAAGTGAAGCCTTTACTTGTGTATCACTCAATCTCCCAGTGTTCAAGAAAAACAGTGTCGTCAAGGCTAATGTGTGTGTTGATGTGGAGGCAAACAGTAAGGCATGGGTCACTAGGGACATTTTCCACGACTGGTTCTATCACGTGTTTGGCCCCCCACTGTGAAAAATACATTCTGGAAAATAAATTGGACCTCAAGTGCCTCCTGGTATTAGAATAATGCTCCTGCTCATCCTCCAGACTTGGAAGAGTGAATTGTGGGGGAGTCGAGTTGCATAAAAGTTAATTTTTGCCTCCTAACACCACTCCTCTCCTCCAGCCCATGGACCAGCAGGTCATTTCAAATTCCAAAAAACTGTACACCAAAGCAGTGTTTCAAAAGTGCTTTGAAGTGACCTCAAACACTGAACTGACCCTACGAGAGTTCTGGAAAGATCACTTCAGTATCCTCAGTTGCATAAACCTTATAGGTAAGGCTTGGGAGGGATTGACTTGCAAGACTTTGAACTCTGCTTGGAGAAAATTGTGGCCAGAATGTGTACAAGAGGAATTTTGAAGGGGGTTGGGGCTAACCCTGAGGAGCCTATACCAGTTGAGGAATCTATTGTGTCATTGGGGAAGTCCATGGGGTTGGAGGTTAGTGGCGTGGAAGAGTTGCTGAAGGACGACGATGAAGAGCTAACCACTGATGAGCTGCAAGAGCATCTGCAACAGCAACAGACCACATCTGAAGATATTGCTTCAGAGGAGAGGGGAGAGAGATGGAGGAAGTTGCCTTCTTCAACAATTAACCCTTTCAGGGTTTCCGACGTACTAGTATGGCTTACACGCCAGGGTTATTGACGTACTAGTAGGAAGATAGTAGGTTGGTAGACAGCAACCACCCAGGGAAGTACTACTCCTCTGCAGATGACTGTGAAACAGAAACCTGTAACTGTTTTGCATGATGGTAGGATTGCTGGTGTTTTTTTCTGTCTCATAAACACGCTAGATAACAGGGATATCTTGCTACTCCTACTTACACTTTGATCACACTTCACAGACACGCACGTGCATATATATATATACTACATACATCTAGGTTTTCTCCTTTTTCTAAATAGCTCTTGTTCTTCTTCATTTCTTCTATTGTCATGGAGAAGTGAAAAAATCTTTCCTCCGTAAGCCATGGTGTCGTATTGGCGACTAAAATGCCAGGAGTGATAGGTAGTAACCCTTCTCCTGTAGACATTTACTAAAAAAAAGAAGAAAAAACTTTATAAAACTGGGATGCTTGAATGTGCGTGGATGTAGTGCGGATGACAAGAAACAGATGATTGCTGATGTTATGAATGAAAAGAAGTTGGATGTCCTGGCCCTAAACGAAACAAAGCTGAAGGGGGTAGGGGAGTTTTTGGTGGGGGTAAATAAATGGGATTAAATCTGGAGAATCTGAGAGAGTTAGAGCTAAGGAAGGGGTGTAGCAGTAAATATTGAATGATCAGTTATGGAAGGGGAAAAGAGATATGGGGTAAATTCAAGGATTATGTGGGTTAAAGTAAAGGTTGGATGCAAAAAGTGGGTCATAAAAAGCATGCATTTCACCTGGAGAAGAGAAGAATGTAGAGGAGAGAGAGAGATTTTGGGAGATGTTAAGTGAATGTATAGGAAACCCTTTTAACCAAGTGAGAGAGTAATTGTGGTAGGGGACCTGAATGCCTAAAGTAGGAGAAACTTTTAGAGAGGGTGTGGTAGGCAAGTTTGGGGTGCCAGGGGTAAATGATAATGGGAGCCCTTTGATTGAACTTTGTATAGAAATGGGTTTAGTTATAGGTAATACATATTTTATGAAAAAGAGGATAAATAGGTATACAAGGCATGATGTAGGGCAAAATGACAGTAGTTTGTTGGATTATGTATTGGTAGATAAAAGACTGTTGAGTAGACTTCAGGATGTACATGTTTATAGAGGGGCCAAAAGATATATCAGATCATTTTTAGTTGTAGCTACACAGAGTAAAAGGTAGATGGGATACAAGGAGAATAGAAGCATTAGGGAGGAGAGAGGTAAAGGTTTAAAAAACTATAAGAGGAGGCAGTTAGGGCAAAAATATAAACAGCTATTGGAGGATAGATTGGCTAATGAGAGCTTAGGCAAGGGGGTCAAAGAGGTATGGGGTAGGTTTAAAAATGTAGTGTTAGTGTCTTCAGCAGAAGTTTGTGGTTACAAAGGGAAAATGGGTGCGGGAGGGAAGAGGAGCCCATTGGGTGGAATTGGGTTAGTAAAGGTAGTAAGGGATAAAAAAGTTAGCATATTTAGAAGTTTTTACAAAGTAGAAGTGATGTAAGGAGGGAAGAGTATATGGAGAAAAGAGAGAGGTTAAGGGGAGTGGTGAAGCAATGTAAAAGAGAGCAAATGAGAGAGTGGGCAAGATGTTTTTCAACAAATTTTGTTGAAAAATAATTAAGCTTTGTAGCGAGATTAACAAGTTAAGGAAGCCTAGAAAACAAATGGATTTGTCAGTTAAAAAATAGGGAGAGGAGAGTTATTAAGTGGAGAGTTAGAGGTATTGGGAAGATGGAAGGAATATTTTGAGAAATTGTTTTAAAAGTTGATGAAGATAGGTGTTAGGGAAAGGAGGAATAACATCTTGTGGGAGTGAGGAACAGCCGTTGTGAGTGTGGGGAAGTTCGTGAGGCAGTAGGTATAAATGAAGGGGGTTAAGGCAAACTGGGATTGATGGGATTTAAAAATAGAAATGTTAAAAGTAGGTGGAGATATAGTTTTGGAGTGGTTGGTGCTATTATTTTTAAACCCCCTTTAGGGTCCAAGGCCCCAAAAACTGAAGTGGTTTTCCCAGTGTCCAAGAATTTAAAAAAAAAAAAAAAATTATTTTTTCTTATGAAATAGTAGAGAATCTTTTTGTGAAGGTAATAAAACAAAAACTACGAAATTTGATGGAAAATTGACGAAATTATGCTCTCGCGATTTTTGACGTGTTGGTGATATTTACGAATCGGCGATTTGCCGACTTTGACTCCCATTTTAGGCCAATTACATTATTCCAGTCGACAAAATTCTTAGCTATTTCACTAGTATGACTTCTATTCTATTGAGCACAAGAAATAGCCAAGTCAACTGTTTCAACTACAAAATAAAGTGATCGGGAAATTGGTAATTTGGCCAATTTAACACAAAGTTCAAAAATATTCCAATTTCAAAGTAGGGTCCAGAATAAACAATGTAGGTATTCCTGGCACTAAAACTAACATTTCTCTGTTCATTAGTTATGTTTTGAGGCTTTACAATAAATTCCATTTTGATTTTTTATTCACACCAAAAAATAGAAGATTTACTGTTATGCAATATTGTAATAACTGTATAAATATCATCACATTTGTGAATGTATATTAGACCCACCAGCTGGCGTGTATTAGAGGTGTGAGGTTGTTTACTCTTGAACATCGGCAAAAATTTAACATTTCTGCTATTTTGAGCTCAGTTTCAACCCATTTCCAGTGCTAAAACCAATCAAAATCATCTCTATTTCTGTAATATGTTTTCCATTCTATCAAATGAGACCAAGAAATCGCAAATACAACTATAAAACATACGAAAAAAACACTGCAAAGTCGCTGTTTTAATCGAAAATCATGGTCTCAGTTTTTTTCTCATATTATACACAGTGTGCTGCAGGATTTGTTTTATGTGGTGCACACATACCACATAGATGTATTCTCTCATATCTAGGCCCAAATGTACCACTCACAGTTTATCAGAGTGAGCTGAGCTCATGGCATAGATCTACGGTTTGGACCCTGAACGTAAAGCCGTAGATCTACGGGACGGACCCTGAAAGGGTTAATAAATGTATGGAAGAGGGTAAGGTACCTAGGGATTGGCAGAGAGCATGTGTAGTTCCTTAGTATAAAAGCAAAGGGGACAAAAGAGTGCAAAAATTATAGGGGGATAAGTCTGTTGAGTATACCTGGTAAAGTGTACAGTAGAGTTATTATTGAAAGAATTAAGAGTAAGACGGAGAATAGGATAGCAGATGAGCAAGGAGGCTTTAGGAAAGGTAGGGGGTGTATGGACCAGGTGTTTGCAGTGAAACATATAAGTGAACAGTATTTAGATAAGGCTAAAGAGGTTTTTGTGGCATTTATGGATTTGGAAAAGGCGTATGACAGGGTGGATAGGGGGGCAATGTGGCAGATGTTGCAGGTGTATGGTGTAGGAGCAGGTTACTGAAAGCAGTGAAGAGTTTTACGAGGTTAGTGAGGCTCAAGCTAGAGTATGTAGGAAAGAGGGAGATTATTTCCCAGTAAAAGTAGGCATTAGACAACGATGTGTGATGTCACCATGTTTGTTTAATATATTTATAGATGGGGTTGTAAGAGAAGTAAATGCGAGGGTCTTGGCAAGAGGCATGGAGTTAAAAGATAAAAGAATCACACAAAGTGGGAGTTGTCACAGTTGCTCTTTGTGATGACACTGCTCTTGGGAGATTCTGAAGAGAAATTGCAGAGGTTGGTGGATGAATTTGGTTAGGTATGCAAAAGAAGAAAATTAAAAGTGAATACAGGAAAGAGTAGGTTATGAGGATAACAAACAGATTAGGTGATTAAAGATTGGATATCAAATTGGAAGGAGAGAGTATGGAGGAGGTGAATGTATTCAGATATTTGGGAGTGGACGTGTCAAGCGGATGGGTCTAGAAAGATGAAAGTGAATCATAGAATTGATGAGGGGAAAAGGGTGAGCGGTGCATTTAGCAGTCTGTGGAGACAAAGAACTTTGTCCTTGGAGGCAAAGAGGGGAATATATGAGAATATAGTTTTACCAACACTCTTATATGGGTGTGAAGCATGGGTGATGAATGTTGCAGCGAGGAGAAGGCTGGAGGCAGTGGATATGTCATGTCTGAGGGCAATGTGTGGTGTGAATATAATGCACAGAATTCGTAGTTTGGAAGTTAGGAGGAGGTGCGGGATTGCCAAAACTGTTGTCCAGAGGGCTGAGGAAGGGTTGCTGAGGTGGTTCGGACATGTAGAGAGAATGGAGCAAAACAGAATGACTTCAAGAGTGTATCAGTCTGTAGTGGAAGGAAGGCGGGGTAGGGGTCGGCCTAAGAAGGTTGGAGGGAGGGGGTTAAAGGAGGTTTTGTGTGCAAGGAGGCTTGGACTTCCAGCGGGCATGCGTGAGCGTGTTTGATAGAAGTGAATGGAGACAAATGGTTTTTAATACTTGATGTGCTGTTGGAGTGTGAGCAAAGTAATATTTATGAAGGGATTCAGGGTAACCGGCAGGCCGGACTTTATTCCTGGAGATGGGAAGTACAGTACTGCACTCTGAAGGAGGGGTGTTAATGTTGCAGTTTAAAAAACTGTAGTGTAAAGCATCCTTCTGGCAAGACAGTGATGGAGTGAATGATGGTGAAAGTTTTTCTTTTTCGGGGCACCCTGCTTTGGTGGGAATCGGCCAGTGTGTTAATAATAAAGATAATAATAATACGCATAAATTCTAGCGCCTTCAAATCAAGCAGGAAAAGGCTGGTAGGCCTAGATGTGAGAGAATGAATGGGTGTGCGTGTGTGCAGTAGAAAAAAAATCTGGGACCTAGTGTGCATTGAGGGAATGCCATTTTAGTACACCTTGTTCACCATGCCTCGCAGTAAGAAACTCCTCACTGCTCGGCGAATTGGGACACTTTTGTTCCCCAGTGACAGTTCTAATACAGATGGAAGTGCCAGTGAAGAGGAGTTTCAACCTTTTGATGAGGTTGTGACCGAAACTAATGACCATAATACAGGTAATAGTGAGGAAAACCCAGACGACCCTCAGCCTTCCACCTCTGATGCTGGGCCATCTTGTTCACATTCAGTTGTACCAGAATGAAAGAGGAAACTCGTATTTTCCCATATTCCAGACTCAGATGTGAACATTGGTGATGATAGTGATTGTGAATATGAACTACAAGCTCTTGAAAACAGTTTCAGTAGCAATAGTGAAGTGGAATGTTCTCCAGTGAAGCATCAGTATATACGATGGTATATGCGCCCTGCTAGTGTGCCACATGCTATTCCAAGGGGAAGAAGAACATCTCTGAGTACATCCTATGGCTGTACAACAGGAACAAATAGTGAAAATGAGATGATAGTGTTGCAACTGGGATGGAAAATGTGCATGATGGTGGTAGTGGGGTGCCAGTTGTGAGGCACCAGCAGTGGCCATGCTGCCACCGCTTCAGCTGATCTACAACTAAGGCCACCATCCCCCACCCACCCACCACACCAGCCCCTACAACCACAACTTCCACAACCACAACCACCTGTCAATATCCAGTACCCACCAGCAGACCGACCTGGGATAGGCAGGAAGCTGACGATTTTGTTCCCAATCCTCTTCACTTTGATGAACTCAAAGTGGAATATGGCCACCTTGTACACTTGGGAACAATGCCATTGAACTGAAATGTTTCGAGTTACTCTTTGAAGAACCCTGATGGAAATTATTGTCAGGGAAAGCAACGGATACTTTGAGTACACCATGGCAAACAATACTTTCACCAAAATCATGCTACACCAGTGGAAGGAGACAAACCGTGGCTGAGATGTATCTTTTCTTTGCCACAATATTGCTTATGCCACATGTGTATAAGCACAGTGTCAAATCATACTGGTTAACAGACCGCCTGATTGCAACCCCAGGATTCAGTTATATAATGTGAGTGAATCAATTGTGCTACTATTACGTATGCTTCACTTCTCAGACAAAACCAGGCCTGACAGAAATGACAGGTTATATAAGATTAGGAATGTGTTTGTGTATCTGAAAGAAACTCAATATGTATTTTTATCCCTTCAGGAAGCTTGTTATTGACGAGTCTTCGATTCTGTTCAGAGGAAGACTCATTCAAGCAGTATATATCAAGGAAGAGGAAATGCTTTGGTATAAAGTTATTTGTGCTTTGTGACTGCTACAGTGGTCTTGTATTGGATATTATTGTGTACACTGGAAGTTATACATTGCAAAATACCAGGAAGTTAATGTAGGCATTCTCTGGTGATGTGGTTAGAACAATGATGGAACCATATCTTGGTAAGGGGCATAATTATATACTGATAACTGGTACACAAGCCCCTCACTCAGTGATTTTTTGTGAGTGAACATGACAGATGTGTATGGCACAGTGTGTGCAAATCGTAACCTTATGCCCAGGTTTGATGCTGGCACTCGTAGAGGCGAGGTGCAGGCGTTTGCTTCCATGACATGGCATTTCGGTGGCATGACAAACGAGATGTCACACTGTTGTCATCAGTTCACCCTAACGAAATAAATACTGGCAGGCAGAATAGAGACCAATGAACCCATTCTAAAACCTGTAGCTGTGATTGATTACACCTTCAATATGCACTCAGTGGACAAATGTGACATGCAGATTTGGTTTGCTGATTGTGTTTGCAAGAGTTATAAGTGGTACATAAAACTTTTTCCATACTCTGGACATTTCCATGCTCAATGCTTATAATATGTATAAGATGAGGATCAGAAACAAACCACCATATGGCGAATTTTGTTTGTCTGTTATCAGACAAATAGTATTCAAGTTCCAAGGAACAACACCTGCAATAGAAAAACCGCCCACTAAATTATCAATGACTACATTCTTGTCTGAAGCATGGTGATCACTTCCTAATAAAACTGCCTGCTATTGCTTTCAAGAAAAAGGCTCAGAAGAGTTGTTCCGTCTGTGAAACATTTTAAAAATGCCCACAAAAAATGCAGAGAACTCAATTTAGTTGAGGATTTGAAAAAACCCCACTGTGTTTGACACTGTGTTAAAAGGGTTCCAAAAAGGCTGAAAAACCTTTTTAAAAAAAAGGGCCTGTGACTGTATTTTGTATAAAAAATGAAAAAAAAATTTAGTAATAAAAAAAATTTTTTTATTTTGTTCTTTTTGTGAAAACTTTTTTTGGTAAGCAATTAGGGGACAACAGTGATTGTGAAAGTTTTTTTTGTATATAAAAAAAAAAAATTTAAAAAATTGTGCTCATATTGGTCTCAAAGGCCCCATAAGATTTTACTTTAAAAAAAATTAAAAAAAATAGAAAAAAGTAAAAAGAGAAAATAAAAAAAAAACCGGGTAATTTGGGGGGCAGTGGGTGTGATCCCACGTGTGGCTCTTTTTCTGCCCAACTTCCGCCCCCAAAACCCGGTAAGTATTGTTGGCAATTTTTTTTTTTTTAGCCTATAATGTTTAGAAAAAAAAAACATCTCTTAATTTTTTTTTTTTTTTTTTTTTTTTTTTTTTTTTTTGGAAAAATTTTTTAAAACCCTGAAAAAAAATTTTGGGGAAAGAGGGCCTGTTGCCCCTAAAAGGGGTTAAAGGAAACATTTTTTAAAACGTGGACAAAGGGGCAGGGCTTTTTTGGATGAACTCCCCCCTGCAAGCTGTTGCAAGCCATGCTGGGGGATTTTACAATTTTGTGTCCCATTTTAGGGAAATCTTAAAGAAATGCCAGAAACGGCCCTCTAGGACAGATTTTTATTGTGACGAGGTCCAGTGACTGTCAAGTTTTTCCCCAGGGGAATTAAAAACAAAAAAGGGAAGAAACCCCCCCGGGAAAAGGATTTGCTCCCTAAACCCTTTTTGGGAAAGGGGGATTTACCCTTCCAAACAAAATACCCCCCATCTTTCTTCCCCCTCCTCCCATCTTATCACTCTCAATAAAACCCCAAATAAACATGTCATTTATTCTTCTTTGAAATTTATTCTTCATGCTTTTAATTCTTCATTCCATTTTTTCCTTAGGGAAAAAATTTTAAATCGGATAACGAAAAATCATTTTAGGACAAGCTCTCTGGAAGGGTTTAAAAACTTTAAACCCGAGGGTTCATTTAATAAATTTCCATACGACTGTTTAGCGAGCCCTTTTCCCCAGACTAAGGGTAAAAACAACCCCAAATCAATTTTTTATGAACATGCCCCAAAATCTGGCATCTCAAAAATTTTGTTTTAAACCCCTAACACCAAAAGGGGAATTTAAAAAGGGGCAAAAATGACATGCCCTTCCCACTCTGCCCAAGGCCCAGTCTCATGGAACCCCGGTTCATAAAGGGAACAGCAAAAAACCCCCTGTCATGTTTTCAGCATTCTATGAAAGGGGGAACATGGCCCCCGGGGGTTTCATCAAACACTCCCCTAAAACAAAAACTTTCCCCCGTTGAAAAAAATTGGCAGTAAAGCAATTGCAAAGAATACAGACAAATTTTGCATTAACATCCCATTTTAAAAAAATTTTTTGAAAGGATTCAAAAGAAGCAAAATGCCAACCCCCTGGGATACCCTTAATAATTAAAACCCCCCAAAATAAAATTTTTTTTTGGAAAGATTACTTTGAGTTATGAAATTACAATAATGAGATGCAGGGGGAAAAGAGCCACAAATCATGCCTAGGCATTATGGGCGGGATTTAAATTGGCTTACGGATTTTTTAAAAATGCTAAATAAACGATCATAATTTTTTAAAAGTTTTTACATCTTTTTTTTATTTATAGTTAACATTTTTTTTTTACTCAATTACAATATTTTTCCAATAATAAATATTGAAAATTATATTAGGGGAAATTATAAAAATGAGATTTGTTAAATTTAGTTTACTTATGAAAATTCTACAACTGGGGGGAAAGGGCCCAGTATTTTTTTTGGGAGGTATTTATACTACTTTGTGTGTTAAAAAACTTAAAAAATTTTTGGGGTTTGTCTAGATTTAAAAAGTTTTAAATTTAGGAAATTTGGGGAGTTTTTTGGGTTTTAAGAAAAATTTTAAAATTTTTAAAGTTAGGGCAATTAGGTGGCTTTTGAGAAGACCCTTAAATTGGTATTCAACCGGGTTACTTTTTTATTTACTGGAAAAGAATTCCAAATTTTGGGGGCCCCTCTATGTGCACAGATTTTTAACACAGGAGTTTTAGGGACACGGGTACATAAAAAAGGAATCGCTTTTGTTGTGCTCGTGTGCCCCTTTTAAGGGTTTGGCGAGATAAAGTTTGAGTGGAGGGTTTATTTTTGAGTGTAGTGTTCTATATATGTAGTAGGCCCCTGAAAAAATAGGGATGTTTTAACGGTGACCCTTTTAGATTTTTGGGAATATTGGGGGAGTATGCTGCCCAGGAGGGGGAAATTTAAATCATTCTGATAACCTAAAAACAGTATTGCCTACACCGAATTGTGGGCATTTCATACGTAAATACCTTTAGCAAACCACAATTTTGTTTTCCCCTTTAATATAATTACAAAATTATTTTCGTTTTTCCTTTTTGTCCATTGTTAAACAGGAAATAACTGAATCATGTTTCATAAAAAAGCTTTTTTTGAAAATAAAAAATTACCCTTTTTGGTTTATATAAATTAGATTCATTTTAACTAATAAAATTTTTTGTACAACTATGTTTGAATATCTTTAATTTTAAAGGGTAGAGAGTAAGTCATTAAAAAAAGGGTGGGGCCCATAATGCCTAAGCATAATACAGGCCCCTTCTGAAATGAACCCATTATTTTTACCTGGATTTTTACGGGAAGGGGATTTCCCGGGGGGTAAAACCCCCCCCGGCCCGGTCTGGGGGACCAGGCCTAAATACAAACTGCAATGTATTACTTGCAAATAAATAAATAAATTTGAATTTGACTGCAGCCTTTTTGCGGGGGTTATTAGTGGTCTTGGGGTGTTTTTTAACCCCCTAAATGGTCCAAACCCGATATATACTTTTCCTTTCCGTAGCCCCAAACGTTATATACATTTTTTTTTTCCCTGCCCCCCAAATTTGGCACAAAGGGCCCCGAGATGCCTGGTCAGAATAGAAGGGGCCCTTAAAAATCGGTGTCACCATTTAAAAAAAAAGTCGGGGGACTATTAGTCCCCTTGTAGGAGCCCCAGTTAAATTGATCCCGTAGAGCAAACAGTGCAGAAAAACCCCGGGGATTCACTAAAGTCTGTTATAAAAAACATTTTCCCTTTTAAAAAAGGGAAAGTGATTTTAAACCCCAATTTTAGGGGTCGGGAAATCTTCTCTTTTTCCATCTATTCTTCCCAAAAAAAAACCCACAACTCTCCCCCATCTATCTCTCTCTCTCCATTATTATCTTTTTCCCACCTTCTAACCCCTTTTAACACCCTTATCACACCCCCATTTTCACTCCCCTTCCATTAACTTCTCCACAATCTCTCTCTCCCCAAACACTTTTCCCCACAAACCCCCCCCCAAACTCTCCCCCAAACCCCCCCCATCTATTCTCCTCTCCACTTTTCCTCCCCCACACTTCCCAAACCTCCCCCAAAAAAAAACCCTCTCCCACCCCTCCTCCATCAACCCCACCCACACTTCCCCCATCATCCCTCTCTCTCCCATCTATCTTCTCTCCCATCAATCTTCCCCCCCATCTATCTCTCTCTCTCCTCCATCAAATTCCTCTCTCCTCTCCCCATCAAACTCTCTCCCCTTCTCTCCATCTATCCTCTCCATCAATCTCTTCCCCTCCATCTATCTTCCCCCATCTATCAATTTTCCCCCCATCTTTTAATCTCTCCCCTCTATCTATTTTCCTCCATCATCTCTCCCCTCTATCTCTCCCCCCATCTATCTCTCTCCATCATTCTTCCCACACCTCCCCATTTCTCTCTCCATCTTAATCTTTCTCTCTCTTTCTTTTATCTCTTCTCTATATCTCTATCTTTTTCTCTCTATCTACCCTCTATCTATCCTATTTTTCCCTATCTCTTTTCTTATCTATTCTATTTTTCTATTATCTCTTTTCTACAAATATCATCTCTATATCTCAATCAAATTTTATTTTATCTATATCTATCTCTTTTCTCAAATCTCAATCTATCTATTTTATCTATTTCTACCTATCTTATTATCTCTATTATCTTTATCTACTCTATTTTATTCTATCTACCCTATCTTATCTATTCTATCTATCTTATCTCTATCTCTTCTCTATCTTTTATTCTCTATCTCAATCTCTCTTTTTTCTATCTCTCCCCTCTATCTCTCTCCTCTCTATCTCTCTTTTCCTATCTTTCTCTCTCTCTTTTCCTCTTCTATCTATTTTTCTATCTATCTCTATCTACCCTCTATTATCTCTATCTATCCTTATTTCTCTATCTATCTATTTCAAATCAAATCTATCTCTTCTATCTATCCTATCTATTTCTCTATCTTTTCTATATTCTACTTATCTATCATATCTATCTATATCTATCTATCTATTCAAATCAAATCAAAATTTATCTTTTCTCTATCTACTCTATCTCTATCAAATCTCTATTCTATCTCTATTATTTTCTCTATCTCTCTCTTTTCTCTATCTATCTCTACATCTATCTCTATCTTCTATCTCTATTATCTTTTCTCAAATTTATCTACTCTATTATCAATCTCTATCTACTATTTTAAATCTAATCTACTTATCTATCTCTCTCTATCTCTCTCTTTTAATCTCTTTCTTTTTTTTCTCTTTATCTCTTCTATTTTATATCTTTTAAACCTCTATCTCTATCTCTCTCTCTCTCTCTATCTCTCTCTCTCTCTCTATTCTCTCTCTCTCTATTCTCTCTATTCTCTCTCTATCTCCCCTCTATCTATCTCTATCTATCCCCCTTATTTTCTCTCTATCCCCTTCTCTATCTTATCCCCTTTATCTCTTTTCTCTCTCTCTCTTCTCTCTCTATCTACCTCTCTCTATCTCTTCTACTCTCTCTCTTCTTTCTCTTTTCTCTCTCTCTCTATCTCTTCTTTTCTCTCTCTCTCTCTATCTCTTCTCTCCCCTCTCTATCTCTCAAATCTCCCCTCTCTCTCTCTCTCCTATACCCCTCCCACCCGGGACTTACACCGGGGTTAGTTCAGAGAAACGGTCGAAAGTCAAAAAGGGGCCCCTAAGCCCGAACTTTACTACTGAATATAAAACATAATATTTTTGTAATGACTATTTTATTTTTTTAAAATGACTTTTTTTATTGTTTTTTTTGGTTTTTTTCTTTTTTTACTTTATTTTTTTATCTTTTTAGTACTGTTTTTTAAACTGAAAGGGTTTTAGGTAAACACTGTGTAAACACAAACACTATTTCCCAAAAATTTTGGCAAAAAAAATAAAGGGTCGTAAGTGAGTCATCGTAAGTCAAGTCGTCATAAGTCAAAGAGGTCGTAAGCCCAGATGGTGGGTTGTTTTTAAAATCTCCTTTCCCATTTTTCTATATTTATCCCCATCTCCATCTCTATTTTTATCTCCATCCCCATATCTTATTTTCAGCCCTGTTTTCTCTATTATCCCCATATCTGTCTCACGGGTTAACACATACAATAAACATAGTGAAAATTTTTAAACCTAGGTACCCAAAAAAACCCCGAAGTGCAAAATTATGTGGTTAACAGGGGCCTCTCCCCTGAGACAGAGAGAGACAAACTGAGAGGGAAAGGACAAGAAAGCCCAAACAGAGAAAATTTAAAAAAACAAGATACAAGCTCATAAAATGTCCCCCCCCTTATTTATTCTGCACCCTCGTGGCGCCCATAAAAATGTCACCCCAAAAAAGTAGGTGTAAGTGCCCACCTGTCAATGTTTTTGTGAAAAAATTTGAGTAAAATTTCGTCCAAATTTTTAAGCTTTCCAGAACAAAGTTTGGTTTTGAAAGGGTCAAGAACTACTTAAACTAATTATAGAACATAAAAAATTATAAAAAATAAAAAATTTAAAAAAAAAAAAAAAAAGGGGGTATCGGCAACATTTCTGAAAAGTGAAAAAGGCTCGATGTGCCGCCCGGGTTGAGCATTAAGTACCAACTTTGCAGCCTCATATTTCAGCAAGATGACCTTAATTTTTTTTTTTTTAATACTGAAAACAACAATTTTTCCCTCTATTTCAAAAAAAAAAAATATTTTTAAAAAAATTTGGGGGCACTGGGCAAAGGGAACGTATAAATATTTTTCGGCCCTTTTGGGGTTAATGTTGTTGATCCCCATATAAAAATTTCCCCATTTGTGAAAAAAGGGGTAATGAGTGAATGAAACATTGCAAGGGAGCTGTTTTGGGGAAACCCATAGTCCCTATCTTTGATAGTATGCCTATGTTTACAGATTTCTCAGAAATTTTTTTGTTTTGTCGGGAATTTTGAGGCTACTGTAAAAGGTGGTTTTCCTGGGTTTTTCCCTTCCGATTTTGTGATGGGTGACCGTTAGTCTTATTTAAAAGGGGGAACATTTGGAGCTCTTTTTCCCAAAACTGTGAAATGGGGTTTTGCATTTTGAGGGTAAGCTTATTTTGCCCCATGATCCGGTAGTTGTTTTCTGAAATTCACTTTAAACGTTCCCCAGTATGACGGGGTTTGGGTGAGAGAAAGACATTTTTGTTGTGTCATTTTGAAAATTTTTTAAAGGGGTTTGAGTAGCTGTAGGGCATTTTAGGTCTTTGGGTTTGTAAAGAGAGAGGAGGGGGGCCAAAGGACACTTCCTTATGGGACACCGACTGGGGCGGGTTTGAGGGGAAGAGTTTGGCTCCATTTGTGTACACATTTGGCTTCTGTTACAAAGGGTAGGGACTTTAGGTAGTTGGGGGGAGTGCCCCTTTAAATACCTTTGTGTTTTAAATTTTAATGTGCAGCAAATCGGGCCCAAACCTATAAAAAAGTTTTTTACAAAAATCAATGAAGATTCCCAGCAGGACTTTTTTCTTCCCCAAAGCGTTTTTTAGTTCTAGCATTTGTTTAATACAATTGTGTTTTTATTACCCTTGAATCCAAATGACGGGTTTTTGAAATGTTTGCAAAGACAAGGAGGAATTTCTGATGTTTTTAAATTTTTTCTAAGATTTAGAGATCGGGAGGGAGGTTGATGTTACCTGTTTTTTTTTGTCCCTTGGTATGAAATTGTTCAAATTTTAAAAAAATTAAAAAAATTTAAATAAATAAAAAAAAAAAATTAAAAAGATATTGGTCACATTTTTATTCAAGTCGATTTGACCACCCCCTTTTGTGGATCGGGGGGGAACCCCCCTATTTTGGGAATTGGGGGGAAAGGGGTGGAGGATTTGGGGGATTTTTTTAACCATTTCAGGGGTGGGCCGTTTAGTAAGTTTAGCGTCGGGGTTTGGGTTTGCCGTACTAGTTGCGAAAATTCTAGGGGCCTCAAATTAAGGGGAAAAAGGGGGTAGCCTAAAATGTGGAGAATGGGTCTCCATGGTCATTTTTTTTTTTGGGTATAAAAAAATAAAGGGCCCCAGTGGTGCTTTTGGGGAAACCCCATTTTATTACACTTTTTTTCCCCATGTTAGAAATAAGAAACCCCCCAACCCCTCGGCTAAGGGGGGTTTTTTTTTCCCCAAGTGAGAGATCAAACACGATGGAAGTGTCAGTGAAGTTTGAATTTAAAGGGTTTTTGGGAGGATTTTTGTGATCAAAAAGCAATCCCCCAGAAACGTAAAGGGAAGGAAAAAGGGAAAGGGAAGAAAGGAAAGATGAGAGGAAGAAAGGAAGAATGAGGGGAAGAAAGGAGAGATAGGGGAAAAAAGGGAAGAAATAAAAGAAAAGAAGAGATGAAATTAAGAAGATAGGGGAAGGGAAAAAAAAAAAAGGGGAAAAAGGAAGAATGAGGGAAGGAAGGAAAGTTTAATTTAAAAAAAAAAAAAAAAAAAAAAAGAAGGGAAGGAATAAAAAAGGGAAAATTTTAACCCCCCCAAAAAAAGGAAGAGTTTAGAGGAAAAAAAAAAAAAGGAAAGAAGGAAGAGATGAGGGGGGAAAAAAGAAAGGAAAAAAGGAAGGTTTGAGGGGAAAAAGGGGGGGAAAGAAAGGAAGAGGGGGGGAGAGGAAAAAAGGGAAAGGAAAGAAAGGAAAGAGATGAGAGGAAGAAAGGAGAGATGAAGGAAGAAAGGAAAAAAAAAGAGAGGAAGGAAGGAAAGATGGAAGGGGGAAGGAAAGGGAAGAGATGAGGGGAAAGGAAGGAAGAGATAAGGGGGAAGGGAAAGGAAGAGATGAGGGGAAGGGAAGGGAAAGGGAGATGAGAGGAAGGAAGGAAGAGTTTTGAGGGAAAGGGAAAAGGAAGAGATGAGGGAAAGGGAAAGGGAGAGATGAGAGGAAGGAAGGAAGAGTGAAGGGAAGGAAGGAAGAGATGGGGAGGAAGAAAATGAGGGGAAAGGAAAGGGAGGAAAAGAAGAAGGGAAAAGGAAGGAAAGGGGGAAAAGGGAAAAGAGATAAAAAGAAGAAAGGAGGAAAGGAAGAGATGAGAAAAAAAAAGGGAAAAGAGTGAAAAAGGGGGAAAAGGAAGGAAAGAGGAGGGAAAAGGAAAGGGGAAAGAAAGGAAAAAAGGACGAGAGGAAGGAAGCAAGAAAAAAGGGAACGAGGGGAAAGGGAAGGGGAAAAGGGAAAGGGGGATGAAAAGGGGGGAAAGGGGAAAAGGGAAAGAGAGAGAGGAAGCAAGGAGGAAAGGAAGAGTGAGGGGAAGCAAGGGGGAAAAGGGAAGGGTGAGGGGAAGCAAGGGGGAAAAAGAAGAGTGAGGGGGAAAGAAAGGAAGAGGAGAGGAAAAAAGGAGAAAGGAAGAGACGAAAAGGAAGGAAGGAAGAAGAGAGAGAGGAAGGAAGGAAAAAAAGGAAAAAACCGAGGGGAAAGGAAAAAAGGGAAAGGGAGACGAAAGGAAAAAAGAAAGGAAAAGAGACAAAGGGGAAGAAAGAAAGGAAAAAGACGAAAAGGAAAAAGGGAAAGAAAAACGAGAGGAAGGGAAAGGGAAAGGGAAAAGGAAAAAGCCCGAGGGGAAGGAAGGAAAAAAGGAAGAGACGAGGGGAAAGGGAAAGAAAGGAAGAGACGAAGGGAAAAAAGGGAAAGGGAAAGAGACAAAGGAAAAAAGGGAAGAGACGAGGGGAAAGGGAAAGGAAGAAAAGGAAGAGACGAGGGGAAAGGGAAAGGGAAAAAAGGAAAGAAAACAAAGGGGAAGGAAGGAGGAAAGGAAGAGACGAGGGGAAGGGAAGGAGGAAAGGAAGAGATGAGGGGAAGGAAGGGGGAAAAGGGAAGAGATAAGGAAAAAGGAAAAGGGAAGAGATAAAGGGGAAAAGGGAAGGGGAAAGGAAGAGATGAGGGGAAAGGAAGGGGGAAAAGGGAAGAATGAGGGGGAAGGAAGGGGGAAAAGGGAAAGAGATGAAGGGAAGGAAGGGGGAAAAGGGAAAGAGATGGAGGAAGGAAGGGGGAAAGGAAGAGAGGGAGGGGAAAGAAAGGGGGAAAAGGGAAAGGATGAAAAGGAAGCAAGGAGGAAAAGAAGAGTTTGAGGGGAAAAAAAAGGAAGAGGGGGAAGGAAAAAAGGGGGAAAGGGAAAAGAGACGAGGGGGAAAGGGAAAGGAAAGGAAGAGACGAGGGGAAAAGGAAAGGAAAGGGGAAGAGACGAGGGAAAGGAAGGGAAAAGGGAAGGGAGACAGAGGAAGGAAGAAAGGAAGAGAGAAAGGAAAAAAAAAAGGAAAGACAAAGGGAAAAAAAGGGAAAGAGCGAGGGGGAAAGGGAAGGGAAGGAAGACGAGGGGAAAGGGAAAGGAAGAAAGGAAGAGACGAGAGGAAGGAAGGAAAAAAAGGAAGAGACGAGGGGGAAGGAAAAAAGGGAAAAGGAAAAAGGGAAAAAAAAAAAAGGAAGGGGACGAAAGGAAAAAAGGAAGAGCGAGGGGAAAGGGAAGGAAGAAAGGAAGAGACGAGGGGAAAGGGAAAGAAAAAAGGGAAAGAAAACGAGAGGAAGGAAGGAAGAAAGGGGAAGAATGAAGGAAGGAAGGGGGAAAGGAAGAGATGAGGGGAAGGAAGGAGGAAAGGAAGAGATGGAGGAAGGAAGGGGGAAAAGGGGAAGAAAATGAGGGGAAAGGGGAAGGAGGAAAGGAAGATATGAGAGGAAAAAGGAGGAAAAAAGATATGAGAGGAAAGAAGGAGGAAAGGAAGAGATAAAAAAAAGGGGAAGGGGGGAAAGGGGAAGGTTTGAAGGAAGGAAGGAGGAAAGGAAAGATAAAGGGGGAGGAAGGAGGAAAGGAAGAAAATGAAAGGAAGGAAGAAAGGGAAGAGATGAGGGGAAGGGGAAGAAAGGGAAGAGATGGGAAAAAAAAAGGGAAAGAAAGGAGACCATGAATTAGGATAACCCAAAAAATTCCAGACAGGGGACTTATTTCCTTGGGGGTTTGGGGGGGGGAGGAGGGGAAAGCGACAGGCAGGGGATCGTGGGTGATGATGGTGTAATTTGCCCATTGGGGCACAAATTAGCTGGTGATCAGCATTTTTACAAGTCCACCCCCCCCACAAAAAACTATGGAGCTTTACAAAAGCTGTAGCTTTTCTGGGAAGTGCCCAGTGATTTGTATTGTATAAATGTGACAGAAAAATAGTAAAAAACATTTTTTTTGTTGGCCCTGTGTAAACATGTTTTTAAAAAAATTAAAATGACTGTGGGGTTTTTATTGGGTAGCAAACAGGGAAATATACATTCAATATCCCTTATATTGATTTTTGGCAGGCCTTTAAAATTAATTGAATGAAAAAAAAAAAGGAAGTAAGGAAGGGGGGAAAGGTGGGAAAAGGAAGGAAAAAGGAAGGAAAAAGGAAGGAAGAAGGAAGGAAGGAAGAAGGAAGGAAGAAGGAAGGAAAAAAGGAAGGAAGGAAAAGGGAAGGAAGGAAAGAGGGGGAAAGGTAGGTGGGAAAGAGATAAAAGAGGAGGGGAAAGGAAGGATGAAAAGAAAAAGAAGGAAGATAGGTTTGTGGGGGGAAGGGATGTGTTGTGGAAGGCAGTGGGTTGAGTGGGGGTTATGATGAAACTTTGGGGCAAGACACAAGGGTGATCGGCATTTTTACATACCACTCCATAAACCCTTTTCAGAACCTCTTGTAGTTATAGGAACCTATCCAGTGACTATGTATGTGTGTATGTGGTGTATGTATTTAAAGTATGTGTATATTTATTATATATTTATATATATATATATATTAAAATATTTTATATATATATATATTTATAGATAGAAAAAAAAGTTATAAAAATTTTTTATTGTTGGTTTGTGTAAACTTTTTTTTTAAACAATTTTTAAAGACAGCAAAGTTTGGGGCTGTTATTGGGGTAGAATAAAAAGAGTGGGAAATATACCCTTTTTTCCCTTTTTATTTGGGCCCCAAAAGGGGCCCAAAAAAAAACTTGAAAAAAAAAAAAACAGTGGGGCCCCCCCCCTTAAAAGATCACCTCCCAAAAGCGACAAATAAAGTAAGTGTTTTTTAGTAAGTGGGTTTGTACGGTATGTTTTTGGGGGTTTAAAAAGGACTAATTTTTACTTTACTATTCCCTTTTGGGAAAAAAATTTGGTTTATAAATGGCACCTGAACCTTAAATACTGGAAAGGAAAAAAAATTTTGTTTTTTTTCCGGGGGGGCCCCTGTTTTCAGTTTGGGAAACCCCTATTTGAGTTTCACCACGTGCGAGTTTTTCCAGTACAAGCAGGGTGCCGGTCGATTTTTCGCTTTCCCGGCGAGCAAAATTTTTAAAATGCGAAACGGGGCCCCAAGGGGGGGGGTTTAAATTTACACGGTGGGGGGCTCTTGCTCTTGATCTAGGGGAATTTGGGTCTTAGTTGTTTGTTGGGAAAATCTTATTTAAACTTGGGGAATGTATGATGAAAAAATGGTTTTTTAACGTAACTAAAATGAAAGAAATTTAGACAATTAAAAAAAAGGAGTTTTTTCTTCTCCAAACCATTAGCCTCCCCCTTTTCGGTATATTTTCGTATGGTTTTAATGGGGTTTTTTCTTTTTTATTTGGTCTCCCTGTGATAGAATTTAAGACAAAACAAACCCAAAAAAAAATATATTTTTTTTGGGTTTTACCTTGAAAAATACCTTGAAATTGGGGCTCAAAATTTGCAGAAATGTTCGATTTTTTTTGGGCCCCACATCAGTGGCAGACAATGGGAAAACAGCAGTGGCAGAAAAAGTGAAGCAGGGAGTGGGGAGACAACGTTTAAGCAGCATGGCAGAAAAACGTGAAGAGCAGTGGGAAGACAAAAGTGAACAGCAGTGGCAGACAAAAACAGCCTACGTGAGTAATTTTTTACCTAATCCAGTGTCGAAAATCCCCCATGATAAAGGGAGCAGGCAGACAAAGTGAAGCGCATGGGAGGGCACGTGAAACAGAAATGGCAGAAACGGAAGCCGCATGGCAGGGAAAAGGAAGCAGCAGTGGGAGACAACGTGAAGCCCGCAGTGGCAGACAACCCTGAAGCAGCAGTGGCGACAACGTTTTTAAACAGCAGTGGGCAACCCAAAGTGAAGCAGCAAAAATGGGAGCCGGGGCCGCATGGCGGGCAAAGTGGGAAACAGCAGTGGCAAAACAAGGTTTAAGCAGCAGTGGGGAGACAACGTGAAAACCCCCCAGTGGGGAGAAAAACGTGAAGCACGTGGCAGACCAAAGTTTAAAACCCGCAGTGGCAGAAACTTAACCCCGCAGGGGCAGACAAGGAAACCCGCAGTGGCGACCCAAAGTGAAGCAGCAGTGGCAGGGCAAAGTGAAGCCAAACAGTGGGAGACAACGTGAAGCAGGCGTGGCAGGGCATCGTGAGGCCCGAGTGGCAGACAAACGTGAGGCAAACATGGCAGACATCGTGAGGCAGCAGTGGCAGACATCGTGAGGGGAGCATTGGGGAGACATCGTTTAGGTTTGCAGTGGGAGACATCGTGGGTAGATGGCAACATAGTGAGGTAGAATGGCAGGGGAAACGTGAGGGAGCAGTGCCAGACATCATGAGGTAGCCCGTGGCAGACATCATGAGGTTTGCAGTGGGAGACATATGAAGCAGAGTGGCAACATCATGAAGCGCAGTGGCAGACATTTTATGAAGGGAGCAGTGGCAGACATCATGAAACAGCATGGCGACATCATGAAGCAGCAAATGGCAGGAAAAACATGAAGCAGCCAGGAAATGGCAGACATCATAAACGCAGTGGCAGACACATGAAGAGCAGTGGGAGACATCATGAAACCCCAGTGGCAGGGAAACATGAAGAGCAAATGGCAGGGCTCATGAAGCAGCAGTGGCAAAATCATGAGGTAGCAGTGGCAGGGCATCATGAGGTAAACATTGGGGACCCTCATGGGGGGTAGCAGGGCAGACATCATGGGTAGCCCGTGGGCAGACACATGAAACAGCAGTGGCAACATCCCTGAGGTAGCAGTGGCAGGGCAAAATGGAAACAGCAGTGGGAGACATCATGAAGCGCAGTGGCAACATCATGAAGCGCAGTGGCAGAAATCATGAAGGGAGGGATTTGGGAAAAACCCAAAAAAGCAGGTTTGTGGCGGGCATTAGAGGTAGCAGTTTGGAGACATCATAAAAACAGCCCGTGGCAGACATTTATGGGGGAGCATTGGGGAAACAAAATGAAAACACAGTGGCCCGAATCATGAAGCAGCAAATGGCAGACATTTATGAACAAACAGGGCAGACATCTAAAGCTAGTGGGAGACAAACATGAGGGGAGCAGTGGCCCCCACATCATTTAAAACAGCAGTGGCCCGACATCTTTTTGGGGAGCAGTGGGGAAAAACATCATGAAGAAACAAATGGGAAAACATCATGAGGTAGCCTGGCAACAACAAGAAGCAGGGAGTGGCAAAGTGTAGCATTAAGAGGTTTTGGGGAATTAAGGGTAGCAATTAAGTGTAGCATTTAAAGTGAGCATTTATAAGGGCCCTGACGTTTTTGGGTTACCTAGGTTTTTCTAAACAGTAGTCAGGAGCAGGAAAGGCCCCCTGTGGGGGCCCTATTTTTCACCCAAAAAACAACAAGGCTGTGGGCACCACCCCAGCCCCATACCTAATTTAAAATTTTTTTTCATTCTATGTACTTATCATGTTTCTATGTTATTAAAATTTTTTTTATGTCCCCAAATTTTCATGAATTTTGAAAAGTTTAAAAAGCGGTAGGTTGGGTACATGTATTAGGGGAAAATTTTAAAGTATTTTCTTTTGCCTGGAAAATTTCCCCTGGAAGAATTAATTCCCTTTCAATTTAAATTTTTAAACCCTTTTCAGGGTCAGGCCCGGGTTTTTACGGCCCTTTTCATTGAGGGGCCCAAAACCTTGATCTATGCCAAAATTTTTGCGGGGTCAAAATTTGCAAGAGAAGGCTGGGAGGGCCCACTTTTGAGGGAAAAGGGGGCGGGGGGTCCCTGTGCACACTATAGAAAAAATCTGGAACCCCCCTTTTGGCATTGTGGGAAAGCCGCCAAAGTAGCTTTTTTCATCGTGCCTGGTGGCAAAAGGGAAATCTCACTCCCCACTACTCTCCGGGGAATTCTGACCTTTTCCTTTAAAAACTTACAGTTTTTAAGGGGGAGGAAGTATAGCTGAAGAAATTTAATGGTTTTTAAAACCTTTTGGGACCATTGAAACCCTTTTGGTAATTGTACCAATTTGGGACATTGGGCCATATGGTACAAAAAGGGACAGGGGTGGGTTTGGGGGTGTTCAGGGAGGGGGTTTGAAACCCCTGGCATGGGGGGCTTTTCGGCCCTTCCGGGGGGTTAACCCGCTTTTGGTCCCCACCTGACCCCAGCTCACACTTGTGGTCCAAATAGCTGTTTTGCATGCGAACAGGGAGCCACACCAACCCCCCCAAAGGCCCTTTTGACAGGCCCCGGGTAAAACCCCAAATGAGGGCGCAGTCAGGTTTTGACCCCCGGTAAAAACAACTAGGGTTTCCCCACCTAAGCATGGGGAAAATTTGGGTTGGCGGACCGGGGGGATGAAAAACCCCAAGGTTTTTTTCAAAAAGGGGGAAAAGGGAGTTCCAGCAAGGCGTTGTGGAAACGCTAAGGGGCCCATGAGGCCCTAAGGACCCCCTAGTCATCCACTGCATCCCATCCCCTCTCCAGGGGCGTTTCGGGCTTTGTTTGCCCTGGCCCAGAGGCTCCGGGGGAGAGTGTTAGGTCGGCGCTTTCGGCAAATCTTCCCCTTTTTTTTAAAAAAAAGTCCCGCGATTCATCAGTCATCCCCTTTTTCCCCCTATCACCAAGACCCCGTGGCACGGGAAAGGGCGACGAAGCCACAGGGTGGGGCACCCGGAAAATCGGTAAACCCCGACCTGCACACAGGCGGCTTCCGGGCCCTAGGGTCATTTTTAAAGGGCCAGAGCAGCGGGTGGAGTCGGGAGCCGTCCGAGTGACGGGGGCAGCCCCTCTTCAGGGAAAGCACTGTTTACTCCATGGCAAAGAGGAACGGATAAAAAAAGGTTTTTCCCAAAAATTGCCCGCTCCACCAAAAACCCCAGCGCTTACAGCGGTTTGGGGGCCCCCCTTAAAATGGGTCCCAAACAAGACAACATGCAGTCGAAACAAAAAGACATCAAAAAGGGAAAACCCAAAATTACACCTTTAAAACCCTTTCCACTTGGAATGTCCATACCCTTTCGACAGGGACGAAATCAGACAGACCCCCAGAGACGTACGCACTCACAAAAAAGAACTGCCCGATACAAATTGACATCACTGCCATAAGTGAGACTAGACTTGCTGGGCCGAGGGCAAAACTTGCGAAAGAAAGGGGCAAGCTAAACCTTCTTTTGTCCGGAGGGAGCCAGGAGAGACGGAAGGGAAAGGGTTTGCTTTGTAGTGAAGTCATTTCCCCATTGGGAAGCTGGCTGGCCCCCCCAAAAGGATTTTGGGAAAGATCGCCTTAGACAAAAGAGAATTCCCTTTCCTGTGGACAGAAGTTTTCCCTTTTTGTCAAAGCCTATCCCCCACCATGGGCCCAAAACAGACGAGGTTAAGGACAAGTTTTTGGAAAAACCCCGAACGCCTCATCCCCACTGGGCCCCCGTGCAGTAAGCTCATCATCCTTGGCGACTTTTTAAAGGCGAGAGTCGGTCGGGAAAAGCACCGGCCCGGGAAGGCTGTCGGAAAGCATGGGGGGGGAAAACTGCAATAGCAAAGGCCTGCTGCTTTCCCCAGACTTCCCCCAAACACGACCCTTTTGGGTAACCAACACCCTTTTTCCCGCCCCCCTAACCCCCAACAGGAATCAAAGGGGTGCACCTGCGTTTTCCCAAACACTGGATCTCAAATTGATTTTTTGGCATCTTTAGGGAAAAGGGGGGCAGGCAGAAAGTAGAGTCCGAAGGCCCGTTGGGCGGAATGCGGACAGACATCGCCCCATCGTCTCGAAAAACCCCAAACCCATTCCGCCCAGGAGAAGCCCTCGGGGGCAAAACCACCAAAATGGCCCGACGTCGGCCCAAACTGAAAGGGGGCCAAAAACGTCATGCAGTCCTTTTTCAGAAATCCCCGGGAAAAAAAAGCTTGGAGTCCGGGGGGGGGGGGGGGGGGGTGGACGTTCAAAACGTTTTTAAGCCCGCATGGAAACGCCCCTCTGTGATACAGTGTACAGCACCCGCCATTTGGGTGGGCTAGGACCCCTCACCCAAAGGAAAAAACAAGGGCTGGTTCGAAAAAGGGAAAACTGCACAGAAATCCAGCAGCTTTGGAAGAGAAACCCAAAGGGGCCCACAAAGGCCCCCATCAACGACCCAAAGCCACAGCGAAGCAAGATGTAATGAGAAAAATACCGGGAATACCCCCGAAAAATGCGTGAAATGCAAAAAACTCTTGCCTAAGCAAAAAAAGCCCCATGAGATTCAGGGCTTTGCAGACAGAAATGATATGAAGAACTTCCCATGACGGCCCCGAAAGAAAACTACGGGCCCCCACCCCCCCTCTGGCACTTTACCCCTCCTCAGGGAAAAGATGGGTTTAACCTGCTCACAGACAAGGAGAAAAATTTTAAGAGATGGGGCCAGAAAATTTTTTACAGCGTGCTGAACCCCCCATCCCCAAAATGAGAAGCTAAACGAACGGGCTTCCCCCGTTCCGAAACCCAAAGTGACGCTGAATGCCAAACCCCCCCCTTTGGGGGAGACTCAGCAAGCAATAGGGCAAAATGTCCAGTGGCAAAGCTCCTGGTCTGACCAAAACCCTCCCAGCTGAATTACAAAAAAGGGGGGAATGGCAAATGGGAGGAAAAAAACCAACTCTTCCAGTTTGGGATGGCAGTACGAGACGTTCCTCAGGAAATTTAAAAATGCTTCCATCGTGCATCTCTAAAAACAAAAAGGAAAACCCCCAGGCATGCGAACAAACCGTGGTTTTCCCTGCTCTCCCTCGCCCGGCAAAAACCCCCGGGTAGAGTTTTACTCAATTTTGGGTCAATGAACTTTTACAGCAAGGACTTTCCACCTGAAAAACCAGTGCAGCTTCCCGGGAAAAATTGCGGGACTACAACATGGTGTTTTTGTGCTTGAAGCTACAGGAGAAAAGTCAGGAACAAACGCCCAACTTTTTTCTCCACCTAAAAGTCGATTTGAAACCAAGGGCCCTTTAACACTGTTAGTAGAAGGGGCCCCCTTTGGAGAAAACATGTAAAGTAGGCTGCCCAAAAAACGTTTATCGCCATCGAAAGCCAACTTCATGGAAAAGGGGGCCGGGGTCCCAAAACAACGGAGAGGGGCGTCTTAAAAAAAAATTCCCCGCTTTAAATGGAGGGGGAAACAAGGGGTGCGGGCTTTTCTCCCAAACCCCGTTCAAGGGCCGATTTCTCGCCATGCTTACAGACGCATTAGGGACAAAACGCAAAGGAAACCCGGAAAAAAAAAACAGGGACCGTACAGATGGGTCGGGCCCTTCCCAAATTAAGGGGGCTTCAAAAACAAAAAAACCAAAGGGTTTCAATGACACCCCCTCAATGACCCTGCAAATTTTCCCGATGACTCACCCCCAACGCTGCTTTTAGAAAGCCGCCAGCCGGGACAGTGTTGACAAGGGTTTTTGCGCCTGCCAAAAACTTGGGCTGACAAACAGTACAACGAAGACTGAAGTGATGCACCAGCCTGCTCCGGGGAAAAACCCTATGTTGGCCGAACATCACCCTGAACAGGGCCCGCGACGAACGCCCTAGACAAATTCACCCAAACCCCCGGCAGTACCCTTTCCCCGAAACGTTTTCCAACGATGATGAAGGGGGAATGCCCCCAATTTTCCAAAGGCCAGTTTCCACCTTTTGGGAGGGTCCACAAAATTTTAAAGGAAAAAACCCAAAAGGGGATCAAACCCCAAACACCAAAATCAAAGGTTTTACAGAGGCCCCTATCCTCACCCACTTCTTTTGGCCCCCCGAAAAAACCTTTACTGTCTACAAAACTCACGCAAAAAAAAATTGAAAACCCCTTTCCCCACCACACAGCTCAAAAAATTTTTGGCATCAAAAGGCCCAAAATAAATCCCAACCAGAAGTGCTGACTACAGCTGGCCCGCCCCAGCATCTACACCATTTCCCAATCCCGACGCTTCGGGTTTTGGGGAGGGCACATTTTCTCCGCATGCCAGACCAAAAAGGGTGCCAAAGAAAATCCCTTTGGCGAACTGCAGCATGGAAAGCGCTCTCAAGGAGGCCAAAAAAAGCGCTTTTAAAGGGGCACCCTTAAGACTGTCTGAAAGCTTTCAACATCAACCAAAACGATGGGTAGCTGATAGGGTCAGGACAAAGGGAAAGGGCTGGCGAGCAGTTTCCCCGAAAGGGGGAAATCCTGGGGAGGGAAGCAGGAAACCCCATAGCTGAGCGCGCAGGGAGGGGAGGAAGACCAGGATCAAAACCCCTCGCTTCCGCCAACCCCTTTCCCCGTTCCCCCACTTTCCAGAGAACCCCTTTCCCCGCGCGGTTTGGCCCCTTGGACAAGTCATCGCGTAAACCCAAACTTCGACCCCCGGATACTAATGGTCCCTCGTCGAATCGATGGAAAACAACAACAAATGGTACATTGTAATATGGGACATTTTTAAACCCTTGGTACATTTTAAACCCTATGGTTTCCCTTGTACATATGGCATTGTACCATTTTGGGACATTGTTTCCTAGGTTTAAAATTTTACCAAAATGGTACATTGTAACCCTTGGTTCTTATACCTTTTGGACATTATACCATATGGAAAACCCATACCCATATTGGGACATTATACCCCTATGGGGAAAACTAATACCATATGGGACAGGGTTTAAGGGGCCCTAATGGAAATAAGCGTGGGCTTTTTTTTGGGGTTTTCCTGGTTTTTCCCAAAAAATATGCGCTAAGTATGATAAATTTTTGTAACTATTGGTGTACCTAAATAAACTTTTCTTAGATGCCCCAAACGCTTGAGTATGTTTTTTTAGGGTGTAAGAAATTTCAATTCATGGATTATTTTACTAGCAGCAAAAAGTATAAAATCCTAGGGTAACCCAATAAAGCAAGGGGGACTTTTTTCCATAGGGGGCCTTGTATCGAACCCTATGGTGTCCCCACTGTATGTTACCCCTTTCCACATGGCCCCGGGACCATATGGCACCCTGTACCAAAATGGCAAACCCCGTTTCCAAAATGGTAACCCCGTGCCAATGGTACCCCTGCACCAAAAGGGTTTCCCCGCCCCCATAGGGTACCCGCACCTTTGGGTACCCCCGCACCATAGGGTACCCTGCACCCCTAGGGTAAAACCCCGCCCAAAAGGGGACCCTGAACCCCTAGGGGAAACCCTGCACCAAAGGGGACCCCCGCCCCCCATAAATTTTTCCCGTTTTGAAAGGGGACCCTATTCCATTGTACAATGTACCATAAAGGGAAACCCCGTAACATATGATAACCCTGTCCCTTTTGGTCCCAAAAGGTGGCGTTTGTGGGCATGAGAACTAGGCCCAAAACTGAGTGGTGACGCAAGCTAGCTATGACTCAGCAGTTTCCCCGACAAACACTTTGTCCCTTTAAACCCAAGGAAACATGTCGATTTCCCGTAATTTGTAAAAAATAATAGAACAAATTTCTAAAAATACAAAAATTTTTGCAAAATTTTTTTTTGTAAACAATTGTAAAAAAAATAATGATAAAATTTTAAGTTTGTTTATTGTGGGTTTAATACAAAAATTTCCATATGGTACCATTTTTTACCCTTTGGTACCATTGTATCATAAGGTTCTTTACCATATGGGACCATTGTATCATATGGTGCCTTGGGACATATGGGACCTCTGTATATGTGCCATTGTACCAATTCCCCTTATGGTACCCCTTGTACTTTATGGTAACCCTTGTATTCAAACAATAACCCACTAATATTTTTATCATTTTGTTTACAAAAAACTTTTTCACAAGTTTTGTAAAACAATAAAAATGATAAACAAAAAAGTGCAGTTTTTGTGTTGAATACAATGAGTGTACACTTATTTCAATTTTTCAGTGGACCCCCCCATAACGATATTAATCCGTTCAGAGAGCTCATTGTTAGCGAAATTATCGTTATGCGAATGAAAATTTTCCCCCTAAGAAAAAAATGGAAAACAAATTAATCCGGCAAGACCCCCCCAAAAAATAAAAAAAATTTTTTCCAAAATGAAATATAAAATTTTCCTACCCCACAAAGAGAAAGGTACAAGCCAATATAGAGGAGTACATGCACAAAATAATTGTGCATGTAAATACTCTACTAAATGAAGAATAAATGCATTTTCCTTTATTTAAGATGTACAAAGAGATGAGGGCCCCTGTGTCCCGGGAGTGCCTTTTTTCCCCCTGGTACTGTAAAGGGCCCCGTTTTTTGGGAATTTTTTTTTCCAGAAAAAGGGCCCTTTTCAAACTGTGTATGCCCCTACAATTTTTAAAAATTTTCAAACCAAACCCTTTTCTGGCTTTAAATTCACCAAAAATGGAAAAAGTTCCCCGGCGTTTTTCCCTGTTCACCCGGGTGTTAATCCCCTGGGGTGGGTTTGGGATCCTGGGAAAACAGATTAAAGGGCCCCAATGGAAATAAGTTAGGAAACCCCGATATGGGAATGACTTTCTTGGGTTATTCCCGGGGGGCTAAAAACCCCCGGGGTTGTTTTTTTCGGTAAAATTTTTTGATGTTAAGCCCACCAAAAAAACACTCTCTCCCCCCGTTTTCGTGGGAATAAGCTGATGGTGGTGCAGCAAAAAAACAACAGCTGTGGTGCAAAACCGCCAAAGGGGCAGCGGGAGCTGTGGGGAAAAGCTGCAGCGTGGTGCAGAAACAGCTGAAATGGGCCAATTTTTTCGCTGACCGTGGTGCAGCAGCAGCTGACTGTGGTACATTGTATTTATCACCCTTTTTACACAGGGTTGGCACTAGAAGCTTTTTTTGGGCCCCCTTTTGGCGTATTTAGCAGTTTTCAAAACAATATAAATAAAGGAATAATACAAAAAAGTATCGAAAGTATGCTTTCAACCCCCCACCCCCGGGTTGTAAAAAATGACTGCAAGGCAGGCCCCTCAGGCTGGCGGACAGGTTTTGGGGGCGAGTCAAAGTTCCGAAAAAGCTGGGCCCTGGGGCACAGCAGCTGACCGTGGGGGCAGCAAACAGCTACCGTGGCGCAGCAGCACCGGGGGCCGTGGCGGGAGCAAACACCTGACCCTGGCGCCAAACACCCCCTGACCGTGGGGGCGCAGCACCGGACCCTGGCGCAGCCAAACACCTGACCGTGGCCGCAGCACCTGACCGTGGCCCCAGCAGCAACCGACCGTGGCGCGCAAAACACCTGAAAGTGGCGCAGCAGCACCCGAAACCCTGGGGCAGGGAGCACCGCCGTGGGCCAGCAGCACCTAACCCTGGCGGGAGCAGAACCCGAAACCCTGGCCGAGCAAATTTACCGTGGGGGCAGAGCACCTGACCCCCTTTGGGGCAGCAGCAACCTGACCGTGGGGCCAGCAGGCTGACCGTTGGGCGAGGGAGCAGCTGGGCCCCTGGCGCAGCAGCCCGGTGACCCTGGTTTCAGCAGCAGCTGGGCCGTGGTGCAGCAGCAGCTTTACCCTGGTGCAGGCAGCTGACCCGGGTTGGCAGCAGCTGACCGTGGTGCAGCAGAAACTGGGAACCCTGGTGCAGCAGCAGTGACCCCTGGTGCAGGGAGGGAGGGTGACCGTGGTGCGCGGGAGCTGACCGTGGTTTCAGCAGCAGTGACCGTGGGCAGCACACTGGGCCGTGGTGCAGAGCAGTGACCGGGTGGGGGGGGGAAAAGGGGCTGACCGTGGGGGCAGGGAGCAGCTGACCGTGGTGCAGCCCGCGTGACCGTGGGCACAGCGCTGCCGTGGTGCAGCAGAAAATGGGCCGTGGTGCAGCACAGGGTGGGGCCCCCTGGTTTCAGCAGCAGCTGACCGTGGTCAGCAGCAGCTGAACCGGGGGTGCAGCAGCAGCTGACCGTGGGGCAGCAAACAGCTGACCCTGGGGCAGCAGCAGCTGAAACCCCGGGGGCAGCAGCAAACTGGCGTGGTGCAGCAGCAGCTACCCTGGTTTCAGCAGCAGCTGACCGGGGGTTTCAGCGCAGCTGACCCCTGGTGGGAGCGGGAGCCCGAACCCCTGGGGAATCAGCGCTGACCGTGGTGCGGGAGCAGCTGACCGGGGGTGCACACACTGAACCCCTGGTGCAGCAGCAGTTTACCGTTTGGGGCCCGCAACAGCTGACCGTGGTGCAAAAAACAACCGGGCCGTGGTGCGAAACAGCTGACCGTGGTGCGCCAAAAGCTGGGCCGTGGTTTCGCAACAGTGGCTTGGCCGCAACAGCTGGTGGTCCCGCAAAAGCTGGGGTCCCGCAACAGCCCGGCTGGTCCAGCAAAAGCTGGCGGTCCAGCAAACAGCTGGCTGACCAGCAACATGGGTGATTTCCCGAACAAGGGTGAAACCAGCAACAGCTGGCTGTTTCCCCCCCAAAAGCTGGCTGATCCAGCAAAAAGCGGGTGATCCCGCAAAAAGTGGCTGAAACCAGCAACAGCTGGCTTTACCACAACAGGGTGGGATCCAGCAAAAAAGTGGCGATCCAGCAACAGCTGATGATCCACAAAAAGCTTTACCCAACCAGCAACAGCTGGGACGTGGGGGCAAGGGAGCAGCTAACTGAAACCAGAACAGCCCGACTGGTAAAAGCAACTCTGATCGTGGGGGCAAAAGCAGCTGACGGGTTCAGCAACAGCTTTAGGTCCAACAAAAAGCTGAACGTGGTGCAGCAGCAGCTTTATGATTTTAGCAAAGCTGATGGGCCAACAACAGCTGATCGGGTGCAGCCCGCAGCTGACTGATCCGCAAAAAGTGACTGGTTTCCCAAAAACAGTGATCGTGGTGCAGCACAGCTTTACTGATCCAAAAAACCCGCTGATCGT
>NC_069414.1:3697656-3715392 GCF_026875155.1 Cherax quadricarinatus
TTTTTTTTTATTCTTTTTCAAACCCAAGTGCACGAAAACGATCGCTTTGATCAATTCCATCCAAATTTTACAAAATTGTTCTTAAGTTTGTAATGCATTACGTTTTAAAAATGATTTTCGTTAACCCCATTACTAAAATTCATTTTTTTAACATCCAGTATATACCATCCATTAATTCTAAGTTATATATGAATTTGTGATTGTATAGAATCAGCCCAGAACCACCTCGTGTTTCAGCCTATAGATAGTAGTGTATGGCCGAGACGACATACGTAACATTACTGAGCTGTCAGCATAGTTGCTGATCCCTGTGTTGTATAGCATATTAGTATCATCCATGTGCTTTAGATAGGAGATCCCTTTTAGGCCTGTGACTTTGTGTGACGTCACAGGATGCGCATGTGTATGGTCGTACCTCTCAGACGCCGTGTAGACCTAGACAGGCTAAGACTGCCAGAGGCTTTGGGGTCCATCCTCATCAACACAGTCTTTAAAATATATATATCGTTACCATCCAACAAGTGTGTCTACCTTCAACCCCCCGATACTCCTACGAAGCACCACCAGCAACACTGCACTGCCAGCAACACTGCACTGCCAGCAACACTGCACCACCAGCAACACTGCTTCACCAACAACACTGCTCCACCAGCAACACTGTTCCACCAACAACATTGCTCCACCAACAACACTGCTCCACCAACAACACTGCACCACCAACAACACTGCACCACCAGCAACACTGCTCCACCACCAACACTGCTCCACCAACAACACTGCTCCACCAACACCACTGCACACCAACAACACTGCACCACCAACAACAAATGCTCCACCAGCAACACCACCACCACAACACTGCTCCACCACAACACTCAACACTGCTCCGACAACAACACTGCACCACCAGCAACACTGCTCCAAATAAAAACACTGCTCCACCAACAACACTGCTCTACCACCAAAAACTGCTCCACCAGCAACACCACCACCAGCAAAACTCAACACTGCTCCATCAGCAACACTGCACCACCATCAAAACCCAAAACTGCTCCACCAGCAACACTGCAAACCCCCACAACACTGCTCCACCAACACTGCACCACCACAACACTGCTCCACCAAAAAAACACTGCACCACCAACACTCAACACTGCTCACCACCAACACTCAACACTGCTCCACCAACAACACTGCACCCCCCAACACTGCTCCAACCAACAACACTCAACACTGCACCACCAACAACACTGCTCCACCACCAACACTGCACCACCAACAACACTGCTCCACCAACACGCTCCACCAAAGGAACACTGCTCCACCCCAAAACCCCCTGCCTCCACAACAACCTGCTCCACCAGCAACACTGCTCCACCACCAACACTGCTCCAACAATACTCAACACTGCTCCACCAGCAACACTGCTCCACCACCAACACTGCACCACCAACAACACTGCACCACCAACAACACTGCTCCACCAACAACACTGCACCACCAACAACACTGCTCCACCACCAACACTGCACCACCAACAACACTGCTCCACCAGCAACACTGCTCCACCAGCAACACTGCTCCACCAGCAACACTGCTCCACCACCAACACTGCTCCACCACCAACACTGCACCACCAACAACACTGCACCACCAACAACACTGCTCCACCAACAACACTGCACCACCAACAACACTGCACCACCAACAACACTGCTCCACCAACAACACTGCTCCACCAACAACACTGCTCCACCAACAACACTGCTCCATCAACAACACTGCTCCACCAGCAACACTGCACCACCAGCAACACTGCACCACCAACAACACTGCTCCATCAACAACACTGCTCCACCAGCAACACTGCATCATCACCAACACTGCTCCACCAACAACACTGCTCCACCAGCAACACTGCTCCACCAGCAACACTGCTCCACCAGCAACACTGCTCCACCAGCAACACTGCTCCACCAGCAGCACTGCTCCACCACCAACACTGCTCCACCAACACTCAACACTGCTCCACCAACAACACTGCTCCACCAGAAACACTGCTCCACCACCAACACTGCTCCACCACCAACACTGCTCCACCACCAACACTGCTCCACCACCAACACTGCTCCACCACCAACACTGCTCCACCAACAACACTGCTCCACCAACAACACTAAACACTGCCCCCACCACCAACACTGCTCCACCAACACCACCACCACCACAACACTACTCCACCAGCAACACCACCACCAGCAACACTCAACACTGGCTCCACCAACAAAACTCAACCTTGCTCCACCACCAACACTGCTCCACCAGCAACACTACTCCACCAGCAACACCACCACCAGCAACACTCAACACTGCTCCAAACAGCAACACTGCTCCACCAACAACCTGCTCCAACACCACCACCACCAACAACACTGCACCACCAGCAACACTGCTCCACCACCAACACTGCTCCACCAGCAACGCTGCACCACCAGCAACACTGCACCACCAACAACACACAACACTGCTCCACCAGCAACACTGCACCACCAGCAACACTGCTCCACCAACACTGCACCACCAGCAACACTGCTCCACCAACACTGCACCACCAGCAACACTGCTCCACCAACAACACTGCACCACCAACACTCAACACTGCTCCACCAACAACACTGCACCACCAACACTCAACACTGCTCCACCAACAACACTGCACCACCAACACTCAACACTGCTCCACCCCCAACACTCAACACTGCTCCACCACCAACACTCAACACTGCTCCACCACCAACACTGCTCCAAACCCAAAAACACCAACACTGCTCCCACCAACAACACTCCAACACTGCTCCACCAGCAACACTGCTCCACCCCCAACACTGCACCACCAACACTGCTCCACCAGCAACACTGCTCCACCAGCAACACTGCTCCACCAGCAACACTGCTCCACCAACAACACTGCTCCACCAACAACACTGCTCCACCAACAACACTGCTCCACCAACACTCAACACTGCCCACCACCAACACTGCACCACCAACAACACTGCACCACCACCAACACTGCTCCACCAACAACACTACTCCACCACCAACACTGCTCCACCAACAATACTGCTCCACCAACAACACTGCACCACCAACAACACTGCACCACCAACAACACTGCTTCACCAACAACACTGCACCACCAACAACACTGCACCACCAACAACACTGCTCAACCAACAACACTGCTCCACCAACAACACTCAACACTGCTCCAGCAGCAACACTGCTCCACCAGCAGCACTGCTCCACCACCAACACTGCTCCACCAACACAACACTGCTCCACCAGCAACACTGCTCCACCAGCAACACTCAACACTCCTCCATCAGCAACACTGCTCCACCAACAACACTGCTCCACCAACAACACCACCACCAACAACACTGCACCACAAGCAACACTGCACCACCAGCAACACTGCACCACCACAACACTGCACCAACACAAAACTGCACCACCAACAACACTCAACACTGCTCCTAAACCAGCAACACTGCACCACCAACAACACACCCAAAACTGCTCCACCAGCAACACTGCACCACCAGCAACACCCTGCTCCACCAACACTCCACCACCAGCAACACGCTCCACCAACACTGCACCACCACAACACTGCTCCACCAACAACATTGCACCACCACACTCCAACACTTTTCCCCCCCAACAACACTGCACCACCAACACCACCTGCTCCACCAACACCTGCATCACCAACACTCAACACTGCTCCACCACCAACACCAACACTGCTCCACCACCAACACTTTCTCCACCAACAACACTCCAACACTGCTTTCCACCAGCAACACTGCTCCCAACCCCCAACACTGCACCACCAACACTGCCCACCAGCCACTGGCCTCCACCCGCAACACTGTTTCCACAAGCAACACTGCCCACAAGCACACTGCCACCAACAACACTCCCAAAACTGTCACCACCAACCCCCCTCACACCAACAACACTGCCCCCCCAACACTGCCCCACCAAAAACACTATCCACCCCAAAAAACTGCTCCCACCCAAAAATACTGCTCCCACCACAACACTGCACCACCACAACCCCCTGCACCACCAACAACACTGCTCCACCAACAACACTGCACCACCAACAACACCTGCACCACCAACAAACACTGCTCCACCAACAACACTGCTCCACCAGCAGCACTCCTCCACCACCCAAACACTGCTCCCAAAAACACAACACTGCTCCAACAACCTGCACACCACAACACTGCTCCACCACCAACACTGCTCCACACCAACACTGCCCACACTCAACCTGCCCCCCACCAACAACACTGCTCCACCAACAACACCAACACTGCTCCACCAACAACACTGCCCACCACAAACTCAACACTGCTCCACCAACAACACTCAACAAAGCTCCACTAAAAACACTGCTCCACCACAACACACTGCTCCACCACCACCACTGCTCCACCAGCAACACTGCACCACCATCAACACACAACACTGCTCCACCCCGCAACACTGCAACCACCAGCAACATCTGCTCCCACCAACACTGCACCACCAGCAACACTGCTCCACCAACAACACTGCAGCCCCCAACACTCAACACTGCTCCACCAACCCAAAACTCAACACTGCTCCACAACAACACGCACCAAACCAACACTCAACACTGCTCCACCCCCAACACTGCTCCACCAACACACTCAACACTGCACCACCAACAACACTGCTCCACCAACCAACACTGCACCACCAACCCAAAACTGCTCCACCAACACTGCTCCACCAACAACACTGCTCCACCAACAACACTGCACCACCAACAAACTGCTCCAACAATACTCAACACTGCTCCACCACAACACTGCCTCCACCACCAACACTGCCAACCACCAACAACACTGCTCCACCACCAACACTGCTCCACCAGCAACACTCCTCCACCAACAACACTGCTCCACCACCAACACTGCACCACCAACAACACTGCACCACCAACAACACTTGCCCACCAACAACACTGCACCACCAACAACACTGCACCACCAACAACACTAGCTCCGCCAACAACACTGCACCACCAACAACACTGCTCTGCCAACAACACTGCTCTGCCAACAACACTGCTCCATCAACAACACTGCACCACCAGCAACACTGCACCACCAACAACACTGCTCCATCAACAACACTGCTCCACCAGCAACACCAGCCCACCCAAAAACTGCTCCACCAGCAACACTGCATCATCACAACACTGCTCCCATCAAACACCACTGCTTCCACCAGCAACACCTTTCACCACCAGCAACACTGCACCACCAACAACACGCTCCCTCCCAACAACACCTGCTCCACCAGCAACACGCTCCACCAACAACACTGCCCACCAGAAACACTGCTCCACCAGCAACACCCGCTCCACCAACAACACTGCCCCACCAGCAACAAATGCCCCACCAGCAACACTGCCTACCAGCAGTCTCTCCACCACCAACACGCTCCACCACACCAACACTGCTCCACCAACAACACTGCTCCACCCAGAAAACACTGCTCCACCAGCAACACTGCTCCACCACAAAAACACTGCTCCACCAACAACACTCAACACTGCTCCACCACCAACCCTGCTCCACCAACAACACTCCTCCACCAACAACACTGCCCCCACCCCCAACACTGCTCCACCAACACCACCACCACCACAACACTACTCCACCAGCAACACCACCACCACAACACTCAAAAACAATGCCCACCAACAACACTCAACACTGCTCCACCAACAACACTGCTCCACCACCAACACTGCTACCATCACCAACACTGCCCACCAGCAACAACACACCACCAACCCCAAAACCCCAACACTGCTCCTCAGCAACTGCTCCCCCCAACAACACTGCTCCACCAACAACACCACCACCAACAACACTGCACCACCAGCAACACTGCTCCAAACCCCCAACACTGCCTCCACCAACAACACTCAACACTGCTCCACCAGCAAACACTGCCACCACCAACAACACACAACACTGCTCCACCAGCAACCTGCACCACCACACACACCCTCCACCAACACTGCCCCCACCAGCAACACTCTTCCCCACCAACACTGCACCACCAGCCAACACTGCTTCCACAACAACACTGCAACCACCAAACACTCAACACTGCTCCACCAACAACACTGCAACCACCAACAAAACTCAAACAAATGCTCCACCACAACACTGCTCCACCCCCAACACTGCACCACAACACTGCTCCACCAGCAACACCGCTCCACCAGCAAAAACTGCTCCACAAGCAACACTGCTCCACCAACAACACTGCTCCAACAACACTGCTCCACCAACAACACTGCACCACCACAACACTGCAAAACCCCCACCAACACTGCTCCACCAACAACACTACCTCTACCACCAAACACTGCTCCACCAACAATACCCGCTCCACCAACAACACTGCACCACCAGCAACACTGCTTCACCAACAACACTGCACCACAAACAACACTGCACCACCAACAACACTGCTCCAACCAACAACACTGCCCACCACCAAAACTGCTCCCAAACCCCAACACTGGTCCACCCAACAACACTGCTCCAACAACACTGCTCCAACACTGCACCACAACAACACTGCACCACCAACAACACTGCACCAACACACAACACTGCTCCACCAACAACACTGCAACCAAACCCAACAACACTGCACCAACAACACTGCACCACCAACAACACTGCACCACCAAAAACACTGCACCACCAACAACAATGCTGCAAAACCACTGCACCACCAAACACTGCACCACCAACAACACTGCTCCACCAACAACACTGCACCACCAAACAACACGCTCCACCACCAACCACTGCTCCACCACCAACACTGCTCCTCCAACAACACTGCACCACCAACACTCAACACTACTCCACCAGCAACACTGTCCACCCAGCAACACTGCTCCACCAGCGACACTGCCTCCACAACCCAACAACTGCACCACCAACAACCTGCAAACCACCCCAACATGCCCCCACCAACAACACTGCACCACCAACAACACTGCACCACCAACAACACTGCACCACCAACAACACTGCCCACCAACAACACTGCTCCACCAACAACACTGCGACCCCCCAACAACACTGCCCATCAACAACACGCCCACCAACAACACTGCCCACCAACAACATTGCACCACCAACAACACTGCATCACCAGCGACACTGCTCCACCAGCAACACTGCTCCACCAACAACACTGCTCCACCAACAACATTGCTCCACCAACAACACTGCTCCACCAACAACACTGCACCACCAACAACACTGCACCACCAGCAACACTGCACCACCAGCAACACTGCTCCACCAGCAACACTGCACCACCAACACTGCACCACCAACAACACTGCACCACCAACAACACTGCACCATCAACAACACTGCACCACCAACACTGCTCCACCACTGCACCACCAACAACATTGCTCCACCAACAACACTGCCTCCACCAGCAACACTGGGAACACCAACAACACTGCCCACCCGCAAAAACTGCTCACCACAACCCCGCTCCACCAACAACACTGCAACCACCAACAACACTGCACCACCAACAACACTGCACCACCAACACTGCACCACCAACAACACTGCTCCACCACTGCACCACCAACAACACTGAACCACCAACAACACTGCTCCACCAACACTGCACCATCAACAACACTGCCCGCCACAACACGCTCCACCAGCAACCTGCACCACCAACAACACTGCACCACCAACAACACTGCACCACCAACACACTGCACCACCACAACACGCTCCCCCAGCAACACTGCTCCACCAACAACACTGCACCACCCAACACTGCACCACCAACAACACTGCCCACCACGCACCACCAACAACACTGCTCCAACAACACTGCTCCACCAACAACCCTGCAAACCACCAACAACACTGCTCCACCAACACTTGCTCCACCACCAACACTGCTCCAACCACCAACAACACTGCTCCACCACCAACACTGCTCCCCACCAACCAACAAATGCTCCACCCCCAACACACTGCTCCACCACCAACACTGCTCCACCACCAACACTGCTCCACCAACAACACTGCTCCACCACCAACACTGCTCCACCACCAACACTGCTCCACCACCAACACCGCACCAAACCCCCAACACTGCTCCACCACCAACCGCCCCCAACCACCAACACTGCTCCACCCACCAACACTGTTCCACCACCAACACTGTTCCCACCACCAACACTGCTCCACCACCAACACTGCCAACACCAACAACACTGCTCCACCAGCAACACTGCTCCACCACAACACTGCTCCCACCAGCAACACTGCTCCACCAGCAACACTGCTCCACCAGCAACACTGCTCCACCACCAACACTGCTCCACCACCAACACTGATCCACCACCAACACTGATCCACCACCTACAACAATGCACCACCAACAACACTGCTCCAAACCCCAACACTGCTCCACCAGCAACACTGCTCCACCACCAACAATTGCCCCCACACCACCAACAAACGCACCCCAACAACACTGCTCCACCACCAAACACTGCTCCAACCACCAACACTGCTCCACCACCAACACTGCTCCACCACCAACACTGCTCCACCACCAACACTGATCCACCACCAACACTGATCCACCACCAACACTGATCCACCAACTACACTGCACCACCAACAACACACCACCAACAACACTGCTCCACCACCAACACTGCTCCAACCACCAAAACTGCACCACCAACAACACTGCAAACCCCGAACACGCTCCACCACCAACACTGCTCCACCCAACACTGCTCCACCACCAACACTGCTCCACCAGCAACACTGCACCACCAACAACACTGCTCCACCACCAACACTGCTCCACCACCAACACTGCTCCACCAACAACACTGCTCCACCACCAACACTGCTCCACCACCACACTGCTCCCACCAACAACCTGCACCACCAACAACACTGCTCCACCAACACTGCTAACCACAACACTGCTCCACCAACAACACTGCTCCACCAACAACACCCGCTCCACCAACTCTGCTCCACCAACAACACTGCACCAACAACACTGCACCACCAACAACACTGCTCCACCAACACTGCTCCACCAACACTGCTCCACCACAACACTGCTCCACAGCAACACTGCACCACCAAACACTGCTCCACCAACACTCTCCACCCAGCAACACTGCACCACCACAACACTGCTCCACCAACAACACTGCTTTCCCCCAACTCTCTCCACCAACACACTGCACCAACAACACTGCACCACCAACAACACTGCTCCACCAACACTGCTCCACCAGCAACACTGCTCCACCAGCAACACTGCACCACCAACAACACTGCACCACCAACACTGCTCCACCACAACACTGCTCCACCAGCAACACTTTCACCACCAACAACACTGGGTCCACCAACACTGCTCCACCAGCAACACGCTCCCAACCAGCAACACTGCACCACCAACAACACTGCTCCAACCAACACTGGCTCCACTACAACACTGCTCCACCAACAACACTGCACCACCACCAACAACTGCCCACCAACAACACTGCTTCACCAGCAACACTGCTCCAAACCCGCAACACTGCCCCCACCAGCAACACTGCTCCACCACCAACACTGCTCCACCAGCAACACTGCTCCACCGCAACACTGCTCCACCAAACAACACGCACCACCAACAACACTGTCCACCAAAAACTGCTCCACCACAACACTGCACCACCAACAACACTGCACCACCACCAACACTGCTCCACCACCAACACTGCTCCACCACCAACACTGCTTCACCACCAACACTGCTCCACCAACAACACTGCACCACCAACAACACTGCACACAAGCAAACAACCAGCTCCACCAGCAACACTGCTCCACCACAACACTGCCCCCCCTCCACCAACAACACTGCTCCACCAACAACACTGCACCACCAACAACACTGCTCCACCAACACTGCTCCACCACCAACACTGCTCCACCAGCAACACTGCTCCACCAGCAACACTGCTCCACCAACAACACTGCTCCACCAACACTGCACCACCAACAACACTGCTCCACCACCAACACTGCTCCACCAACAACACTGCACCACCAACAACACTGCTCCCCCCAACACTGCTCCACCACAACACTGCTCCAAACCCAAAAACACTGCACCAACAACACTTCTCCAACAACCCCTGCACCACCAACAACACTGCACCACCCCAAAAACACTGCTCCACCACAACACTGCTGCACCACAACACTGCTCCACCAACAACACTGCTCCCCCCAACAACACTGCACCACCCAAAAACACTGCTCCCCCCAACACTGCTCCACCAGCAACACTGCTCCACCAGCAACACTGCTCCACCAACAACACTGCACCACCAACAACACTGCTCCACCAACACTGCTCCACCAGCAACACTGCTCCACCAGCAACACTGCACCACCAACAACACTGCTCCACCAACAACACTGCACCAACAACAACACTGCACCAACAACACTGCACCACCAACAACACTGCCCCCCAGCAACACTGCTCCACCAGCAACACTGCACCACCAACAACACTGCTCCACCAACAACACCACCAACAACACTGCACCACCAACAACACTGCTCCACCCCAAAACTGCTCCACCACAACACTGCACCACCAACAACACTGCTCCACCAACAACACTGCACCACCAACAACACTGCACCACCAACAACACTGCTCCACCAACACTGCTCCACCAGCAACACTGCACCACCAACACTGCTCCACCAACAACACTGCACCACCAACAACACTGCTCCACCAACACTGCTCCACCAGCAACACTGCTCCACCAGCAAACACTCTCCACCAACAAAAACTGCACCACCAACAACACTGCTCCACCAACACTGCTCCACCAGCAACACTGCTCCACCAGCAACACTGCACCACCAACAACACTGCTCCACCAACAACACTGCACCAACAACAACACTGCACCAACAACACTGCACCACCAACAACACTGCTCCACCAGCAACACTGCCCCCACCAGCAACCACTGCACCACCAACAACACTGCTGCCACCAACAATACGCACCAACAACAACTGCACCACCAACAACACTGCTCCACCAACACTGCTCCACCAGCAACACTGCACCACCAACAACACTGCTCCACCAACAACACTGCTCCACCAACACTGCTCCACCAGCAACACTGCACCACCAACACTGCACCACCAACAACACTGCTCCACCAGCAACACTGCTCCACCAGCAACACTGCCCACCAATAAAACTGCTCCACCAACAATACTTTCACCAACAACACTGCACCACCAACAACACTGCTCCCCCAACACTGCTCCACCAGCAACACGCAAACCCCCAACAACACTGCACCACCAACAACACTGCTCCACCAACACTGCTCCACCAGCAACACTGCACCACCAACAACACTGCACCACCACCAACACTGCTCCACCAGCAACCACTGCTCCACCAGCAACACCCGCTCCACCAACAACACTGCACCACCAACACACTGCTCCACCAACAACACTGCACCACCAACAACACTGGGTCCACCAACACTGCTCCACCAGCAACACTGCTCCCCCCAACAACACTGGCACCACCAACAACACTGCTCCACCAACAACACTGCTCCACCACAACACTGCCCACCAACAACACTGCACCACCAACAAACACTGCCCACCAACACTGCTCCACAGCAACACTGCTCCACCAAACAACACTGCTCCACCAGCAAACACTGCACCACCAACAACACTGCTCCACCAACAACACTGCTCCACCAACAACACTGCACCACCAACAACACTGCTCCACCAACACTGCTCCACCAACAACACTGCTCCACCAACAACACTGCACCAACAACACTGCACCACCAACACTGCTCCACCAACACTGCTCCACCAGCAACACTGCTCCACCAGCAACACTGCACCACCAACAACACTCAACATACACTCACTACTCCACCATTACGTCATGTCTGCTGCTATAATACTCACTCTTCCCTCGGGGAGTCATCACAGCTTCATTATATTCACATTTTTCTGGAAGAAAGCAGTTTTTTTTTGTTATTTTTGTATGGTGTTGTTGGTGGTAATGGAGTGTTGTGAGCGGCCAGCTGATCACTGCAGCCTCTCACTGATCGAACTTCACCCAGACTTAACTCAATACAACATCCAACGTGTTTACCTTCTATTATTATCTATTATTGAATCTTTTTCCTGATGTTTTGTTTATTATTAATTGTATATAATATTTTTGAGCTATTGTGTGTATTAGTTGTGTTTTATTAAGGAGAGCTCGATTACAGAAAGTACTTTATTTGGTTTCTGGTCTACTCTGGGGTCAACAGAGCGGGATATTTAAACTATTCTTGAGCCCAAAATGTTATTACATTTTCCGCTCATCTGGTATAATACTTTTTTGTAGTTGTTTGCTGGAGAGACTAGCTAATGATTTGCTACGTTCCTGCTTATATTCACTGAAAATAACTCATTACGGTTCAGTGATTTCTTTGACTTCAATCTATCTGTGGCCCGGTGGCCTGGTGGCTAAAGCTCCCGCTTCACACACGGAGGGCCCGGGTTCGATTCCCGGCGGGTGGAAACATTCGACACGTTTCCTTACACCTGTTGTCCTGTTCACCTAGCAGCAAATAGGTACCTGGGTGTTAGTCGACTGGTGTGGGTCGCATCCTGGGGGACAAGATTAAGGACCCCAATGGAAATAAGTTAGACAGTCCTCGATGACGCACTGACTTTCTTGGGTTATCCTGGGTGGCTAACCCTCCGGGGTTAAAAATCCGAACGAAATCTTATCTTATCTTATCTACTTGTGTGAGGATCATGTTACTTGTGAGTTTAATATAACATTTGTTTTCGTCCTAACCAATATAATTACTGATTTCAGGGATTTCATATGTATCTTCTTGTGTAAAAGCAGAAAGGAAATAAATGTTGAAAATTAATTACTTATGTTGTTCTATTATAATTCCTGGAAACCTAATAACACCTGGCATTTACCTGGAGTGTGTTCCGGGGGTCAACGCCCACGCGGCCCAGTCCATGATCTGGCCTCGCGGTGGATCAGGGTCTGATCAACCAGGCTGTTACTGCCGGCCGCAAGCAAACTCGAAATGCTCTGCATATTAAGGGGTTTTCAGCATGCACACCTAAATGTCATTCACCTCTGTACAAACATTGTATTATGCTGAAATAAAGGCTTTTTGAGCTTTAATCTTTTGACCGACGTAAGAACCACAGCCCGGCTGGTCAGTTAATGACTCCAGGTGCCTGTCCAGCTCCCTCTTGAAGACAGCCAGGGATCTATTAATAATCCACCTTATGTGTGCTGGGAGGCAGATGAACAGTTTGGGCCATTGGGAACAACAACAACAACAAACATGGCTGACTCTCCCTCCAACTCCACTCCCTTCAAAGGATTCACCCATGATAACTCAGGTATGATTATTCCTGACAATATCAAGGACTACATCGTTTCTCTAGAAAATGAAATCAAAGATATCAAAGCAACACTCGAGTTAGTTTAATATGTTTATTATGCACCCCATACCCATCCTGTGGGTGGTAGTCAAAAGATTACAGAGGTACATAATTGGTCCAGGGACTGGACTCCAAAGTTTTGATAGCTGAGCAAGTTACAAAGGTAATGAACTAGATCTGGTCATAATCATGACCAAGTTTTTTAAAGGTAATTGCCTTTCCAAAGGGTTTTTCTTGGTTTACATTCATTTTTTAATTGCAAAGGTAAAAAACAAAACACATTTTAAACGAGAATTTACAAATAATTTTACTCCAGGGTTTAAGGGGGACACAATTCAAGGGGCCAAGGGGGGGTTTCAAAGGGTAATGGGTAATTTTATAAAAACACGGGGTTTATGAAAATATTTTTTCCAAAATTTTAAAGACAAATAACCCCCCTTGTTAATGAACAATTTAAAAAACCTAGAAAAGGGGGAAAAAAATCCCAAAGCCCCAACAACAGATGTTGAAGGTGGGCCCGCTCTTTCCTTTGGGAGACAGCCTTTCAAACAGCAGCAATTCCCCGGAATCTGCTGCTTGCCCCCACACCCCTCGGCCCCCCCCAAAGGTTTCCAAAAAAGCCAGGACCCGTTAAACACCCGATGGGGACTGTCCTAGGCCATGCAGCGTCCTTGGGGGGACGCCAAGTTTTTAAAATCCCAGGGCCCCCGGTGCACGGGGTGTTTTTTTAAAACTTTTTTAAAAATAGGGACACACGCCGTTCACACCCGGCAAACGGCCCCGCGGGCGAACTCCACCCAAGCGTCCCGTAGTGGAAGTTTCCGTGGCCCCGGGACTCCCCCGAAACGACGGAAACCAAAAAATCAAACCCCGGGGAAAAAGATCCAAAACCTTGAAGAGAAAAAATTTCATCCCGGGAAGTGTTACACAGAAAATACTCCAAAAAACAGCTATAGCCAAAATCACAAAAATGAGGCAAATAAAACAATAAAAAAGGTTTTAAGAAGCAAACAAGGACGGAATCAGAACAGCACACTCACTAAATGAATACCTTGATTTTTCCCAAAACGGGCAAAAATGAACAAGATAAGGTCTGATCATTATAAAAAAAAGTCCACAAAAATTTCCAGTGACATAAACACAAGCTCATTTCAAAAAAACGCCCATTTAGGGGTAATACAGAACCACTTTTCAATTCCCTCGTGGGGAAAACAATGAAATCAAAGAAACAAATTTTTTTAGGAAAAAAACCCGGGAAGGGAAACACAGTATAATGAACAGACTTTAAAAAATACGATAAAAGAAAAAACCTAATTAAAAAACGCAATTTTCAAAGAAAAAAAAAGGAGTGTAAAAAAATGATTTTCTAACAAAAAAAAAGTCAAAACCTTTTGTTCAGGCTGAGAAAAAAATTTAAAAAGGAAAAAAAAAATACACCATGTTTCACCGAAAATGGGGAAAAAAAAGTAAGAAAACATCAACAAAACAAAAATAAACCATCTCAAATTAACACGATTTCCTAACCTTTTCCCGAAAAACCCGCCCTTTTCCTTTTAACAGATTAATAAGTGGCCCTAAAAAACAAATTAAAGTGTTTTTACATATAGGTTTTCCCTTTTTTAAAACATTTTTCATAATTATTTTTATTTTTTTTCATCATTTTCTAATGCCAACCAAACCCCCAATACTCATACTTTTTCCTTTCTGCAATTTAAAATTTCTCATAATTTTTAAAAAACAAGTCAAATCTTTCTCCCAAATTAATAATATTCATTTTTCTTACCTTCCATTTAATTTTTGTTTATCACTACTTTTTTTTTTTTGTCACTTCATTTGAAAAGGGAATTTTTTTTTTTTTTTTTTTATTTAAAATAAAAATACATAAACCTTTAAAATTAAAAAAAACCCCCAAAAATAGGGTTTTATACACAAAGGGAAAAAAAAAACTTTTGGAAAAAAATCTCTCAGAAAAGCCCAAAAACAAAAAAACCCAAAAACAAAATTAAAAAAAACAAAGGTTTCACAATTATACTAAAATATCGCTTGGACAAAACATAACAATTTAAAAAGATGGGGCAACTTAACCCAAAGACACAAGAAAAACCAAAAAGAACATAACCCTGAAAGGGGACCCCTTTAGCAGGTTCAATAATATAAATAAAAAACCCTAATCCCTTTTGGGATAAAACTTTTACATAAAAATACTGGAAAAAAATTGCCAATCACTATACAATACAAAAAGAAAAATATTTTGAAAAAATATAAAATTATCGGTTTAAAACCAAAATCCAACACAAAAAAAACGTAACCGAAAGAACCTACATCACAATTTTCATGATAAAACAAAGTACATACTCTTCTCACCCAACTCCCATTTCATAATTTCCCAAAAGTCCAAAACATACTCGCCTTACCCACAAGTCCCCTTTCGAGTCACCACAAAAACTAAATAGCCCTAAGCATTCCGCAATCATCCAGGCTATACACATTAAAATTTTAGCCAAAAAAATGCCAGTACAAACACATAAAACCCCGTTTCCCGGGCCAAGCCAAAAGGTACATCAATACTTCAAAAAAGAAAAAGGGCATAACCCCTGACTTAAGACATCAAAACACATAAATTTCACCACCACATCCACCCAAAACCACTTTTTTTCCTCAACCACGCTTACACAGATACACACATAAACCCCACTGTTGTCAACCAACCCCGGAAAAACCCCGTTCCATCCCTGAAATTTCCTCCCCCCCCCCTTTCACAACTTTTCAATGCTCTCACACTCATACTCGTACCCGCTGAAAAGCCTGGTCCCACACTTCCATAATTCCCGATAAACACAACTTTTCTATAAATGGCCCCCCAAACACCCTTTGCGCACCCCCCAACCCCCCTTTCCTTCTATTGCCCAGATCAAAAACAAAATCCGCATTATATACGGATTGCACGTTGAAACAGGCCCTCGACCCTCCCACGCCCAAATTAACCCCCTCAATAAAAATACCCGCCCCCCACGTCCTCAGAACCTTACCCCCCATTCCTGATCCCCCCCCAAAATTACACAAAAATACACTACATGAAACGCAGTCCTCCTCATCCCCGCACACCCCCCCACGCCCCTCCACCCCTCAACCCTCTTCCTTAATGCACACCCACGGCTATACCATGGGGGAAAATGGAAAAATACCTCTCCACATTTGGACGCACCGCATAAACCTAAACTTTCCCATATTCCCTTTCCACGCATACATGGGAATACTCTCGCCTTTTACGACTACCCCCCGCCTTTAAAAACGCCTAAAACCCCACTCGAACTTTATTAGGGCCCTACTGCACAAGCCCAAAACTCTTACACACTTTCATCCCGACCCCCCCCACCACATTCGCACCTCTTCAGCAAACCAATTCACGCCCCTCCCCATGACCCCGACAACGGGGAACCCCCACTTTAAATAAATGCACTTGACTCTTAAACCTAAAACAACAACCCCCAAACCTCCTCTGTTGACCGGGAAAGTAAACCCACTCCTACTCAACCATTCACACCCGAACCCCCAAAAAAAATGGAAAACCCTCTTTAACACCTCGTAACATCCGGGCCCTAACGGATATCCGCGCCACTGCCAGACTTTACTGTAAACAACACTTCCAACAACGCACCTGATTCTGTCAAAAGATTGGGCCAAACCCCTCCAAACGCCCCACCATTCGATCCACAAAAATTCCAGAAAAAACCACCTCGCCTCTCCGCACTAAAAGCATAACACATTCCACACACTTTTTTCCGTCCACCATATCCCAAAGTACATTCCTTCCCCCAAATCTCTTTTCCCACCCAATCTCCTAAACCATAATTTTGATTTTTCCACATTAACTCTTAACCCGGTAACCCCCGAAATTATCAATAACACTCCAACCGCACGTAAACTCCTCTGCGTTCCCACGAGTATTGTCGTGTACCACTACCCTATTTTTCCCTGCATCCACTTCCTACTCCCCCAAACCCCTCCATAACGCTTTCCCCCTTTCAAGAAAAGGGTTGGG